>JARWLC010000006.1:46435000-47035000 GCA_033318265.1 Phyllotis vaccarum
GCTTCATCAAGGAAAGAGATGGCCTAGTGTTAGGAGAGAGGTAGGTGAGTGTGGACCCCCTCTTTCAAAGTGAATGGTTCAAAATCCCTTCCCTGAGTAGGTAGGTAGTCTGTAGCCCACATGTTCTGGTTATGACCGGCTTCTCCAGCCATCTGCCATTAACTAGGAAAGCTGTTTGGAAATCCACCGGTACCATAGTTAGCCTCTGTGCTCACAGGCTCCATGCCCACTTATTTGACTAACCATGGGCCAGCAAATGTTTGCAGACAACATTTCCACCAACAGTGAATATACACACCTCTTTTTCTTTCGCAATACTCAAACCAGTCAGTGTGTTGGTGATTGCCAGAGAACATGCATTGTGCAGGAAATGTTGACAGTGTAGCCATAATTTGAAGTATACAGAAGGATATGTGGAGATTACAGGAAGCACCGTGTTATTTTATACACAGGAACTGAGCCCTCCAGGATACTAAAACATTTATACACATACATGTGCAAACACATACTTGCATAGACAAACTATCCCAATGTAGCTCAGGCTTCCCTTGAACTTATAGTTCCTTGCTTCTCAACTTTCCAAGTGTTAGGATTAAAAGGTGTGTACCACCAGGAAAAAATTAATATGTCTGCCTTTGCATTTCCTTGTGACTTTGTCAGTGTGGGAGGATGCAGAGGACGTGCCCTTGGCTGAGCCTCAGAGTCCTCCAGCAAGTTCTGGACACATATAGGTTGGAAGCCAATGGTGTAATGTGCCCCATTGGCTTCTCCATGGCTAGCAATTGGTGGGAGGTAAACTTATTCATAAGAAGAGAAGACTGTTTTCCCAAATAATGTGGGATGTGAATCATCAGTGAACCGAAATATTATTGTTGGCTTTTCCTGCCTCTTGTGTGTCCCACAGGTTTTTAAAAAATCTTCTTTTTCTTGCTTTTATTTATATATTTGTGGCTTATTTTGAGGAACAAACACACATTTATATTTAAGCAGACTCAGAGAGAACCATATACACATGCCAGTGGACAACCCAACAAATTGTTACTCAACCCAAGAGAGCTGACCCATCAATTTATTGAGAAATAACCAGTTGTCCTACTATTTTAATTGCCAGAATAAAAAAAAAAAAAAGCCTACGCAGGTATCTCACCCATCTGACAAATTTGGGTCAGTTTAGGACCTGTGAGGATGGATGGAAAGCATGGGATTAGTGTGGGTTGTTTAGAAGGCCAAAGGCAGGGCTGGGCAGAGAAAGGCGGGAAGCCTGAGGGGATCATAGTGGCAATGTCACAGGCTTGTAGAGGTAGGAGGTGTGGTCGGTGTGGAGCTGTGTCCTGAGGGGTGGGGCAGCTGTTGGGCAATAGCGTCTTGTCAGGAAGAGACCAAATTATGGCCCCTACACCAGCATTATTTAACACATGAGGATGCTGATGTCCCAAGAGTCAACAGAACACATGGGTAGGAGAAGGAGGCCCAACATCCAGGTGTGTGATTTCTTGCCAGTTCTCACTGCTGGAACCCGGTACCATGGAGAGCCTTTCAGGGCTCCACAGCGGAGCTCCAAAGAGAGCCTGGTGGAGAGTAGGAACATGGCAGCAAGTGCTTCTGGGGCAGAACATGCAGCCAGCAGTTGTCTAGGCTGGCTCAGATCTCTGTCTGCCTGCTCTGACTCGCACCCAGCTCCTGCCAGCTTGCCCATGGCCCTGACTCCCGAGTTGGCTGGCAGAACCTCTCTTGAGAACTTTTTGTCAGCTGTGTGAGTGACATGTCTTAACTTTTCCACTTCTCAGCATTGGGAAATGACACAGGGTGGAAGGTCTGATTTGAGCAATGTAAGTCCCTATTTTAATCCTGGGCACCAGTGTCAGCCCATGGAATCCTGAGTTCCAGTCATATTTCCTTTTATTTTCCTCTGTAGCCCTGACTGTCCTGGAGCTCACTTTATAGACTAGACTGTCCTCAAACTCAGAGATTGGTCTACCTCCTTCTTCAAACTGGTATTAAAAGCAGATGCCACCAGTGCCCAGATGAGTTCTTTTTTTTTTTTTTAATTTCTCTGAAGCATCTTTAAGAACTCTATCACTTATCTCCCATTATCTATTTCTACCCAGCCCATTGGTAGCAAATTAATTTTAATCATTACCAAATGGGATTCTTGGGAGATAAAACTGATTAAAGAAACCTGGTCTCACAGAAAAGAAGACAACACTAACACATACCAACAAACAAGTCTGAGGTTCATTCTCAGTGACCACTGGAGTCAAAGGTAAGGGCAGTCACCCTCTCTGTTCTTGCCCTGATGGACTCAGGACTATCTCCTAAGCCAATCACAGCTGGGGATTGCTTCCATTGGATTCTACCTTAGGATTCAGGCAGGAACCTGGTCCCTGGGTGCTCCTCTAGACATGGGTAGGCAGCTAAAGTAAGAATGTGTACTCAGAGAAACCATCAGTTAGGGTTCCCATTGCTGTGACAAAAAGCCAGTCCATCATGGAGAGAAAGCACATGGGAGTTCTTGGTCATGGGAACCTGAAGTGAAGGCTCCTCAGATCTTGTGGGATAAAAAAAGCAGAGAGTAGCTTGGTGTGGTGGTGCATGGCAGGTGGATATCTGAGTTCAAGGCAAGCCTGGTCTACAGAGAAACCCTGTCTCAAAAAGAAAGACAGGAAGGAAGAGAGGGAGGGAGGGAGGGGGAGGAAGGAAAAGAAGAAGACAGGAGAGAGCGGGAGAGGGAGAGAGAGAGAATAGAGAGAATCAGAGGCAGAGATGGACTTGAAGGCCCACCCATTAGTGGTAACATCAAGTCCAAGGATACAAAACCTCCCAAACACATAACCTCCCCAAAACAGAGCCATCAACTGAGGACAAAGTATACAAATCATGAACCCAAGGGGAACATCCAGATTTAAGACATCATCGACTGTGCTTATTAGAATGCTTCAATACTGTGCCACAAACTTTTCAAATACCTCTCTGTTGTGCTCAAGGTTATGTCCACAGTGCCTTTTTCTGCAGAAATACCTTGGGCCTGAAGAACTCTGGGTGCATGTGTTATGCCAGCATCTGTCACATGGAAAACCATACCTGCTGCCACGTCCTAGGACTTAGTTGCAGGAGACCTTGTTCATGGCCATTCCCACTATGAAGGTCACAACTCCTCTTCCTCATCAGAAAAATCTCTGGTGGCTGAAAGGAGCCAATTGTCTCAGGCAGCTGTAAATCACATTCTGAATCTCAGGACAGACCACAGCCATCCATTGGGTCAGAACTTCTTAAGATTCTGCTTTGGGACCAGACCAAGGCTGGCTGGCACTTGGAGGTTCTGTCCCTTCCTCTCAGCCTGGCTCCTTTATTCCCTACAGACATTCTCTGCTCCTATCTAAGGACCCATCTCACACTACCAGGGATAGAGAGCCTTTACTGTTGATAGGTTCACCATTTCCTATGGTCTCTAGACTCTGAAAACTGGAAATTAAAGGGAAACACTGTGGCATATCAGAGATCCATAGAGAGGCCTGCTTTTGCTTCGCATATGACTAGCCCCCAAATCGTTGAAACTTTGACTAGAGAAAACAAAGGCTCTGGAACATCATGTTTCAGGCAGCTCTGTAGAGACACAGGGCTAGAGATAAAAAGAAAATGGAATGAAGTTACTGTCCCTGAAAGTTCACAGAGCCACGGGGGCAGGGGATGCAGGGTCGGGGTGGGGGGGGGATGGTCAGTGAAAGGAGAAGCAGGCAGATACAGACAGGCTTAGCTTTTGTGTTCATTGACACTACCCCCTCTCCTTCCCTAGAAATGATAAAGGGAGGGTCTGATGAAGACCCAGGTTCTTCTTTGGAGGCCATTCATTTTCTACAGGCCATAGGGTCTGAATCCTCAGAACCCTCAGAAAGCCATGAACAGTAACAGATATCTTTAATCTCAATGCTCCTATGGAAAAATGCCAGGCAGAGATTGGAGAATCCCTAGAAGCTGCTGGGACAGCAAGTCTATGCAAAAGCAATCCATAAGAGATCTTTGTAGAGGGCAACATCTGACGTCCAAGATTGTTCTCTACTATCTACATGTCTACCACAGAACACGTGCTCACATTCACATACATGAAGTTCTCTCTCTCTCTCTCTCTCTCTCTCTCTCTCTCTCTCTCTCTCTCTCTCTCTCTCTCTCTCTCTCTCTCTCCCCTCCCTCACACACACATGCACATACACATGCACATACACCTATGTACATGTTCCTGTCATCAAATATAAATTTCACCCACACAAAGGTAAGAGAGAGGACTTAAAATAGAGAGTGGTGGGCTAGCAAGATAGCTTAGCCAATAAAGACACTTACTATCAACCTTGATGACCTAAGTTTGTGCCCCAGGACCACACGGTGGAAAGAGGGAACCAACTTTTACAAACTGTCCTCTGATATTTACACATGTGTTGTCTGTGGGGTGTGTGTGTGTGTGTGTGTGTGTGTGTGTGTGTGTGTGTGTGTGTGTGTGTGTGTGTATGCAAACACACATTCATGCATGTGTGACTATGTTCAAATAAATAAATAAATAAATAAAAAGATTAAATTGAGAATGGTAAACTATGCTCAAGCCTCTCACTTAGGATGTGGGGACAATAATTTCTAGTCACTGGGAAGATAACCAAGATTAGTTGCTATCAAGAATCTCAAAGTGCTCTGGAATGGCAGAACTCCACAGCCAATGTCTTCTTCTGCTTGTGGGTAAAACAAGAGCCAGGGGCTTCTTTTCTCATGTTAACCTCAGATCTACTGTTTAACAGGATAATCTCCAAGAACAATGAAGCTCATCCTGGGCCTGGGCCTATTTCTGGCAGGTCTTCTCACTGTGAAAGGTCTCCTGCAGGTCCAAGATGCTCCAAATATCTATAGGTCTTCAACCAGGGCCCAAGAGTGGAGGGGCAAGAAAGAAGCCCGAACACTTGCCCGATACAACATGGAATTTGGCTTCAATCTACTCCAGAAACTGGCTGCCAACAGCCCTCAGCAGAACATCTTCTTCTCTCCACTGAGCATTTCTACAGCCTTCTCCATGCTGTCTCTGGGGGCCGAGGATTCCACACTGAGGGAAATCAAAGAGGGCTTCAACTTCAAGGAGTTGCGGGAAAAGGACATGCATTTGGGTTTCCACTACATTCTCAGAAAGCTCAACCAAGAGACACAGGACATAAAGATGAACATTGGGAATGCCCTGTTTATGGACCAGAAGCTGAATCCCCATAAAAATTTCCTGAGACTAGCTAAGACAGTGTATGATTCGGACACAGTGCTCACTAACTTTGAGAACTTAGAAACTACTCAGAGGGATATCAATAAATACGTCAGTCAGAAGACCCACAACATAATCAACAACTTGGTCAAAAATATAGACCCAGGCACGGTGATGCTTCTTGCAAACTATGTTTACTTTCAAGGTAAGGCTAGTGGCATGCAGTGTGGAGAAGCTAGAAGGACTTGGGTTAGAAACTGTCCTTTGCTTGCTCTGTGAGTCAGAATCCCTGTGTCAGTAACAAGCCAAGACTGCCCCCTCTGGCTCTAAAGTGAACACCGAGATACACAACTTGCCAAGGAGTTCCTGGAGTTCAGAGCAGCAATGCTGGGGAAGTGAGCTTTGCGGTCTGGATTACTTCCTCTCTCTCTCTCTCTCTCTCTCTCTCTCTCTCTCTCTCTCTCTCTCTCTCTCTGTGTGTGTGTGTGTGTGTGTGTGTGTGTGTGTGTGTGTGTGTGTGTGTGTGTTTTCATTGTGGCTGTTTGTCCTCACCTGCTTTGCTTTAGAAGTTGGAAATTGCTTCCTAGATGGTGTCTGTGTGTGGGGGTGGAATTAATATATACTCCAAGTTCCAAAACTAGTCATTCAGAACGGGATCCTAAGCTTAGTGCTAGGCCTGCTGCTTCATAATGAGAAGTCATGGGGGGGGAGGGGGCGTAGAGTGATAAGATGATATGGTGGTGTCCATTTTGGTTGGTATCTTCCTTTCCTTATCAGTATTCAGATATTCCCTAGGAGTAAGAGAAAGACTAAAAAGGGAAATGGAAAAATGTTCTCTGGCGTCTGAACTCATACAACCCACACATATATGGAACTTGGAAAAATAGAAAAATAAGGAAAGAAAACCAGAGGCTAACACCAAGGCAAGGCTATCACTTGGCTCAGCAACGTGGTCCCAAATATGGATCCTACATACCGACTAGATTGAGGACTAGTGAAGGGAATCGACAGTGGCAGCCTTAACCAGCCTTCCCAAACCACCGTTAGTGGCTTCAGAGACAAGGATGGGGCTGCTGTGAGGAACACTCACTTAGCACTCACTAGACGCACCCACTGAGCTCCACTGCCTCATCCTGCCAAGTCTCCAAGCAGCCCTTTGACATGCCGCCAGTATCCACGGTCTAGAAGTTAAGGACTCAGGTCCTGGGAAATTGTGACACATGTTCAAGGTCATCCTTTCAGAGCAGTGAATTTTAGATTTGGACTCAAGGAGCTGACCCTCAAGGCTCTGAGGATACCAGGTTTGAAATAGCACAGCTGTGAGCTTATGTGCAATGTCATGATATTCTCTAGATTAAAAAGGTGACTTCAATAGTGAAATGCTCTGTTTTGGAAGCATGAGGATCTGAGTTCAGATTCTCAGCATATTATTAAAATTCAGGCAAGTTGGTACACATCTATAACCCTAGCCCCTGGAACAGAGGGAGAGACGGGCAAGAGCTCTTTGGCCAATCAATCCAGCCAATGAGTGAACTTTGGGCTCCATGAGTCCCAACTCAACAATAAGGTGGAGAGCAAAAGAGCATACACAGCATGCACACACACACACCACAAACACACATACATACTCACATACACACACATACATATACACACACCACACCACACATACACACACCACAAACACACATACAAACTCACATACATACACATACATATACACACACCACACACACATACACACCACATACACACTCACATACACACACATACATATACACACACCACACATACACACACCACAAACACACATACAAACTCACATACACACACATACATATACACACACCACACCACACATTCACACACCACAAATACACATACACACTCACATACACACACATACATATGCACACATACCACACACACACCACACCACATATACACACAACACACACACATGCACACTCACATACATACATATACATATACACATACACATACACCACACACTCACATACACATACACACACACAAGCACCACCACATATACACACACCACACACACACTCACATACACACACACATACATACACACACATATACACACATCAACACACACACACACACACACACACACACACACTAACAGACATGTGAAAAGGGAGGATACAGACAGTGCTCTGCAGCAAAGTCCCCAGCACAGGATCCCTGTGGTTTTTCACTCCCAGACTGATTGGCTTCAGAATACTGACTTAGGCATTTTCATCCTTACAAAACCGAACAATCCCCAGAACTGCAATCCAGGCTCTGTTAAGATACAAGCTATGGCTGTCTTAGCCTCAGGGGCACCTGACTTTATGTGTACTGTGCCCCTTGCAGTTCTGAAACACTAGTCCTAGGCTCTTTTAACTAAGTCCGTGGGCCTGTGTCCATCCCACAGAGGTCTTCTAGGCGTGGGGGAGAAGGACTTCATGAACCCATCCCTGATAGTCCATCACTTCCCTCTGAAGCCATGTGCATGGCGGCCAGGATCAGTTGGGTCTGGTCCCCTCCTTCTCTTCTAAACGCTTGTGCAATTTTGTCCATCTTCAACCCTAAGCCAGGTGGCAGTATGGATTCGATCCAAAAGAAACGAAAGAGGAACAGTTCTTTGTAGATAAAGACAAGACCGTGAGGGTACCCATGATGTTCCGAACGGGGATGTACGATGTGGCCTATGACAGCCAGCTTTCCTGCACCATCCTGGAAATGCCCTACCGAGGAAACATCACGGCCACCTTTGTCCTTCCCGACAATGGTAAAATGAAGAGACTGGAGAAGGGGTTGCAGCCAGACATTTATGCCAAATGGAAAAGCCTGCTCTCAAAAAGGTAAAGTTGGAGCCTGGTCCATAGAGATTTTTGCTTCTTCTGCTCTTCATTTCTTCTATCCTTAGAGGATGGCCAGGCTCTCACTGGGGCTCTGTAAAGATGGACAGGGGACTGGGAATGGATTTAGGAGTTGGGGAGACACTGGTTCTTTTGAGGGTGATGCACTGAAGTCATGAAGTGTGCAGAATAGAGACATGCTGGAGGGCGGATGTCAGGAAGAGCTTCATAGAGAAGGTGGCATTTAAAGCACAGCTCCAAGGCTAAGGGAAGTAAGAGAGGTGAGGGAATCTTCCATGACAGAGACTCCAAGGACGGATACTTGGGGTATCAAAGGGACAAGGCACCTTCGCAGCAGAGATGCAGCTTGTCTTCCGGGCCCTTCTGGGCCTGGTGTAGCCAACACCAATAATATCCACCTCTTCTATTGAAGATTCTCATATCTTTTCAGGGTAGTAGACTCGCCCACATCTGCTAAAGGGAACATTTCATTTCACCAGGACACACACAATGAGCCAATGTCCCTACTTTCCAAGCCCATGTAGTCTAGCAAGTAATTGTGAAGTTACTTTGAAGTACAGGCAAAGAGTCAAACCTAGAAATCTTCATCTCCCTTATTAGACAAGGGAGGGAGAGGTGGCGGAGGAGACGGGCTGTTCATTCTGCAGCCCCTCCCCCAACAAGGAAGGCCTAGGAGAGGCTGAAGTGTTACACCCTTTTCCAAGAGAAGGGACCACATCCCTAAGCTCCCCCACCAACACTCCTGATTTTCAAGAGTGTAAAACACGTCGGAATTCAGGCACCAGAGCCCTCCAGCCTGCCTTGAACACTGAAGACAGTCTTCTAATAGTTTGAAGCCTGAGCAAAAGTTCAGGTTTTCTTCAGAGGAAAGAGAAAGCTTTCTCTTGGAGAGGCACAAAGAGCTACAGGGTTTTGAAATAGCTTATATTCTCATCAGTTGGCAACAAGGGTCCTGTACCTTCCCATCAGTTGGCGACAAGCGTTCTCTATCTTCCCATCCATTAGTGTCAAGGGTCCTCCACCTTCCCATGAGTTAACGTCAAGAGTCCACTTCCTTTTCACCAGTCAGCTTCAGGGTTCATGCTTGCCCTCAGTTCCCTGCCTCACTGTATGGATGGGTTGGAGACCATCCATCTCCAGTAACCTGGATTTTTTTTTTCAAGTTTAAGATTCTTATTTATAAATTCTATGTAGAAAGTGAATGTAGTATGAAGTTTCTGGCCTTGCTTAGCCCTGAGGTCCAGGCCCACAGTCTCAATCATACAAAGGCTTATATTGATTACAAGCTGATTAGTCAATGGCTCAGGCTTGCTCACTCTTACTCTTACACTAACCCATGATTCCTATCTTGTTCAGCCATGTGGCTTGGTACCTTTTCTCAGAGCAGCGTTCTTGTCTTCCTTCCTCCGTGTCTCTTGGTATCTGTGTCTCCTCTTCCTCTTCCCAGAGTTCTCCTAGTCTGGTTGCCCTGATTATACTTCCTGTCTGCCTTCTGATCAATCAGCATTCTATTAAAACAATAAGAGTGACAAATATTTACAATTTATAAGAGCGTAGTCCCACAGCAAGTGATGTTGAAAATGGTTATTTTTTTTTAAGTTTGGCCTAAAATACTGCTTCTCTGTGTTTTAATTTTAAAGTTTCATTTAAAAATTTTACACTAAGCTTTAGTCAGCATGCAAAATAATGGTTCCCACGATGATATTTTTATGCATGCGTGCATATATATACATACATGCACACATGCAAATCATGTGTATATATACATATGTGTGCACTGGTCTCCTCCCTCTTCCCCCAGATGGTACCCTTTCTGCTACCATGAGTGGGAGCGTGTGCATACGTGAGCAAATCTAGATTCTGTATTTAAGAGAGACTTGCTATTTTGTTTTCTATTTCCTTTTCTGTTCTTCTTGGACCAAGTCCCTCTTGGTCATTATCACAAATACGTGTACACACACACACACACACACACACACACACACACACACACACACACGTGTGTGTGTGTGTGTGTGTGTGTGTGCGCATGCATATTTAAATCTAAATTCCACGCACAAAACATTTAACATCTGGATTTCCCCTCCTTTTCATATATCTACCTTCTGAGTGACAGCCATGCATACTTAGTTTAAACAGGTTTCGATATGTGTCTTTCTGGCTCTGGCGTTTTTCATGTAACATGGCCTCCAGTTGCATCCACTTTCCTGCAAATGTGATGCTTTCATTCTCACAGCTTAGTAAAAACTCCACTGTACATACTTAAGCACCACATTTTCTTTATTTGTCCATTGCTTGGTGTCCCTTGTCATTGACAAGCACGGACGTCTTGCCATTATTTACAGTCCCCGTATTTGTGCACAGATACTGTGTCCTCTTGCTCCTCAGGAACACCTCTCTAGAGCTTGGCTCTTGGATTCCTGACATCAGCTAAGATCTGTGCTTTCTTTGGAGTCATTACCAGTGGAGAGAAGGACCCTGTTACTCCCTGCCATTCAGTTACACTCATGGGGACTAGGGTAGCTGACAGCGCATAATAGTGGCTTCTCCACAATAAATGTGAGACATATGTGGGCCCTGCTCCCTGCTAGTAAACCTATCCCTTGTGCTGGCTTGAGGGAAACCCGTGATGACATCATCCCTTCCCAGGGACTCTGCTCACTACCTCCCTTGGTTCTCTCTCTCATGAGTGCCCTGAAACACTCAACTTTTATATCCTGCCTCCTATCCCTCCTCAAACTCACTTGCCCGGGTAATTGCACTCTCCTCCTCTCAGAGACCAGGATGACTAAGGGGGCTATGTTGCAGAGTCCAGGGTCACCATCTGGGCATTACTTTCCAGTTGGCCAGCTATACCCTCTCCTCCCAGGGCATCTCCATGTGGCATAGCTCTGCTTGCCATTCTCCTTTTCTGACTCCCTTCCCTCATCCCTACCACAGAGCCCAATGCCACAGGGCTCAGTCTTCAAACTCTTGCTATCTAGACTTTTACCCCTTAGCAACTGCCACCAGCACAGAGCCTTCAATACCATGTCAACCATGACACTATCCTTACCCTCAGCCCCGATTCCCTTCCCCACAATCATCAGAGCCTACTCAGAACGTCCCTGGACATCTGCTGGAATCTTAGTCTCCATGTGCTCAAAAGGGCCTCCCGACATGTGCTTAGGCCACCTGTCTCCGTGGAACCTCCGCCCTCCCTTAACTCAAGCTTGACCCATTGGGTCATGCTTGATCAGTTTCTCCCAACTCCTCCTCTGTGTGTTTGGAAGCTTCATTAGTCCCAAATTGGAGCAAATTTGTGCTCATGCTCTTCCCTCCATCTTTGAGGCTCCCATATAAAGTGCCTGTCAATCATCCATCATCTGGCAATCAGTGCCTGCCTGAGCATCAACCACCAAGATGTATTCTAAGCAGAGAGCGGAGCCATCCTTTCAAAGTTCAATCACGACCATGCCCTCCTCTGCTGAAAACCCTGTGGCTCCCCATTGATTCAGGAAGAAAAATTCAGCTTGCCAAACTCCACTTTAGAGTTGGCCCAAACCTCTTATTTGAGGCCCAGCATTCTGGGGCTCATAAATTGATCCAGTAAATTGATCTGTCTTCTCATTTTCCTTCATACTTCCTGCCTCTTTACACACGTCCCACACTATGCTTTCTTCAAGGTTGATTTCATTGTCCACCTTCCCTGTTCCACACAGGACAAGGACAAGGGCTTTTTCTGTCCTGTTCATCACGTGTATGGTAGATGCTTAAAAACTGTTTGTTAGCAAATAAGTAAATAGAAAGGTAAATCTGGGGATTATCAAACCTGTGAATGGAATCAAGTTATGAGACGGTGAGATTCTGTAGCAAACCATAAGTAAAGGTGGAGAAGGACCTCAAGGCCACAGGTGAGTCCTCTTCATTGTATGGCTCAGAAAAACCAATATCCTTTGCCCCCGTTATGAGGCTTCTAGAAGCGGAGTGCACTTGAACTCAGCTCTAACTGGCTCCAGATCTTAGGCTTTGCTGTCTCTGGCAGCAGGCTTGCAGGCTCTAAACTGCCTCAAGGTGCAGCATGGGTGGCTCTGCTACACCATGAACACGAGGAAGGATCTTAGAAATGCTTCCAGTGACTGAGTGCTCTGGAGATGGCTGAGCAATCCTGAGAAGATAAAGGTCTCATTGACCATCCTTTTCAGGAGTTCACCCTGAAGGATTGTAAAGTTCTTCCCTTTGCCTGTCCTTCTCTTATCTGCAGAGTGGTAGATGTGTGGGTACCCAAGCTCCACGTGTCTTCCACTTACAACATGAAGAATGTTCTCTCCCGCCTGGGCATCAGCAAAATATTTGAGGAGAACGGTGACCTCACAAGAATCTCATCTCATCGGAGCCTGAAAGTGGGAGAGGTAAGCTACCTGGATGCACCACTGTCCCCTCCTACACAGGCGTCCTCATGCCAAATGCAACTTAGAGAGGGATTTATTTTGGTCTGTGGTTCCAGAGGGACAGTCCTTGAAAGACGATGGCATGAAGCAAGCAGTCAGAGCAGGGAGCTAGATGGTCAGGTTTCATCTACATACAGAAATACAGAATGAAGACAGGGAGTCGGATGAGACTCTAAACCCTCAAGGTCCATCCTGTATGGCATGTTCCCTCTAGCAAGGCTGCATTTCATGAACCTCCCCAAACAGTGCCACAAACTGGAGACCAAGTGTTCAAACTCATAAGCCTGAGAGGACATTTCTCATGCAAACCACTACTACCTACGAGAGCGCCCATCTGAGGGAGGGGTGTGGTCAATGTAGGAGCTCAAGAAATTGGCTGGTGCTAAGTGTGGTAAAGGTAGGGTAGTCAAGGGGAGTCAAGTCATTCTGGGAGGGGACTGTGGGAAGGATTCTGCCCTCTGAGAAGATGATACCTGTGTCCAATTACCTGCTGGGTGGAGCTAAGACTTCACAGCCCCTTTCTGCCTCCTCATCACTGGTGAGCCCCTGAAAGTCAGGAAAAACAGGAAGCCCTGGTTCACTTCCTCACTTCCAAGGTAAAAGAATCCTCTTGACTATACCAGGCAAATGCCGCTAAGTTGTCTCCCTCTTGGGACTCCCCACCTTTGGCTGCCTACAGTCCTGAGAGGCTCAGCAGCCACTGACTGTCTCTTGGTTCCACAGGCTGTGCATAAGGCTGAGCTGAAGATGGATGAGAAAGGTACAGAAGGAGCTGCAGGCTCTGGAGCCCAGACGCTGCCCATGGAGACCCCGGAAAATATCAAGCTAAACAGGCCCTTCCTGATGATGGTTTATGAGACGTCCGTGCCTTCCATGATCTTCTTGGCAAGGGTTAATGACCCTAGTGAGAAATAAAAGGGAATTCTATGTTGGCCTCAGACCTTACCCATTTCCTAGGGCTGGGAACATTTCACCAATGTGACATGGAGGAGGCCACAGGTACACTCTAACCTAATCCTTAGGTATCACAGTGTTCACTGCTTCCTGAATCAGCAGTCCAGCTGGCTCACGGGGCTTTGAACTCTGTATCCATCTTAGTCCCTTCCCCAATCACCAGCATTCCTGGACTAAATGCCAACCCCTATCTCCAGTATGCCCTTACCTTCCTCATCCCACCAGGCAAGGAGTGTCTATGATTTAATAAACTCCACTTCCCCCAAAACACCTGCTAGCTGTCAGGTAGAGACTTCATGGAGAGTAGGGGCCACGGAAAGTAAACAGAGTTTGAGTGAGAGACTTGGGCTCACGTCTGAGAAGAAGGTGTCACTGGGGAAGTCACACGTCTAGTCTGGTGGCCTCTGCTTACCGTTTTGAAGTGAGGATTGCACGATTACTTAGTAAGGCTTCGAGAAAATAAGCCCCAATCCCTAAAGAACTCATTCTCCATTGTGAGCTCCCAGTTTTGGAACTCTGGAACTATGGCCGTCCTACAAGGGTATCCAGGTGGGGTTGTTAGCCCAGCCAGGCCTCTGTAAGCACAGCGGAAGTGGCCCAACCCCTTGTGTAGCATTAGGAGAAGGCTGTCTTCAGGAGAAGCTTGGAATCACTGCCAGCTTTATTGATTGATATCTTTCAGGCACAAGAGGAAGATTCTGGAGTTCCTCAGGCCTGTGGCCAAAGGCAGACTCCACTATTGAACCTTGGGAAATGAGTCTCTCTGCCTACCTCAGAAAACTGGTCTTGCAGGATCTGCTTGAGGCCACTAGGAGGCACCAAGGGCTAGGCAATGATGTCTGGCTGACTAGCCAAAAGATGCTGTGCTGTTCTCCCTCAGACCTATGGCCTTCACCTGCTGTGTATTGGCTTATCACCTATGAAGCAGCAACTGTCATTTCTTGCCTAGCAGATTTCTGAACACCCTACCCTTCTTGTTTGGTCACTAAAGCCCAATGGGTGGCCATAATGAGCAAAATCATGGAGGAAATGGGGCTTGGAAAGCTGAGGTGGCTTCCTGTGGTGTTAGAGTAAGCCTTGGGCAGCAGTATTGGAGTTTGTGGGCAGCTCTGCATCCCTGCTCCAGCCAGTGAGAGGCCAGCAAGCATCTCTCCTCCATCCTGCACCCTGTGGGCTCAGGATCCTTGGAGGCCAGGCCTATGGAGGGATCCGAGAAGGTACTGAAGGCTGTGAACAAGAAGCTACAGAGTCCGCAGCTCCTTTGAGCAAGGGTGGGGGTTGGGAGAAGCCAGTGGAGCAGAGGCTGAGCTCCCTCTGAGCACTTGACTACAGAATAGCCTGGAAGTCTTAGTGCTCAGGATGTTGCACAGCCGTGCTCGCCATGAAAACTCTGGGTGGCCTGGCTGGAACCAGGACCAATGTATAGGAGAATAATGACAGACACCTCCAGGGTCCAGGTTGACTAGAAGAGTCCAGTGGAATTCTTCAGTGAGACCTAGGGTTGCCATCTTCTGGCATCTCCTCTAGCCCCTAAGATGACCAGAGGCTTCTTGAGAAGATGGTCTCTAAGAAACTCCCCCAGTCCCATGGGCATGCCCTCCTCTGCCTCCCTGAGTCCCTACTTACCCTCTAACGCTCCCATTCAACCGCTAATGCCCAGTTTGTTATGACCTCTTCATGGGCTTTAGTTCTCTTTCTCAATATTGCCCACATAACCTTTCTCCCAGGAAACCTCTCACTTCCATGGTCATCAGTGGCTAGTGGAATCCTCTACTTCCATATGGGCTACAAGCAATCAGTGCCACACACGGTCTCTCAGAGCTGCACACTGTGGTCTAGTGACATAAGCCTGGCTCCTGGCCACACAGAGTTACTGTCCAGTTAAGGAAAATAGCCACGTTCATATCTATGTGTTGTTATTCAACTTTAATTGTGTTTGCAGTTCCTGTTAACCATAAGGAAAGGTTGGCTGGGGTACTTGAGGGAGCATGGCAGGGGAGTCTGATCATATTTGGGAAGCCCAGAAAGGCTTCCCCAAAGATAATAACATTTGGAGATTACCACAACTATAGTTACTAACTCCCATTACAGGGCTGATGTGTAGCTTGGTGAGATAGTGCTTGACCAGAAAGTGTGAGGCCCTGGGTACACCAAAATCATTTTTAAAATAAGAGAAAATAGTTAAAACTACAATGTTTTCCCAGCATAGTGAATCAGAGGCAAAATACCAATTTGTCCTCCAGATGGAAATTGGACATAAGGTCTAACTTTTAAAAATGATTGTTGCCTATCTTAAATATTTTTCAATATGGTTTCTTACTTTCACAGCCAACATGTTTGCTCTTCACTTAAAAAATATGATATTTAGATTTTTTTCCAAAAAGGAAGAAGTGAAGGTAGAAGAAGAGGAACCACTCAGGCATCGAGAACGCATGTGCAAAGGCCCTGCAGAAAGCAGCATGGGTGAGGACCGGAAATGGCATCCAATGAGCTAGAGCAACAAAATAAGGCAGAATGAGTTGGGCACTGTGGCTGGAATAATAAGGGAGGCCTTGCTTCCCACACAGGGGGAATGCTAGCGAACTTTGCAATGCTAGCAAACTTGCACCCTGCAGGTGACCCTCTGGCAGCTACTACACATCCTTGCATCCAAATGCCAGACCAGTACATGCTACAAAGTGTGTGCTAGGAATGTGGCGTTGAGATGCGCCTGTCACACAGGCACCGTTTGCAGACAGCTGACCAACACTCAGTCTCTCCTGTTCTCTGGAGCAGAAGGTCTGTGCTAGGTATGGCAGGTTTGCCCCCTGAGAAGTGGCTTGCCTACTTTTTCAGAGCAGCTGCAAATGTACTTCCTGTATGGCAGGTCTGCCCCCTGAGAAGTAGCCTGCCTACGTCTTCACAGTAGCTTCAGATGTACCTCCTGTGTCTACTCAAGACATCCCACCCTGCCTGGGTGTTTCTCACTCTACTGCCTTTCAGAGCTTGACTCCTGTTTGCAGGAAAAAGCAAGCTCCTCCCTCTCAAAGGTTTCCCAGCCCACCTGGTTGTGGACTGGCTGACCTCATGAATGAATGAGCAAGTGAATCCATGGGATTTGACCTTGATAGAACCAACACCTCTTAGTCAATTCTTGAAGGCTACACTACATGGGTGTGCTCATCAATACTCAAACTCACTTACCTCCATGGTAAAACCATTCCATGTTACTGATGAAGAAACCCAAGGTATGAAGACCAAATAGCATGCCCAAAGACCCACAGCTAGAAATCCCACAGCTAGGATCCCACAAAGTTGGGATCAAATGAAAGTCCCGTGAGAATCTTACTCTTCATTTATCCATCATCAGCCCATCCACTCATTTTTCTACCCACCCATCTACCCAGTTATCCATCCTTTGACCCACACATCAATACACTACACGCCAACATATCTACCCCATTGACCCACTTGCTTATCTATCTTCCATTCATCCATCCATTCACTTATCCATCTACCCACCTATCCATCTATCTTCTTATTGATTCATCCATCCATCCTCTGACTCATCTATCCATCCACCCATGTGTGCACCCTCAAACCTATCCATCTTACTGATCCACCTGTCTATTCACCTACCCAACCCATTGACCAATCCATCCATACAAGTGCTTCTCCATTCATCCATCTACCTAATCATCATCCCACCACCGATCCAATCATCTGTCTGTCCACTTTGCATCACGGATTGTTCTGGGAACTTGAGTTATACAAGCTAAAAAAAAAAAAAAAAAAAAAAAAAAAAAAAAAAAAAAAAAAAAAAAAAAAACTACAAAGATCTTTACCCTTGTGGGGGCCTTAAACTATTTGGTGAGGCAGAAAATAAACAAGGTATGCTATAAGGAAGACATTTAATTGAGCAGGCAAGAGTGGATAACTGAAGGTGTTGGTGTATATATGTGTGGTGGGTTAGGGCAAGCAAGGAAGGCTCATTACCTAAACAGCTAAGTGATGATTCCATGTTGCAAAGTCTGTTACATGGCTCGCCCTAGGTGCTGCCCACATAGTGGTGCATGCCTACACACAGCTGACCTGGACACAGATGAGCTCTTTGAATGTACATGTCTGACACCAGAATCCCAGTGAAAGAGTCCCTTTTAATGTGATCCAGCATGCCTTTCATGGGATGCATGAAGACTTGGCACAGCTTTTGAGCATCTCTTTAGGTGCATGCAGGAGCCAGGCCAGGAATCTGGCTTCCTGTCTGTGCCAGCTCAGCCCATAACTTCACCTGCCCTGGCTGAGATAATTTTCATGGGATGTACCAGGAGTGACAGGATGATGTGCTGGCAGGGAGGGCCACCAGTGGGAAGTCCCAATGTCCTGCCCTGCTTTTTTCCAGACACTCCTTGTGGGGCTTGAGCCTTGGGTCCCGTTCTCCATATGCAGCCACAGGGCTGGCATCAAAAGACCCTCCAGGCACCAAAACAACCATTCTTCCATGGATACACTGAATCAGCAGGCACCAACTAACCATCTGCTATGAACTAAGACAGCATACCAAGCACAGTCTGAGAGGCCATTGCCACATGACCTTAATCCCCTGCATTCCTAATTTCCCAGTCAAGCCTAACAAGAGAGCACCCTCCCTTGCTGGGCACCACAGTGGTGCTCAGTTTTTGCAGTGGGTGCAAAGCCAAATCAACTTTGTTCTCCAGAAGGCTGTAGTCCACTCACACTCAGTTTCCCAACTTTCGTTCATGTCTGACCTACCTGCACAATTATGGCTGAGCCATTTCCTCTTTGGTGTTACAGGCGTTCCTTGACTTGCAATGGGCTTCGTTCCATACTAATGAGCTCACCCCACCCCAAGTTGAAAATATCCAACATCAAATTATCTGAGCACCACAGCTCAGGAAACCAGCATCCTGTAGGTTCTTTCCTTTTGTTGCAGAGGTAATGGGAAGGCATGAAGCAGACCACATGTCTAGGAAAAAGAACAAATTTTAGATTGTTTTTTTCCACCTCAGAGAATTTAAAACATCCTAAGTTGAACCAGTTGTATTATCTGTCAAGCTTGATCTTTAAAATTGTTCATATTAAAAAAATAAAATTGGAGTTGGCAAGATGGTTCAGCAAGTAAAGGCAGTTGCCACCAGAACTGATGACCCCAAGTTCAGTCCCATAGACTCATATGGAGGAAGAAGAGTGGACGCCCCACGTTGTCCTCTGACTGTAAGAATCCAGCTACTGGTCACAGTCCCCACAGCAATCCCCCCTCACAGATGCCCATAGGCAACCTCCTGAGACTATGAGTCTCTAGCTAACAGACTCCCTGAACCAGAGCTTCTCCCTCCGGGAAGAGCATCACATGGGGTATTATTGGGGGCCAAGTACCCTTTCCTATCTATTGGGAATCAGTGGACATGGCTGCAGGCTTGTGCTGTGAAACCTCTTCTACCCTCAGAAAATCATATAAAGAAACTGTTTCTGCCAGGCAAACCTTAATTCCTCACTTCAGATCCCTGCCCTTGGCCATATTTTTTGTCTCTGCTGCTGGGGCCTGAACTGTGTCCTCAGAGCCCCAGACACACTGCTGTCTGTCTGTCCAGGGCCTCAGTAACTCTTCTAATAAACATCTACTCTGCCATCCCCACAACAATCCCTAGTATACCTCTTGAACACACATCAAGTACTTTTTGAAGATATTTATTTTGAAATAAAGTTTACATGTGTGTGCGAACGCATGGATATTTTCACACAAGTACAGGTGCCCAATGGAGTCAGAGACATTGGCTCTTCTGCAGCTGGAGTTATAGGCAGCTGTGAACCACCAATACTTTTCACTAACTTCCATGGTGAGCCCCAATCAATGTAATAAAAATTAAAATAAAAAATAAAATTATTTAAATAGAAAGACACAATCTCACAGTCATACATAGAAAACTACTAAATCAACTTTATCAAAGGCAGGAATTATTTATATCCAACAGCAATAGGGGAGCATGGCTCTGGGAGGAAGGGAGACTTGATAGCCCCTCTGGAGGGCTATCTCTGGGAAAGAGGGCAGCAGTGTAAGGAATCTTGGTTCCTCCAGGCATTCCACACTGGGGCAAGAGAGGACGAGACTCCAGTGCCAGCAGGTGTGGGGGTGGGGTTCTCATAGATCAACTCACAGATGAATTAACATCCCCTATTTTGTTTTGTTGTCTATATAAAACTATAAAACCTATCAAACTATAACTCTGCTCCTGAGAGGACCTAGAGGAATAAGGAGTCTCTCTGGTTCAGCCAAACCGGAAACTAAATTGGCTCAATTGATTTCCTTTACCAATCTCTGTTGTCTACTTTCTTCTAAAACCATGAGGCAGTTTATGAACTTGGGTGAGCTGGTTCTTGGTAGAATTGTTAGGGTCAGCGCCTGGACCCTGACAACCCTAAGTTAGGCTTGGTCACCCACCCTCTATCAGTCAATTAAATAAGCAATTATGAAAATCAGGAAAAAAGAGATTTATTCAATGTGGCCACATTGGAAAGAATGACAAAGGGATCTGGACACTTTCCCATGTCCATCTTTGGGGTCCTGAGAGGAGACTCTGGCTCAAGGGCAAGAGGCACACATAACTAAGTAGTTTTGGTGAAGGCTTGCCACTGCCTCCATCACTGTCCCATCTTTGTCTGGGCTCCAGTCTGTCCTGTGAGGTGGTCTGACAAGTTTCCAGAACTGTGGAATCTCTTTGCTTGGGGGCAAACCCCTTCTAAAGCTGGCAATAGGTTTCAGCCTTTATCTTCTTCCAACATGGTATTCCCAGGGAACTGCAATGTCTTCAGGTCCTCTGCTTAAATAGTTAAAAGAGCCAAAGGAAGGAGGCCAAGAGTGTATAGAATCCCTTCATTTATGCCAGAATAGTCATAGAACGACAACACAGCACATTCAGATTAAATTTTACCCCAAAGAGTCAGTTCTGAGGGTCTAGCCTGGGAATCCTATTGTGAACATTAGTAATGGCCATAAGTCAAGCCTTCCTCCTTGAGAAAAACACAGAGGTGATAGGATTTTGTCATGAAGCTCCATGCCATGGGTAGAAACAGTTAAAATTTGAGTTTGGAGAAGGGGTGAGTTTCCAGAGAGGGGTACAGAGTGGACACATCCTTTAAGCCATATGGGCTGTGAAGTCTGCTGCATGAAGCTTCAGTCTGGCCAGAGAGAGAACAGATCCAGGTCTTGTAAAGATTCCCATGAGGGGACTAAGGAGGGGGGAGATTAGTTGGTGTAACCAACTAGACTAAGAGACACCATGTTTGCTTGTATTTCTGGCTGAGGCAGGTGTTTGAGAAGTCTCAAAGATATGTCTGGAAGAATAACAGGCCTGGTTAGTTTGTCAAGGACAGTGGTAGCTTGTCCTGCCTAGCCCTTCTCCATTAAGGGATTTGCTATCTGGAAGGGCTTGTTGAAGCAGGAGGCCTATGTGTAGGCAACAGATCCCTTACTTATGTGGTCTGACAGAAACAACAGGAGAATCTTAGTTCTGGGGTCAAAGGTGAACCCTATGACTGGGCCTTGGGCCAAGATGGAAACATTTTTCTTACTTATATGCCTAACGTTTAACTTCTTTTGATTAACTTTTATTTTCATATTAAAAATATAAAAATAGTAGGCAGTACTAGGGACTGAAGCCAGCACCTTATACTATAGCAAGTATCTTTGGATATACTTTTAAGTTTGGGGGTTTATAGAAAGCAATGAATCTAAGACATTGCGGTGATTTGAAAAAATGGTCCTAGGGACCCACACTATTAGGAGGTGTGGCCTTGTTGGAGGGTGTGTGTTACTAGAGAGTGGGCTTGGAGGTCTCAGATGCTCAAGCCTACCTAGTGGATCATTCACTTCCTGGTGCCCTGCCAATCCGGATGTTGAACTCTCAGCTTCTTCTCTAGCACCATGTCTACCTACATGCTGTATGCGCATCACCATGCTTCCTGCATGATAGTATAGACTAAACCTCTCAACTATATGGCAGCCCCAATGAAATGTTTTCCTTTATAAGAGTTGCTGTGTTCACAGCATCTCTTCACAGCAGTAGAACGTTAAGACAGACTTAGTTTCCAGCAGCCTCCTCTAGTGCCATCATCTTCCATAACTACAGGAGCCTGGTCAGAGAGAAGGAGTGAACACTGGTACTAGGCCAGTAAGTGAATTATAAACTTTATTTTAATTTTACAAGTTTCATCATTAACATCCTTTCTTCTGCTCCAGGATCCCATCCAGAGTGTGTGACATACCTTGTGACAACCACAAAGGTATGTCCAAGACCTTGAAGGGGCTGAAGGTGGATGGGATGCCCCGAGTCACCTGGGATGAAGTTGAACTCACAGATGGATCACCTGTTTGGTTTAGGATGCTCACGGGTCATATGACTGCCTCGGCGTCCTCTGAGGGGTGAGACACTCAGTGTCTACCATCACAGGCCTTTACTGGGGATCAGGTCACATATCTGCACAGCACCTGCTTAATCTTAGTAACTGTTCTGAGGTCTCTTAACCTGACACAGAGAAAGCTGCTCTTCTTATTTGCATGGAGTCCTGCACAAAAGGATTAATGTTATCAGGACAGAAATTTCTTCTGTCTCACCATGTGGGAAAGGAGAGAATTCCTTGAACCTAAGAATCTGTCAAAGTCCAAATCCTTCCTCAGCTCACCCTAAGTTTGTCCCCAGATGCTAGAAATGAGATGGCTGCTGAACAGGCTGAAATATGGACCACAGTGCATTGAAAGGTCACTGGAAGCTCTGGGGAGCACCTCCCACTGGGCAGCTCCACCATGGGGACACTGTTCTCAGCTGCATAGGCTTCTGACCTGAGGCTTCTAGCTGAGTGATGTTCACATTCAGCCTTGAGGCAGTTCTCTGCTCCCCTGATGAGGTAAATACACAGATATTAAACAGAAATGAATAAAGATGTAGCCAAACTTTAAAAATTTCTCCTCTCTCTCTCTCTTTCTCTCTCTCTCTCTCTCTCCCTCTATGTTTGTCTGTGTGTGTGTGTGTGTGTGTGTGTGTGTGTGTGTGTGTGCGTGCTGGGGCACATATGCCATAATGCACTTTTGGAAGTCAGAAGAGAATTTATAGGAGCCTCTCCTAACATATGGGCCCCAGAGATTAAATATAGGTCATCAAGCCTGCTAGCTAACACTCCTACCTCACATTTCACCAGCCCACAGTCTCATTTACATTGTGCATTCTTTGAGACATGTCCGAGACATTATGTGACCTTGACTATCCTGGCACTTCCTATATAAAGCAAGCTGGCCTCCAATTTACAGAGATCCACCTGCCTCTGCTTCATGACTGTTGGGATTAAAAGTGCTTGTCACTATGACCGACTGTTATAGATATACTTTAAAATAGCACAGCAACACGTGTCTATAATCCATTAAGTGGTTGGAGGGTATGTAGTTCAAGGCTAGCCTGGTCTATGCTAGCAAGAACCTTTGTCCAAAACCCAAATGAACAAACATCTTTATAAAGAAGAACAGACATACCTCATTGTGTGAGGATGGTAACTGACCCAGTGGTCAAGGACAGATGAATTTAAACATCTGATACTCAGCATCACTGAAGAGACTCCATGAAGGTAGACAAGGAACAATATCACAGTGATGACCCTTGGGTAGGCCCATGAGGACCTGTTCTTGTTTGCTCAGCACTCCACTGTGATTAGGCTTAGGAATTGCAAAAGAAATTGGCCTGTGCCTTCCAGGTGGCCCTTAGACCCCAGGACCTGAGGCCTCAGTGCGGGAGGTGAGTGTGGATGAACTTCTTCCTGGGTCAAGGACGGAAGCTGGGGTAGGTCAGCACGTCGGGGGCCTCTTTCACTCCTTACTGTCAGATCTTTCCTAGTTTTCTCTGAAAACTCCGATTCAGTGCTTCTGAGTGGGGCACGGGGACTTGGACCTGAGGAAAAGCTGATTAACCAAACTTGGGAAGCCTTGGCTCTTCCAGCTGCCTTCCTGTCCATGCATGAGTTGTTAGACTGGACAAAAGTCACTGGGCATGGACAAGTCAACAGGTCTGGCACTTGGAGTTCCCATCATCTCTCCCCTACCCTCCCACTCTATCCTCCACCTTCACATTCTCTCTGATTCACCCATCTCTTTCTCTCCTACCTCTTCTCCACAATGTGCTACAATTATACTTTGACTCTGGGGAACCCACAAGGTCAGACATTGTAGCCAGGAAGACAGATATATAAGGAGGCAAAAAAACTAAGGTTTGCTTCAGGTGTCAGTACGGGAGGGAGGGGCAGACTACGTGGTCCAGACATTGCCATCAGGAGGCCTGAGTTGCATCTAGTGGACGGAAAGGAGGATGTCACGTGAGGGGGCAGTCCACTCAGAGGATCATGGGAGATCACATTTAAGTAGGAAAGATGGAGCTGCCTTCTTTGTGCTGATTACATGTATTGTCTTTATTACTTTTTTAAAGCACGAATTACCAAAGCATGCAGTTTTCTACCAAAGCTTACAGATTTCTTCCACCATTTTTCTATTGTCTGTGTCTTCTTCCCTTTCACACCCAGGACTCCAATTATACATGTTAGCGATTCCTGTTTCCCTACAAGATCGTGTGGTACAAGGTACTTATATTGTTTATTTGTTTATCTGGATATCGGTCTTTGCCAGTATGGTCCTCAGATACATCCTCTTTCTTTTTTGAAAAAAAAAAATGTTTTATTTTATTTTTATTTAAGTGAATGTGTGTATCTCTGGGTTGTGCCCATGTATGCAGATCCCAAGGAGGCCAGAAGGGGGCATCAAAGCCTCTGGAGCTGTAGTTCCAGAGTGCTATGAACTGCCCATATAGGTGCTGGGAACTGAACTCTGGTCCTTTGCAGGAACAGCACGTGCTCTTACCTGCTGAGCCATTTTTCCTGACCCATTTATTTTCATGTTTTCAAGCTCACTGGTCTTAACTTGTACTGTTTTAGGTTCACACTATAAATTTCTGTTCTTAGATATCAAATTTATCCTCTCAAGCAGTCCAAGTTGGTTCTGTTTTATGTATTTTTCTCATAACATATTCCATGTTTATTTTTTGATTTTTTATATTCAAATGCACCAATACATCTATATTCAAATTACAACCAGTAGGAGACAACTCTATTAATTTTAAAAATTAGCATAAAAGTTTTAAGTTAGTATTTAAAATTAAATTTGCTTATGATTCTATTAACTTTCTTCTTTAAAAAATTGTTTTAACATACCCAAATGTTCCCCCTCCCTCCCCTCGTCCCCCCCCCCATCTAATCCTCAGGGAGGGTAAGGACTTCCAAGTTGAGTGAATGCAATCTGCCTTATCCAGCTGAGGCAGGACCAGACCCCTCCCAGCATCAAGGCTGAGCAAGGTGTTCCTCTGGGGATGGGAGAGGCTCTAAGAAGCCAATTATATACCAGAAATAAATTCTAGTCCCCACTGCCAGAGGACCCACAAATTGTCCACGGTATTCAACTGGCATCCACACTCAGAGGGCTTAGTTCAGTCTAATGTAGGTCCCTCGGGTATCATTTCAAAGTCAGTGAGCTCCCAATAGCTCAGGTGAGCTGCCTCTGTGGGTTTCCTCGTCATGATCTTGACCCCTCTGCTCATATAATCTCTCCTTCCTGTCCTCAGCTGGACTGGGAGCTTGGCTAATTTTAACAGTGGATGGAGCTACAAAAAAAAATCCTAAATAAGGTAACCCAGACCCCGATAGACCAATAAAACGGTATGTGCTTACTTATAAGCAGATGTTAGCTTTTAAGTCTTTGATAAGCAACCTACAAATCTATGTAACTGCAGAGATTATGTATAGAACATACATAATGGGGAGGGAGGAAGAGGAAATGAATCTATAGTTATAGAGAGACAGGTGAGGTGGTGGGTAGAGCGCGAATGGGTGAGTAGAGACCAGAATGAGAGGATTAAATCGAAAGGAGGGGGGGGGGGCTGAAGCTAAGGCCACTTCAGGGAACACGCTACAGTAAACACTTTTTAAAATATATACTCTGGGCATGTGTGTGTGTGTGTCCAAATCGCAACAAGACATCTCTTGCTACCAGATGAAATCTCCAACGTCCAGAATAGATTACATCTAATTGAGTTGTTGGTTCAAGGAAACCTCCAAACAACCCAGGCTGTCCATAGACTGATGTACGGAGTATGAAGAAGATGAAGTAGTGCCTACATAGAGCCTTCACAACTATTAACTAGTTGTCAAGATACTGGAAAGTATTCTGCATGCTATCAGAGGAGAAAGGCAAACATGGACCCAGCTCCAAGCCCTTCAGTCTACAGTGGTGTCCTGCCTGCAGGATAAGCCGATTCAATAGTGGTACAAAAGTTATGGGAGTAACCCACCACTCTCTTATTTGATTTAAGGCTCATTCCAGGAGATGAGACCCATGCCTGACCCTGCTCAAAAAGCCCAAAACCTAGGACTAGATGGGACATGGATAAAGGGGAAAACTAGATACTACTGTTCTGCTAAGGGAACATACAAATAAAAAGACTTCTTATATATCATTCTGCTATTCTCATAGATAATTGTCTTGCTCAGCTATTATCAGAGAGCCCTCCTCTTACAGTAGATAGGAACAAACATAGAGACCCACAGCTGGAGACTGTACAGAGAATGAGACACCTTGGAATATTTGGTTCTAGATGCGAAGTCTTCATCAAATCCCTCCCTCAGGGCTCAGGGAACTCTACAGAGAGGCAGAAGGATAGAAAGAGCCAACGGGAATGGAAGAACCCAAGGAAGCAACACATTCTAGATAGAAGGACCGACACACATACAAATTCACAGAGACTGGGTAGCACACACAGGGCCTGCACAGGTCTAAACCAGATGGGGTCCCAGTGCCGAGAGGGGAAGTGAACACTCCCAGTCCCCATCCCTAACCCAGAAGCTGTCTCCAGCTGATAACAGTTTGCAAAGGAAAAGTCAGTTTTCTCCAAAGAAGTCGCACTGGGTGTACAAACCATGCTTAAGGGCAGGTCCAGTGCCCAGTAGTAGATGGCCATCAAAAAGCTAACTCGATGGTAGTTTTGGAGGTCTTTTTATTTTCTTGTCTCATAATGCCTTTTATGAGCTCCCCCCCCCCCCCGCCAATTACAGGTCTTTGTTTACATATTTTTTTAATTTTGTATTTTTATAGGAGTTCTGTGTGCAAATGTGTAGCTCTGCATCCGTATATATTTCTTGTGTGTTCTTGACTCTTTTTCTGTTTGTTTTGCTCTATTCTGGTTTATTTGTGTTTATTTTATCTTGTTTTATTTTATCATTTTTAGATGCCTGCTTGTTTTCCTAGTGAGTGAGAGAAAGTGTGGATTTGGGTGGTTGGGGAAATAGGAAGAATCTGGGAAGAGTTAAGGGAGGGAGACTGCTTTCAAAATATATTTCTTAACTTTACATTTTATGTACAAGTGCTTTGCATATATACCTACATAGCAGAAAAAGGCATCAGATCCTATTATAGATGGTTCTAAGCCACCACGTGGTTGCTGAGAATTGAACTCTGGACCTCTGGGGGAGCAGCCAGTGCTCTTAACCTCTGAGCCATCCCTCTAGCCCCAAAACATATTGTTTAAAAAAATTTATTTTTAAATATTTTTAAGGTATACTTTAATACTTTTAAAATTCTGCCCGTGAATTCCTTGATATAAGTCATGACTGGGTCTAACCTCATCACTTCTCATCACCGTATTTTTCTCTTGGCAGCAAATAACATTTTCCTATTGTAAACCAGAGTTCCGTGGAGAAGCCACAGCATGTACAAGCGTTTGACCTGGGATGATTAGAACATCATGATTGTGGAGAAATGGAATGTTGCGGGTCAAGAGCCAAAGTTATCCCCAGCTATTTATAGTCTCTTTTAATAGGTGATTATTATCAGCTTCGGTGTCCTGCTAACCACTAAACTGGAATGCACAGCTAATCTTGCCAGACCTCAATCCTCCACCAACTCCAAAGCTAAAACTGTGACAAATACCTGACTCTTGTAAAATAGATTTTCTCATTTTATAGCTTAGATGAGGCTCCCACAAGGCCACTAGTATGAGAACTATTTGAGACTTTATCTACATGACCATAACATGTAGCCTTTTCCATGGTGGTGGATGTCATTCTAAGACACTTGGATCTGTCTTCTCTGGCCATGACTAAGAATAAGTGATTTTTATATTTCCTATAAAGCACAGCTGTGATTTTGTGCCAACATTATTTTCTGACTGTCTGGAAATTTGGGATTGGATATTGGCCACTGTAACATCATTACTTTTCTGTCTGGGCTTGCCAAGGCATATTGTTAAGCTCTAGGATTAGTCTAGTGAAGTTTTAAAACAAAATTAATTCAGTTCCAATGATATTATGTGAAATCACTTAGCTTCCCATGGGCTCTCCACTTTGGATGGAGGCTTAACTTGAATACGTGATTTACCAGCATCTCAGTGGTTCCATATGTTTTTACTTTTTTTTTTTTTTTTTAAAGCAGGGGTGGAGTGAGGGGTGTCTGTTAGTCCAATTTCAATTCCTCTGCTTTGGACCAAAGTGTAACCAAAACTTTGCACAAGCATTTCCTGTGCTACTGGCACTTAGATGGAGCCAAAGAATTTTCATCACCATCATCTTCCTGCCCATTTCCAATCAGCACCACTCCTCAGAGACAAGCTGCTCATTTAACTCCATTTCAGCTCAGTGACCCATTCAACAAGCACTCTCAGAACATTTAGTGTTGGTCAAACAGTAGAAATGCAGGGAAGACAACAGGTAAGGGCCCTGACTCACACAGTGTTCAGTAACACACACAGATGTAAATCATAGTAAGAATTGTCCTGCCAACAGGCTGATGGTTGCATAGACACCTACAGGGAGCCATTTTCCTCGTGTGGGTTGTCAAAGACAGCTTCCTGGAGGCAGCTGGTTCACTGGGGGTGGGGAGAAAGACTTGATGCTCCGGAAATAGGGCCCAACCAAAATCAAAGTGACCATCCAAAAAGGGACAGAATAGGACTCAAGGAGTGGAGATTGAGGAGATCTGGGATGACAGCGCTGAGAAAGGTCCCACTGTTCCAGTTGAATGGCAGATCTTCCAGCATTCGCAGGCTATTGAACTTTTTTGGGAGACAGTGCCTCCCAACAAGACCTACAGCGGAACCTCTTCCAGAGAGTCATCTGTGAATAGACTTCTTCATTCTTCATGACTTGAGTTGAGCTATATTGACAAGGCTGGTGATGGATGGCACTGGGAATGAGGAAGAGGCGGTACAAGGATGCTCAAGTATGTCAGATGGGGTACCACTGATGCAGATGCTGATAAAGGTTTGCCTGTGACTCTCATCAGGAAGCCATTTGGGAAAGTTGATTCCAGTTTGGTCTACTGCGCTAGAACTTGCTTGTAGCTTCAGGAGGTGCTGGCAGGTTGGCAGTTAGAGATGCGGGAGCGGGAGCGCAGAGGCAAGAGGGATCTGGCTGGAGATAAAAAGCCCTGTCATTTGCATCTCTTTACAATGAAGCTGTGGGTGTGACGAGATCTGTGGGGGAGGGAAGGATTTGCCAGCCAAGGGCTGAGGCTTGCTAGTTTATAAGGATTAGCTGGAGGACTGGACCCCATCAGGGGGAGGAGGAGGAAAAGGAGGAGGAGCAGAGGTCTGAACAAAATCCAGCTGCTTAAGGGCTGACTGAAGCAGGAGCTGAGGTTGCCTTTATTGTCCTACTACAGGGAAGACAGGTGAGGTGAAGACTCAGACACATTCACTAGGTAGGTCATAGAAACCAGACTATGAGTTTACAATGAGGGTGCAGGGTCAGGGATGCTTGTGGATGGACGAGGTGTCACAGAAATGCAGGAAAGGAGGGAGGTTGCATTTGGTTGCTGGGTTCTTTCTTGCCACTACACTTGAACTTGTTTAAAGTCACTTTGCAGATTGGTGGGGAGAAGGCGTATTGAGTGAAGATGAGTTGGCGGTTCAGGGATGGTGACAAGGGAGGTGGCAGCTGGTGGAGTTGGGGTGCAGGGAAAAGTAACTTCTCCCACAGCAGGCTGAAGAAGTTCCTTGACTGAGGGTTTTGCTTTGACTCTAGATAGGAAGGTGGGCTGAGGGTAATCGCGCATATTTGCATGCAAGAATGTGTGTATGTACATGGCTGCATGCACCTGTTTCCGGGTGGGTACAGGTCTAATGGAAAGATGTCTTCCTACAGAAAGGAAATTGATCAGCAGTGGAGCCAACTTCCCCAGGCATGCTGGACAAAGAGGAGGCACATGATATGACTGGGCTCCATTCAGGATGAGAGCCTCCAGGCTAGGACCCCTTACAAAAGCTGGGTCACCAGGTGGGGAAGGGTATGAGTTGGACGAAATGCTCTGCACCCAAGAGGCTGGGAATTGTGGTCCCCTATATGATGACAGAGTAGTTGGGCACCTACTAGTAGGAAAGGATCCTCCATGGCAGAAGCTCGGGTGACTCTTCTGAGTTCCAAGGAGACTGTGAGAAACTGGGAGTGACATGCCAACTTCACATAAGGAAGTTGCCCTGTGTGATGAATGACAGAGGTGGCAGGCATTTGAGTAATAGCCCTGAGAGACAATAGAGGGTGGGATCAAAGCCAGGCTAATGGGAGGGATGGGCCCAGATTGGACAAGCCCAGGAAAGACAGTGTCCCTGTCACCCCCAACAGGTGGAGCCCACTGGCAGAATGTGCGCATTCACCTGAGCTACAACAGGGCAGGGGAGAGGGCTTGGCAGGGCTGGGAGAGAGACCAAAGTTGGGACAGCCATGGAGCTGTCTTCTGGAAAACTGAAGAGGGAATGAGGCTGGATTTGAAAGCCAATGGAATGAGCTTAGACTGGAGATGTTTCCAGAGACTGATGACTGGGATGGGGGGTGGAGGGAGGTGGTCTTGAGGCTTTTTATGAAAAGCCCCTTTGGGACTTCCTTGCTCTAAGCTCCCGAAAGATGCAGCAGCTTCCCTGAGGTCAGAAGGACAGAGGTAGCGTCTTCCCATGTATACAATTGATAACCTTTTTCTTTAGCTTTATCCCCTCTCTGACAGTCATGAATAGTTAGGGACAGTACCTTCTTGCTTCAAGTACAAAGCAAGAAGGAGAGATTTCTGAGGAAGCCCCTGCCCCATTTATTATGTACCATGTGCATCACTCAGCGCTATGTAGACATCATTGCACTTTCTATCAGAGCCACCCTCTGTGTCAAATGGGGTACACTGGGGTAATGGGAAGACGAACCAATACTGCTGGGTAAGGGAGCTGGGAGGTTGGTGGGAGCGAGCCCACAGAAGACCACTATTATTGTCAAGTATGGGCAGACAGATGGACAGCATTGAGCACTGGGGTGGAAGGGAGAGGTCAACCCTTGGAGGGTGTTTGTCTACACTCCAAGAGGCTCTGATGGTGGAGATTCTGGGGAATGTTCTACTGAAGGATACATAGTCAGGAGAGAGGCAGAGCCTTCAGGACAATGCAGGAAGAAAAGAAAGGAAGAGAAAAAAGAGGTGGTGATGGAATACAGTTTACAATGTAGCTGGTACCCCCACAATGTGGTCTCTTGGAAAAGGGAGAAACTGAGCTCTGCTTGGCCATCTTAGGGTCGGCATAGAGCAGACTGATAGGAAGCCAGGAAATGAACCGAGAGTGTGGCTTACATAGACAGCTCTACTTCCAGACAGATACATACTAGACTACAAGCTGAATTAGAAGTTTGTAAAAGGATTCTCCATGCAGACTCTTAACCATATCAGATGTTTCAGGAAGAGCGTGGCATCCCATGAGGTCAGGTGTGACATGGGCGAATAACTGTGTGGATATTTTTCTGGCTCTTCACAAAGGAATTCCTGCCTTTTTTCCTTCCCTGGGTCTGGTGAAATTATTTCATTGTTGGCTAAATTCTTGTTTTGGGAATTGAAGTCTTTTCTTCTCACTCAGAAGTGAAATATAAAGGTGTCCTTGTGACAAGAATAAGGGACAATTTTTTGTAGTGGGAGGTTTCTAGCCCTGACTTTTGGGCCTAACCTCAAGGTTTAGGACCTGCAGACCCGCAGACTCGCAGAGACAAAGACACACAGATGCTTACAATTAGTTTTTGGCTGATCGACCTAAGGCCCAGGCATATAACTTGCTATCTCTGTACCCTTCATCTAACCCATGATTCTTCCTGTTCAGCCATGCGGCTCGGTACCTTTCCTTAGAGCAGCATCACATTGTAGAGTAAGTGACAAGAGAGCCATGTTTGACGAGGATAAGGGGTTTTCTTCTCAATGAGTGCTGGAGTGAAGGCCATCTAGATCGTAGAGATGTGGTAATAAAATAAGGAGAATGTTCTGGAATAGACTTCAAAAGCTCATGACTTGCTAGAATGTGTACTGTTTTCGTTTTCTTTGGCTTGGCCTAGATCCTACGCTGCCTCTACCTTCCTCTTTCCCAGAATCTTGGAGTCAAGCCACAGAGCCTCTGTGTATAAGCATGTTACAAGCAGAACTTTTCCAGGTGATGTAGAGGTGGTTTAGGAATAGAACAGGGCTGGGAAGCCTAGAATGATCACTGCACAAAATCGCCAAAGTCAACCAAAGCAGTAGCAATGATGAAAGTTATTTATGGAGCACTCACTGTACCAACTCAATTGGTTAACCCTGTAAGGCTGACTCCTGTTTACAAAATCAAAACTGAAGTCTGAGGTTGGGATGTGTTCCTTGACTGTGATGAATGTCAGAGTCATTTTGTAGACCTAGCCCTGTTCTACTAGACTTTCTTACAGCCACTGAGCCATTTAATCTTGCTGAGACAGAAGATGACTACAGATCCAATTTTGTGTATCTCCCGTGTATATGTGTGTGTGTGTGTGTGTGTGTGTGTGTGTGTGTGTGTGTGTGTGTGTTTGTGTGCATGAGTACATATGCCTATGTGTTCCATGCGTGTGAGGTTCAGAGGACAGTTTTGGGTATCAGCTCATGGAGCCGGGTCTCTTCCTAGTATAGCATCCATCAAGTAGGCTAGGCTGGTCAGATAGCAAGTCCCAGGGATCCTTGGGTCTCTGCCTCTCCAGAGCTGGGATTATAAGGTTGCATCAACATGCCTGGCTTTTTTAACCTGGCTCTGGGAATTCAATTCAGGTACTCATGTTTGTAAGACAAACACTACACTGACTGAACTTCCCCACCCCCCAAGTCCTGGTTTTTCAGACCTTAATTGGTTTTATTTATAATAACAGAATTAGGCAGCAGTCTGGATCAGAAACCAGAGTTCTCCAGCTACTGGTCATGGTGGTACCAACCTGTAATCTCATCATTTGGGGGGTGGAGGCAGGAGGATCACAGACTGGGCCACGCAGGGAGACTCTTAGCAAAACAATACAATAAAATAAAATTCCACATGGATGGGTTCAATTCACAGTGACAGCAGTGAGCTGGGGACAGCCTAAGTGGTTTGCAACCACCTGACCTGACCATGATTTGAACAGTTGGCTACTGTGATTGGCTAACACCCTCTCTGCTTTTTACACTGATAGGTTACAGTCTGTCTACATGGCAAGCTGGGTTACAGTTCATTGTGTACGGAAAAATATTTAGGCCAAACTTAATTCACTTTAACACTTTGACCCCACTCTTCACATTCCAGTGTCTTTCTAGTTGAGGCTTGAGGGGAGTGGGTAGCCTGGGCTGGAACCAGCTGCTCAAAAGCACCGGGAAGCTTGACGTCCCAAGACCAGCAGTTTGTTCTGGGTTTCTCCTTCTCTTCCATCCTTTCCTCTCCCTCTCTTCTCCTTACCTCCTCTCCATACCTGGAGATGGAATCTGCCTATGCAGGTCAGGCTGGTCTGGAGCTCATGGTGGTCTTCCTACCTTAGCATCCCCAGTGCTTGGATCACAGCCACACCCTACCTAATGCCAGCCTCTTTTTCACACAGTCTCACTATGTAGCCCTGGCTGGCCTGGAACTTCCTGCGTAATTCAGGTTGACCCCAACCTCACAAAGATCCACCTACTTCTGCCTCCTCCTCCTCCTCCTCCTCAATGCTAGAACTAAAGGCTGGCTTTCTGTCCTTTGGAGGGGATAGGTTCTCATTTAGCCTAGGACACACTTGAACTCCTATGTAGTGGGGATGACCTTGAATTTCTAATCATCCTGCTCTATCTCCCATCCATGCTTGGATTGCAGGGTTTTGTTACCATGTCCAGTCTATGTGGTGTGTGTGTGTAGGGGGGAGGGGTTTGAACTCCAAAACCTAGTGCATGCTAGGTAAATGCTCTACCAACTGAATGATAGCCGTAGGCCATAGTTTCCATGTATTCAAATGCATGCATACATTGGGAAATGCATATGGCTGAGGTCAGACAGGACAGGAAGCCAATAATTCTGTCCATCCAGAAGAGATAAGACTATTTAGAGGCATCTCCAAAGAGCTGCCAATCACTGCTGACTTTGAAGATCAGGACTTTGGTCCTCGTGTTTGCAAGATAATATGCTTTCAATGTCCTGATGGTTTAAAGCATAAACGGAGGAATCAGAAACAGTAAAAAAGCCTGGGGTTTGGGATAGAGCTCCAGCTGGCACCTGAGTTATCATAGAGCCTCGCCTATAACCTGTGCCAGGTTACACAACCACAGCCTCACAAGGCCTTATTGTTCACTGAAGAATCAGAACATCCACAGAACTGACTTGGTAGGATTTCTGTGAGGCTCAAATGAGACTCCATGGAAGAGTGGGAGGCCCCTGCCTGGGCCTCAGCTTACCTCCCCTTCTATTTTACAGACTTCCTTCCTTCCAAATGGGCTCTTTCTTTTACCAAGTTCTCCTATTGGTTGGCTTCACTGCTCCAATCTTCTGCATGTCCTCATCCAATCCAAATCCCCAAGACAAAGAGTTCCCCCGTCCTCCCTCCAAGAAGAGCAACCCAGCCTCTAAGGTGTCTCCCAGCAACACCATATTTGCCTTCTTCCTGTACCAGAGGCTGGTTCAAGAAAGCCCAGGTCAGAATGTCCTCTTTTCTCCTGTGAGTATCTCTACGTCCCTGGCCATGCTGTCCCTGGGGGCCCGCTCAGCCACCAAGACACAGATACTCCGCAGCCTTGGCTTTGACCTCATGAACATACCAGAGCCCACCATTCATCTGGGCTTCGAGCACCTGGTCCATTCACTGAATGTATGCCACAAAGACCGGGACCTGCGGATGGGCAGTGTCCTCTTCGTCAGGAAAGAGCTACAGCTGCAGGCCAATTTTCTGGACCAAGTCAAGAAGCTTTACGGGGCAAAAGTCTTTTCTGAAGACTTCTCAGACACTGTCACTGCCCAGTCCCAGATCAACAGCTATGTGGCGAAGGAGACCAAAGGGAAGGTGTTGGATGTAATCCAGGACCTTGACTCTCACACCACCATGGTCCTGGTGAACCATATCTTCTTTAAAGGTGAGTTTGAGTTTCTCTTCTATTTCTCTTTCATTATTTATCTTTCCCTTTTTTCCCATTCTTTTCTGTTCCATTTACTTGGGTGTTTGCTTGTATTTTAAGTCAGAGTCTTAAGTATTCCAAGATGGCCTCCACAATGCCATGTAGCTGAGGAGGGCCTTGAATGTCCGATTCTCCTCCCTCTACCTCCTGAGGTTATAGGTGTATTCACACACTCCATTTGTGCAGTGGGGACTGAACCCAGGGCTCTGTGCATGCTGCACAAATCTACTACCAACAGAAACACAACCCTAGCCCACCCCTGATTTATGTTTCTTGTCTTTTTGGTGTTGAGTAGCCAAGGAAACAAGTATGTAAAGCATGCCCTAGACAGCAGGGCGTGCCTGAGTATTCATGAGCTTTGCAAGTAGCTGCCTGTACATCCTTGGCAGACTTTGGTTCTCTCCCCCAGCTGCCATTCACTAATTAACATGGGGCCTCATTCAGCTCTGTCTTAGCATGAAAAAGGGCCTGTGCTAAAGATCTAGCTGACACTGTGCTCAGCAAAGAGGACCCTGAAGTGTGATCTGGAATTATTTCTTACTACTTCCTGTAAACTTCAGAGCAGTGTTACAAGGGTCCCCAACAGGCCAATTTAAAAAAACATCCCAATAGTGAGAACAATTTTAAAGGTTTGGAAGTGTGGAGAAAGGTGGTCTGTCACTTTCAAGAACTCCACTGTTTACAAAGATTTTTGTCACAAATGGCACTGTTCCCAAACTGTATGAGCATCAGCTTTGAAATGATACAGCCTTGCGTTTGGATTCCTCCTCTGCCCTGTCTCTTGTCCACAATCTTAAATGTGTTGCTGTAGAAGATCTTCAAGGACTATACCCATCTACGCTGTGCCCATCTACGCTGCTCGGCTGGGCAGTCACTAAGCACACACAGCCTCATGGGACCATCTGTAAAGCTGAGGGCCTAGACTTCAGAGCTGAGGGTGCAACCATGGTTCTTGTCCCCACTTCCTATCTTTCCACCGTGTTTCCTTCCCTCCCTCTATCCTTCCGCTTTCCCAACCACCACCCAGCTCTTTCATCAGCTTTTCATCCATACATCCAGTTTTCTATTAACCCATCCAAACTGCCTATTAATCTAGTTATCTACCCACACATCTGCTAAACACAGAAAAAGGGGAAACAAAACTGATTTGCTTTCTTCACTGGTGAGTTATCTTCATTTGCTATATATTACCCAGTTTGGTTCATTTCTAATGAAAGGTCACCACGTGGCATAAGACCATTTTAAAGTGTCTTTGGTTGCTGGCTTCTTCACCGAGGCTCTACTGGGTTGAAAGTAGGTGACGGACATTCACATCTGTCTAGTTCTCTGCTGTTCACCAGGACGGTAGATTATCAGTTACTTTCAGTAATTCCAAGGCACTTTCTCCTTCTCAGAAGGATGATCTCGCCTCACCCCTAAAAACTTGGATCCCCCTAACTCCTGTTCTTCCCCCTAGAGACCAGTAATCTACTTTATGTTTCTGCAACCTGCCTATTAAACAATAGGATTCCAGGCCACATCACTCCTGGGCTTTTGTGTTCGGGTTTGACAGCATAATTTCCTTTACTGGGATCTGTTATTTGCACGGATCCATGTTACCATCTTGTTATAAGCCCCACAGCTCTGTTCCTCTTCCTCTGGTTGTACTAATCCAGTTGATCTACTGGCTAAAGAATGGGCCTAGAGTCTGTCAACAAAGTGGGCCGTTCTCATGAAGATTCAGCAATTTGTCTTAAATTAATTCTCCTCAGGTCAACGCAAGGCTTTGGTTCCCAGACTGGGAACCATGTTAGGGAAGAGTGGATCTGTAGAGGAACCAACCTTGTCATCTTTACTGGGGGGCGAGGGGGGGCTTTCTCCTCTCTTCTTAATTTACTCTCTTAAGCTTGTGGTTAGCGGATTATTTGTCTCAACTATTATGTACTGCCTGAGGTGCTTCCGCCTGCCACTGTCTTGGCAATTGTTCTTGGGGAAATGATATTTGCCTTGACTGAACTCCAAGTCAGATTAAACACAGACAGATTTTATAAGTCATTCTTTTGGTATTGCAGGAGGCAGGCCAGATAAAGCCATTTCTTTGGGAATGAGTCTGCTGCTGTTCTGAAATATGTATCTCTTTCTGTGGCCCAAGATAGTCTCAAACTCAGTCTTCCAGCCTTGGCCTCCCAAGTTCTGGACCACAGGTGTGAGCCGCTGTGCCTGACTAAGGAGTCTTGAAAGTGTTCCAGCCCGGTCTTGAAATCACCACAAATTATGATTGTTATTTTTCAAGACCGTACAGAGCAGAGAACGAAGTTCAGTAGTAGGGCAAGTTAGAATACCACAAACTTCACAACTTCCAGCAAAAAATGAAACTTATTTTTTTCACATTTTATTTCTCAGTTAGATAAAAAGATTTAAGTATTTTTCAGGGTTATAAACGAATTGATTCTGACCATTATTGGCAGTGTGTGTGTGAGAGAGAGAGAGAGTGAGAGATGCGATATTTGAGGTATATTTGTGTGTATATAGAAGTGTGTATGGTGTGTGGTATGCATGTGGTATATGGTATGTGTATGTGAAAGTGCATTTGGAGGTGTTTGTGTGGACTGTGATATGTGTAGTATATTTGTGGAATGTGTGTATGATATGTAGTATGTTTATATTGTATGTACATGTGAGAGGTATATAATGTGTGTATGCTATGTGCATGTGGAGTGTATGTGTGTGGTATGTGCAGTGCATATGTTTGTTCCTCTATGTGTGTGTGCATGTATGTGGAGTATATGGTGTGTGGTGTGTATGTGTGTGTGCTTTATGTGTAGTATGTGTTGCATATATATGGGGGGTTGTGCCTCTGTGTGTGTTTATGTCTGTATGTGTGTCTGTGTGTGTGCCTCTGTGTGTGTGTGTGTGTGTTGAAGATTAAAGTCTGGGCTTAGCCATCTAGTGGTGGCTATTTTTAAGAAGTGAGTTTTCAGAAGTCTTCATCCCCCTTATCCACCTCACCCTCCTCATCCCCCTCGCTTCACTCACCCCCATCACCCCTTCACCTCACTCACCCCCTTTATCCTCCTCAACCCCCTCATCCCCCTCTTTATCTGGCAGGCTGCAGGGACAGAAAGACCTCTCTTCCTTTGCACTGATGTAACCCTTCCTTCTCTTCTTTCCCCACACTAGCCAACTGGACCCAACCCTTCAGTGCTGCAAATACCATCAAGAGCTTTCCATTCCTTCTGAGTGAGGGGTCCACTGTGCATGTTCCCATGATGCACCAGACGGAGTTGTTTGCTTTTGGAGTGGACAGAGAGCTGGGTTGCTCTGTGTTGCAGATGGACTACAGGGGAGATGCGGTGGCCTTCTTCATCCTCCCTAGAAAGGGTAAAATGTGGCAGCTGGAAAAGAGTCTGTCAGCCAGGAGGCTGAGAAAGTGGAGCCGCTCACTCCAGAAAAGGTGTGCATTGTTATCAGTTTTCTAGGTCCTGTTCATCCAAACGTGGGTTGGTGGAGGGTGGAGAATGTGGTAGCAGCTATTTGGTCCTGTGTGCCAAGCCTCTATTGCCTGCCACACGTTGAGTTTGGTACCATGTCCACACAGTACTACATGAACTTCTTCATCACCTGGTACACAAACTAACCCTTCCCTCTCCAGATGGAAACAGATTCCTTGACGGGAAATGGATATATTAGTTACTTTCTGTTGCTGTGACAGAATACCACGACCAGTTCCGGAGAGACAAGAGCCATCACGTCAGGGAAGCACGTCAGCAAGTGGTAGGCATGGCGACAGGAACAAGGAGATAGTCTCTTCAACTGCAAGCATGAAGCAGAGCATGAACTGAGAGAGGGCGGGGCTTTAAACTTTTGAAGCCCACCTCAGTGGTCTCCTTCCTCCAGCAAGGCTCTGCTTCCTCTCCAGCAGCATTGCCATCTGGGGAACAAGTAGGGGACGTTTCTCATTCAAATCACCACAGTGAACCACCCAAGGCCACACACACACACACACACAGAGACACACACACACACACACACACACACACACACACACACACACACACACAAAGCTCTTCTACCACTGGGATAGTATGTCTAAGCAGAGTTCACCCCAGAAGCCAAGGTGATATTCAGTTTTATGAAATTATGTTTGTAAAAGCCAGAAAGCAAAACAACCAAGGTCTTGGCACCTACTTGTAGAATGAGTGCCACAACTCCGTGCAGGTCAGGGATCCTAGGTGACCAACAGGTTGCTAGGTACATTGTTTGAAGGGCATTGTGTACATAACCTGGATCAAGTGGGGTCCTGGGTCATTGAGCTGTTCCCTATGCTCACCTCAGGTGGGATGTGAACACATGAGGGGAGGTGTCCAATGGATATGGCATCACTGAGAAAGATGGAAGGTAAGGAATCAAGAGACACTTCCAGGGTTTCTTCTCTTCCCCAGTGCTGGATGAGGGAAGGTAACAAGATGGCGGGGGTTGGGGAGTGGAAGGATAGTAGAACAGAGGGAGCCAGAGAACACAGAGATGCCCAGGCCAGTAGAAGGGGGAGTTCTCTGCAGTCCTAGGTGTCAAGGAGGTTTGACAGATGAAGACTGGGATATCTCTCCAATGACTTAGGCTTTTCTATCTGTGAGAAACTAAGCATACAAACCTATGCAAGGCACAGCTTAACCATCTCTAAAATAAGAGAAATGTTGCTGAATGGGTCCAAGACAGTGACTCATGCTAAATGCTCGATAAATGGATGGTGCTTGCTCTGGGGTAAGGAAACCATTGCAGAAGAAAGAAGCATGCCAAAGTTAGGTTTGTGCTATTCAAGATGGTAGCCACATGTGGTCATTTATATTTGAATTAAGTAAAATGAAATAAATCGGGGGACAGTGAGATGGCTCAGAGGGTACAGGTTCCTGCTTCCAAGACAGACAACCTGAGTTTGATCCCCAAGTTAAAAGAAGAAAATTGATCCCCAAAGTCACCCTCTGACCCACACCCCTCCACCCACCCCCACACACTTGACACCAAGCCCCATCAATCAATCAATCAATCAATCAATGTAAGCAAATCAATAAATTAAAGTAAAAGTTTAGTACCTTGTTTTGCTGTAGGCATGCATCACATGTTCAGTCGTCACATGTGGCCAGGGTCACCAGTATTGGACAGGGTGGGTGTGAGTGTATTCCTAGCAAACAGAGAGGGTTTAGGTATATTCCCAGTACACCATTCTGCTGTGTGTGTGTGCCGCAGGGTTGGGGAGGGAGTGTCAGAGGTCACTCTGAAAGATTAGCAGGGCTTGCTTATCTCAGGAGCCTGATTGTAGCTGGTAGGTAAACTATCTTCACTTCCTGTTGTCACCACTGATCTCTGCTTTGGTACCCAAGCTGAGCCATCATCTTACTCAGTTCTTACTTGATTATAGGGTCCTCACTTTTTAGTCTGATCCCCAGAGATGGGCTTACTCAGCTGGGGGGCTTACAGATAGAGCAGCCTGCCAGTTTGTGGCCAGGATGTGGGACAGCTTCAGCAGTCGCTAACATGCTGGAGAAAGCAGAGTCTCCAGAAATGTCACATGGAAGCAGAGATGGAGATAATCATGACCCCATCTATTTCCTTTCTGTTCTCACAGGTGGATCAAGGTGTTCATTCCCAAATTTTCCATTTCTGCTTCTTACAACCTGGAAAGAGTCCTTCCCAAAATGGGGATCCGTGATGCCTTTGACGCAAATGCAGACTTTTCCGGAATTACAAAGACACACTTCCTTCAGGTTTCTAAAGTGAGTTGATGGAAATGTTTGTAAGAAAGTCCATGCTGGAAGATACAGCCAGCAAAGAACTCTCTTACTGAGACGGTGTCAGACTAGAGAGGCTGAAGCATTTAACGGCCAATGGAAAGGCAGAGTCTCATGGCTGCCAGGCCTGAGCCATTATGGTCTCCACTCACAGTGTCCATGATTCCTCTTCAAATAATAATCTGTGCTTCTTTGAAAAGCAGGTCTGTTGCCAGGGAGCAATACTGCCACATACCTGCTGTGGACAAGCAGTGGATACCCAGCATCACTTCAGTACCCCCCACCCCGCCGTGCACACACACACACACACACACACACACACACACACACACACACACACACAAGTTTAACTCCCAAGCAGATGGGACTTTCACACCTGTGGATGGGTTGTGTGTCCTGAAGTGGGGGAAAAGTCTAAATCTAAATTTCCAGATTTTTGGTTCTCGTGTGAGGAACTGCTGAATTCAATTCCCACATAATTTTTCAATGGTTACATCTGAAGACTCTTAGACTGGCAAGTGACCCATGTGTCCCTATACCCCACAGAAGGTCTCTTCATTTGCTGTCTATTCACATCCAAATCCAGATCTATCAGGTTATTAGTCCTTGGCTTAATGTGTTAATTTGATAATGGTCTGTGATGGTTACAAGCAGTTCTGGGGACATTTTTTTGTCATTAGTCCCCAGGGAAGAAAGACTAAGAGGTCCCCATGGGATATGATGAGCCCAGTAGAGCTAACCCCAGGGGAGCAGTCCTGTGTCCTCACAGGTGGCCCCCAGCCCATCCTGTAATTTTATTATTGTTTGCAGAACAAAACCTCCTCCCCAGAAGAGCAAGCAGCCTCAGCATATGGTTGCCTCCGGCTTATGTCACAGCTTCTGTGAGAGCCACTGACACCTGTCCTCTCCCCAATGTTACAGGTGGCTCACAAGGCTGTCCTGGACGTCAGTGAGGAGGGAACAGAAGCTGCAGCAGCCACGGCCACCAAGCTGATAGTCCGCTCAAAAGATAGTCCGTCTTCTGTAATCTCCTTCAACCAGCCCTTCCTGATTCTGCTCTTAGAAAAAAGTACAGAATCTCTTCTCTTCCTAGGGAAAGTTGAGAATCCCACGAAGATGTAGGTGGGATGTGAACTGTTGTCTGTTCTCACACTAGTGATGCACAAGAAATAAGGAATGTATTGGATGGTGCTTGCCGGGTGATAGCTAGATGTGCTTTCTTGTTCAAAGCTCACTTGACCCCAGGAGGGGGTCAGTGCCTTGGGATGGCACTCTGGAGGCTCAGTTATCAAAGTGGCAACAGAGCCCGGTCACCTCAACAGGGGTCCCTCACACCTGTTCTCCCACATAGCCTTTTCTGAGAGTGTGGCAGGGCAGACAGGGCTCCATTCCTCAGAGCTCTTGGGAATGATGCCACACAGGGCTAAACGTCTTTACTTTTATCTCTGGCTTTCAGCACTGCATTCAATAAACCTGAGACATGACCACAGTGACCACAGACCCCTCCCCACCCCCATCACCAGGGTCCTATGTGCTGCTCACTTCTGAGTGGCTGGGTTGTCAGCCGTGATGGTTTCCTTTGTTCAACTTATTGAGAACTAAAGGACAATGCTCCTGGCATGCTGGGTCTAGATGGGAGAGAGAGGCCATTCAATAGAGAAGAAATGGAGCTGTGGATAAAAAGGTTGTGACAAATATGGATAAGTGCCTCAGAGGTTATGTAGAATAGCCAGGACATTCACAGGAGAGGCAAGAGAGTGTTATGAGATTCTGCAGTGAGCCTGCACTAGAGGGACCATGGATAGGCCCTGCTGCTGGAGCATCATCTGTCAGAGATGCAAAGGTAGACACTGGTACTTGGGTAAATGGAGAGGGTTGCATAGGAACACATACTTCCCAGGAAGACCATCTCCTCAGGTAAGGGATGGGAACAGCAAGCCCACAGGGTGTCTGGATAAGAGCATAGGAAGTGTCAACACAGTATGGGTTGTAAAGACTTCTCCAAATGCAGCTCTGTGACACAGCCCTTGAGCACGCAGCCTCTCCCTGGCTGTGGCTGTTTGTAGTGACAACAATCTGGTGTATTCTTAAAGCCACACTGAATGCCCTGGACCCTGGAGGCTCCAAGACAGAGGCAACCCACCGCCTTTGCCTCATTCTCGACTGTTCCTTCCGCCTCCGCTGCCAGGTGTTCCATGTGGGCTCCTGGCCACTTCATTTCTCCGCACTGACATGTCTCATAGAGCCTCCAGCAAAATCCAAGTTTCCTTTCTGGAGGTACTGGTGTCCCACTACCCCAAATGTGACACCCAGGGGCTCCATGTTGGTTCTTCCCACGCTCTTTTACATCGAAAGAAACTAACAGAAAGAATCATTCTGGGGACTGCCACAGGCTTTCAAGTGGAAGTTAGGTCGAGTGCCCTCTGCTGGGCAGCAAGCAAAATGCAAGTAGGAAGACAAAATTGCATCTGTGGTGTGTGTGGATAGAAATTACTCACTCACGGGCTGGCCCGTGACTTCAAAATCATCAGCTACAGAATGTGAAAAATAGCTAAGCCTGGGATAAGTGTCTTCACCCAAGGAGACTAACAGTATTCTAAAGGCAGATGTATCTAACAGAGCCCAGAGTAACCAGGGCATCAAAACAGACAACTATAGATTCCCAGTCCTGAACCCGGAGCACCAGGCACCAGGCTGCTTATACCAGAGGCACCTGTACAATGTTTCAGGCTGTGATGGTCAGGACTAATTGTCACTTAGACAAAGAGAAGCTTTTGGGTCTATCTTCAAGGGGTTATATAGATGAGGTCCATTGAGGTAGAAAGGCTTGACGTGGAGAGTCCTTGCTGGGGTCTCTGACTATATATAAAGGAGAAACCCAGATGTGAGAATTCTCTCTTCTTCCCAGCTATGAATGCAATGTCACTACCTGCCTCAAGCTCCAGTCGCTGAGACTTCTCTGTACTGTACCTTGAGCCGTGAGGGGCGGAGTGAACCACTACTTTCTTAACCCGATTTTGTTAGACTGATTTTTGATCACAGCAATAAGTAACCATTACTCTAGCCAAGCTCTACATCTTACACCATAGGCATCTCAATGGGATGTCCTTCTTTCTTCTTTGAAGCATTCACCACTCTCACTGTGTATTCTTCTTGGCTAGGGTGTGCAGAATATGGACTCCTCTCCAGTGCTACTCAGCCTTCAGGATAAATGACTGAGCTGACTGAGTGGCAGCTACCTAAGCACCTTAGAATGTAAATATAAACAATGGCCACCCATTCTTGTTTGTGCAGGAATATTTTTAAGAGCATTGTAGATCATGTGGGCACTCTTCCCAAAGCACCAGGCATTTGGAATTTCTAAGTAGATGTCTGTTCTTCACCACCTACTCAGTGAATCAGTATGCAGGCGTTTAACTGAACTGAGCACCTACTATGGGCAGAAAGAGCCCTGAGGCTGGGGTGTGCTGAAGAATCACTCCCACATTATGGAGTTTGCGGAGAGGCAGGAGGAGGAGAGGAAGCTATTAGAAAGATCATCGAGTTCGATGACATGACTTCAACTGTGTGTCTGACCTGCAGAGCACAGACAGGTAAAAGCTGCTTCTGGAGTCTGACATTCAGGACCACACATGCAACACAGGTACCCAGCATGCAGGCAAGAGGCAGAAGGGGCCAAGCTCAGGATGGAGGACCACAGAGGAGGACTTCAGCTCAGGCAGAATGGAAAGGCAGCCCTTCCCATCCCAACCTCTAACTCCTCGCCTTTAGGACTCTGTTTAATCTCCATGTGCTTTACCCCACCATGGGTGCCCATGTCATTAGACTTTCAAATGAGCAAACACACTCTGACTCCTTACGAAGACTCATCCCAGTATTCGGTGCTCAGTGAGCCCTGCCCACGTGTACTGTTAGTCTTATCACAGATGACGTCTCAAAGATAGAAAGCAAGGATGTTTAAGATAAGCTTACTCCCCATATGGGAACTGTAGAGAAAGGCAGGCGTTTACGCAGAATGTCACCCTGGCTCCTGCTCATCACCTGCCTCCCTATTTCCCCATCCTCAGAGCCATTTATGACACCTGGCATCCCCCATCCTACTTGGAGCTTAGGATAGGCTGCAAAAGAGGGTGCCCATCTGCTTGGTGATGTACACTTGCTTTCCAGTGATAACACAGCCCCTCTACGCAACCCAAAGGAGCCCTCATATACTGAGTTTGGGGAACAGTGATAACCTCACCTGCTTTGTGATGGCTGTAGAAGATTGATAATGATAACATGGAGCAGGTGTGTGGTACAGGGCCCAGTGTGTGGTACAGACTCTGCTCAGCACAGGGGTGGACACTGTTGCAGTCCAACATCGAAAGCCATTTATTCAGAAGTGGCCTATAAGTCACATTTCTCCTCTGTCACAGGTGACCACACCGTACTGACAGATGCATAACCCTAGATGAGAATGTGAGTTTCTTTTATAATTAATAAAGTTTTGTTTTAGACAATTTTATATATGTACACAATGTATCCTGATTGTTCTCTCTCTCTCTCTCTCTCTCTCTCTCTCTCTCTCTCTCTCTCTCTCTCTCTTTCTCTTTCTCTTCTCTTTTACTTTTCTCTCATCCCAACTGGCACTCTTTCTTCCTTACAAGTATTTCCCCCTATATTTAATAGTTTCTGTTTCATTTCATGTCCCATAGAGTTTAACTAAGGCTACCTGTGTGACCCTAAGCTTGGAACAAACCCACCAGTGGGTGCACAGCTAGATAATGTGCCACCTGCACCTCTTCCAAACCTGTTAGTTGCCAATAAGTCATCAATGTGAAAAAATGAGCTTCTGTGTGGGAAATGCGTGCATTTGCAGAACTCACATGTGCTTGCCCTGTGGTCAGTACAGTACACACACTTCAATTGGGTATAAGTTATTTCCACGAAGATCTCACAGACCTAGGGGAGAAGTGTGGGGTGATATATAGTGCTACAAGTATTCCAGTAGAGGGGGTGGACAGATTAGCACAGCAAAGGCAGGGAGGTTGTTAGGGTGGCTTTCTGCAGGAGAGAGCTGGATGAAGAAGGAGTAGGGATTGTTACCGGCCTGAGAAGCAGAAAGGGTGGGGACTGCATTCTAGGCAGGGGACAGGGTGTGCACAAAAGAAAACTGGGCTCCTTTGCTTATCAGTAGTTGTTCCAGATGTAGCAAGAGCAGAGTTTCAGGGGTGGGAGGTAAGGTATGAGGTTGGCAGGTCAGTCACAGCATCAGGAGCGTCTGGGAGGGGGCTCGCTGGTGACTGCACAGGGCGAAATGGATGTATTTCAGAATGAAGAACAGATAAGCCCTGCCTGGGACAGCATTGGGATGTAAGGAAGCAGCAGTCAACATAAGGGGGAGATAAGGGGCTTGTGCAGCCAGGGCTGGGAGACTCAGTGCACTAGAGGAATGTGGGATAGACCCTGTGAGCTCCCGGAGGGGATCCTAGAGCTTTATCCTAGGTGAGGGAACATGGACACATGTCCTCTACTCCCTAGAGCTCAAACCTGAACTCAGCTCTTTCTCCTTGTGTCTTCTGCTCCCCACAGGACTCTGTGTGCAGCCACAGGGGGAAAGAGCTCAGATTTCCATTCTCAGTTTCCCTGATCAGTCAAGAAGTCAGGGTTGGTGTAAGCATCTTCACACATTCAGCTGTTTGCGGATTCCGTGTGGCAGGAATTTGGGGATGCCTCCAGCTCTCTTGCTGAAAGAATATTCAAGATGAGGGGATGGACAGACATTCCCAGCTGTCTCCAAATGATGCTCCACAGAGAAGCTGCATCAGGTGAATCGGGAGAATGTGTAACAAATCCAGACTTCCTCTTCCTACTGGAGAATCAGGGGCAATCTCCCAAGACACTTTACACTTTAAAAATGTCCCTTGCTGATGAGATTACTTGTAGAATTAATGAATTCTGCTTTTTAATATTAAAATTGTACCCGTTTTACTGAGATCAAGTTACATGGTCCTGTAAGAAAGTTGGAGAATGTAAAAGTTTGTATAGGCGTTGAGGATGATGCAGCTGAGTTGGTAAAGGGTTATCCTGTACATATGAGGACATGGCTATATTCTCAGCACCCACATGAAATGCTGATTGTGGAGATGTATGCCTGTAATCTCACTGGGGAGGTGGAGACGGGTGGATCTGTGGGGTTCTCTGGGCAGCCAACATAGTCTAACCCCAGAGCCCAATGTGTAAGACCTTGTCTCACAAAATAAGGTGGATGGTTTCTGAGCAAATGGCATCCTCTGGGACTGACCTCTTTCCTTCACATGCCACATGTTCCTCACAGTCTCACCACCAGGGTTGCTGGATCCTACAAAGCCCCAGTACACAGGCCAGCATCTCCCACACTTCCTGCCCCGATCTCCACAATCACCAATGTCACAACACTCAGACAGAATGGGGCCCTGAAGCACAAGTCACTTGCTTGTTTGTGGGACTAGCAGCCAGGACACACACATTGAGAAAAGATCTTTTCCATTTGTTCCTTTGCCTTCCTGTCGGTTCCAGGAATTGACCTGACAAATATTGACCCGACTGCTGTGGTCTTCAAACACTATTGCCCTGTGGCCAGGAGGCTGTGGAGCTGCACCCACCTGGGTGACTTCTCTGTGAGTATGCACTGTAGCCCAAATGAAGGTAGGCCTGTCTGTCTGTCTGTCTGTCTGTCTGTCTGTCTATCATTTTTGGCTTTAGGGGCAGAAATGGGCAGAGTTCTCTGGGTGGCCTTACTGAGCTAGAGTTTCAGGTTTTCAGTCATTTTTTCTGGAAAGTCCAGCCACCAGAGATGGTGACATATGAACTCTCCATACTAGCAGTAAGCCAATGAGGAAACAGAGCTCAAAGCAAAATAGCAACTTTTCTAAGAACTCAGTTACAGCAACAGGCTCATGCACAGAAGCCAGGTCTGGAATTGAGTCTTGACAACTCTATGCCTCAGTGCCCCCATATGCACAACTGGGTTAAGAGCCTCTGTGACTGGAGGGTCTCGGGAGCATCAAGTTAACCAAAAGAGAACAAATTGCCACAGTATTTGAGCAGAACCATGAGTCCTGGTATTTCAGTAGCTTCCAGGTGCTTGAGTGTCAGCTGAGAAGCAACAATAACACCTCATCTTCCAGTCATTGATGAGAGCTGATATGCCGCCCCACTTACACCCTCCCCACACAAATGTAAACACTCAGTCTGGAGACTAGTGATGCAATGTGCCCAGTGCACCCAAAACTTCAACAAACATTTCGAAAGGAGGTTCATAATTCAGGATGAGAGTTCTGAATTTTCTCCAAGAATCTGCCTGGGAATGAGTGCACTGGATTCTCATGGTGCTCAGCCTTGGGAAAGTGGGAGACCACCTCCTGTAGTGTCTTTCTCATGAGCTGGTACTTTGCATGTCACATGTCATAAATCATGAAAGGGGGTGGCATTGCCATTTGAATTTCGCAAAAGGAGGTCCTGAATTGCAAAGATGGTATGACACCAGTAAGTAGCTGCAGAACCCTAGTTCAAGCCCAGGCTATTGCTCAGTCTTCCTTGGGAACCACACATTTCTGCTTCCCTGGGTCACCTTGGGGTGCAGCAGGGTAGGAAACCATACTCTGAGTTCAATGACCACTAATGGTTCCTCACAGTTTCTGCTCTTACCAGGGGCACACCAATTATTCAATTATTTTACATCTTCTAGTTTTTCTATCTAAGAAAAGTCCTGAGCACACAGAACTTCTCTTAACCTACTTACACGGAGCTGGTGCTGGAGGAAGGGTGTGACTTTAGGATATGTCCACTGTACCCTAACTACAAAATGTATTTCCACACAGCGCTCCCCTCCTGAGAGCGGGTGGCTCTTGAAATGTGGCAGGCATTATGAGTGCCAGGAGCAGAATTCCATCTACCTACGGTCCTAGGCTCCCTTCCTCACCACTCTAGCAGTTGACACTCAGCCAAAGGCCATCACATGGGCAAAACGTACAGAAGGTATTGATCACAATGTGGATACTTTCAGGACAAATTAAAATCAGGGATCAGCTTGTAGTTATTGGTTGTATAATTAATAAAGTGGAGGGCTTTAGAGGGACACAGGATGATACCAGGGTCCAGAAGAATCCAGGCTTGGAGAAGGAGGGGGATGTTCTCTGAAGAGCTATGGGGGTGGGAGACATCTGTAAATGGAAAAAAAGGAAGGAAGTAAATGCAAAGTGGGGTGAACCTAGCTTTGTTTGACAGCAGGCTCCTCCCCTGTACTCAAGCTGGGGATCCTCCAGCTCCTGCCTTTGAAACCTGTAGAGATGACCGAAGGCTATTCTGGAAGGTCTCATAAAAGCTAGAGCAGAAGATTTTTACCTGCGAGGGGGGGGAGGGGGGGCTGCCTATGCACACAAGAGGAGGGGTTTAAACAGACATTCTTGCCTTGTACTTCTGGAAATTAGAAGGTGAGGATCACAGTCAAGGCAATGCCTGTGCCCTTTTGAGGCTGTCCTGGAGAGCCCATTCCAGGCCCCTCCCTTCAGCATTTTGTGGTTTGCCTTCATTTTTTCTAATACCCTCCTTGGGTGCTTCTCAGAATCCAAAGTCTTGCTCTTTCAAGGACACTAGTCATATGGAATTAAAGCCCCACTTTAAAGGCCATATGTAATATCTATAATAATCCCATTTCTTCTCTCTCCCTTCCTTCCTTTCTCTCCTTTAAGGACAGGGTTTCTCTGTGTAGCCCTGGCTGTCCTGGAACTCATTCTGTAGACCAGGTGCCTCCCCAATACTGGGATTAAAGGCATCTGTCACTTCTGTCCAGCCAAGGGCTCCATTTCTAAGCAAAGCAGCACAGTGAGGTCTTAGGAGTTGAGAAATAGGCATATGAATTTGGGAGGCGCACAACTCAATCTGTAACGGATCTTTCTAAAGTCCCTGTGTTTGTGCATATGGATGTTTCTGTCACTGCGTACAGTACAGATGACACCCCTGCATCCATGCACACTGGTGTTTCTGTGGCTGCATACAGTGTAGATGGTTTCTAGGCAGCAGGAGGGTGAAGATGTGGAGACAGAGCAAACATCTCTCTTTCAGGCCCCCTCTCAAGGGCCACAGATTCTGTTACTTCATCCCCCCTCAGAGACTGCCCTTCTCTCTGTGGGCTTGCTGGTTGATCCAAGCTAATATGAGGTCTCAAGGGTAGAGGACCTCTTTACTTAGAGCCTAAAAGAAGTGTTGTACATCATTCATTTCTGCGCAACCGACTTACTGTTCCATTGCCACATTCAAAGGGCTCAGCACCAGCCGTATCCATGTAGAACATTTGCTCCATAACATCCTCTTAGTTTCTAATGAGTGTTATATAAGCATCGCCTAGCCCAACACTTAATATTGTCTTAACTGCATGCTAAACCAGTGGTTCTCAACCCATGGGTCATGACCCCTTAGGGTCACACCTCAGATACTTGTATTACAAATAATAGTAGCAAAATTACAGTTATGAGATAGCAATGAAATGGCCTTATCTTACGGTTTTGTGGGGTCCCCACAACATAAGGAACTACAGTAAAAAGTCACAGCCCTGGAAAGGTTGAGAACCGCTGCCCCAAACTCTGAATCTTGGGACTGTGTTAATTTATTTTCTCCGCAATATACTCAGTGCCTGGCACACGTTTGGAGTCAATGGGACCTTGGGTGTTAGATCTGACTAAAAAACACAACTTAGGTCCAGAAAAATTAAATAAAATAGGAGAGGAGAGAGAAAAGAAAAAAGGAAGGAAGGGGGAAAAATAAGGAATAAAGATGGAAAGAGAGGAGAGGATAAAAAGAATAGAGGCGATGAATATAGGAGGGAGGGAGGGAGGGAGGGAGAAAGGCATGGAAGGAGGGAGACATGGAGGGGAGAGGAAGGAAGGGAGAGGGAGGGAGGGAGGGAGGGAGGGGGAGGGAGGGAGAGAGAGGGAGGGAGGGGGGAGGGAGAGAGGGAGGGAGGGAAGAAGGAAGGTATGGAAGGAGGGAGGGAGGGAGGGAGAGGGAGGGAGGGAAAGAGAGGAGGGAGGGAGAGAGGGAGGGAGGGAGAAGGAGGGAGGGAGGGAGAGAGAGAAGGAGGGAGGGAGGGAGAGAGAGAAGGAGAGAGGGAGGGAGAGAGAGAAGGAGGGAGGGAGGGAGAGAGAGAAGGAGGGAGGGAGGGAGGGAGGGAGAGAGAGAAGGAGGGAGGGAGGGGGGAGGGAGAGAGGGAGGAAGGGAGGGAGGGAGAAGGAGGGAGGGAGGGAGAGAGAGAAGGAGGGAGGGAGGGAGAAGGAGGGGGAGGGAGGGAGTGAGAAGGAGGGAGAGCGAGAAGGAGGGAGGGAGAGAGAGAAGGAGGGAGGGAGGGAGAAGGAGGGGGAGGGAGAAAGAGAAGGAGGGAGGGAGGGAGAAGGAGGGGGAGGGAGGGAGGGAGGGAGTGAGAAGGAGGGAGGGAGAGAGGGAGGGAGGAAGGGAGGGAGTAAGAAGGAGAAAGGGAGGGAGAGAGAGAAGGAGGGAGGGAGGAGGGGGAGGGAGAGAGGGAGGGAGGAAGGGAGGGAGAGAGAGAAGGAGGGAGGGAGAGGGAGGGAGGGAGGCAGAGATGCAGGTGGAAGGCTGGATTGCAGGATCTATTCCCCAGCTAGCATCCCAATTGCTCCCACCCTGGGCCTTCTTTTCTTCTTCTCTGTGGTGCAGTGAGGTTAGGCATGGGTGCTGGCTTCACTGTAAGCACTGGGGGTGATGGTGTGTCTTCTACCAAGAAGACTAATATCTTCTCTCTCCATCTTCTCTCCAGATGATGGGACCAGTGTGGCTGTGGTTGCTGGTAGCCGAGGTCCTGTTCCCTGTTCACTGTCAGCCATTTCCTGCCCATGGAGAGAAGAGTCTGGGGGAGCCTCAACCAGCCAGCCATCAGCTCCCGGAGCCATCACTGGCCTATCACAAGGTCACGCCCACCATCACTAATTTTGCTCTGCGCCTATACAAGCAGCTAGCAAAGGATGTATCCGGAAACATCATCTTCTCCCCTGTGAGCCTTTCTAGCATTGTGGCTCTTCTCTCTCTCGGGGTACCCACTGATACCCAGACTCGGATTCTGGAGAGCCTTGGCTTCAACGTCACAGAGACTCCAGCAGCTGACATCCACCGGGGCTTTCAGAGCCTCCTGCACACACTTGACCTGCCCAGCCCCAAACTGGAACTGAAAGTGGGCCATTCCCTGTTCTTAGACAGGCAGCTGAAGCCTCAGCAGCGCTTTCTAGACAGCGCCAAGGAACTGTATGGAGCGCTGGCTTTTTCTGCCAACTTCACGGATGCAGCTGCCACAGGGCAGCAGATCAATGACCTGGTGAGGAAGCAAACCTACGGGCAGGTGGTCAGCTGTCTCCCAGAGTTTGGCAATGACACCTTCATGGTTTTCTTGAACTACATCTTCTTCAAAGGTAAGCCTTCTCTGACAGAACTATTGCCCTCTTTGTAAGTAATTGCTGTTTGCAGTGACTACCCTCTGCCCTTGTGTAGCTCGAGTGTCCTGTGGATTGGAAGTAAGGAAAGAAAATGCACTATTCAGAGGAATAGTGTAAATATGGCCATAAAAACTTCAACAGAGACACTGGCCTGGGCTAAAGCATGACTTCCCAGAAAGGGAACAGCTAGTTCAATATGCTGGCACATTCCTGGAATTCCAGCATTTAGGAGGCTGAGGTGGGAATATTCCAATTGGATATCAGCCTGGATTACATAGAGAGACCCTACCTCAAATGAATAAGTGAATAAATGAATGAATGAACGAATGGAGGGTTGAGGAAATGGCTCCATTCGTAAGTTATCCTCTTGACTCAGCTTCCTGAGCGCTGACATCATAGGTGTGGGCCACCATTCCCAGCTTGAAGTTCTTCACTAATACTGAGGCATCTGGTCAAGTAATTGTCTTCACACACCCACATAAATAGCCTGAACTATGCTGTCAGAATCAGGCTGCCAATTCCAGCTCACACCCATCATGGCTCTGAAAATCAGGGTGTGTCCGTCAACTCATGTCTACTACATTACTAAGAATGCACTTTTATCATTTCTGATGAGTTAAGTCTTAAGAGGTAGTTCTTTGGGGACTGGAGAGATAGCATAATGGTTAGAACCTCCGGTTACTCTTCTCAAGGACTTGGATTCAATCCCTAGCACGGGTTTACAACTCCATGTCCACGGAGATCTGATGCCCTCTTCTGGCCTCCTTGGACACTGCACGTATATGAATGACTAGACATAAAGATAGGTAAACACTCATACACATAAAATAAAAACAAATCTTTCTTAAAAGAGGGGAATTGGGCTTTGTACAAAGAAGGTAGGACCACGCTGTGTCTGCTTTATAGGTACATTCTTCCAGTGTAGCATAACCGTAGGTCACTAAGCTCTGACCCCAGGGATACCAAGTTCCTCTTGGCTTTGGGCCCTGGTATTTCTGACACACTCCAGAGGATGTTACCACCCTGCACAGCCTTGTGGAGGTCTCCCTGAATTGCTGTCTTGTCACGTGTCCATTTGTATCCTCAGCCAAGTGGAAGCATCCCTTCGATCGTTACCAGACCCGAAAGCAGGATAACTTCTTCCTGGACCAGAGGACAGCGCTCCGCATCCCCATGATGCGGCAGAAGGAAATGCACAGGTTCCTGTACGACCAGGAGGTATCTTGCACTGTCCTTCAGATCAAGTACAGCGGCACCGCCCTGCTGCTGCTGGTCCTCCCTGACCCTGGGAAGATGCAGCAGGTAGAGGCTGCCCTCCAGCCAGACAGGCTGAGAAGGTGGGGCCAGAGGTTCCTGCCCAGGTGAGCAGCCAAGGGCTGTCTGTCCTTGCTTAAGAGTTGGGCAAGTTTGATTGGCTCCAACCCCAAGATTCGTCTGCTGGGTTTGCCTCATGTCTATCCCCTACGTCACAGTTGTGTGTCCTGTCCGTCCGTGTCGGGTCCCCCCCCACACCTCCGTCTCCCCTGCTCCCGTTTCTGTCTTTAGATCTCAGATTTCCTTGCGTGTTAAAGCAAGGATATGGTACCTATTGCATGGAAGTGGGGTGGGTACGAATGGAGACAGTACTGAGTACAGCTGGTACGAGACTATAAATGCTCTCTGCACTGTTTTTATTATCCCTTCTTGGGGTCCTTCTGGCCCAGTCGTCTTTCCCTTACTTCCCTCTGTTACATAAAAGAAAAACAGGAGGAGACAAATTATTAAAGATGATCATGATGCCCACAGAGCAGCACATAAGTTTAAAAACAGTTTTTTTTTTCCCAAATTAAAACATTTTAAAAGAAATTAGAGAAAACGAAACCAACAAAGCCAGATCTGATGGTGAGGCCTGTAACCACAGTTTCTTGGGGGACTGAGGCAGGTGGATCACACGTTTAAGGACTGTGTAAGCTACAGAATGGGCTCAGGGGCAATGTAGTGAGACCTTGTTTTGAAATATAAAAACATCAAGAAAATAAACTAACATTGCTATGGGGCTGCTCAGGATTCCAAGAAGTGTACAAAAGGATTCGACACCTAAGCCGACGCTATCTATGGCCTGGATTCATCCATGAGCTCTGTGATTTCTGTCATAGCCTATTGGCCAGAGCAGCCCCAGACCTCTGAGGGTGCCCTTTTAACTCAGTGCAATCTGGTGGGCACAGTCTCTCTTCACACACATAGATTTTCCTCTCTCGGAACCCCATCTTGCTGCAGTACCACATGGGGAGAAAGAACGCTTTGTATCGGGACAGAGATTAAAACACCAATGAATGGGTGAATGAATGAATGAGTGAATGAGTGAATGAATGAATGAGCAAACTGATATAGTCAAGAGGGAAAGCCAGGGTTAAGCAGCTCCTGTCAGCCCATGGTTCTAACTATGTAGTCTTGTACAGTCTCAGCTCCTCCAGGGCAAGCTGCTCCTATCCCTCAGCAGAACAAAGAACCACAGAACCTTCTAGACTAATAGATTTTTCTCTCAGGAATGGTGTCCTAATCAGGATCACTTTTACTGTGTTGAAACACATTGGCCAAAATCAACTTGAAGAGGAAAGGGTGTATGTGGCTTACACATCCGCAATGCTGTTCACTGAGGAAGCCAAGGCAGGAACTCAAACAGGGCAGGATCCTAGGGGCAGAAGCTGATGCAGAGGTCAGGGAGGGAGATGCTCACTTATTTACTCCTCATGGCTTGTTCTGCCTGCTTCTTTATAGAACCCAGGACACCAGCCCAGAGAGGGCCCCACACACACACTGGCTCGCCATGACAACAGTAATCTAAACTGATTTCTTTACAAGTGGGATGTTCCCAAGAGGATTGGTTATTAACCAGATAATTTACAGATCCCCAAAAATGAGCATAAATAAGGGGAAAGCATAATAACACCATCGAAAAAGGGTAGATTTACTCTAAGGTAAAAGAAATACCTGTATTCACCCCACAGAAAATCTGATGGAAAGATATGGGGATTCATTCTTTGGGTTCAGGACTCCTGAGCCTTCTCTCTAGATGAGTGGTTTTTAATCTTTCTAAGGCTGGAACCATTTAATACAGTTCCTTGTGGTGTGGTGATCCCCAACCATGAAATTATTTTTGTTGCTACTTCATAACTATAATTTTGCTACTGCTATGAATCATAATGTAAATATTTTTGGAGACAGATGTTTGCCAGAGGTGTCAGAACACACAGGTTGACATCCACTGATTTAGATGCTTGCAGCAGCCCTGGAGACAAGTATCTCTATGCCATTTTCCAGAAAAGCTCAGGCACATGGAGGAAGTTGATGATATAGCTTGTATTGTGGCAATATCAGTAAATGGAATAAGATACAGCTGGGAAGCTGAGCCCGGGGCACCTGCAAATGAATCAGATGTGGAGACTGGAAGTGTAAAAAGTATTCACTCTATCTGGTATTGTGTGGATCCAATCAGTGAAACCTTGGGAAACTCTGGCTAGTGTCGGGGACCTAGAAAGCTCTCTACAAACACAGGGAAGATGATGGAGACAGACTGCTTTGCCAGGAAACTTCTTAGATCCACCCATGAGTCACTGTAGGTTCTACGGAGAAGGAGATTTGGGTGGATGTAGGTAGTGGAATAGTCTACCATAGCAGATGGTAGGCATCACAGGAAGACTGGTCGTCCTACAAGCTGGGGTACTCTGCTCTTTCTCAAGGCTCAGACTACAACACACAGCAGGAAAGCGCCTTTTTTTCTGATTCTCTTTCTAGTCTGCTGGATTTGCACCTGCCAAGATTTTCAATTTCTGAATCCTACAACCTGGAAAAGATCCTGCCCCTCATTGGTCTTGGCAACGTGTTTGACATGGAAGCAGACCTATCAGGAATCATGGGGCAACTCAACAAAACTGTCTCCAGGGTAAGGCAGGGAATGTGAATGTGGGGAGGAGGGATGTTTTACTTCCCACATAAAAGGGCATTGAAAAACCAGGGTCCCCAGTCTATTCCCTAGACAGACTTCTCAACACACAATCTTTACAGATTCTATTCACAGACAACTCCATTTTTATCTCCCCTGCCCTAAATCCACACTTGTCAGGGCAGGAATGTGGGATTCTAAGTAGAATGGTTTGAAGTCATCCACAGAGCCAGAATCATGCCAGGTTAGGGTTAGCATTCTTTTATTTCAAATACTTTCTCTTCAGGCACCAGACACTCCATTTTGGCTATAGCTGTAGAAAACAATAAAGCATGAATATGAGGTGTAGCGGTCAGCATCACTACAGTAACAAGCATCCCCTACATCCCAGGGCATTACACAACAGGCTTATTATGAGAATTCCTCCCCAGAGGAGATGTAAACATTGTCTACCCATTCTTCATTAGGTCCCACAACAAAACAAACTACAATTCATCCAAGTTCATCTTGGGAAGTTATTGAGTTAGGCTTACTTACAGGGCGTGGGTGAGGGGTTACTGACAGGAGAATTGGTAACTCCAAGTCAGCTTGCACTGGAAAATCACTCAGCCCAGGCAGAGCCTTTCTTCAATCAGCCTCCCTCAGCCATACACTCTTTCCGATATGCTGACCCACATGCAAATAGAGAAGAACTGTGTCCAAACAGCTGGACTCTCAGGTGAGGGGCTGATAACTCATTTCCACCCCCTCCTTCTCTGAGGGAATGTCAGCAGTCAACAATCCCAACTGTGGTGGACCTGCAGAGTTGTGCAAGCATGCACAAACTCTCTGCTGAAGAGAGCAGCTACTTTCCTCAGCCCGTCTCTAGCAGGCAGTGCATCCTAGATGCAGCTGGCTGTCTAATCAATCCTGGCTAAGGAAGTGCTTCTATGACTTTTTAAATTTTATTTAAAAAAAAAAAATCTCTTCCTATACCCACCACTGTTCCCTCACCCACCTCTTCACTCCAGAGAGAGGGCAAGGAATCCCAGGGTGAGTCAATTCTATCTGGCATATCCAGTTGAGGAAGGACTGAATGACTTCTTAAAGGGAAAATCCCACTCTCAGAGAAGAAAACTCTTCCATCCTTCACAGGCCAATGTAAGGATTGTTCACAGGCACGTCTTCTGTTCAAGCAATGGGAAGGGACTGGGTCCTCTCCTGATGGGATTGGTAGCCCTCAAACAAAATGTGCAGTCTTTCCTGGGAGGAAAGGTGTCCAAGGCCCTTCCCAGAGCTTAGCTTGGCTCTATTGTGTTAGGTTAGAGGTGTTCATTACCATGGGAGTCTCTGCCAGGACCTTGCAAGGAATGGACTCTGTCTTGTATTTAGAAGGGACCAGCTGAGAACCAGGTGCACAGCCAAGGCAGCAGGGGTGTGACTTCATTTCTGTGCGTACATGTGTAAGGTACGCCTGTGAGTGCATGGGAATGTGTGTATGTATGAGTGTATGCATGTGAACCTGTGTGCTGTGGGGCGATGAAGAAGAAAATCAAAGACTTCAAAGAACTTGCATGCCTCAGTTATCTTCCAAGGAACCTTTCGGAGATAAAATAACTCAACAAGGCCATTTCTCCAACTTCTTCTGAAGTCTGAGTCCTTTCTTGCTATGAAGTTAGATAAAAATGAGACCTTTGATGTTCTATGGCTTCGGCAGTGGGATTCTGTTGCAACTTACTCATTTGCAACCTGCTATTGGCCACAAGCCATGTTTTTCTTTAATTTTTTTTAGCATACCCACCACTGTTCCCCTCCCTCCCCTCTTTCCAGTACTCCCCCAATGCCCCCCAATCCATTCCTCAGAGAGAGTAAGGACTACAAGGGTGAATTAATACAGACTTTCATTCACATTAGAGGGCTTATCAGTCCCATGTGGATCCCCCAGCTGTCATTTCAGAGATAGTGAGCTTCCAATAGCATAATCAGCATAATCAAATTGATGCTCACAAAGCATTTTTAAGATGAGGAGAGAGCAAGTTTAGAGAGAATAGGTAATGCTCCAAGAAACCTGTGCCCTGTGTACCTGCTGGGCTTAAGTCTCCTTAGTTTCTCATCTGGGCCTAGGCTGCTTCATGTCAGGGTACTTGACCTAAGGAGGAGGAACCAATACAGAGGCAGGGGAGTAACACCTAGAAGTTGGGGTTGTTTCTTAGGCAAGCTAAACCTGAGGGGCCTGAACAGGCTCTATGCCATTGTCCAAGAGTTGCAGAAGGTGGCCTCTGCCCTCAGAGCCATAGATGACCCTCTGTCTTCTCTTCTAGGTGACACACAAGGCTATGGTGGACATGAATGAGAAGGGAACTGAGGCTGCAGCTGCCTCTGGCCTTCTGTCTCAGCCTCTGTCCCTGAACATGACATCGACCCCACGAGCCCATTTTAACCGGCCCTTCCTGCTCCTTCTCTGGGAGGTGACCACCCAGAGTCTGCTCTTCCTGGGAAAAGTGGTCAATCCGGCTGCTGTGTGACTGTGGTGGGAAGCCACAGGAAGGCCACCTGGCCTGCACTGCGGGACCCCTGTGAAGCAGTCTTTCTTTGGGGCCACCAACCAGCTCCGAAATAAAAACATGCAGGCTTAATATTAGTTATGAATGCTCAGTCTTAGCTTATACTTGTCCCACAAACTCTTATAATTTAGCCTGTTTCTGTTCATCTATGCTTTGAGCTTTGAGCTTTTTGTTTTGGGTTGGTTTTTTTTTTTTTTTTAACTATTTTATATATTGTATGCCCTTCTTCCCCACTGACTCCACGTCTGGCTGGCTGATGGCTGCCTGGCCAGCCTTGGGCATCTACCTCTCTTTCTGCCCTATTATCTTCTCCCTTCTCCCCCGCCTAGATTCTGCCTCCTCCTTATTCTCACTGCCCACCAGCCACACCCATACCTCTCCTGCCCAGCTATTGGCTCTTCATCTTTTTTTAATAGACCAATCAGATGCCTTGGGCAGACAAAGCAACATATCTTTTCATCATTAGACAAATGCAGCATGAATTAATGTAACACATCTTTACATCGATAAAGTAATATTCCGCAACAGCCCTGTGCCGCAGTGTTCTAATGAATCTGAGCTTGGCTGTGTGCATCCTGGAGATGTGTTTGCAAGAGGACCATGTCCAGAGCATTCACTCCAAGAGCTTCTCAAATCCACCACTTGATTTCCATTTTGTCTGCAGGAAGGCTAATGGGCAGTATTGCTGGTTCACTTCATATTTAAGGGTAAAGGTGTCTTCTCGAAGTAATTGTAATGCCTCAGATAAGAGGAATTCCCAGATACCTTTTATGGTAACCTTTCATCTAGAGCATCTCAACCTTCCTCCCACCACAACCCTGTAATACAGTTCTTCATGTTGTGGTAACCCACAACCATAGATTTATTTTTGTTGTTGCTTCATAACTGCAAATCTGCTATTATAAACCATAATGTAAATATCTGATTTGTGGGATGGTCTTAGGTGACCCCTGTGAAAGGGTTATTCATCCCAAAGGAGTTTCATGACCCACAAGTTGAGAACCGAATGATATATTTGGAGGGGAAGATGTCAATCCCACATCCGCTTGCCCATCATCAGAGGCTCATACTGACCCCTGCTGGTTACAGAGAGTCACTGACACATCCCAGAATCTCGCCATCTACTGGTTAGCAAGAGGGTAGAGTTGCCAACTCCAATACAGATTTCCTCAGTAAAACTGAAATGTAGGCAAGCCAAATAACCCTTTCCTATAAGTATTCCCCATGATATTTGGGGCAAACTTATGCTAAAAATTTATTCTTCTTATTCTCTATCCAAAGTAGTAAGTTGTCTTATGTTTTTACAGAGGCATAGAGAAGAGACCACGTGGTCAGCACTCTTTAGGATTCAGCATCAGAGTCACATGGGGCTGGAGAGCAGGCTGGCTCCCTCACTAGCCCAGAAAATGAAGTCAATTACAAAGGGAGTAAATAACTCCTGTGCAAAGTGAGGGCATTTCAGAGATACCGCTGCCTTCCCTGAGAAGCAAACACCACACATGCCCAGAAACACTTCTCAGCTCCTGCAGATAACATTACAAACACATCTGTGTTCCCTCAGCAGTAAATTATATTTCCCTTCCCAGATAAGGCTGCTTTCAACATGAAAGCCAGGCAGCTCCTGTGAAGGCCACTCTGGAATTGAGAGAGGCTCTGAAACCACACAAAGCCTAGAGAGTCTCCAGGGAGCTTTGTGGGCAGCCTAAGACACTGCTGGGGAGTTTGGGGAATAATGATGATTGGCTATTCCAGACTGTGTCTCTGCTGTTTGTACAGGGGGATTATAAACATGGTAAATCAAATAAGCAACACCCCAGATATGCAATAGACCTTCAGCATGCTTTATTCCAGGGTCCACAACTCTACCACTCACTCCTGCCTTGCCAAATCTCACTTCCACAGCAACCAAGTTCTTAGTGAGGTGGTTAGAGCACCCACTAGTGTCCTTCAGGGTCTTCCCAGGGACGAACTCCTTCAGACCCCCATGAGGATGATGACATCTGGACTCTGCCTTAAGACAAGAGTCTACAGTGAGGAAGAAAAGCAGGGGTGACTCTTGTGACAGAGGAGGGTTCATGGCCCTAGAAAGACAAGGACATGGAACCATCTTGATGATGACAGGAGGGAATACAGACAAAAAAGCTAACACATGGAGACTTCCTTTGCAGCAAGGGCCAAATGCCCGGCGCTTTGCTGCTTTGTGCACAGTTCTGTTTTATTTCTCCGTATCGTGTTTTCTAGATGGCCTTTCTTTGACATATATTCACTGTGCATAGTATTGAGCTTCATATAGACAGTATTTTTAAGCTCATCAAGTGTCATATTTAGACTTCCTACCCTTCACTTTAGCCTTCCCTTCCTAATTCCCACTAGTCCTCCCCCCCTCTCCCCACTACCTGCTTTTATTACATGCATGATTTAAAATATATGTTTATGTAATTTTATGTATCTATAAAAACCCTAAGACTTACAAATGAGAGAAAATATTTTTAATGTATTTGTCTTTTTGAGTTTCTTTTTTTTTCCACTTAAAACATCATTCTCCAGTTGCACCCATTTTCCAGTCAATGACACAATTTCACACTGTTCTTTAGTACTGAATAAAACTTTATTCTGTGTGCCTGGCTATCCATAGACAAGTACCTGAGCTAATTCTGCCACCTGGCTGCTTTAAATAGTACGGTAAATAAACAGATTAACTTCAAGAATCTTGTGGTATGCTGACTTAAAGTCCTTCTAGAACATTCTCTATGTCATTGTGCCACCACCCAGTTGCAGTCTTCACATTTTGACCCTATGAAAACTACTTCAAGAAAGAGTCAAGAGGGCAGTGTCTCATAGGCACAGCAGCACCTCTGCAGAGGTGCCCCGCAGCTGGAAGAGAAAAGAGCTGAGTGATAATAGCCTGTGCTTCAAAGTCATTTTTCATGACTCTCTGGCTTGTTTGTTATGTTATCTTGTTCCATTATTAGCTTGTGGGTTTAGAGCACCAGTGTAGACTTCGTCTTAATAAAAAGAATGTTTCTGCTAAGCCCACATAACGTGTCACATCTGCTGAACTCTGAGAACACTGCATTTCCATAGGTCTTTGCAGAAATGTGTTGTTAGGAGTTTTTGCTATGATCGGTGACTTTTCGTAACTGAGTGTCTGACCTCTGGGTAGAAAAGACATCTCTGTCATCCATTTCTGCCACTCTGGCAGCTAAGATTAGCAAATGTTCATAGTAGAAAGAAGGGCACTGAGGTGTGATGAGACCCAAAGCCATTGCAGATGTGGGTGACAGGGGTCATGCTTGGTTTTGTCTTGTGCAGGGAAGCTCCCTGTCCTGGACATGCTACATCACTACAGATGCTGCAGTAGCAATCGGGGAATGGGTATGGACAAGCAGAGGTCAGGGGAAGGAAGCAAGGAGACAGGAAAGCCGAAGAAACAAGGCCTGGAGGAGGCTGTGGCAATGATTCCAGAGGAGGGGGTGATCTTAAACAGGCACTGTGCACTCCAAACCTGGACAGATCTGGGCAGATGGACACAAGGGGAGTTGGGAAGAGCACAGAGGAAGAGTGGGGTTGCCTGTGGCTGAAAAACTCACAAGTTCCAACAAAGCAGCAGGTGTGAACTGCTGGGTGGGACCAAGGAAGCCAGAGGAGCTTGCTCTCTGAAGGAGGCTGAAGCAATACCAAGCTGCTCCCAGCACTCGGGGCGGGGGAGGGCCTGCTAAGAGCCTCTGGCTGAACTGGACCAAGGTGGCACAGGGTCCTGTCAAGATGCTAATGGAGACCAGAGCTTCACAGGCAAGGCTCTCCTCTTCCCGACTGGAAGAGGTAAGGAAGATATTTCCTTTGTCCATGTTGTAGCGCGAATACTTATAACCTGCCAGCAAAGCCCCAAAAGTCCTTACAAGATGACATCAAGAGGTGGCCCACGGGGGTGGGGGGCAGTGATTAGATCATGAGGATGGAGCCTGGGGATAAGCCTGTTGCCCATACAACAAGAGATGCAAGAATTTGCCCTCTGTCTCTGCCTACACTGTGGTGAGGATGCCAGGGTGGGGCCCATCTGGTACCAGATCCACAGGCATCTTTGGCACCAATTAGCTGTCTGGGGTCCTGTGGTCCTGCCCTGACAGACAGACGTCATAGGCAGGCAAGGAGAGGCTCAAGTGCGGGTCTGGCAGCTTTATCCCCTCTCCCCCTTTGTTGACAACAATATTCAGGCCGAGGCAGCAGACAGTGGCGCCCTCTAGTATTATACTCTGTACTGTACCAGCGCCCTTGGCTCCCAGCAGCCCTCGTTTCCGTGCTCAATTTTGGCAGCTTTCTGGATTTCTCCTGCTGGCCAGGACGTGCTGCGGTCTCTTTTCTGACTCTTTACAGCCCTTGTCCCCATCTTCAGTGTCAGTCCCTCGACTCTTGCCGTCTCCCCCAGTTCAGCTTCCCTTCCTCCTGACCCACCACTGCTCCTGCAGCTCCAAGATGCCCACCCACCGTGGTCACTGCTCTGCTATCTCACCAGACTCTTTTCTTATGCTACCAACTCAGGCTGCACTCCCGGAAGCAGGAAGAAAAGATCGCCACAGAGAAGTCTTTTATTAGGCAAATCGCTGCAACAGGGGTGGGCGGCAAAGGGGGGTCACCCTGAATGCTCAGGAGTGAGCCCAAGCAGCCTGTGTGCTTGGCAGGATGAGCTGTTTGGACCAGTAACAGCCTTCACTCTTCTAAGAGTGACTTCTAAGTCACAATCACTAGGAAGCTGGTCTCTAAACCAATCAAAGCTCTGCCTCTGAATGCCAATAGTAGTCATTAGGGAGCTGGTTTTTTGACCAATGGCTCTTACCTTCTATTGCCAGCTTTAGAAATCCCAGAGGGGATGATGCAACTCCTCTGGCCAAGACAGAAATGATTATGAGGCATTAAATGGGGATGGGGGGTGCACCAATAAGAGCTGTGTTTTCAGCTAGCCCTGGCTAGATGGAGCTACACCTTTGCAAGCCAGGGAACTCAGCTTCCTTCTGCTTATGTAGAGCTGTCTGGAGGACTAGGCAGGATGTTCAGGAAGATCATTACATATTCAAGGGTTGTCCAGCTAGTTGTTAGACACACAATCCCTTGCTCAAGGCATCCAGTGCAACAAGGGTCAGTTCAACAACTGCTAATTAGAAAATCGCATTGCTTCATCCAAGCGTGTCTGCTTACGTATGGGAAAATGGACATCAAAGGAAGTGCTGAGGTTGTAACAACCACTTAACTTGTTATTAACATTAATAGTGATTTTCACATATTTTAACAGTGCCCAGTGTCCCGAGGGGAAGGTGGTCCACTTACCCACTCACTTTTATCTTGAAACTGCCCAGCCCCAGAACCATGAGCAATGAACGTGTGGTGTCTGAGCTCAGCCACTGCACCAGTCATCCATTAAAGCAATCAGTCTCTGCCCTGTCAGGATTTAAACTCAGTGCCCATGACTGGGTGTTTCCCATGCCACTGAGTGGTAATTGCATATAGTTCTGAGACCCAAATCAGGCCCCAACAGATTTGGTAACTGTAGAGGGCCCACTCTGCACAGAGGGTACGTACCTTCTATGTGTTACCTCATCAAGCAAGAGGCAAAAAAGCCACCCTGGTCTTCTTTTATATGGATCATAATTTCATTCTGAGGGCTCCACCCTCATGGCCTGGTCACCTCTCTAAATACCATCTTACTGAGACCGAAGTATCAGTGAGACACTGAGAATACAACTAGATTGGCTAAGACTTCCCTGCTAGCCTGTTCTTGGGCAAAAGGCAAAGACTCTCTACAGACAGACAATACACCTGACAGAAAATAGCTTAGGATTCACAATGAATGCCAGAGCATCAGTTTATTCTACAATGACTCATTAAAAGCATAGTTTTTATGCCCAAACATTTATTTATCATGGAGCAAAAGGTAAAAGTTGCCAGTTTTTCAAAGGAATCCGCTCTGCTCTAGTCCCCGGGAAATAGAACCAGCAGGTAGGGGCATTTGATGAATCAGAACTGCATGGGCCAGTTGGGGGTGGGGAGGAGAGGTCTGAGATGATCTTTCTTGATGTCCCAAATCCTGTTTTCACAGGATCCACAGATGACACCACTCCTGTCTTATATCAAAACTGTCCACAGCAATCCTGACTTTTAAATGTGTGCTAGCCCCTTCCCCTCTTGTGAGCATCAGGCTATAGATGCCAATTTGACCATGTCGGTAGATGTGATCTCAGGCAACTCCTCATTCCTCATGAGTAATTTCATACTTTATATTGACATTTTCATACATGTGTACCATGCATGTAAATCAAATTCACTCTCTATTTCCCCCTTAATACTTCCTCTGGAATATTTCTTCCCAACATATCCCTTCCTACTTTTATACTTTTTCTTATGTGCACCATTGGATATAGCTAGCGCTGCTTGCATGAACATGCATGGGTGTGGGGCTAGTCACTGGAATTCCAGCAACTTAACATGGCTACATCTCTAAAGAAAAGTGATTTTCCTTCCCCAAGAGCCATGAAATGCCATAAGTTCCTTAGCTGGGGTGGAATCTCGTGTACCTCAGCCTGTCTATGCTGGAATGTTGACAACTCAGGCTTGGGCAGGTCACTACACCTCTTCCAGAGGACCCAGGATTGATTCCCAGTACATGGTGACTCACAACCATCTCCCAGTTCCAGGGAATTGGACATCCAGCTTCCTCCAGTATCAAGCACACACATGGTACATGGAGCATATATTTGGGCAAATCACATGAACACATAAAATTTTGTTTAAGCTTTAGGGGAAAATATACACCACCACCACCATCTCTCTCTCTCTCTCTCTCTCTCTCTCTCTCTCTCTCTCTCTCTCTCTCTCTCTCTCTCCACACACACACACTGGTTGGGTTTTGGTCTAAGACAACAGAGAGAGAGATAGCTTTGATCTTTAGCCAGGTGCTTTGAAGGGAACTGAGTAATTGAGTAATGTAAAGTGCCCACTCATGCCTGGGCAGGGCAAGGAGCCCAGAGGCAAGACCAGCATCAGCTAATGAACAGAAAAGGACGCTGATCAAATAAATAGTGACTTCTAAGTAGAGGCTAGGCTGTTGGTTTGAAGCTACCAGAAGGCTAGAGTTTGAGGGAAAAAAAAAAATACCAAGAGCAAAATTATTTCTGAGGTCCAAAGCAGAAGCCAGGTATGTGTGTTGGTAGAGACAGATCTTCAGCACATGATCTATCACATAATTAGATCCTGATCAGTGACAAGACAAGAATCCAGGCAGCCTGCAAGAGGCATGGTTCACACAAGGATGGGTCTTGAGACAGAAGCTCTCTGTAGAGAGATCAGTGTTCAATCAAGGGTGACCGGGGTGGGTAGATGATCTCTTCCAGGCTTCCTTTGGCTTATGGAAATCCAGATAGCATGGTCCTCACTCAGCCAGGCTCTTCAACATGTTGCTTTTTTGTTCCAACAATGTTCTTCTTGGGACTCTTTTCCCCTTCTGTAGGAACCCACAGAGGACACTCTAACCTGAGCACGCGTGATGCATATGGTCATCCTACCAAGGTGACTGTGATGTTACTGTTGACAGCTAAACCTCTGAGCACGTCTGTGTGGGAATTTCTAGACTAAGTCTTCTGTGGTAAGAAGACTTCTTTTAAATGTAGGCGCTATTGCCAAGTTTCAGATGGGGGGGTTGTTTTGTTTTTTTATGTGCATGGGTACTTTGCCTACATGTATGTTTGTGTTCCAGACATGTGCATGTAGGTGCATATGCTCACAGAGGCCTGAAGAGGATGTCAGATCCCTTAGAACTAGAGTTACAGATGTTTGTGAGCAGTCATGCTCTGGGAATTGAACCTGGGATCTCTGGAAGAGCAGCCAATGCTCTTAGCCATGAGTCATTTCTCCATCAAACTGTTTTTATGAGCAGAGCAGACTGTCTACGGCGAAGTAACTTTAAAAAGAAAAGAGGTTTGCTTCACTCAGGTTCTGGAGGTCCTAGGTCCTTCTGACAGATGGAATCAAAACAGTGGAAATATATGTAAATAAGAATGGATCACATTGCCAAGAAGAAACCCAGATAGGCCATGGAGTTGCCAGACTTGTTCACCTTCACAGAACCAACACAGGCGTACCAGAATAACCTTAGTCCTATCCACGAGTAGGGCCCCAGTGACCTAATGACCTCTCATTAGGCCATTTCTCATCAGAGTTCCACTGTGTCAACAATGACACTTATGAGCCAGGGAGCAGGCAGTAACACGTGCAAGAGGTTGAGGGTGGCAGGGACCATGGCATACTCTACATTTTTCCTGCAGGGAGATTTACGCAGATATTCTACTAGAAATTAATTGAGAAAGAAAGGGTTAAAGAATAACCCTCAAGATTTTTATCTTGAGCAATTGGAGAATCAAGCTACAGTTATTGTCAGTTTCTGGCTTCAGCTCCAGACTCAGTCACCGTTCTTACGCTGAGAAAATGGACCTGACTAAGACCTTCATGCCGCCTTTTCCCTTGCCATCTGACTTGAACCCAAACTCTGCAGTCAAAGAGACCCTAAGAAACACAGCAAGATGGCGGGAACTTTGCCTTCTCAAACACAGTGTGCTTTCTAAAGGCAGACTCCTGCAAGTCACCCAGCCTCCACCTCCAGATATGCAGATGGCTTCTCCAGGAGGTCCAGCCTGCTGTGCACAGTGGCCATCTATAATGGTTCCTTTAGCCACCCACTTGATACTAGTCAAGATACTAGATGCATTTAGACTAGCCAATGCATACAATACTTGATTTCATCTAGAACATAAAAATGCTACTGTTAGGGTGGGACAGATGTCTCAAGGATTAAAAGTGTTTGCTGAAGGCTTCCAGTGGCAGAACCAGGCCATCAGCCCAGCTACAAAACCTTCAATCTATAACCCATTCTGTCTCCTGAGATGTGCTGGGCAAGGTGGCTCAGAGCTTGTGGGAGTGGCCCACCAGTGACTGGTCTAACTTGCCACCCACACGAGAGGGAGCCCCTGGCCAGCACCGTGTGGCTGGCTAGGCACCAGAAGCTGGATATCCCAGAGACCCAGGAAAGAACCAAACATGACTGAAAAGCAGTCAGTGAAATGGTTCCTAGTGGTATTCCACTGTACTCTATACTCATTTATTTATGCCTAGCCCAGTTGTCATAAGAGAGGCTTCCTCAAGCATCTTATGCAAACAGATGCAGAGACAACCCTAGCCAAACATTAGGCAGAGTTTATGGAACTCAGTGGAAGAAGGGGAGTGGTCAATGACACCAGGAGAACAGGATCCATGGAATCAACCAAGCGGGGCTCATTGGGGCTCACAGAAACTGAAACAGCAATCATGGAGCCTGCATGGGTCTGAACTCTGCGTACATGGTGAAATTGTTTAGCTTGGCTCTTTTTTGTGTGTGGGAATGAGGTTTTTCTTTTTTCTTTTTTTTTTCTTTTGCATGCTCTTAGACCCTTTTTTATTTTGCCTTGTCCAGCCTTGGTATGAGAATTTGTGCCTAGTCTTATTAAATCTTATTATGCCATGTTCAGTTGATATCTCTGGGAGGCCTGCTTTTTTCTGAAGGCAAACAGAGGACCAGTGGATCTGGGAAGCGGGGAGGTGGGGGAGAAACTGGGAGATGTGGAGTGTAGTGGAGAGCAGATACTGAATCACCTATGGCCTTTGGGTACCAGTATTTAGGGTGTGGCCTGAGGCTAGTTTAAGATTGGGACACACTTATTTAGAGCCCTTTTCCCCCATGTCCTTGGATTGAGGGCCTGACCTACTGAATAAAGCTGCTGTCCACATGGAACTCTTCTCCACTTCAGCCTTCCAAACTCTCATTGGAATATATGCTACCACCACCAAGAACTGCACCTGCGGCTGCTCCGCCTCGGCCCGCGCCCTAGGCTTCAGGGCCACCACAGCAGCTCTGCTACTCATTGCAGCATAGAGTCTTTGGGGACCCAATGTGGTGACTGACAGGTCCATACAAAGAAAATTAATATGGCCTCTGTGCAAGAATGACATGCAAATTTTTGAAGCATTCCATATTTTTGAATTACAAATTATAGTCACCCATGTTTGTCATATTGTAGTCACGTTAATTAGGTTTTCTAGATATACAATAACATGTCAGATGGACAAACAATGTTCAAACACTTTGTAGACTTAGAGAATATGGCATTTAAATGATTTATTATTCAGAATTTGGCTGATGTGAGACATGATTGCTCCTGGCAGCACCGATCCTTCCCCAAGATGAAGTTGGGCATTAAAGACACTCCACACAGAGTTTGTCTTCATTGGTGGAAAATAGCCTGCTAGGCAAAGCACTGTCCTTGCCTCAACTGTTGACAGTAAGCATCTGAATGAGTAGTACTAAGGGTAAGAGATTGCTGAACCCTGCCATGGCAAGATAAGATGGTCTCTCAAAATACCATTTTCTAAAAATGTCTGTCAGGTATTCTGGCAAGAGCTAAAAAACTGGATGCCCAACATTGCAGAAAAGCTTTGGTTAACTGTCCAGGCAGCCAGTTGTCTCTGTCTTCTCTTGCTAAATTTCTCAGGTTACTTGCTTTCACTTCCTGATTACTTGGGTAATATATTTTTCTTCTCAGGTCTTTGACAGGGTTGAAGGCTAGGTAGTTACAGTTACAACCACCTCATATCTTAGCTAAGAGCACATTAGGTACTAGATTCAGATTCTTCAAGATAAGACAGCTTTGGAATAATCTCTGTATTTTGCCACTTACCAATATTCGGGACATTTAGTCTATGTTCTGTGTTCAATGCTGTCCTTGTTGGTTGTAGTTTGTCCTTTCTCTCCCCTGGACATTACCTGATAATTGTTCCTATTGTATATGATCTTATATTTGGGTTTAGAACTTTTTTATTTAGACAAAAGGGGGAGGTATAGTGGAGAGCAGGTACTTTCACCTTGACTGAGAGGCGTGGTCTCTTGATCATCCTAGATCTGGAACTCACATATGGCCTCCAGGCACCAGTATCCAGGGTATGGCCCAAGGGCCAGTTTAAAATTGGGGCACAGATATGCAGAGTCTCCTCTCTCTCTCTCTCTCTCTCTCTCTCTCTCTCTCTCTCTCTCTCTCTCTCTCTCTCTCTCTCTATTGTGCTCTTGGAGAACCTGACCTGCTGAGTGAAGCTGCATGGAAACAGTCCAGCCTTTTTCCAAGAACTGCAGGACTGCTTAACCCCCCTTGTATCAGTGAGTGTTTTCCTCTGAACCCCTTAATAGATAGTGGTCTGTCTTTATCAGTTGTTTGTGATTATTATCGTACCTTAGTGGAGAGAGGGAAGGCTTTGGTTCAGAGATACTGTGTGAGAGAACACACACACACACACACACACACACACACACACACACACACAGGGAGAGAGAGAGAGAGAGAGAGAGAGAGAGAGAGAGAGAGAGAGAGAGAGAGAGAGAGATTGCTGCTCTTTCAGGACATGGGTCTGTTTCCCAGCACTCATGATGCTAGGTGGCTCAGGGCCAGTTCCAGGGCTTATCTGATGCCTCTGGCCTCTGTAGTAACCTGTACTAGCAAGCATATACCCACACACAGAATACATCATTCAAAATAAAGTGTCACTGTTCTGTATTGTCCCCTGAAACATGATTGCTATATACACCAAGCTGTTGTCTCCACCCTTCACATAAAAACCACTATAAAACTGCTTTGTGAGGTCCTGACCTGACTCTTGTAGTGTGAATCCTGTGTCAACTCTGCAGTTTCAACTAAGTGAGTGGTGAAGGGTCAGCTTGATAGGGACCCCAGCAGAGCTGGGCTTCTTAATTATTCCTACTGTAGAGATTAGCTTTATGATCATCCCTACTGCAGAGATGGGTTTTATGATCATTCCTACTGTAGACTAACTGTGGTGATATATTGTATATTTAATAAAAAATAGCCTGAAATATCAGAGAACAGAGCCTCCTCCAGAGCCAAGCTGTGAAGGTCAGGGAGTGGTGGTCTACACCTTTAATTTCAGCACTCAGGACATAGAGATCCTCTGGATTTCTGTGAGTTCAAGACTAGAGTTAGGTTTTGGTGGCACGCACCTTTAATCCTAGCACTAGGAAAGTTGAACCAGGAAGTGAGCTAGCTGGGCAGAGAAAGAAAGAGAGAAGCAGAAGTTCTTCCTTCACCCTTTCAGCTGAAGACTCAGATTCACTGAGTCCGAGGACCTGGATCTACCCTTTTCAGCCTGAGGAGTTGGCTAGGTCAGAAGTGGCTGTGGTTTGTCTGTCTCTCTGATATTTCAGCTTTTCCCCAATATCTGACACCAGGTTTTTAGTAATAATACCAAATATAATTCATGCAATAATTAACTTTATTTCTTGTCTTCCCGTGTTTGCGAGGGGATCTTTATTCTTTTGAAACTGCATACCTGATATGTGTGCAATAAAAATATCTTTGCAAACAAAAAGAACACTGGGCCCACTAGTTCTTGGTTGAGTCACCATCTGAGAAATGTAGCACCTCCAAACTGGCCCCAGGATCATCTGGCACATCGACAGAATCAAGGACATTGCTTAAAATCAAAGGGTAAGCAAGCAATGAAATCGAATGGGTCATTGACTGGAAGAACCGAGTTTAGGGACACCACAATTTTCTCATATAAAAGCTACAACGTTGGCCATAATCATAAATGGGTCAAATTTTCAAACAGGAGCACTGACCTGACTAGAATTCATAAAGTTTTTCGTCAGAATTTTAAGATATGATAATGAATACGAGAAGATATAAAAGGAGACAGGTGGATCTGGATGTGGTCACAGCTAACATAGTCCTGGAGATTGATGAGAACGTGTCCCTTAGATGTCCACTGTGGGTGGAAGATAAAATCTCCCTGAATTCAGGTCTTGACATCACTAAGGATGGCCTTGGGGCTGTGGTGATTGGAGTCCAGGCATGGCACCCCCTCTGAGGTGACGTGGTCACATTTTATCACCACATCAGCACAGGAGGCCCAGGTCTAGCTAAGCTTTTTTTTTTTTTTTTTTTAGGTCTTAAGTGTGTGTAACATGTGAGATCCACACTAAGAAGTGGTATTCTGACTTTATACAACATCTCGTGATAGTGTTCCATGTGGTCTTTTTAAATTTTTGTTTGTTTATTTTTTTCTTGATACAAAAATCATTCTGTAGGTCCTGAAGGAAACTCTTCCCTGTTTCAGGGCCTTTATATATGATGGCATCCCTCTGCCTGACATGTCTTCCATGTGTGAGCCTCTATTCACTCCCTCTCAAATAGTTTCCCTAATAATTCTACTTGGTCTGGTATCCGTGGACATTCAGTTTTCCCCTCTCAGCTTTTTCTCAACTTCCCGTCACAGAATTTAACACTTGTGTTATTTATCTGCTTCCTGTCCCTGAGGACTTTCCTACTGCTTACTGCCACAATTCACAACACACCTCCTTTTCAGTACCTGCCCCTCCCCTCCGATGAAGGTCCCTGAACTTCACTGTGGACACACACTTCTGTGGTCATGCTCCTATCTTTACCGAAGACTGGGACCCATCATCCGAATCCCTCAGGCAACATGCTGAGAACGCTGTGTTCACTTCATACCCCCAGGAGCCGGGGACAACAGGGCTCTAATGACTGGTCCCACTGTAACTGTAATTACTGAAATCCCAAGCACATCCGCAGTGGCTCCTGGACATCACTCCTCACTTCCCTAGTTTGCTCTTTTCTAAGTCTTCTAAGTAACCATTGCTTATGATCTTCTGTTTCCTTAGCCTCCTGAGACAACCCTCTCCTCCTGTTCACTCCTACGAAGTTATTTCTTGCTACACTGTAACCAGAGGGGAACTTCTAAAAGCCCCCTGTCAGTCATTTTCTACATTCTGATACAGAAGCCCCAGCCCTGCTCTCTCCTCTGTGCAGAGTCTAAAGTACCCCTGCCACCAACCACAGTCAATAGGCCAATGGGTCTTGACCACAGAGATAATGCTGGCAGGTCCCCACCCCAAGTCCCTGCTCCACCACAGTCCTCGTATTTACCTGAACCTTTTCTCTGTTAACAAATACCTTTTTTTTTTTTTTTTTTTTTTTTTTTTTTCCTGAAGGAGCTAGTATCAGGTGCTGTGGGAAGCACAGAGGTGAGTAAACACATTAGCCATTTCCCAGCACACAGAAAGGTTGGATCCACCTGACCTGCCAGAACAATACCTTTGGGAATTTGCATCTAAAAATGGTAAGCTGGGGCTGGAGAGATGGCTCTGCTCTCTTTTGACTGCTGTTTATCCAGGGGACCTGGGTCAGTCCTCAGCATCCACATGGTGACTCACAGCTGTCTGTAATTCCAGTGCCAGGAAATCCAAAGCTCTCTTGGGACTTCCATGGGCCTAGCACACAAGCAGTGCACAGGTATATGTGATGGTAAACACCCATACACATAAAAACTAAAACAGAATAGTACAACTGAATTATGTATATAGACTTAGAATTAGCTTCTAACCTTACATCAAACACATGAAATCATTACTCCTAATTTTGACTTGCCATGAAGTCAAAATAATAACTTTAATTAGGCAAATAACAGATGTATTATTTCAGCTAAATGGTACTTTTAGAATCAGGAATATTATGTGGCACTAACATGAGATTTCAGCAAAACTTCAATGTCTTCTTGTCTTTACCCCAGTATATCAGGTCTTAGTCTCATGCTCTCAGGGGAGCCACCATGAAATGTATCTCATGAATGCTTGCCATGATTAGGAGGACACTTGGACATCTGTCCTTCCATACATCCTGGGTGAGTTAAAACTCTTTGTAGCTTCACATCTCAGCACAAGACCCCTACATTGACCATTGTGAGATAAAAGGGGTTCACCAAGGGCCTCAGAGCTCCAGTCCAGATGGGGCAGACAATGTTTTCTCTGTATGTCTCTAGGCAAAATATAGACCCACCAGCAGCTTAGTTGCTTCCCCTGAACCCCAAAGCAAAGGAAAATGAGACATTGTTAAGTGTAGCACTTCTACCCCCAACTTAGCCATTCTCCCTTCCAGAAGTTTTCACTCAGCCTGGTGTCTAGCATCCAGAGTCTCACTGCACAAAGATACTGGCATCCTAATGTGAATGGCAATAGTTCCTCTGATGAGGTTAGGTTGCCCTCTCTACATGTAAGGTGGCCTTGTCCTGTAAATGCTGCTCAGGGTTCCTCAAGGCTCCTTGGGTGACAAGGATGTCAAGTTTGATGCTGGCGTGGCCCAGGAACCAGGCATTTCTATGCTGGTGGTTGGCAGTTCCCAGGCTTGTTGGCATCATGATCAGACACAGGGAGTTTAGAGCAGCTTGTCATTGTTCTTTTCCTGAACCCACACACCCCTTCTGCCCCTACTAGGTGCTGGCTATTTCCCAGCCTCAGAGGCAGAATGGGTAGGAATTGTGATTTGTTTAAGTGCCAACTGCTAAATTTATGAGCGTAGTGTCTGTGTCTGTATGTGTGTGTGTGTTTGTGTCTGTATGTGTGTGCTTGTGTGTCTGTATGTGTGTGTTTGTGTGCCTCTGTGTGTGTCTGTGTTTCTATGTGTGTGTCTATCTGCATGTGTATGTATTTGTGTGTCTGTGTGTGTGTCTATCTGTGTGTGTATGTGTGTCTGTATGTCTCTGTGTGTGTCTGTGTTTCTATGTGTGTGTCTATCTGCATGTGTATGTATTTGTGTGTCTGTGTGTGTGTCTATCTGCGTGTGTATGTGTGTCTGTATGTCTCTGTGTGTGTCTGTGTTTCTATGTGTGTGTCTATCTGCGTGTGTGTGTTTGTGTGTCTGTGTCTCTGTGTGTTATCACTCATCTTAGAGATTACACACTCAGAGATTACACACTTACTGAAGAAGTGGTCGTGGCTACTCATATCAGTTGGCAAGCGTCTCCTTCCTGGTGACCTCTGGAAGCCAGATTCCTAGGCCACAGACAGATGAGTACATATAGACATCTACTGTAATGTCTGCTGTGTCTCCTGGTAGTCCATAGCACGGTGGTGCTCATCTATGGAATAGAGATGGCAAATGTTCCTGGAAACGGAATTGTCAAGGTGACATTCTTGGCAGCCATGGGGAAATGTGTCGGGAGAGACGTGTGCAAGCAATTTACTTAGGAGTCATCCTTCCTGAGCTGATAGAGGAGCAAACACTGAAGATGACAGGCTGCTGTCATGCTTGAAGCCTCACCGATGCCAAGGTCAGCACAAAAAGAGAAAGTTGCAGCGGTGTGGACAACATCGTTCTATGAAATGAGTTACTTATTCTGAAGCCTCTTTAGATCAAGACTTTGTAACCCCAGGGCTCTGAGGCACCCAACAGTGTAGAGTCCCAGAGGCTCATAGGCATGTGCATCTTTCCCTGTGTGCACCCAGGGGCGAGGGCAGGGAGTCACAGTCTACACACCATTTACTTTTCCCATCCTTGGAGCAGGTACCCGACAAAACCAGTTTAAAGCAGGAAGGACTCATTTGGGCGCATTTGACATCACAAGTTCAGAGTGATGGGAAAGTCATGGTGACAGCAGCGTGAGGTAGAAACAGCTGGGGACATTGTTTACAATCAGGAAGCAGAGATTGATAAACACCGATGCTCATCTTGTTCTCTTATTATTATATAGTCCAAGACCCCGGTGCACAGTTCATGCAGCTGCAAACAGGCTGTTCTTTCCACCTCTAATAAGCCAACCTAGAATCTCCTCACAGGTATGCCCAGAGCTTCAACTCCTAAGTGATTCTAAAAACTGTTAGGCTGATGTCCAATGGCAGCCATCAAAATCTGGGGTCATAATCTGGAGAAGCACATGAGGTGACAGTCTCAGAACTGCCCTAAGATTTGACGGAAGGGGGGGATTGTTTTTAAATCCTCAAAGAACAAATCACAATCCCCATAGTGTCCTGCCACAGATAGTCAATGACCCACATGCTTAACAGGGAAGCAAAGGCTCTAATCAGGGACCTTCCAGGCTTCGCCTTTGGGTCTAACACATGACTTCAGACATAAAAACACTGTATTCCCAAGGTCTTTCCACATGAAGGAAGCTAACAGGTTCATTCTCTAAAGCTAAGCCATGTCTATTCCCACTCCATGCTCATTACCCTGGAGATATTCCTGGTAGAAGTTGCAAGAAATGTATTATCCACATAGTCCTCAGCACCTCTCCAGGATCCATGTCCAAAGCCATATTAGAATCCTCTGTCACTCAGGGAATGTACGCACTGTACTGTGAACATGGAGCATAAAGGCAGCTGTGGGCTCTCTATCTAGAAAGGAAGGCGATGATGTGATTCACTCCTGCCCAGGAACGTGGAGGTGATGTCCTCAGAGAGAGAACTGATGTGGTATAGATAGAAAGGCTCCCCTTGGGTGCTTTTCTGTGCTCAAACCCTTGAGCTTACTTGGACCTCCCCAGCAAAATCAACATCCCTGAGTAGTCACGGTAGGAAGCAGCTCCGTGCAGTTTGCAGGGCAGTGTTCTATTTCCCCAGATGTGTTCCCAGACAGGAGTTGGGAGGACAGTGGAAAGACACTATCTGAAGATTGTAAAAAAAAAAATATCATTCCAATGCAGCATCAGTTTGATTAAATTAAAATGAAATCGAGGACTTCCTTACAAAGGCATGTTGTTCTTGTAAAAACATAAATAACACATGGGAAGATAAAGAATAAAGTTTATGTGGCCCCAGCTGCTAAGTCTGCATTCTGGAATAATCCACACTTTGTTTCCTTCTAGCGTGTTCTACCCATATATTTAAATACACACACACACACACACACACACACACACACACACACACACACACGCACACTCTCTCACACACACATATATTCTTAGCCTTTACAATGTGTTATTAATTTTCTCTTTCACTTCTTTGATGGTTTATGCTTGAGACGAGATCTTAATATATGGTCTAGCTGGCCTGGAATTCAGTCTATAATTCAAGATGGCTGTGATTTTGCAGGGCTTCTCCTGACTGTCTCCTAGGTATTGGAATGATAGGTATGTGCTACCACACCCATCCTGTTCTCTCAAGTCTCAGTGGCGCTTATAGCAAAAGCCCAAGAGCAATGGGAAGTAAATGGGAAGAGAGACCACATTGCAGAGTTTGATGCGTCTTGTGCCAGTCACTCCCATGTACACTGCGGTGGGATCCAGGTGTTAGCTGGCAAAGCTGGAGGCGGGTCTCTGGAGTACTGGGAGCCTGAATGGGGTATGGCCAGGCCCTATTGAGACACGGGGACATTGACCCTCCTTCCTATTTTGTTCCTGCATTCTCAGGGAGCAGGTCAACCATCCATTGTGGGACATTTCCACTCTCCAAGAATTGTCTTAAGGTTTAATTTGTATCAGTGAGTGTTTATATACCCCTTAATAAATATTCATCCTTTATGTGATATATTGCTAGTGTATATTTCACAATAGTACACCAGTCACTCTCAGGTATGCCAAGTGCATTCTCATCCATCCATTTGTCTTAAAAAACAACCTTAAGACCTTCAAACTATTTATATTTATATGTAAAGACAACAAAACCACACAGTATTAAATAACTTGTCTGGAGTGAACTAAATTTTGATGTTTATGGCTCTGACTGTTCCCAGACCCTGAGATGTTACTAACATCTATATATTATCCAACATCCATGGATCATCATTTTTCCAAAGTGCTCTGTGTATGAGAGGAGAACCCCAAAGTCTTGAACTGGGCTGGTTATGTGCCTGCCTGTGTGTGTATCAATGTTTGCCTTCAGCTCCCACTATGGCCTTCAGAGGGCACCACAGTAGAAGGAGGCCTTCTTCAAGGTGCCTTTGGTTGTCTTATTCCTGATCACACAGCTTCCATTAGTTAGGTCAAGTTGCTCAACAGAGCCTCCCCTAGCTGATTTCCAATTCTGAGACCTGTAGTCAGTGGAGACAGGAGAAGGATACAGAAGCTCATAGCACATATTCTAAGTGTTTGCTCTGTTTCTTGGTGGCAGAAACATGGTGACCTATGGCGTCTACCTGACTTGCCCACTGCTCTCCCCTCTCCCCATGCCTTAAGTAAAACAGGTTGATTTCTTGGATCTAGGTTCTCAGTGTTCAGGGAAGGTTAGTATTGTATTATGTATGTACAACTATCTTAACTGTCTTCCCAGAAGTCTCTTAAACTGCAGGGGAATGAGGAAGGACAGAGGAGGGAGCAATGATGCTTAAAGTTTGGTGCGCATGGTCTCATAGATAGCCATGTCCACACAAAGACTTATGCTTACGAGAGTATTCACAAATATTCTTAGCAGCTGCATTCAGAAAAGCCTAAATGTGTTGTTATCCAGGATTTAGGAGGCAGAGGCAGGGGGTTCTTGTGTTTGAAATCATTCTGGGCTATATAGGTTTTCATAATGAGAGCCTATCTCAAAAACAAAAAAAAAAATGTTTAAAAATATCCCTCAGTGGGTATAGGCTAGTCATGCAATACAAAGCTTTGGCAAGAGGCCCCAACAGAATGTAGATGTGTAACAGGCTTATGAACCTTGTTATTATAATGCTAAGCTCTAGAAGCCAGACACAAAGGCTGGATATTATCAAAGGCATATACTTTTCTGGAAAAGGCAAGCCCGGTTTTTAGAAGGGGCAATAAAAGCAGGCTTCATTGTCAGAGGGATCGACAGAGGGACACAAGGAACTCTCAGGATGGATGGATGGGCTGGGGGTGGGTGGTGGGTGGATGGGTGGGCGGTGGGTGAGTGGATGGATGGATTCTGTTTTGTTCAGAGGAGTGGTTACATAGTTGTCTGCTGATGTGAAAATCTGTTGAACAGCCTTCTGCATGTTAAGAATGACTCAGCAAAAATAGAGCCCTAAGATGTAAAGATGGGAGAGCATATTGTGTGTGTGAGCATGCAGAGATGAAGGAGGCCCAGAGATGTTCACCGGTCTCCTTTAAAGGCCTCTCTCAGCCTCCCTTTCTATTAGGGTATGATAAACTCCTCTTACAGAGCCCTTTAGGAAATTACAAAGCCTTTTGGGAAATGAGAGCTTATGCACACAAATTGGCTAACAGAATAATTGTCAGCCAGAAGACAACCAGGAAATCAGCTGATTTGCTACGAATATTCTAGTTAACTCATAGGCCAGAAGTTCAAGGTGAAAGGCCCCTGAACCAGCCAGGCTGGGTGAAGCCCTAGGCAGAAAGGAACACCTAGTCAATAATGCAATCCCCTTTCCTGGAAGTGGCTTCCATTCTCCAGCCCCCACATTGCTGTCCTATCAGGACCCTCTCCTCATTCAGAGAGGCAAGATAAGATTTGGGTGCGATGCGGTCTCGGAAATGGCCATTTTATCTACTCTAGTCTCCCCTTCCAGCTCAAAAAACAAGGCTTTAAGATTTTCGTTTGTTACTATTCTTAAAAACTTTTCTGAAACAAGTTCTTACGTTATATATTTCAGGCTGGCTTCAAGTAACTGAAGAGTTCAGTCCTGCCTCATTCCTGGCTTCATTTTGTTCCTTTAAGAAGTGATGTGCCCCATACAAACATCTAACATCCCATGTGTTCTTACTCGGACAGGAGAGGCTCCACTTTAAGCACTCAATAAGAGAAATATTCTATTTCTTCTCCTCAATGAACTCTGTCCTTCAGTCATCTCAGACACCCTGTTCTATGCTCAGCACAAACCAAAAGGACAAACAGCATGATCCCTGACTCAGGATCCTTGCAGTCTAGAGATGTAGCTGAGCTTTGGTGATGATGCCACAGTCTTTCAGTCACATAGAGGGTTAGACTGACTTTTCTGTCCCCTATGAGCTAGGGCTAGTTGCTGGGCCTCAGTGAACCTCTCTTGCCTCATCTACAAAGTAGAAGTTAGAAAACGTGACCCCCAAGGACTCAATATGAGGTTCAGCATCGATACAGTGCTCAGAAGGGCATGTGTTCTCTGGTACATGCTGTAATCATCAGCTGCTGTGATCGTGTTATAAGAGATGTGGACAAAGGCAAGAGGGAGAGACAAAGAGGAAGGGATGGATGGGCATGTACTGTCACCAGTCTCCACATTTGTCCTAAAAGGTAAACCATTAAAAAAAAATGGCTGCAGAATGGTCAGCTTGCCACCCCATCATGCCAAGGGCTGTTGCCACACCTGTTCCCTCCGTCTGCACCAGGAGAAAAGGGGACCACGGTCAAAACAAGTAGAGCTATGAGAATGAGCAATGTAGTGATGGAGGTGGATTGCATCATTCTCTTGGTTTCCCTTTGCCTACATGGTTCTGCCTGGCTTCAGAATGGAAAAAACATCTTGTCCAGAGCTGACTCTACCAGAAGGAACAATTTTCTAGAACCTAACTATACCTTGGAAGGCTTGAGAATACTAATTTGGTTGGTGACCTTCTATACCCCAAGTAAACTTAAAAAATCTGCTACCACCCTGCTTACATCTGACGGCTGGCCTTGCCAGCCATCTTGTCTTCCCTGGAGAACCCTTTTTTTCTTAGAAAAGTCTCCTTGCTTCTTGGTTTCAGGGTAACAGCTTCTCAGTTTCCACACTTAGCCTATGACCTTTGATGTGTTGAGCTACCCAGCACCATAATAAAAATAATCTCTGCCCCATTTTAACTGAACTTCTGATTTCTTGCTTTCTCAAGAGCTAGGAAATGTGCTCGCTGCCTGCCACTATGCGAGTTAATGCCTTTTAGAAGAAGGCCTGCCAGACAGTGTCTGGTAAATGTCAATCATGATTTAATAAGTGAAGCCCCATATTGGAGTCCATTAGAGGATCTGTATGGTAAAATGACAACAGGGAGGGTCCTGGAACAATAGAGCAAACAGAAATGTTCAGTCAATAACAGAAAATCAACAGGGTCAATCGAATTGTTTCAAGCCAAGGTCTGAGTTGGGCAAGTTCTAAAAACTTGTGTTGTCTGAGCACCCATGCAAAGGCTTATTTTAGTACATAACAAATCCCTTGACCCCTCTAGGGTAAATCCTGTACGCCCTGACTCACAAGTGGTTCACCACAGATCTTACAAACATCCTTTATTTATTTCCCAGAGGGGCATCATCATGCCATGTCTTGGGAAAATGCACAAAGTGACCTGCCAGAATACAAGCCTTCCAAAATGTAAGCTTTGATCAAAAAGAAATTCCCATACCCCCCACATGCGCATACATACCCAAATGTGCCCCCCATACCCTACAAATGCATACCACCTCAACAGTTACTAATGCACAAAGTGTGACAAATTAATCACCCTCCCCCCAAAAATGGGATAGGTTTAGTCTCTCAAAAAGTGTGTAACAGCCATTATATCTAGGATAAAAGGCTTCTAATGTTATGAATGCAATTAAATCAACCATGCTGGTCATGGGAGTGCCCTGGGCCATTAAGACTGTCCCATTTATGTGTAACAACAGCTCAATAAATTTTTGGGCTCCTGGAAGATGTCTCACACATCCCTTACGACCCACAGAGTCAAGCCGTTGTGAAGAGAGCTAATAGAACCCTTAAGGAGCTCTCAGAAAAGATGCTATCACCAGAAGCTAAGAGAAATCCTTAGCTGGCTCTGGTGGAAATTCTCTTTCACAATAATTTCCTCAGTTTTGATCTATAAGCACCAGGCCTATGTGTCTAGGAATACGTCACTGCCACTGGTCAGATGGAGAGAACCCATTTCTCTTTAATGGCAGTCACCTGCCCCGTTGGCCCAAGGGTGAGGGTATGCTTGTGTCTTTTCTCAGAGTGCCACAATGCCAATTAGGTAACCTCCAGAAAGGTTTGTCCAGCAATGGGTCAAGAAACTTTGGCCATAAAAGAAACCCCAGATGGATAATGTATTTTCTCCTTGCTGTACCAATTTCTCCCGTTTTGGCTGAAAATTTATAGACCCTTGTACCATTGCTCACTATTCTTTTGCCCATGACTGTTGATTCTCCTGCATTCCCAAGTTTATATATCTCTAATATGAGCTTGGAACTGCCCTTCATGGACCTGATAACTACACACAAAGGATAAAGGGCACATGGTCCATGGAAGGGGTACTTTACCCTAAAAGTCTCTTGTAATGATCCCTGTGTTAAGTCATACAAGATGCTTACAGGAGATTTCCATGGGACCCTCATCAGTGGAACTATGCTGGGCTTGGAGGTACTTTGCCCCCTTTCATATACTAAAAGCCCACTGAAGTCCCCCAAGATAGCCTGTCCACCACTGGCTCGATGTGCAGAAGTGTCCAGTTTTTCTACTTTGGTGGTCTTTTCCTTTCTCGGGAACACTGTCAACTGGCTCTGTCCTCTAGATCAATTCTGGATTTTCCATAGCAACCCAACGATAATTATTATACTAAATTTTGAGATTGGAGTTATAATTATACACTTAGGATATGAAGGGATACTTCTTGGGTGCCTCAGGGATTGCCCCATATCATGGTAAAGGTCCCCTAAAATCTAGCTGTAATCCTGTTATGGCCAATTGGGACTTAAGCAACCTATCCAACTGTTTAGGAGGAGTGTGTGTGTGTGTGTGTGTGTGTGTGTGTGTGTGTGTGTGTGCACAAACACACAACCCTACCCCAGCCTCGGGGCTCAGCTGGGCATGAAAGAGTGGCAAGGTCCTCTTGCTGCAGTAGTCCCAGAAAACCTGGCAAGATGCTGAGGCTGACATCAGTTGGGATCCTCGAAGCCAAGGCTTCGAGGAACAGTAGTTCCTCATATAGAGGTGACCAGTCCTTTCACATGCCAGAGTGGATGAACCCATGCTGGGTCATACTGTGTAGACACTGCCAGAACCGCTCGGGCCAGGAAGGACTGGTCTGATGTGCTCCTGGCACAGGGCTGGGTCCCTTCCTGTTTCAGCTCCCGCCCCTCCCGGACCGAGTGCTGCTGCCCAAAGCTGCTCTCCTCCCGGCGGACAAGCACTGGAAATGTTTAGCACACAGGCTTCCTGACACAGCCTTGGGAGCCAAGCATCTGACTCTGAGGAAGTGTGGCTGCTAGGAGCCTGTCCAGGCTTCTCAGGTAAGAGGGCTGGGACCTCCCATGTGCCAGCAGGATACTGCCTGCCTGAGGGTGCAGAGGTTGGAGACAGGAGTAAAGAGCCCAGCACCTGCTGCAGATGGCAGGGGCAACTGGGTCCCAAGAGTGGGTGCTGAAAAGAGAGAGAAACTAAGGCCCAAGGAGGGGTTGCACCTCAACTACAGTCTGGTTCTCCAAATGCTGGGTGAGCATAGTATAAACACACAACCCTACACAAGGACAGGAAGTCAGGTGTTGGGTGGGGGAGGGAATGAGCAGTAAGATCTGAATGGTTTCCTGTGTGGGAGGCACATCCACCCACTCCCTAGATCTACATGGGTTGCTGAATGAGATGATGCATAGAGGGAAGCCCTCAGAAAGCACTCCACCTCACCCCACACTATAGCTTCACCCCCATTCCATGACACCAAGGAGACCCACTGACAGGTACATCATCTGAAAGAGCCAGCTGGTGCCTTGAGCACTAGGCTCTGAGTTTCCCTGGAGCTGCTGCATATAGTTCTTGTGACAGCATTGTGTGGTCATAGTCCCCATATTAGAGACAGGGAAACTGAGGCATGAGAGGTGAAGAGACTTGTCTGATGGCTTAAGGTCCTGTGGGACATCCACTGGGCAGAGTCCTAAGGTGGAACAGAAAGGAACTAAGGAAAGGCGGGTTATGGAAGCATGTCCATCATTTACCTACCAAACACCTGCTGTGCCCTGCCAAGAACCAAAAGAGCTGGGACCACAGGGCTGTGGAGAACTCACCATCCACACCATTCACAGGGTCAGTGGGAGTGAAGTTTTGAAAAGCATCCGAGTGGAAAGCCCTGAACCCCTTCCAACCACAGACAGAACCTTCCAGAGCTACCCTACCTTCTCTTCCCCGCAAAGCAGAGACTGTTCCTGCATAGTTTCCCCATCACTTCATCTAAGGACAGTCTTCATCTAAGAAGAAAGTCCCCACACTAACTTCGTTGTAGAAACAGTCACTGCTCACGAGAGGGGGCAGTGGGGGATGGGGAGGCTGAAAAGAGACTCAGATAAAAGAGTTTACTGTGTGCATTCTGTACACCCATGGTGTCTCACGTACCCCTGACAATGCTGGCATCCGATTGGCTGTCATCCAATTTGCTATTCTATGGGGGGGAAATGTCTCTGGTTCAGAAAGGTAAATCTACTTGTCTGGGACAGCACAGCTCTTTCTTATAGACCTCCTCTCTGTCATCTAGCCTGTCCCCTGGGCACTGTGCTCTAGCCTGTCATGAATGTGTTATCAGTCACATTTCATTTTCCTGTATAGGAAATAAGAATTTTATATCCACACTTAGAAGAAGAAGCAGTATCTCTGTTCTGGGCCTGTATTCTCTATATGTCATGCACAACCTACTAAGCCCCTGGGAGGCAGTGAATCTTTAGTCCCAGGCATTTGTGGGCAGATGGCTCAAAACAAACCGATTTTGTTTGCATAGGGGCAACATAAACTTTCCCCAGGAGAGTGCAAGACCAGCCATGTGGAGCCTTCCCAGAAGCCATGTGTCTCAGGCCACCAAATGCACCTTGGGTGCTGGATACTGTGCTTACAAGGGATGCTCTGATTCCTTTGATTTGGGAACAGAGGGCCGGGCTGTGTCCAGACAGTGTGGGTGGTACTTCAGTGCCCAGTAGATGGACTTAGCCCCTCTCTGTTTGCTTCCCTGATAACTATGCTGACTTTGGTTAATATTCACTAGCAGACACCCCTACACCCCCTCAGCACCCACTATTTAAACACAGACCAGCTCTGTCTTCTCAGCCTTTGTCACCACCCAGCTCTGAGACAGCAAGCTGTAAGTATATTTTTCCCTGGGGAAATGTTGGAGGGGCTCCTGGGTCCCTGCATATCCCAAGCAGACTGCAGATCTGGGACCAGGCCAATTCAAGAAAGATAAAGTGCCACCTGTGGCACCTAGGCCTCCTGATGCCATGGGAACAGTCCCTAAGGTCCCTTCTTGAACCAAGCTACCCAGTACCTAGCTAGCACCTTTAGATGACAGGAGACTAAGACGTGGAAGGCCAAAGTACAGCCACAGCCATTTATAAGCAGGCAGCGCCTGACCTTCTCGTGCCTTTCTCTCCGTGTGGCCTCTTCCATCCTCTCCTGCCCCTGCACTGTGGGGTGTGAATCCTCCCCTTCAGCAGATAAGCAAGGTAAGACTAGAAGGACAGTGGGAACATTGGCTCTCAGGCTGGCCTCTCCAGCTGAACCCAAGATTCACATTCTGGGACTTCAGCCAGTAGACCTCAGGGTGCTTGGCTGTCCCAGGCATAATGGCCCGTGAGTTCTCTTCGAATCGTGTGTGTGTGTGTGTGTGTGTGTGTGTGTGTGTGTGTGTGTGTGTGTGTGTATGTGTGTGTGTATGTATGTGTGTGTATGTGTGTGTGTGTATGTGTGTGCATGTGTGTATATGTGTGTGTATGTATGTGTGTGCATATGTGAGTGTGTGTGTATGTGTGTATGTGAGTGTGTGTGTATGTGTGTGTATGTGAGTGTGTATATGTGTGTGTATGTGTGTGTATGTGTGTGTGAGTGTGTGTAGGTGTGTGTGTATATATATGTGTGCGTGTGTGTATGTGTGTGTGTGTAGCTCCACGGTCCCCCTTGGAAGAGGCTATTGTATTTATCCTCATTTTAGATAATGGACAACAGAGAACGAGGAACAGAGAGAGTAATAGTTTGCCCATCATACACAGCCCAGTGTGCAAACTGGGGCAGCTGTCCCAGACTCCATACTCCAGACCCTACTGCTGATACCTGGGCTAGCCTCCAGGCCTCTCATAGAAGCTGTGGATAGCTGCTAATCTCTCACTCTATTGGGCACGAGTGCTTCACCTTCTCCTAGCCAGACTTGAACTATGGTGGGTGGGAGGACCTTGGCTTTTACCCAGTGCTTTGGAGACTAAGGTGGGCAAGGTCAAGGTGGCCAGATTCCCATGATTGCCCTGAAACAGCAGGAGCAGGGTAATAAGAGGGGCTTCTGGGTACTTTGTACATGTCTCTACACACTGAAACCAGTGAGCCAATCACTGTATCCTCCAGTAACTGATGTTCTGAAAGGCTAAGTAACTGGTGTGAGCGAGTAACAATGGAGCCTCTGACCTGTCGTCTTAGTACCAATGATTTTATCATTTAACCACCTATGGCATCTATGTCAAGTCTTCTGGCTCTGTACATGGAGAAGGGCTCAATCCTAGAACTAATCCATAAGCTAAACACTAGCCTGTTTCACGGCTGGTTCTGTGAGTTTTAGGATGTGGATTGGCCCATTTGAATCTCAGTTTTCTCCCCATAAAATAAACTAATACTAAGCATCGAGGGAAGGTTAGGTGAAATAGGAGTAAATCATGTTTAATGAGCTTAGCTGTAAGGACTGGAGTTAATACTCCTGTCTGCATATTTCATGGTTGCCAACAGGTAGTGTGGATGGAGGCAATGGGCAGGCACCACATAGCAGCCTAACAGGAGCCCTTCTATGGTCATGGGGGGCTCTGGCTGCTAGCTAACCAGATCTCAAAACAAGCTTCCATGTGCAGGTACAGGGTCTGGGAGACTCCAGTTCCTGTCTGTGCTGAGCTTGACTTTGCTTGCGACCACACCCCTTTCTTCAAAGGACTTTTCTCTTGTCAGTGCAAACAGGAACTAAGGGGATAAGGAGATAAAGATCATAAAGAGATAAGGCCATTTCCCTAAGGCCACTGGCAGTAAATGGTGGAGCCGAACCTCTTCAGTCTGTGGTCTGCCACAGTTGATTCTCTGGATAGCTCATTTTCTGTTCCTAGCTAGAAATGGTACAGAATGAAGGGGAGGGAGAGACATCACCTTTCTCTTGCTCACCAAAGGCCACTTCCATCAGCCTCTGATGTCAGAATGTCACCCTGAGTGATCTCAAGCTGTCTTGCTTCTGTGACCCTACACCATAAGATCTTAAAAGTTCCTTCTCCTTTCCAGTTGATGTGGGAGTCATGGGAGGTCACTTCACACAGATCAGGGAGGAAGTGGGTCTCAGGACCCTGAGGTTTGAAGGAATAGACTGACTGGACACGGAGACTAGAGTCAGGGCCTGTGACCGGTAATATCCATTGTCATCTTGATTGCCTAGGGCTTTTTCCGAAGAACACTAACTGAGATGTAATCTGCCCCAAATGTGAGTGACCTGTGGGTGGGGTCCCAGGTGGAAAGAAAAGGAAAAAAGAACTAGGCTCTGACCTTCCTGTGCTGTTTCCTTACCTCTGAGATGTGAGGCCCCAGCCGCATTAGCTGCTGCCACCAGCCTTTCCACCACAAAGCGCCTCATCCCCTCAAACTGTGATCAGAATTAACTTCTGCTCACTTAGGTTACTTCTCAACTATTTGACCCAGTCCTGACATTGCCAAGTGTGAAACCTGAGCTCATTGCCATATCAGGTGGTGGCAGGTTCTCTCCAGGCCTCAGACCATAAGGAGGAAATGAGAGAGGTGGCAGGACCTGAGGAAGATGGAAGACAGTGTGCTCACTCTAGCAGAGCCTCTCTCTTCCCTCGCCAGCCTTGCCTCCTTAAAGCTCAGCAGCCCCCCCCCCCAAGTATGAGAGCACCCCTCCTCATCCCTCCACAGACAGAGACCCTTGGAACTAGACTCCAGTGTCTGGGATGAGAAAATGTCACAGTCTGTAAATAGTTGCCACACAAGAACAAGAACCCGAGTTTGATCCCTAGAATCCAAGTGACAAAGCCAGGTGTGGAGGCATGCTCTAGCAATCCTAGCATGGGGAGACGGATGCTGGCAGATCTCTAGTGTGCTAGCCAGCTAGCTGAGCTGAGTTGTCAACCTCCAGGCCAATGGGACACTGCTTCATAAGAAAAGTTAGATGACACCCATGGAAGCACACCTGAAGAGGACCTCTGATCTCTACGTACGTGTGCACACTCATGTACCAGCACCTGACAAACATGTACACACATGCAGAGTATAGCATCTGGGCGTAGGGCATATTCTTCTCTTCTCTCCCCAGACCCACTTTACACACCGGCAGCTGTGCTGCTGAGTTCTGCTTTCTAAATGCTGTTGAATGCCTAGTGAATAGGGATAGTCAGGTCAGGACTTGAAGCCACAGCCTCTGGTCCGAGGTCACTTACTAAGTTTTGTCCCCACCTTGTAAAGGCCCAGCCTCTTGATGAAGGTGAGAAATTTCCACAGAGTTCATCAAAATCCAAACAGGATGTAGCAGAGACATGAGAGAGATGGAAATATCCAGAACTAGATTCAGCGATGACTCAATCTTAACAAACTGACTTGTTTAAGAAAACTTCAACATGTATTATGCAATGTGTGGGCAGCTCTTCAGATTATTTACACTGAAGTACGGAAGACACCATGGTGGGCAGAGGGACATCTGTGATTCCTTTTGTCATATAGTCAGATTCTTTGCACAGACTGGGAGCAGGCAAAACTCAGCATTTTTTGTCTTCAACCCTATTCTGGCTTGCAAATCCCAGACTTGAGGGTGCCTTTTATTATATTAAGATGATAAATTTAAACATGGGTCTAGGCTCATGGAAGTTCACCTAGCACACATAAAGCCCAGAGCTATATAGTAGGCCATGGTAGTACATCCCATAGTACACACCTACCATCCCATAGTACATACCTACCCCCAGCACTCAAGAGGTAGAAGTAGGAGAATCAGGTGTTCAGGGTCATGCTCATCTACACAGTCATTAAGGTTATCCTGGAACACATGAGACTATCTCAAAAAATTTTAGAAGTGTTTTTAATGCTGAACTAACAGCAAACTATGAACATTCTTCATAGCTTCAACCTCAGTTTTTCTTTCTGTAAAGAGAGCATGTGGTTGTTATAATCTGGGCAGGAGAGAGTACCTGAGGGTGGGAGCCTCAGAAAGAGACAGCTCTTACAGGCTGCACTCACATGAAGAGGCTTTATTAAAATGAGGGGGATGTGGAGAGCAAAGAGAGAAAGGAAAAGTCAGTCTCTGGCAAAAAGAGAGAAAATGAACATGGAGGGGTCTTTTCTTAGAGAAAATTTGACATCAGAACAATGGGAGGACCCGGATTACTGGCTGGGACTCCAGGAAGTGGGTCAGAACCTTAACATTCTTCCCTTTTTGATTTTATAAAATGGTGAGTTACTGATAAGAAGTTATTGATTTTATTAAAAGGTAAGTTATTTTATAAAAACGTGAGTTATTGATAAGGGGAGGGATGAGGGTACAGAATTCTCCATTCTCCAAACTGCTCCCTGTGAATTTGAGATGAAGTAGGGGGATGTGAGCAAAGAGGCATTCAGTTCACTGTCATTCTGAAGACCTCATCCTGGAGATCTGTTCCTTGAGGGGACTAAGAAGGCAAGTTGCCAGGAGGAAAAAAAAAAAAAAAAGACTATTAACACCCACCCTATGAACCGGGATAGCCCTGGAAAGAGTGATAACTGCCAGAAAGAATGGAGTGGAAAAGTTCCCTGATTGTATAGAAGAGGAAGGGTGAATGAAAGAGACATAAAGCAGATAAGCCCTTCTTTGGGACATATTGAAAAACCAGGGTCCAGTTACTGGCTAGATGCTGTCTTGAGTCTGGAGAGGATGTACCAGCAGTGAAGTCCAGGATCCTGGAGAGATTGAGGAGTGGTATGCGTTCTAGGAGTATTGGAGACATCACATCTGCTGTTACCCTGTTGTCTGGCAGGAGGGTCGGGCCTTTGCAGAAACCTACAAATATCTATAAGACACTGGGAACACAGTTACATCTTGATGTGTCACAGCAAAAGCTATGGCTTTGGGTTAAAAGGTATGAACATTTTTCCAGGGACTGGTCTCAGCCCAATGAAGCACATCTTTAAATCTATAACCAGAAGACATTTAGTGAGTAGAAGTGGTAGAGTGAGTAAAAGAGGTGGAGGGAGGCTTCCACAACCTCTCTAATGGAGAATTGTCTGTCTATTAGGTATAAATGGCTTGACTATCAATCTGCATTCCCTAACAATCTTTGATGGTTCCAGCTTTCATATTTAAATTCTCTAGAAGCTTGGTGTGGAACATTTGGTAAAGACGTAGGTGTGAATCTCTAAGTTAGCTTTTGTAAATCTGAATAGATCCTTTTAAATTTCTATTATCACATAGAATGTCTTATCTACAGCTTACCAAAGTTAGCAAAGACAAGGAGGCATTTATATATTCTTGAGTCTGACCAAACCTTGAGTAAGAAGAGACATTTTTAAGTCATTGGCACCAAATTTCTGCATCTACTGTCATTTTTAAGGCCTTGTAGTTCTGATCTGATCTTTGAGTATAGCCAGATTGTAATCCTGGATGTCTCATATAAAAATAATAATTACATAAAGTCATATAATACCACTTTGGTCCTGTATAATGAAGGTCAAGTGTCTTATCTTATTTTAGAACCATTTTAGTTAATAAATCTACTAATTGGCAACTTTGGATCCAGGGAATTTCCTTTGACTTAGCCTCTGCCATGTACTCTCTCCCACTCAGATTGCAGCATTGGTGCTGTGACTCTTCAGGGGCTCTCCCTCTCTGCCATTTTCCACAAATGAGGATTCTTTTCTCAGATCTTCTGCGTCTTCATCTCAGACTCTTGTCTTTTGGGCTTCCATCCTGGGTCCTTCCCATGGCTTTGCCAACCTTGGGAAGCTTGCCCCATTCTTATATTCCATCCTCGCTTGATCTTTGGAATGCCCTAGATTATAGGGAGATTATGTTATTCCATTGTAAATAATTGTCCCCGCCTATGAGTTTAATAAAAATAAAAAGAGCTGATCGACCAAAAGCAGACAGGAAGTGTGGGCGGGGCTACCAGACGAAAAGGACTCTGGGAACAGGCAGAACAGAGCAGGACGCCAGAGAGAAGCCACAAGAAGCAGAGGACAACTAAGCCGCTCTGAGAAAAGGTACCGAGCCACATGGCTGAACAGGATAAGAGTCATGGGTTAGATGAAGGGTAAAGAGTTAGCATGTTATATGCCTGGGCCTTAGGCCGATCAGCCTAAAATTATTGTAAGCATCTGTGTGTCTCTGCGGGTCTGCGGGTCTGCAGGTCTGTGGGTCTGTGGGTCTGCGGGCCTAAACCTTGAGGCTAGGCCTGAAAGTCCAGGCCAGAAACCTTGTACTACTCTAGATTACAGCCCTTGGGTCTTTACTCACTGGTGGTAAAAGAGCCTAGCTTACATCCACACTTGGTCCTGCCTCCACCCACCTGCTGGCCCACAGCTGCGGCTTGCCAGCCAGGACCCATCTGCCCTTTCAGCCGTTTTCCATGAATGAGAATTTGTCTCGACCAAGATTTCTCTCGTCTCTATTGAAATTCTGGTGCCAGTTACCACTCTTTCTGGATCATAGCCCCAGGCCCTCGTTCTTATGTGGCGATGTATAAAATAACATGTGCCTAATTCTCATCCTTCCACCCTGGCCCCTGCTTTCTGTTTGTAGATGGATCTTTGAGCAGTTTGTACCATTCTTGTACTCACTCAATCCATGCTCAATCTTGGGACACCCTAGATTATAGCCCTTGGATCACGTTTTTTCTCTATCTCACTCATGGAAAATACACCTAAGTAGGAGGTTACATTGACACTTGACCCTACACCCCTTATCCATCAGTCCAACCGTCAGGCTAGAAGCTTGTGGCATGTCAGAGTAGGGAGAATTCTGCAGAACAGGGTAGGCTGGGACTACAGATATGACCTTGACTTTGGCCTTTTCAGGCAGAGTTTGCTCTCTCTGCTGCAACTCAGGCCTTGCCCTTGCTCTTGCTTCATTTTAGTTAGCCATACAACATGTTGCCGCCACCCCCCCCCCACAGCTGTTTCTCCAGTACTTGAGTTTGCAACATTTGCCACCCTTCTGTCCCCAAGACTGCCCTTGGAGAGCTCATCAAAGGGTAGAAGGTCTGATGCTGACACTTGGTGCATTGAGTTCTTTCTGCCCCACTTTGTACACAAGGCAACAAAAGGACCAAAGAGATTCAGTGACTTGTTCTGGCTCACACAGCTTGGGAGTTACAGAGCCTGAATTAGAACTCGGGGCTGTCAGGGGTGGGTATTTCACCCCACCACACACGTATCCTCCCCCACAATTAAAGTGGAGTTAGTCACTTCTGCTTCCTAGAGCTGACCTAGGAATGGTGACAAAATTACAGATGGGCTGCCAGAGGAAAGGCCAGCCCAGTCAAGGACTGGAGTCATAGGGCAGTGGCGACAGCCTCTCTTTCTGGCAAAGTCACCAAGGACTGGGGTTTCTTGTGAGGCCTGAGTGAAGATAACCCCTGTGTTCTTCCTCCTTCTTCTCTATAGATCTGTTTTTCTCTTAGTGTATGGGTGTTCTGCCTGCATGTATGTAAATACACTGTGTGTGCCTAGTGTATGACGAGGCCAGAAGAAGGCACTGGATACCCTGACACTGTTTCCAGATGTTATCATCTGCCATGTGGGTCCTGGGAATTGAACCCAGGTCCTCTGCTGGAGCACCAAGTGCTTTTACCTGCTGAGCTGTCTCTCCAGACCACCAAGGTTGTTTATTCACAGCTTCAGACTTCCCTGCATACCCAGGTTCCCAGCCACTAGCATTCATCACTACACCTTTAACGTGGTCTCTCTGGGGACCAGAGGTAACACCCACACCTGGATTCTGAAGACCCTCCATGGATTTTTTTTCAGCTTCCAAGGCACTGTTTTTCCAGATAATTCCCTGCTTCCCTTGCAATTATCAACAAGTCCATTTCTGACCCTGCACCTTGGTTTCTTCCCTGTTACATGGGACTGGGGTTAGTCATTGCAGATCACTCATTGTGTGTGACTTAAATCTGCATTGTTATTTGTTACTTGCATCCTCCTTACCTATGAACTGAAGGTGAGCAATGGTCTCCCCACAGGACCCTGGGAATTTACATATGTGAGGGTTCAGGGCAGCACTGGGCAGATGGAGAGCATCCAGTCTGTTCTTACTCTCGGTGTTTTCACACACCATTGTGTGTGAGGTGTAAGTGCTCATGTTTGTGGAAATATGTTACATGTGCATATGGAGGATTCAAATTGATGTCAGGCAGTTTCCTCAACCAGTCTCTACTTTGTTTATTGATGTGAGTCAGCCAGCTTACCTCAGGGATATCCTGTCTCTGCCTCCACCCCCCTCACCCCATGCTGGGACTGCAGGTGGCTATTATGCTCACTTTCTCTATGGGTTCTAGAAAACTAAACTCAAATTCTCAAACTTACATAGCAAGTGCTATATCTGAAAAACTGTCTCCAATTTTCTTTTTAAGTTTTTCTTTAATGATAGCAACTTGGAACATTGCTTGATGTAGCTGGGTACACAGCAGCCATGAATCGGCCATGGTTACTTTTGCACTGTGCCAAGTGGTAGCTGATGAGAGTTACCACAGTCCTGACTCTCTTGCAACTTTCTGTGTCTTGCAGGAAAAATGACATCCTCCATCTCAAAGGGTATCCTGCTGCTGGCTGGCCTGTGTTGCCTAATTTCCAGCTTCCTAGCTGAGGATGTCAAGGAAACAGATGCTTCCCAGCACTATCATAAGCACCTGACCCAGTATAAGTTTGCCACAAGTCTGGCAGACTTTGCCTTCAGCCTGTCCCGGGAGCTGTCACGTCGGTACAATACAACCAACATCTTCTTCTCCCCAATGAGCATAGCCACAGCCTTCGCTATGCTCTCCATGGGGACCAAGGGTGATACTCAAACCCAGATTCTAGACAGCCTCGAGTTCAACATCACAGAAATGCCTGAGACCGAGGTCCATGAGGCCTTCCATAACTTCCTCCAGAACACCAACAGGACAGACAATGAGCTTCAGCTGACCACAGGCAATGGCCTGTTTGTCCAAAACACTCTGAAGCTGGTAGAGAAGTTTGTGGAAGGGGTCAAGAACCATTACCACTCAGAAGTGTTGGCTGTCGACTTCTCAGACTCAAAAGAGGCTAAGAAAGTGATCAATGGATTCGTGGAGAAGGGAACCCAAGGAAAAATAACTGATTTAGTGGAGGACCTTGACCAAAACACAGTTCTCGCCCTGGTGAATTATATTTTATTTAAAGGTAAGATGGCATAACCAGTTTGAGTTGGTTATGGTTGTCTCTATGCATATTCTCAAGGACCAGCTTCTAAGCTCTCATTCTGTCTCATCGCTTTTCTCACTCCCTGGTGGGGAAATTCTGTAATATTTTAAACCATCAGTAAGTCTGGGAATTGTCAACAGTCAAATCCAGTTACTCCTTGAAGAATGGATCAGAGGCTTCATTGTCCTAATGGTCACTAAAGACTCCCACAAAGGTGTCTCAGAATGTGCAACCCTTCCTCAACCTCAGAACCAAGTCTCCCATGGTTCCATGGAGCATTCTTTGGGCAGCTCTTTTGTTGTATACCAGTATGAACTCTGCTTAAACCAGTATGAAACCTAGGCTTAAGTGTTTCCACTGCAAAATGTATCTTTTAGTCTTGATGTTGGACAGGTCATTTTACATGTTTGAAATATGACTGTCCATATGGCCAAGGACAAAGCTAGCTGACTGCTGGGAAGAATTAATGAATAGTGTACACAGTGTACACAGGGACTATTTGGATATAAGACCTTGATCAACTATCAATTGACCCTAGGTTCAATGCCTCCTGCCTGGAAGTGCTTAGGTTAGGATTCTATGGTAAGCACCCGTACCCTAGAGAAACCATCTTAGGATGGTCTGGGCATCAAAGGCAGGGGCTGCTCTGCCTTTCATTGCTCCCTTGCCCCTAGGCAGAGTCTTACAGAGCAGAATAACAAGCCATGGCTAGCACAGCTCAAGTCTTCTTCTGTGACAAGGGCAGGTGTCAAGTCCTCATCAATCCCTTCACCCCTTCCTATCCAATAAGAAGGTGAGGTTAGGATCGCTAATACCTTTCTCATTCTGACAGGCTTGACAGTGGGTCCCTGAGGCCCCTGCCCAGTCCAGTGATTTTGATGATAGTGGTCTTATACAATAGATGGCCATCTGTAGTCGGAAGTTTCTCTGTCCCAACCAGCCATTCCCACAGCCACTTATGAAATAATTATTCAGAGGCTTATATTATAGTAACTGCTTGTCCAGTTGTTCAGGATTATTATTATCTCTTATACTTAATTTGACCTATATAACCTATAATTCTATTTCTGTTTGACCATGTAGCTCAGCACTTTTTTTTCAGTGCACCATTCCTTGCTTCATTTTGTTTCCTCAGCATCTAACTGGCATCTGCTACTCTGCTTTTCCTCTTCCTAGAATCCTACCAGTTCGGTAGCCCCGCCTCTACTTCCTGCCTACCTACTGACCAATCAGCATTTTATGAAGCCAGTATGAGTAACAAATCTTTACATTGTAAAAGATTATTATCTCACAGCCATCTGCACTGGACCCAGGGGTGTAGAAAAGGACTTAAGGTGCCCAAAACATTTGTCCTGAGTGATAACTGAAGTCACAGTTACCAATGAGTGTGCTAGCCCTGATAAGAAACAAGCAAGGAGATTTGCTGTCAAGTCACCTTTCAATAGCATATAATACTTGTTTAAGATGCTTTCCAGGTACAACAGAGATGATAGCTGTCAGCTTCTGTGAGTTGTCTTCTAGCCCTGCTGTGTTACCCTCACCAAAGTCCCTGGGAAACCTGGTAGTATAGTAGTGGCATCTGTGCACATGAAAAGCCAAAGCCTTGGGTCACCTCACTGGTTAAGCTCTTTCTCACTTCCTTCCTGCTCTACAGGCAAGTGGAAGAAGCCGTTCGATCCAGAGCACACTAAGGAAGCTGACTTCCATGTGAATGAGACCACCACAGTGAAAGTGCCCATGATGAACCGCCTGGGCATGTTTGATGTGCATTACTGCGGCACTCTATCCAGCTGGGTGCTGCTAATGGATTACCTGGGTAATGCCACTGCCATCTTCATCCTTCCGGATGTTGGCAAGATGCAGCATCTGGAGCAAACTCTCACCAAGGAAATCATTTGCAGTTTCCTATACAACAGGCACACAAGGTAACTGTCCAGACAGAGACCTATCCAAAGGTCACAAAGCGCTTGCAGAGAGTGGACACTATCCCAGGGCCACAGTTAAGTGCATAATCTTGGGCTAAAATAAACGTTCATCTCAAATAGTGCCAGGTAGAGTCTGGGGAGGGACAGAGATACAGACCTTGCTTCCACACCTACAGGACATAGTATATTCTAACCCTGAGACTGGGACATCAGCAGTACTACCATACATTATGGCTCAGGAACTAAGACTGGTCTCAAACCCTTGCCATAGCTGAGGGTAGAGATTAGGGTGGGAAGTTTATAGGAGAATGAAGGAGTATCTTATAGACGGCCCTGAACAGGAAATGACCAGCAATAGAGATGCTTGGGAAGATTTGCAGAAGGCTCTGTTTGTCTACCACTCCTCAGTGGGGCTGATAGGTCTCCAGGGCCCATCAGTCCTAGCGTGTGCTCCACAGGGCAGAGGACCTACTCTGAACCCAGATTCTGCCTTCTGTTGGATGAGGAACCCTGTGAACCACATGGAACTTCTGGCAGGCCTGAGGTTAGGCAGAGACGGTTTCCCTGCTGCCCAGCTTGGCCTCTGCTTTGGCTTTTCAAACCCAGAAAAGTGCAGAGAACCAGACAAAGCTGAGACCAGAATAGGTGGCAGATCCTGAGGGCTGGGAAGACCTTATTGAGACTCCTCTTGCCCTGTGGAAACAAACCTTATCCTTCAGTTCTGGAAGGGTGGGGAAAATGTTACTGTGATGCACTGGTCCTAACTACCCTGAGAGTCAGATCTAAGAGCTATCTCTGGATCAAGAAGACAGATGGACCAACACTGTAGGGCACAGTGAGACATGGTTCCATGTGGACACCCTGAATCTTTCTGAAGGGCTTCTCACAGGAAGTGGCACTTTAGGGGCTTCCAGAAGCCAATTCAATTGATCTCATTATTTTATGTTATATGGGGACAGTGTCAAGAAAAAAAAAAACACATCAAAATACTTTCTCATCCTGCTGTGGGTAGTGACATGTTCAGTGGGAAAACTAGCCAGAAACAATTCCACACAGAATGGGTCTCCATAGAACTCAGAAGTCTCATGAAACTCCTTTAATGTTTACTCTTTCCTGACCACTAGAGCAGCCAATATACACTTGCCCAAACTGTCTATCTCTGGAACCTATAACTTGAAGACAGTCCTGGGCGCACTGGGCATCACCAAGGTCTTCGGCGATGGAGCTGACCTCTCTGGAATCACAGAGGATGTTCCCCTGAAGCTCAGCAAGGTGAAGTTACCTGTCTATGGGGGTATATCTGTAGGGCAGCATAGGGTATGTGGGAATCTCAGGAATAAGGCCAGGGAAGAAGGAAGGTATGCCAACAGAGTCCAGCTGAGGGCTGAGCTCTTCCTAAGGACTCTTAGAATTCACGTGGACAGGCTATGGTTAGGTGTCAGCTAGGAGAGTAGATGGAATTATAGGACCTTCTCCGAGTTGCTGCCCCAACCCTTGGTCTCCAGGGAATTTGAGTTTTTGAACTAAGTTTATATATAGTCACAGAAATACTTAGGCCTGGTGACCTCAGAGAGTGTTCAGGAATCATCCATCTCTAGCATTAGCACTAACTAGTGAACTCCCAATTTTGAGTTCTAAGTTCCAAACAAGCCACTGGTTCAGAGAAATGAAAGGCAGTTCAGAACGGGTAGAACATTCTGAAGACTCTGGACATAGAATGTCATTTTCAGAATCTCTGACACCTGCTCACAGCTACCCATCAGAAAGGTCATGTGCAGAGGACATGAAGCTCCTCTCCTTGTGAAGCTGTGGCCTGCACCCAAGGCCATAAGAGACAGAATCAGGAAAGGAGAATGAAGGGGAGAGACCACGGGAGGCAAAGAGTCAGAGACAAGGGGCCTCAGGCAGTCACCGTGGAAGGGGACTTTGAGGAAGACACATTCCCTAGTGATGTACTCCCTGGATAAGTACCACATGAGATCTTGCTCCAGGCAGATGTGGCCCTCACACAACCAGCCTTTGCTTCTCTCTTCACAGGCCATGCATAAGGCTGTGCTGACCCTTGATGAGAGAGGAACAGAAGCTGCAGGGGCCACAATTGTGGAAGCCATTCCCATGTCTGTGCCCCCTGACGTGGCCTTTAACAGAGCCTTTGTCACCATCATAATTGATAGCTACACACAAACCCCCCTCTTTGTGGGAAAAGTGGTGAATCCCACACAATAATCACCATTCTCAGATGTCATCCTTTCTGATTGAATCCCCTCCCCAATTACATTAAACACAGCATGGTCTGGTCCATGCCCGAATGCTACCGCAAATGTTCAACTCTGTGGTTTTTATGTCTTTTTTTTTTTTTTTTTTTTACGCCTTGAGTCTGTTGTAGAGTTGAGGTCACAGTGTGTCTCGGTATCCCCTCCATCCCTGCAAATAGGTTGTGGGCAGAGGACCTCGGCTGAGACCATGGACTCAGCCTGGAACCATCTGCTTTCAAAAACAACACGTGGCTCATGCTCAAAGACCCAGGGTCCACCAAGTGCCCATGTCCTCTACCAACTTTCCTCTCTCTGTTCTCTGACCTGGGCTGGAGCCCCGCCCCACCCTATGGTGACCCAGTCAGGCTACCAGAGCTACTAGCTCAGGACCCAGCTGTCAGCTTCAGATTCTCCAGATTCCATCAAGGCAGGATCACATGCCCTTCTCATCCCACCAGTTACCTCATTACAACTGACCTGTCCATCTCACCTGAAATTTCCCAAGAATTGCTGGAGGAGACTGTTGTGTGTCTTTTACTCGGGCTATGTGAACAAACATCTACTCACCCAGTCAGGGCACTACTAATGACATCACTGCACCCAAGTCTAGCTTGGTGAAGCAGTAAGTTTATTGGGGTAATTTCCAGAGAAAGACGACCCAAGGGTAGCCCATCATTGAAAAGCCCTCCACAGGATGAATGACAACTTGTGACATCTGCATCCTGGGAGCTTCCTGTACAACTTGAAGGTAACTCCACAACAGAGTTTCCTTTTACCAGTTACTGCTGACTGCTTCTGTATGGTCAGGGAGGTGCCTTTAGGCCAGGGAGGAGCTTATAAATCTCTTCATAACTTCTATAGGCTTCCTGAGTTTTAGACTCTACTTCTGTCTACTTCCACCCCCTCCTTCCACCAGAGAAGAACATTTCAGTTCAAATCAAATAACTACAGAACAAAGGCTTTCTTCCCAGAAGCTAGAGCAGGACCCCAGCCCACTCCTTGAGATTTCTTCCATGCTCAGGTGTTTGGGAGGGGGTGCACACATCTCCTAGAAGCAATCCTTTCCCCCCAGTGAACAGGGCGGGCACTTCTGGGTCTCAGCCTGTCTCTGTCTCATGTGCATAGGCCTATCAGGCCTGATTCTACTTATTCTGTGTCTCCTGTCTTCACCCTTAGCCACAGGACCATGGTCTGTGGATGGCTCTAGATGGCTATCACAGGACTCTGTGGCTGTGGGACAGAGCATACCTCTTAGGGACTTGAGGGTTTCTCCATGATCACACCTGCTTGACTCTCTGTGATGTCCATACCCCAGTTACTCCCTTCTCTGTCTACCACATGGCCTTCTAGGGATAGTCATATGTACAGGACTATAGTAGGAGGCTATCGGGGGCTGCCCTGGTCACAGACAGCCCCAAAGACTGCAGTGGTCAAAAGTCCATTGGATAAAGCAGAATGTACCTGTTGCCTGACTTTCCCAGGAAGCTCCTATCTGGCGGTGCCCTGCCCACCCTAAGTGGACCTAGGGGTCCTGCTGGCTACTTTTGGCATAACGGACAGAAAAGGAAGAGGTTGAGCCATGGAGTTTCCTATAAGTATAGAAGGTCTCAACTCTGCAGTCTTGTGTGGTTTAGCCGATTGTTGAGTCCTGACTGTTGATTGAACAAGCAACATATTCACCTCAGGGTCTCCAACCTCCTCAATTGCTTCTGATGACACAAACACCATCAATCACCAGAAAGGTTCCAAACCCTGAAGGTCTGATGACATGTATTCTGAAAATACTCTCTGTGTGAACCCTGTTCTTCATCACTGACAACCTGAATTTGAACTGGTAAGAGGTTTAGTTTAGGATCCTGCTTTCCTAAAACTAGGAGAGCGGGTTGGAGTGTTGGCTCTGCAGCTTGCCTTTCTGAGCCCCCCTGCAGATTAGACATCCTGACTGACACCCAGCTATTATGGTCCTATGGACACACCATAATCCTAGACGTGGATGGGCTGTGCTCTCACCCAGACTGCAGATATGAAAAGTGAGGTTCTGTAGAACTGCTTTCCTATTCTAAAGTCATGTAGCTAGTAAGTAGCAAAACCCATTTACTGGCAGGCACCAGGTCCTCCAAACCCCAGCCCCCCAGTCGACTGCTGGCTGCACATAGATCTAGTTCTTCCACACCCTGGGAACCTGCAATGCCAGCCTCCATGGAAGCAGCGCTGCCCCTCCCTGCTATCAAGCTGCACTCTCAGGGGTTTTCCGGTCCACAGTATAACAGTCTGAGTTGCCCTATGTAGTCCAGAATACGGATCTTCTAGTCCCAGATCTGGCTGTTCACCGTCCACACACTCCATCCACCTAGCATCATACCTACCAAGTACACATTGATCCAACTACCTCTACTTCGCTGCTCCAGGTGAAGCTACCATCAGAGTTGCTGGAGTTACTGGGTGCTCCAGGATTGTTCTTCCACACGCAGGGACCCACTCCCTCTGGAACATGGTGAGAAGCAAGAGCAAAAACAGACTCAGTGTGGAACGACACAGTAATGGCCTTACCCCTGTTAATATCAGGCTCCTGCAGGACACTTGGTGGGGTGGTCCTAGCTTATCTGGAGGGAATGCTTTACCACGCAGATTCAGGTGAACTGGAATTTCCCATTTTCAAGAGAAACTGGTGGGTCCTGGTATCTTTCCCTTTTATTTGTAGTTATGATAACTGATGCCATTTTGGTCTTCTCTGCTTTCCCAGAGCCTATTGTAGGAGCTGAAGTCAAACCCATAACTTTTCATTAAGAATGCACACATCCAGTGACTGGCGTTTGTCCAGCAATAAACACAGACCTATGTTCCATCCTGAGGTCAGAAGACTGAGGCTCAGGTCACCCTAGAGGAGCACTGCCCTATGGCCACGGGTATTAGTCAATACAGAACTTGACAAGAGGTTTGCATGCACTTCACACTCCTTTGAGAGTCCTGAGAAATGAGCAATAGCAATCGACCACCGCCAGCACTCTAGTGCACCCTGCAGGCAGAGCATGATTACTGCAGTCCTGGTCAGGTTTACCAGGCCAGCAATAAACAAAGTCAGCAGCTCCTAATCCAAGGAGCCACATCTTGGAGGCCATATGGTAGATCCTGGTACAGACCAAGGGAAAGATCCTCTCTCCAAGCAAGCTCCCTCCCAAGCAGGGACACAGAACAGCTGGTCAGAAGACACACTTTAGTATTAGGATGCAGAGTGAAAGAGAAGAGGCTGTGTGACTTGGGGCAGGCATCTCAACATCTCTGTGTCTCTGAGTTCTTTCAAGAAGCCCAGTCTCCTTGTAGGCCTGGGTGCTGGTGCAGTGGAGAGGCAGATTTGTCCATGAGGCAGGAGCATGTCACTAGCTCAGCCAGCCTGGCTCTAAAAGCTCTATTTCCCACAGGCATAAGTTAGTCATTCTAACATCTGTTAGATGGCAAACGAAACCCAAAGGCACCAATTTTTCATACTTTGTCTCTAGTAACTGGCACTAGCCAGGGTCAAGAGACATCACAGCAGGTTCCATGGGCAGTGGATGCCCTCTGGGTGGTACTGTTGATGTTATTACACCGTCTTGTCGATGTCACCTTGTCACCTGAGGAGTGGCATTCATTGAGATGTCCAGAGGCAGGAATGGAGAGAAATGAGTCTTTGTGTCACCAGGATGGCACAGCTCTTGGCTCCTCCCACGTGGGATAAGTACAGTAACCAAGAATTCAGCCCCATCTACGGTTAATCACCAGATCCTATCTCCATGTGACTATAGCACAATCCAACTCATGATGACTATGCAGCCTGGATTCATTAATGCCACTCAAGGACATTGCGCCTACTAACCAGAACCTGAGTGACAACAGAGATCTGCAAAGGATGATGGGAGGAGCTGGGGATACAGCGAAGCACTTTCTGCATAAGATGCTAAGGACCTGTGGTTCCTGCACTCATATAAAAGCTGGGTGTGGGATAATCCCACCACTAGGATGGCAAAGAAATCCCGGGGCTTGCTTTCCTGCCAGCCTGACTCATTAGTGAGCTCCAGGTTCGGTGAAAATAAGACAGAGAATAGAGAACCATACTCAAATGTTGGCCTCTGTGCGCATGCGTGCTCACACAAACAAGGGCAGGCTAAGGACAGCCTATCATAAGAGCTTCCTTAGAACAGGCTAGCAATGCAGGGTTCAGGGCCAGGTAGAGTCCTCACAGAGCTTCTACCAGGGGAGGGCGGGTGCCTTGATCCCTAGCTACCCTGGCACCTTTGCTCTGAGCAGTCAAAGGCATTCTACCAGAACCAATGTGCTGACCGTGAGCTATCTGGGAACTGAGGGATCTGAGTTAAAGAGCGATGACAGATAAGAATGGATCTAAATTCCGTTGTGCCACTGTCCAAGAAAGCACACCAAACAAACCATGAAGCAAAACCACTCTGCCTGTTCCTCGCCAGGACTCTCCCAGTAAATGCAAGGTTACGACAATGAAATTGCTTCTGTTCCTGAGGTGCAATGGGTTTATTCTGCAAATTTGACAGGATCTGGAATCGTCTTGGAGTGATTCTGAGCCTGTCAATCAGGGAGGTCCTAGATTAGGTTAACTGTGATGGGAATTCCAGCCTAAATGTGGGTGGTACCTTTCTGTAATGGGTGAGGGTGGCCGACTAGGAGACTGCAGAGTTCAATCCCTGGGGTGAAAAAGAAATTGAATAACTGAGAAAGGCAGCAGCAGGCCAAGTCACAGGAAAAAAGGCACAGAAACAGTCACATATGAATGCATACGTACATACATACATACGTACATACATACGTACATACATACGTACGTACATATGTACATACATACATACGTACATACATACATACATACGTACATACATACATACGTACATACATACATTCGTACATACATACATACGTACATACGTACATACATACATACATACGTACATACGTACATACACACACATACATACACACACATACATACACACACACATACATACATACATACATACATACATACATACATACATACATACATACATACATACGTACATACATATGTGGCATGGGAGACACCTGAAACAGAGGTCCACTAAACAGATGCTGGACTGGCTATCTTAAAGTGCCCCTGGGTTGTCTCTTCTCTCTTATTGACCCTGCTTAGATGCTTGCTCCTATACCTTCCTTCCATTTCTCCTATGGCGGAGAGGGGAGGGGTGGCAATAAGAGGCAGCAATCTTAGGATGTTTATTCTCGCTTTTCTTGTTTATCTATGTCCCTCTAACTCTTCATTTGATGGGCTGTGGAAAGAGAACAAGCAATCTCAGAGCCAGCCTGCTTCCTTCTCTGCATCCTGGTTGTGTCTGCAGTGCGGCCAGACACCTCCAATTCTTGCAGTCATACTTTCCACACCGTGATGAAGTATATCCCCCACATTGTGAGCCGAAGGCCTCCCTTTCTTAAATATCATTATCAGCCATTTTGTTTCAGCAACAAAGGGAGTAGCTGAGGATGCATAAGGGAAATACTAGGGTCAAATTGACTGCATGAACGTAAGAGCTGTGTGAGAACACGGGAGAGCCCACCAACGTGCCTCCTGCTCAGCTACCAAGTTTGGGAATAGTTGAGACAGTGTCATGAGTCTATCTCTACCACCATCTCTACCACATCCAGGGTGGTGCAGGATTTTCACATCTCCCTTGGCCTTAGATTCTCACTTGCAAAATAGGAAAGCTAACCCTTCAGAATAATGCAGTCTTATTAGCCCTTACCCCCCAAATTGGCTCTTCGGCATTTATCAACTCTGTAGTTCCCATAAGTGATGCTAGGTTGGCTAGCTGGCTTGGAGCCAAAGAGCTGACCTTGTTAATCACAGCCTCTCCCAAAAAGAGTGTCAGATAGCCCAAGCTCTGTGTTTCACTTGACTCTGGGATGTCCTCACCCCTCCTATAGTCTCAGTGTCCTCACTAGCAAGTGTATGCATTGAGGGCCCTGTCACGATATTCTGTATAGATGCCATTGTTTCTGGGTGGTCTTATCACCTATGATCTCGCTGTGTACACTGAGTCAAAACTGGGGATGCAGCAGGCATAAGACAATTGTTTACCATGATGGACTAACACATGGAGATGATGGTGAAGATGGAGCCACATTAAGGGTCCTGCTCCAGATGACAAACTTAGAAGCTTTGAGTGGAAACTTATTCTACCATAGTTCCCAAGACACAGAGCAGGTATTATTACCACTGGGACCAAGTCAAGATTTGGACGTGCTCTCGGAGTCTTTAGAAATGGTGCCATGCCATCCACTGCCATCTTCAGGTGGCTGCCAGTACATTTTCCCTTGTGGCTGTGTCTCTGTTGGTTCATAGCTTTTCCTTGCCCTGTGACATATTTGAGTATCACTCCAATGCTGGTAGCCAGTGGTCATGTCAGAGCAACAGTAGATAGCAACTGAAGGTCAGGTGTCAGCCCACCAGAAGAAAAAATATCTGGTGAATATGTCTCACTTAAGCAAGGTTTGCAAGAAACACAGATTCCAGAAAGTGTTTTGCTTCTGTTGTGGCCCTACATGCTTGCTACTACAGTGTATATTGTGTGGGGAATCCCATATTGTAGTGTGCTTATCTCATGAACATTCCCTGATCTACTGGAAATATTTATATCTGTGGGCTTCCAGGAAGGTGCTGTATAATTTTGACATAGCCAGTGTCTATTGAGTTTCACTTAAAGCTGCTTCTGATCACAGCTCAAATGAATGACCACTGAAAGTCAAAATGGCTTAAATTTCTTTAATTGTATTGCTGATAACCATTAATTTGAGCTAAATAGGCCAGATGCCTTGCTAACGATTTTTAAGATAAGCTATCCCAGATAAGCAAGAACACATAATTGAGCTGTCATCCTAAATTGTAAATCCAAAAAAAGGGTCAATTAGTGCTAGTGATAGATGAGTATGTACACGCACCCATTCCTGACCACAGTTTGTGAAAAATATACTCTGACTAGTCAAGGCTACAGAAAATAACTTGACTCTCTAGCCCCAAATGAGGGCTCCCAGTGTTCTTAGATAATTAGAAGCTACACCCAGGACAAAAGGTACATCTTAAGATTTAAGTGTTATTATACTGTAGTGTCTTGGAAAGTACAGACTTGAGCTGACGCTAAAAGACATACAGTTTTATCTCAGGAAGGTTGGCTTGGGCCTTTAGAGGATTTATCCCCTCTTTTCTGAAGACTGAGCACTCAAGGGTTACCCTCTAATTGCAAGGAGTTACTTCAAAATGTTTACATAGTCATGACTTCTATAATCGTTCGCTTAATCGTGGCCTTTGTGGGACTCCAGGACTTCCTGAGAAAGTTTCTGATGAGGTGTGTAAAGTGTTTCAGAGAGGACGGATGAATTAGAGAGAACAAGGAGAGAGCACAGTATGAGGTAGCAAGAAGAGGAACCGCAGCAGGAGAGACCAGCAGGAAGGGATTCAGCAGGAGACAGTAGAAAGAGCAACCGCTAAAATAGGTGTAGGTGTGAGTGTGTATTTCCCTAAATTCCTCAGAGAGAAAAGTGTGGTTTATGCCAAGACCATGGCTTTCTCTCAAATCCTGGGCTTCTGGAGGCTGGTGCTCCAGGACAGCAGTACTCCAGCAAGCTTCCCATGGTGAGATCCTAAAGCTTAACCTTCCCTCTTAAAAGACTCTTTCCTCACATTCAGAGGCATTGTGTCTTCAGGGAATGGACACACATACCACTGGGGTTCTTGCTGAGAGTAACACAGCATTTTACCACTGAGGAAACTATGCAGAGGTGAGGGGGAAGCATAGAGCAGGTGTAAAAAATAAATGTACAAAGGTCCATAGTGTCCCTACCTAAAAATAAGCCCCAGAAAAGGAAAACAGTCAGAAGAGGGGCCAGGTGTGGGTCCCCACACACAAGATACCTATATCCAGAGACCAGAGCCTGAACAGCCCATTCAAGAGGTGTAGAGAAGCCAGTGGAGTCATCAGTTTGAGTGGGCACAGTGAGGTCAGGGCCTGAGCTGGAAGGCAGGTTCACTGTCTTGAGGAGTGCAGACTTGAGCCATCTAGCAGCTTTCTGAGAAGGGTGCACAAACTCTAGCCAGGAAGGAGATCTGCAGCTGTGACCTGTGTGCATCCCAGGAAATGATTTAAACACTTTGTAGTGGTATCTTTATCATATGCCACGTGTGTCAAGTAGATAAAGGCCCTCTGCCCGGAGTAGGAATCAAAGAAAGAAGATGGGGAAAGAGAATATGGAGGGCAAGGAGGAGGGAGAATTGGAGGAGATAGATGATGGAGAAGAGGGAAGAAGGAAGGAGAAAGAAGAGGTGAAGGGGGGAGAGTAGGCAGAGGGGAAGGGAGAGTAGGCAGAGGGGGAGGGAGAAGAGTAGGCAGAGGGGGAGGGGGAGAGTAGGCAGAGGGGGAGGGAAGAGTAGGCAGAGGGGGAGGGGGAGAGTAGGCAGGGCGGGGGAGGGGGAGAGTAGGCAGGGTGGGGGAGGGGGAGAGTAGTCAGAGGGGGAGGAGGAGAATAGGCAGAGGGGGAGGGGGAGAGTAGGCAGAGGGGGAGGGGGAAAGTAGGCAGAGGAGGGGGAGAGTAGGCAGAGGGGGAGGGGGAGAGTAGGCAGAGGAGGAGGGGGAGAGTAGGCAGAGGGGGAGGGGGAGAGTAGGCAGAGGGGGAGGGGGAGAGTAGGCAGAGGGGGAGGGAAGAGTAGGCAGAGGGGGAGGGGGAGAGTAGGCAGAGGGGGAGGGAAGAGTAGGCAGAGGGGGAGGGGGAGAGTAGGCAGAGGGGGAGGGAAGAGTAGGCAGAGGGGGAGGGGGAGAGTAGGCAGAGGGGGAGGGGGAGAGTAGGCAGAGGGGGAGGGAAGAGTAGGCAGAGGGGGAGGGGGAGAGTAGGCAGAGGGGGAGGGAAGAGTAGGCAGAGGGGGAGGGGGAGAGTAGGCAGAGGGGGAGGGAAGAGTAGGCAGAGGGGGAGGGAAGAGTAGGCAGAGGGGGAGGGAGAGAGTAGGCAGAGGGGGAGGGAAGAGTAGACAGAGGGGGAGGGGGGAGAGTAGGCAGAGGAGGAGGGGGAGAGTAGGCAGAGGGGGAAAAGTAGGCAGAGGAGGAGGGAGAGAGTAGGCAGAGTGGGGGGAGGACCCTTCCTGAGTCTTGGTTGCCTCCCTGGGTAGCATACATGATTTCTTTCCACCTGTCTAGTCTCCCACAGCCTACCCTTCTCCCTGCTCAAACTTCAGCTAACAAGGCTAAGAGCCTGACAGACTCCTCTGGAGGAAAGCAGGACACTTACCTTAGCTTCCCTGCTTTTATAACCCTTTTCAGTTTACAAAGTCTCTCATGAGCAATATTTCTCAAAGTGGGGACCTAGGCAGACCTCTCCATTTTTGTTTCAGGTCAGGAAATTAGGGGAAAGCATCTGGGAATGCTAATCTAGGGAGGCAGACCAGTGTCTGTCACCATGAAGGGACTTGGCCTGGTCTGAGTGCAGGGCCTGTGATGTGGCCTGTGTCCTGGTTGGTTTCTTATGTCAATCTGAACACACCTAGGAAGAGGTGGTCTTAAGTGAGAAAATGGTCTGTGGGCAGATCTAGATCATTTCCTTCGTTAATGACCACTGTGGATGGTGCCATACATGAATGGGTGATCAAGGGTGCTATGATCAAGCTGAGAAAGCCATGTGGAGCAAGCCAGCAAGCAGCAACCTCTCCTTGGCATCAGTTCCTGCCTCAGCTTCCCTCAGTGATGTGGAGTCATAAGCTAAATAAAGCTTTTCCTCCCCAAGTTGCCTTTTACCACAGCAATAGAAATCGATACCTTTGGGATAGTGGACAAGGGGCCACTCCAGAGCCTCCCTGCTCCCGTGAGCCAAAACACAAAAACAAAGAAAATACTAAACCCTTCACACAGAGCAGGACTGTCAGGTAACACCTCTATTACCTGAGCAGATTTTAATCTACCCCGTCAGGCCTATCCTCATCCTGACAGGAAAAAAAAAAAAAAAAAAAAAAAAAAAACTATCCCAAAGAGATACTTGAGTCTTTCAGGTTTTTGGTCAGAAGAAGCACAAACTTTTGAGACAACGGACCCCAGGAAACTGGACTGTGGCGATATTTTGTACATCCTCTAATAAATAAAGTTTGCTCAAAGATCAGAGGGCCAGCCACAGAGTTAGCCATAGAGGCCAGACAGTGGGGGTGCGCACCTTTAATCCCCATACTAGAAATGCTCAAACAGGAAGTGATATGGCTGGGCAGAGAAAGGAATATAGAGTGGGTGGAGACAGGAGTTGGGTCCTCCCTTCCATTTTGGCTGAGGATTCAGAGACAGTCAGTTTCTGGAGGATTCCTGGAGACAGGATCTTCCCTCATCGGCCTGAGGATTCAGCAGTAGTGAGAAGATTCTCTAATGGCTTGTTCCTATGCTTTTCTGATCTTTCAACATTTATCCCAAAATCTGGCCCCAGATTTTATCACGACCAGTTAAAATTTTTGAAACACTGGACTTTGCCTGGAATCTCCTGCCAGGGGAATGAAAAAGCCACATCTGCCCTGGGGACAGCTGGATGAGGGAGGGGAGTAATCTGTCTTCCAGGAAGACATTTCCTACTGTCCTGAGAATGTATCCTAACACCCTCCAGGAGGGGAGCTGAGAAGATGATGGGGCCGGCCATAAATTGGCCTAAGCTTCTCTGCTTAGCCACATCCTCATTACAGGACCCAGAAAATGGACGAGGGCCGGGGAGAATGTCTTTGGGCCTTTATTTCCTTTTCCGAAGTGGATACCAAGGGAATAAATCTCTCTGCTTTTCAGTAATACCTGTTTAATTGGCCTATTGAGGATGATATACTACACTTCACTTGTTCAGATTGCCAGGGTCCTTACTCTAAAGCTAAGGACTCTGCTGACAATTTCTAGATTCAAATGAGAAGAAAAGATTAATTTTGGATGCCAATCACTCACAGAAAGTTGACCCCAGACGGAGCAGGAAGATTAGAAAGTGCTGCACAGATGCTGAAGTGACCTCGTATCTGGGGAATTTTTCTTAATTTCCCACCTCAACAGCTTTCCACCTCTACCAGAGAAATCTGAGAAATAAGGATTTGGGCTTGGACTCTCAAGAAAATTTGACCCTCGGTAAATCTCTTCTCACTCTGGGATCTCAGGCTTTGCCTTCTTTCAGTTTGGAGGCTCCTTTGAGCTATGTGAGTTCCTTTTGAACCATTTTGGAGACTGCTGTCAGGGCTGACCTGAGCTCCTTATATTTTGTTGGGCTCCTGGAACGAATAGCAGGTGTTAGCTATCCAGAAGCTCTTTTGAGCAGGTTTGGAGTTCTGTCGGATCCTTTGAGCATCTGCCCAAGGTTGATAAATGCTGATCAGGGAAGATGCTGGTCCTTGGAGGTCTTTATGAGCCATTTAAAGCTCTATGGATACATTTGAGACAGAGAGAAGGGTGTCCATGGGCTCTTTGCTGTGATATGTCAGACCCTGAAAAATATCAAGTCTCTTCTGATGTCATCAGGGCTGCATGATGTGGGAATGTCTTTCTGTATGCTGTACATATCAATCTTTAAATAAAGGACTGTTTTGGCCATGGTAGGCTCCGTAGAAAAAGTAGGTGGGGAATCAGAATAGTTAGGAGAAGGAGGGTGGAGTCAGAGACAGATCAAGCCAGATGCCCAAAGAAGAAACATGTAAGGAACACAGATGAGCCATGGGCCACATGGCAGACAGAGTAATGAAAATGGGTTAAATTAAGATGAAAGAGCAAGCTAGTAATGTGCCCAGGCCATAAGCCAAACAGCATAAAATTAATATAAGCATCTGAATCATTTGAGGGGGACTAAGCAGCAGCAGGCGGCTAATGGGTCTGGCACTGCAGGCCTGTGAGTCTGGACCTATGCCTATGGCCGCCTGGGGCCAAGAAACCTTATTATAACAGCTGCAGGCATAGGTTCATTTTTCTCAGATAATTAAAGAACTAAAAAGAAAAAAGTTCCTTAATTCCTTTCTATTAGCATGCAAAACACCAGTACCAAGGTAATCTGCAAAAGAAAGTCTTTAATTGGGGGCTGGCTTACAGCTCCAGAGGGTGAGTCCATAAGCTTTATTGTGGGAAGCATGACAGTGGGCATGGCTCCTGTCATGGAAGTGGCTCCTCTTGAGAGGAGGAGTCTAGAACCGCAATCTACAATTTTCCAGCTAGGGGACCAGTTAGTTGGGGGTTCCCTCCTGACAGGCTCTGTTACAGTTGTTAAATGAGGCACTTAGTGTCATGGCCCCCTGTAGTGGGATTCAGGCATTTTTGAGGAAGGCCTAGAGACATAGCTTTGGGGTCTCAAGACTCTGAATGGGGTGTGGCCAGCCTCCACTGAGGACTTGGGCATGCTGTCTTGTCTTGTTTTGTGAGACATTTCGACTCTCTAAGAATTGTCTTAAGGTTCAATTTATATCAGTAGGTGTTTATGAAACCCCTTAATAAATAGTTGTATTATAAATAAATAATTCTGTAATATCTGACATCCACGTGGGTTTAGTTCTCCATGATAGCCCCTGGACAGGGAGAAGCTAGGTCAGGCCAAGCCCCCTGCTTCTTAAAGACATTGGGGAGCAAACTGACAAAAGGAAATGGACTTACTACAGTTTAGTCAACCAAGAAGAAAAAGGTCCATTTGCTTATGGCCTTTCCCATGACAGCGTTAGAATGCTTTAGAGATACCCGTGGTTGTGTGAATAGGAGTAGCCTCTGTAAGCTAGCAGATTGAAATGCTTGGTCCTCAGGTAGTGGTACTACTTGAGGAGTATTAAAAACTGTGGCCTTGTTGGAAGAAGTATGTCATTTGGGGGTAGGCTTTGAGGTTTCAAAAGCCCAAGCCAGGCTCACATGGCTCTGTCTTCCTGATGCTGTGGGTCCAGGTGTAGAACTCTCAGTTAATTCTCTGCTTGTGTGCCACCATGCTCCCCACCATGATGATAATGGACTAAACCTCTGAAACTGTAAGCAAGCCCCAGTTGAATGTTTTTCTTTATAAGAGTTGCTATACTCATGATGTCTCTTCACAGTAATATAACACTGAGTATGGCACTACATAACCCAAATCAGGAAATATATTATGTCATCCTTAGCTATCAGAAATGCATGCAGTCTCTTCTAGGGAGGCAAGTCCCTGCTGTGGCTAGCATCAGGGTTTTAGCCTTTCTCTTTACCAAGCATGGAATGCCTGGAAAATTATTTATTTGAGGTCCATTGTTTGAATAGTCTAGTAATAGAAGTTGCTCTCTTTGAAATATTTTCTCTCCTGTGTGGTTGGTTTCAGTGTGCACCTACTGCTTACTCTGAACAGCAGTAGCCCTGTCGCCCCCTCCCTTCCTACTTTCTGGTTGCACTGGACTAAGCCAATCTCTGGAAAGGTGGCCAAGCCCTTGGGTTATAGCAGTACGTGGCACAGTTCCCTGGCCAGCCTCACAATCAGCCCCAGGCTTTCCCCCAGCCTGAAGTATTTCTGCAAACATTGGAACTGAGTGTCCCTATCCCTCCCTGCTCCTGAAATCAGCTTATAAGGTGTCAGGGAAAGACTACGAGGGACAGCCAGTGTTGCACACCCAGTCTGTGACCCTCCTGCTGGCCTGAGCTGACTCTACTTAGTAAGTCCTTCACCATCCTCCCCTTAAGACTTCAGGGTGGGCATTACCAGCCTCCATCTCTTGGGCTCAACATCCCATTCATACATGGGAAACCAAAGTAAAGCAGCTCATCTCCTATGGACAGCCTCAAGAGAACAGACGCTTTGATCTGTGTTCTCAACACACAGTAGACCCACAGTTTGTGCTGGTAAGGGCCAGGCTGGTGACCTGTTTTGGGCTCTGGACCTCTGGGCTTCCCCTCTTCTCTGCCTATAGAGAGGTGAGAAGCCATCGTTGGCAAATTCCCACACCCACCCCAGGGCAGACATCTGATCTGCCTTGGGAGCCCTTTTTAGGGCTATCCACACTGAACCAGAGACCCTGCCATGGTCTTGGTGAGTCTGTGATCTTCTACAACTCTATCTCAGAGGAAAAATGAGTCTTTTTTCAGCTCTGGATTTTGAGAGCTAAATTCCAGAATACAGTCTGGTCCTTAGCTCCTTTATGTTAGCCCACTCTCCTATCCTGGAAAAATGATCTTGATATCTTGGTGGGAAATCCTGAGTCTCAAGGGAGAAATGTATTCACTAACTCCTGGGCTAGCTGGGCTTCCCTCTCTGTCCTTCTTTTTCTTTTGGTTCGAGTCCTAACTGTTGACAATTTACTAACCCACCTCCCTACTTCTCCCATGAACTGCTCCCCTGTTGTTTCTGAGTGGTTTCTGTTTTGTTAACCTCACAGACCTTATTTCAAAGACAAGGAGGTTTTTGTAGGTTACACAGTCGTTAGAAACAGAGTCTAGACTAGAACCTGTCTGTTGTCATTCTTTATGTCCCAGAAACTGTGACTCTTCAGAGTTTGAAAGAGCAAACCACGTTCATGAGAGCAAATGGTGTTTTATAGAGAGAGAATCATTGGGAAAGTTGGGCACATGTTTGTAGTTGCTTTTACACATATGAATCCTCATGGGCCCTGAAGTAGGACTCATGTCCCCATCTCTGTCTTGCAGGACAATGTTACCCTCTGCCTCCCGGGGATTCCTTGTGATAGCAGGCCTGTGCTGCCTTTTATCTGGCTTCCAGTCTCAAAATCCCATGGAGATACACACGGAAAAAGAGGATCGTAATTATGAGGAACGTCTGCCCTGCCAACGCATCTCCTATAACATCATACAGTTATCTTTTGCCTTGTATCAGAAGTCTGAGAGCTGGGTAAAAGATTCCAACATCTTATTCTCCCCAGTGAACGTCATTGCTGCCTCTTTAATGCTCTCACTAGGTGCCAAGAATGACACCCACTACCAGATCATGGATGGATTGAATTTCACAGACACAATCGAGGCCTATCTTCATGTATGCCTCAAGCAACTTATTTATATCCTTCATCTGCCAGACCACAAGCCACAGCTGACCATAAAAAGCAACCTGTTTACTGACCAGAGTCTGAAGCTGATGGATGAGTTTGTGAAGGGTGTTAATGGGCTGTACTTCTCAAAAGTCATTCCTATCAACTTCAAGGATATCCAAGGAGCCCCAAAACAAATCAATGAATATGTGGAAAGTGAAACCCAAGGGAAGGTGAGGGGATTTGTCAAGGATCTGGAGAAAGACACAACTTTTGCCTTGATAAATTATATCTTCTTCCAAGGTAAGGCGGGGTCACCAGTGCTAGTGGCCTTTAGGAAGCCACCAAAATATGCCTCATTCCTAGTACTTAATCCTTCCTTGACATACCAGAATGTAATAGGCAGCATTGCAATATGAGCTTCAATTCACTCAGAAATAAACCAATAATATCTATAAATCTCTAAGTTGGGGGGTGATGGGTTAAATCCAGTCAGACTACCATCTCCTCTGAGGTAAGCCTTCATTACCTTAATGGTACCAGAATTCACCACTCACAACTTTACTGGAACCATAGGAGATGGAAACTGAAAGAAAGAAATGCTTTTCCCCCCTTTTGAATCAGAACTCGGGGGAAATCTTCTCTCTCTGCCTGACCTATAGTAGTGTTACAATTTATATAAAGATGATGCAAAAGGCAAAAAATACAATGTGCAGAGTTTGCAGAAAGGTACCTGTCAGAATTGTTACATTGACCCTTTCCTGGAACATGGCTTCTCCTCCCAAGACAGGATGCCCTAGAGATATTTTAATCCCTTAGGGTCATCGTTACATGATGACAACCCTTTCTGCTCACTCCTCAATCTACAGGGACTTGTAGTATTAGCCTATCTATTGTTGGACTTGTGTGGAAGTTCCCTAGATATTCCTGTACCTGAAAACATCCTTAGCATAAGACTAGAAATCAGTCCTAACATCATTCAGGGCAGCTTTTTCTTAGACTCACTTGTGGCACAAGTAATTCTACTTTAGACACTGTTGGGTTTTGCTTTTGTTTTGTTTTAAACATTGTGTACTGAGAAGTTTCTGGCCCAACCTAGCCCCAAGATTCTGAACAGCAGTTCCAAATAATCACACAAGTCTTATATTAATTACAGGCTGTTTGGCCTATGGCTCAGGCATATTACTTGCTAATTCTTACTCTTAAATTAACCCATGATTAGCCATGCACCTTAGTACCTTTTCTCAGAGCAGCATGTTTAACCTTCCTCTTCTTCTCCCTGGCTTCTGTGCTCTGCTCTTCCTCTTCCTAGAGTTTTCTTAGCCCCGCCCATACTTCCTGTCTGCCTTCTGGCCAATCAGTGTTTTAGTAAACCAATAGGAGGGACAAATATTTACAATATGCAAGAGCATAATCCCACAGTAACAGTGTCTCAGGGTGTCATCTAGGCTAACCTGGAACTCAAAATCTTTTGATTTGGTGTACCACCAAGTCTGTCAGGACTCCATTTTTATTCTAGCAATTTCTCTCCTTTTGTCTCTACACCTTTTTCTCTGAGCACATGATGGTTTGACCATGTTGAGGTTTGGTCTCAGTTGTCTTAGCTGTTATTGCCAAGGTGACCTCTATTCCAGTTAGTCTGATCTGACTCTGCAACCAAAAGGACATGCTAGGAAGTCAAGGAATCAATTTCAGGTAACATTTTTGGATAAGTTAAGCAGCCATGGTTTTAAAGGAGGAGCACGAAGTCTGAGTTTGCCAGTAGTCCAATTTTAAGTGAATCTAGTTTCACACATCCTGGAGCCTTTTAGAAAACTTCCTGTCTGAAGCATTTTGTTAAAAGCCATTCACCCATAGACTGACCAAAGTTGTCTGAGGAATTGCAAATTCACTTTTAAAAAAGAAGTTTAGCAATTTCCAAAACAATCTATTATTTTATTGCATAGAGCATTACATCAGGACTTCCCAGACTACCAGTATCCAGTGGTTTTTAATTATTAGTGTACATTCTGGGAATACAGTGCTTAGGTATAGCTAATCATTTGTGCTCCAAACAATGATCAGTGTAGAATCAGGATCATGTGTGAGCCTGAAGAGACTGCTCTTATGACAGGTTTTAGTTTGAACGACAGTAATATTTTCTGAAGCTTTGAGTCTTTATAAGCCTTCCATGCTGATAGACCAGAAATACAGAAAAAGACCAGTAGCAATTAGTGCAGATGATTTTAGTACTGATTCATCTTTTATTTTTGAAGTGAAATTCAGCACTTCTTAAAGTTTTAGACTTCAGACAGGATTAGGAAACAGTATGAATGGCCTTGAATAGATTTCCTACTTGATGTGGAAATATGTGTTGAAGCAAATTGATGCACACAAGGGTTTAAACAACAAACTGTTTGAATTATGGGACCTTCTATGTGAATGGTAATGAGTTCAGGTGGTAGGAATCCCAGGAGCCTTATTACTATCTTGCAGGTCTAAGGTATAGGGAGAATACACTGTATAAAAGACAATACTGGCTGATTAGTTTGCTTGTATTAACCTGTGAACCTTGATGAATTTCATATAACATTTAGACAAAGTTATAAACATGCCAAATTAAGCTCTTAGACACAGATAGGGTAGATGATAGATAGACAGACAGACGGACGGACAGACAGATGGACAGACAGACAGATAGAGATTAGAGAGTTCTGATTACAGACATCTCTATGAAAAACATAATACAATAACCTAAACAATAAATGTTAATTTAACCAGCATTTAAAGTAATCACTTTAAAGACATGAAAACAGACGAGTTATTTTTAAGTTGTTGTTTTTCTCAATGAAAATCCAAAATATAAAAAATGGCGTGAGCTTAAGGCTGCAATATAAGTATAAACAGCTGCAATATAAGTATGAGGACTTGAGTTCAGGTCCTCGGCACTCACGTACAAGCTGGGTGTAGTGGTACAAACCCAGCAATGGAAGATGGATATAGCTAAGTCTTGGGGGCCCAATGTCCAGTCTGGATGAATCAGCAAACTCCAGGTTCAGTGTGAAACCCTGTCTTGAAAACTCAGGTGGAGGGGCTGGATAGATGGCTGAGCAACTGAGAACGTGTACAGTTAGTTGTTGGAGAGAATCAAAGTTGGGTTGCCAGCATCCACACTGGGCAGCTCAAAGACACCTGTTACTATCCCTCCAGGGGATCTGACACCTTCTTCTGACCTCCATAGGCACCTGCACTCACGTGCAAGGCTGGCACAGAGACACAGACATGGACATCTAACTGCAAAAATAAATGAAATTTAAATTAAGGTGGAGGCCTAAGAGGAGGACACCCTGAAGTCAACCTTTGTCTCAACATACCTTAGGCAAGTGCATCTGAGTAAACACATGCACACACACAATAAGACATGCATACCCTTGGGAGGCAGAGGTGGGGGGCCATGAGTTGGAGGCTAGACTGGCTGCACAGTGAGCTTCAGGCCAGCCTGGGCTACACAGTGAGACTCTGTCTGAACAAACAAATCTATACACGAACCTCCCTATTACCTTTTCCAACTTGACTTATGTTTTTTTTCTTTCTTCTTGTTCTTTCATATTTAAAGACGATTCTCATAAAATTTCTGATTTCTTTTTATTTTTTGGCAAAATAAAACATTTCCCACTTATCTTAACAACAAGTTTAATTAACTGCACAATCAAAGATTTCCCTAAGTTATGTGAACCAGAGGTGCCTGGGAGACCTTATCTAGTACAGTATACAAACATGTATGTGTGTATAGATTGAGTAGGTAACTGCATCCCTCTGCCTCCCAGAAGTGAGTTCCCCGCCCCCAGGATCACATGTCCCCTACAGTCTATGATTTGGGGCAAGTGTGATTACCTTATTTAGTACGGATACCATAAAAACAACAACAACAACCTGTTTTTCTGTTACCAATCTGGTGAGCTTTATCTATTCACAGCCAATACTATATAAGTGAGGAACAGGAAAATCCATATATATATATATATATATATATATATATATATATATATATATATATATATATATATATATATAAATGACATATTCCAAAAGCTGAGGAAATGTCCTCCATTATCCTAAATGCAGGGCTAGTTTACCATGAACAGTCTAAGCCTGTCCCTCTACAACCCTTTCTCCTGGCTGCCTTGCCAAAAATGTTGCAGAATCTGAAGGTGACTGCACACCACTTCACCAGAAAAACGGGAGACAAAGCGTGGCTGGAGGAAATGACCTCATTTACAGTCTTGGCTGGAACTAGATCAAGAAAAGTCTCCGTATCATTCTTCTGCCTTCCCTGTATGGTGTTACAGCTAATAGTAAACAATGGGACCAAAGTTAAGAAATATTTATATGTAGGTTGGCTTCAACACACATTATCAGAGCCGTAATTAGTCATTTTCTGGAAGATGGCTCCCTCCCCTGATGGCACAGCTTCCAGTTAGTCTCATTTTCAGTCTGAGGTTTCCTGGGGAAATTTTAATTCCTTGGGGACTCTGTTACATCGTTATACTCAGGCTCACTGGGAACCCCTAAGGGGGTTGAATATCAGACACATGGTTTTTCCTTAGTTGTCATATATGCAAATTGCTGCAGATGGCGTAAAACAAATAGTGTCTTGAGTGACTTAATTTGGTAAAGTCTCGAGTAACAGAACAGGGTCAGCAATGCAGGATCTGGGTTCAGATCCTCACTTTACCTCTCATAGTCACGATATAATAAAAGCTAGTTTACATGCTGGGGATGTGAGCATTGCCCTAGCAACAATAGGAAGCAATACCATTGCTGTTCATTTGTGAGAATACTTTCCTTGACACGTACCTAACCAAGCTACACAGAATATGTTTTAAGGTTTATCTAGTAAGGTGAGTCCCCCATCCAGAGAGTCAGGCACTGCTTCCTAGCCTCTGAGGCATGATATGACTGGACCCTCAGGCCTCGCCTCCATGCCTTAGCCAAAGCTATGGTGGATAGTCATGGGCTTGTAGACAGACACAACACTCATTACATTGAGCAGGCCAAGCTCAGAGACAGAAACAATTGTTCAACATAAAGAGGAATCTTCTCCTTGGTGCAGACATACCTCCCTCCTCAGAAGTCAGGACCCACCACAGGGTTTTCTGCAGGAGCATATGTAACGGCAGGAGCAAAAACAAGGAGCTGGATTAAATAACCTCAGTTTCTGGTCTGACTTGCTTCCTTTGAATGTGAGGCTACATTAGGGCCCCAGGAGTCCACATCTAAAAGATGCTTCTACATCCTCCACCAAGTCTCCACTCAGGAGGTAAAGGATGATGTGGTGATATATTTTTATATTTAATAAAACCAGTCTGGAGTATCAGAGAACAGAATCACCCACAGTCAAGCCATGGAGGTCAGAAAGTGGTGACTCACACCTTTAATCCCTTCACTCAGGAGACAGAGATCTTTCTGTGTTTCTGTGAGTGCAAGGCCTAACTACCAAACAGTAGTAGCTCACACCTTTAATCCTAACTCTAGAATTATGATGCAGAGTTGAACCCGGAAGTGCAACAACTGGGCAAAGAAGATATTTGAGGAGGTGTAGGCAGAGGGTGTGGTATTCTGTAGAAGTGACAAGCCAGCCTGAGGACTCTGGAAGATAGTTTTTACCCTGGGAAGTTGGAAGTGAGAATTGACTGTGGTCTGTTTCCTCTCTCTGATATTCCAGACTGATTTTTATTAAATATAAAAATATACCACTACAGGATGGGAATCATGACCATGGCTGCAACTTTCTATCGTGTTGCCCACACTGCCCAGCAGAACAGTGCAGCCACGGAGCATCAAGTAAAGCGTCAGTACAAGGAGACCCTAGCTATGTTATGATGTAGGGATGTTTAGCATCTGTCTAACACTAGAAGGCTCAGAGTTCCCCGAGGTCCCTACCCTCTCTGAAAGCCTTGACAGAGGGCAATTGTTCAGCAGAGAGGGTCTTCCTAAATACATACACTTTATCTCAGGTCTGAGACAGAGGTCCAAAGGCACCCACTAGGATTTCCAAGAATGCTGACTGAGGCACCATCTACAAGATACAGAAAGCCACCAGAAAAGAGATACCCAGATTTGACATATGAGATTACAGGAGAATGTGATTATGCCCACTTATCTCCAGTTAACATTCTCAGGAGACTACCAGAAGAATGTGAAATAAAGCTGCTTCTTCATTGGAGCCAAGTTTTCACAAATCAACCCACGCGTTTCTCTCAGCCACTTCCTACTGCTTCTCACTATTTTCCAACATGCTGTCAAGCATCCCTATGGGTTCATCTCCACCCCATTTTACAGCTGATAAATCTGAGGCTCAGAGGAAGCATCTCACAAGGCACTCAATATTTTTTTTTCCTTTTAACACTTAGCTATCCCTTGACCTCACCACTGACTGATATGCCCGTCCCTTCTCTCCAGGCAAAGAGTATGAAGCAGTTGAGGTTGAACACACCGTGGAACAGGACTTCTATGTGAATAAGGACATGACCGTGAAAGTGCCCATGATTAATCGCTGGGGTAGATATTTCTTGTACCGTGACGAAAAGCTGTCCAGCTTGGTGATGGTAAAGCATTATATGGGTGATGCCACGGCCTTCTTCATACTACCTGACCAAGGGAAGATGCAGAGACTAGAGAAAATCTTAAATCAATATCACTTAAAAAATATCTTAAATCTCGCTGAAAAAAGGTGAGTCCCCAGTCAAGGGATCCAGCTGGGCACTGCTACCCAGCCTGTGAACCATGGCATGACTGAGGCCTTCCAGGACATATAACTGAGCCTCCCTCAGCCATAACTCATTGACAGGCATGGTGTAGGACAGGCTCAGAGACAGGACAATGCTCAGAATAAGGTCTCCTTGGCAAAGATGTGCTTCCATCCTCAGCAGCCAGAGCCTATCACAGGGTTCTTAACAATAATAGTGCATGTAACAGCAGAAGTAAAAAATAAGGAGGTCATGAGAGACATGGGAAGAAGGGCCTAGAACAGGAAAGGACCAGCCAGAGAGATCAGGGCATGACTATATGTTCCTATCACCCTTCTGTGAGGATTACTGGGTCCCAATAGTTTCAGAATGTGCCCCTCTCCCTCACAAGCACTGAGTCTGCTCTTAAGGAGTACAAGCCCAGTTCTCCCTTGGGTAGGGAAAGTCATGATACGCATGGAAGTTCAGGTGGGCTCAAGGTGAACTTTGGACAGATGTTCTGTCTCACCACGCAGCCCTGTCCCACATCTGCTGAGGCCCGGCACACAATAGGAAGCAGAGTCAGGCCAGTTGAAAATTGGTGCCAATATCAGAGCTGGTCTGTTCCCTTAGCATAGACCCTCTATGGTCCTTGTTTTGTCTGTGGAAACTGAAGGCTGAAACCTCAGCCAGGAGAGTCACATACTCAAGTCTCAGAACACATGGAATCTCCCTGGAGGGCTTCCTAAATGAGATAGGTGGCCTTCCAGGAGGTGCCAGGATGAGAGGATACTACTGATGCTACCATGACTCATAATTTTCTGTATACCAGGATTGCAAATTTGTACTTCCCCAAATTGTCTATGTCTACAACCTATGACCTAAAGACCATCCTGAGCACAGTAGGCATCACCCAGATCTTCAGCAACGAGGCTGACTTCTCAGGGATCACACAGGATGCTCCCCTGAAGCTCAACAAGGTGAGGTCATGTAATGGTGGCAGCGGCAGCATCCTGTTAATGGGCTGAATAAAATGTAGGACAGGCCAGACATGAGTCTGAGGGAGGGCTAAGGGACAGAGATACCCATGAGGAATGCAGGATCAGAGAGCAGAGCCAGGATGAGCAATCGGATGCTATCATAAAGATCTCCTTAAAGGCGACTCAGTGGCCCTTAATTTTATCTTTGTCCAGGGCTGTTGATTCCCTGAGACTCAACTTACCTATATTGATACAGAGAGATGTTGGTTCAGGTCACCTTCAAAATTTTTGTCTCCGCACACACTAGAAAGGAACCATGTTTATGGGAGGCATGAAGTATAGGGGTACCTCTGAAACAGAGTCTGTGAGAGATGGTTCAAGGAGGGGAGGGAAAAGGAGGGGAGGGACAATGTGGGCATGGAAGGGTTGAACACATTGGAAAAGGCCTCTTCTGAGCATTAGAGTTTAGGGGGCCCTGGGCAGGGCATGATCACAGTGAGGCTCTCTATGAATAAGGACCCCGCATGGGGCCTGGCTTTATCCTGGGATGGGTACAAGCTTCCTCTACTTCCTCTGCTTCTCTCTGCAGGCTGTGCACAAGACTGTACTGACCTTCCATGATGAAGCAATAAAAACAGAAAGAAACATCAGTTTGAGTAAGAGGGATTTGTCTAAGGTCCCCGTCATCCGTTTCAACAGTCCCTTCTTAATTTTCATCAGAGATGAGTACACCAATATCCCCCTCATCATGGGAAGAGTGACAAATCCCATAGAAGGTAGTTGATTTCAAATTCCAGTCGCCCTCACCACCCTGTCCCATCACTGTCTCCCCCCTGCTGACATTAAAGACAAGATAGTTTCACTCACTCCTGAGTGAAACCAGCAAGTCTCTCTCCTGGTGGTGTCTGTGTCTTCCTCTGTTTCCTGAGATAGGTGGAGACTTCAGGTCACAGCGTGTCAGTGTCCCTTGCCCCACATTTGTGTTTAGGAGGCCTCTGCTGTCACAGCTCCCGTACTGATGGGAGGCGGCCATGTCCCCTTCTGGTTGCACTAGGCCTATCCTCCCTATCTCACCGGGAATTTCCTGAGAATGGCTGGAGGAGACACTTGGTAGAACTCTTTCTCCTCAGGGCTGGAGCAGGACCTCAGCTTCTGTCCGTCATTCTTTCCTTGCCAGAGGCGTCTTACAAATTCCCCAATGAACAGGAAGATCTCTGGATCTTGGCTTGTCTTCTTATCAAGCCAATCAGGCCAGTGGGCCCAAAGCCACACCCGTGTCCTCTCCAGTCATGTGCTCTTTTGATTATGTATGGGTCTAGAAGGCCCTCAGAAGGGATAGGAATACCAACCCCTTCCATTTTTCAGAATTATCTCCCACCATACCCCAGGCTGGGCTCATTATGAGGCCATATGCACCTGACACTTGCTACTCAGATCCTTCCTTCTAGTCTTCCAGGGACATCCTTGGTGTAGTGACATGGTATCCTGGCATAAGCCCTTGTCACAGAGCCTAGGAGTTCTCATGCTCACCCTCCAGTGCCCTGAAAAGGGGCTATAGTAACCAGATATCCAACTGAAGACACTCATGGTCCCCTGCCCCTGAGATGTTCCTATCTTGTGCATGCACTGTCCATTTCAAGCAGACATAGGGGTCTCTGTACCCCACTCATGCACGCAATGATGGACAGAAAGCAAAATGGTGCTTCATGAAATTGCTGCCTTTTGTTCAAACTGGTAAGGCAGTAGCAAGTTACTATTCTATCTAAATCAACTCAGGATAATCTTTACCTATACAAATATACATTCCCTTGACTCCCACCCTCCTTATATTTCACTGGTCAATGGACTTCACACATCCCTTTTCACACATACCAGATAGGAAGCTCTGAGGACCTAACTACATGTTCAGATCCAGTCAGCTTTATGATCTCAGTGATTTCTCCAATACCCTCTGAATATTGGGTCCTCACCTTCAGCAATGGCAATGACCTGAAGCAGGCAGAATGTTATATTATACTGTCAACAGAGTGTATGGCCCATCAATATCCTAAGAAATCCTCGAAGCTGCACTCATGCCGGTCCACCACTGTCATACCAGTCTGTACTCACTCTTCAAAGGAGGATTTACACACCCAGTGAGTGACTGCATCAATGCCAGTGATTCCCCTTCTCTGCAAAGTAGCCCCATCTCCTCCTAGTGAGCCACGCAGAGCTGATGCAGAATGTGTTCTTCCTTTCAGTATAAAGGACACTAACAGGCCATGGCTTAAGCCTAAGATAGTTCCCCAAGGCTCTGTGCCAGTGGAAACACAACTGACCTATAGAATCCATGCTAACTGATCCTTCAACATCTCTTGACTTTGCACAAACTCCTACCAGCCTACCATCCCACAGGAAGAAGTAGGCAAGGCAACAAGGGTGAATATAGACCTGGGAAGTCTAGTTGTAGTTGGATAGTCCTGGAATGGATTGTAAAAGCCTCAAAAGTTCAGAGCTGGGGCCTTTTTTAAACTATCATTTTACTATAAACAACCAATCATGAAAAGATACTACTACATTAGAGGGCTGACAACATGGCTCTGTGTAGAAGTTTTTTGATCCTGCCTAACCCCAAGGTCCAGAGGAATCTCTCTCATCACAGTCCTGCAGCAGCTTATAAGATAATTACTCAGACGCTTATATTAATTACAAACTGTTTGGTCAATGGCCCAGGCTCATTATTAACTAGCTCTTACAACTTAACTCAACCCATTCTATTAATTTATATATTGCCAAGTGTTCTGTGGCTTTACCTGCTCCATTACATCTTGCTTCCCTAGGCAGAAGTTCACAGCGTCTGCCTTGACTCCACCTTTCTTCTTCCAATATCTCTCTTATATTCCCTGCTTGGCTGTATTCCACCTTGCCATAGGCCAAAACAGCATCTTTATTAACCAATGGTAGCAACACATATTCACAGTGTACAGAAAGACCATCCTGTGGAAGCTTTGTGGATGTAAAAAGGATCTTGTGGTAAAGGCTGATGCCTGAGTTTGATTTCTGGGACCCCCCATGGGAGAGGGAGAGAACCAACTCCAAGAAGTTGTTTTCTAATAACTCCAAATGTGTATCTTGTAGACACATACACCCCCACACAAACTAAATAAATTAATTTAATTTAAAAAATTTTTAAAGATACACCATAGAATGTGAGAAATATTTTCAGGTCATATGTTTGGTAAGAAAGTAATCTCCAAACTATAGAAAACTTCTGAATTCTCAACAATCAAAAATTAGATCACCCGGATAAAAATGGGTAAAAATTCCAATTCCAATCATTTACGTTTTCAAGAGTTTATAAGCAGTAAAGAGAGTTTAGAAGACTCTGAGACAAGTCTGGCTCCTTGGGAGAAATAGGGACCGAAAAAACAGGCCTGGAAGAGGCTCAGACCAACTGAGTCACTGGAAAAGGAAACTCTCGACACTGGAGAGCTTTACTGATGGTTGTACAGTGTTCTGCAGGTCCCAAAATTTTGTGAGCTGTCACATATGCTGGGGTGGGCTTTGGTGATACAGGTTTCTTTGAGTCGTTTCTGCTCCTGTTAGTAATGCCTGACACATATTCCTATAGGTAACTCCAATAAAACTCTGGGGTTCATACACACACACACACACACACACACACACACACACACACACACACAGAGAGAGAGAGAGAGAGAGAGAGAGAGAGAGATACACACATACACACACACACACACACAGAGAGAGAGAGAGAGAGAGAGAGAGAGAGAGAGAGAGAGAGAGAGAGAGAGATACACACACACATACACACAAACACACATACTATGATTCTTTTTGTAAAAAATTACTATGTCATTTATTTGTTTATGCTGGCAGGAGAAGAACACACCATGAAGAGGTCAGAGGACAGTTTTTGGAGTTGGTTCTCTTCCTCCACCACGTGGGTATTGGGGATCAAACTCAGATTATTAGGCTTAATGACAAATGCCTTTCCCCACTGAGCCATTCCACACACTCAGTGATAATTTTTAAGTATGTGAAAAAGGACTTCATATCATTAATCATTAGAATATGGGAACCAAAACTATAATGAGATATCGCCTCATAGCCATCAAAATAATAACTGTGTAAAAAAGTGTTATTGTTGGGAGATAGTTGTGATATAGAGGAATTGAAAACCTTTTTGTGGATAATGGATAGTGAAAATCATCTTGATGGTTCTTTATAAAAGTGAGAATTAGATTACCACCTCATCCAGGAACCTCCTTCCAGGTTTGGTTACACTGGATTAGTTTTGCTCTAAAATACCTTAGTGCATGGGTAATAAACAGCACCCAACATGGCCTCTGTCACTCACTGGATGGGCAAACAAATGATACCCAATCTGCATTTTTCAGAGTTCTGCAGAGAAAGTGAACCCATGCACTATACATAGACCCATCTATGATTGTACAAGGGCTGTGTCAGCTCAGCTTGCAAATCAGAGAGTATGTAGTCTTGGTAGCCAGCTGCCTACTGGAGAACTAGAGACACAGGCAGCTGCTCAGGCCAAGGAGATGGGAGCCTCAAAAGAAGGGGTACTGATGATGTAGCAGAATGGATCTGGAAGCCTGGAAGATGCCTGGTGAGACACTGGTAGAAATCCACTGGAAGGCTAAAGAAGACAGGTATACAGGCCATGAGCGATAGCATCAAAAAATGCATCTACTCCAGAATAGTTAAGCCTCCTTGTGTTGGCTTCTTCCTCCAACTGTGTTCTATCAGAGCACCCTGGCTACTGGATGGTGCCCCTCACGTTCAGGACACCCCAACACCCCCATTACTGTTCCCTACACCAACCATCTCTGGAGACATCCTCACAGACTAACCCAGAAGTACGTGTACTAACCTCCTAGGTATCAGTGATGGTAAATATCCACTGTCAACACAGTGAGATTCAGAATCACCTTGACTTCATGCCCCTGGGTTGCAACTCCAGAAAGTATTAACTAAAGAGAGAAAATCCACCCTGAATGTGAGTAGTGTCATCTTATGTGCTGGGGAAGGCCCAACTGATATAAAAGGAAAGGTAAGAGCCTCTATCTCTCCTTCCTGATTGCAGACAGGACATAATCAGCTGCTCCTGCCCTGGCGCCTTACCTACAGTGATGAGCCTTTATTTCCCTAAGTTGTTTTTGACAGGTATTTTGATACTGATGATAAAAAAGGTAACTAAATGTGCTATGTCTGGGTCCAAACAGGTCAATAATCAAGACTAGCCATCATACTTAGCCTAACTGTATTCTGGTAACTAAGCAATGGTATTTCAGGCAATGATAGCAGCTGAACCTTCAGTCAGTCACAGACTAAAGGCTCACAAAGCATGCTTAAGCAAATTCTGAACTGTACCCAACAGGCTATCAACATATGTTGTGTGTTCTATCATCATTTCTGGTCATAAAGATGACTCACTCATCATATTGGAGATGGCTGGTGAGAGATGGGCATTCTGAATAGTCTGGAGTCATGGATTCAGACACATCTTTGGCCTTTATTGTGGTTCAAATGAACTTGGTTGAGCTTTAAAAGATCTTGGGATTAGATTTCACTTGTTAGTATTGGTGGTTGCCGGAAGATTGGTGAAGCTGGAGCACCAGTAACCATCAGGAGTGGGACATGATCATGACAGGCACCTGCTGGGATAACTGGAAAATACCTCGGTTCAAATATGCCCTGTGTCTTTGTGTTAGAAACACTCAAAAGCTCTCCATTAGCCACTCAGGAGTTCAGAGCTGTAGCCAGTCACGATTACCCAGCTATGACAGAAAACACTCCTTCCCTATTCACTCTGCACCTGTTGATGATCCACTGCCTCCTCTCCCACACTCTTTCAACAGAGCCTAGTAACCAACGTTCCATGCTCTGCTTTTTAAGTCAGCTTGTGAAACTTTTACCTCTAAGCATAAACACACAGTATCCATTTTTCTGTACTTGATTTGTTTGACTTAACATGGTATATTCTAGACTCTGCCATATTACTATAAAACAACAGAATTTTATTCATTTTTTACAACTGGATAATAGTCCATTCTTTTCCATGGTACATTTTTTCCTACCCACCCCCCTGTAGATGGGCACTGGGCTTGATTTTACATCTCTGTTGTGACCTGTGCTTAATCATGAAAGTGTGGGTGCCATTTCACACACTGAACTCCTTGCCTTCCTTCAGACTGTAGTCTGGAAGTATAAGTGCTGGGTCAGATGGCTGTTATGAGGTTGCTTCAGGAACTTCAAGTTATTTGTTTACCATAATGTCTGTACAGACCAACATTCCCACCACCTTTGCCTTTGACAGGATGATTTATCTGTTTGTTTTGCTAAACTCTTTCAAAGCACAGCCATTCTAGCAAATGTGGCAAGGAAACTCACTGTGATTGGGGTCTGCATTCCCTGAGGATTAGTGTTGTGGAATGTTTTCATTAATTGTTATTATATGCATATGTGGCTACACATATATCTTAATATACACGTGTATGTACATATCAATATGCATATATGTATATACATATATTCCTAAATATAACTGCTCACCTGTATAATATCATTTGTATGTACATTTTTCTGAACTGAACGTGTATTCTTTTCATTATTCCTTATGAATCAATAGCTGGCAACGGCTCCCACTTTGTAGATTAACACTTCACTCTCTTAAGTGATTTTATTTTCTTTTTGGCTGAAGAAGCTTTTTGGTCACATGGTTTCATTTCTCTTATTGCCTGAGTTTTTAGTGTTGCATCAAGCAAATTCTTTGCACAGAGAGTGTCTTGGCCATTTGCCTTCTCGTCTCTTCTACAAATTCCATAGTCTATGTCTTAGAAGTGTCTCATCAGAGTCAGCTTGACAGTCATTGGACTGAGTCTCCACATCTCTTTGGGTAATATGGACCTTTAGCAATATCTCTTTAACTCATAAATATCTTTCCAATATTTGCATTTTCTTCAGTTTTTTTAAAATTATAATCCCACTGATTTGTAGTTTTCATTTTAGAGAAATTTCTCCTTATTGGTTAAATTTATTCTAGATTCCAGCTATTGCTGGATTTTTAAGCTATGGTAGACAAGATGGCCCTTGGCTTTTCCTTTGTACTAAGTCCATCACTGATGTGTGAGAATGCTGTCACTTCTGTTACTCTTCTAGCCTATGACTCCGCTGAGTACAGTGCCTCTTGCAGGTCGTTCTGCTTAGTTCTTTAGGGTGTTCGATGTAAATATAAGATCAAAATGGCCTGCAAGCAAGGACAATTTGACTCACCACCCTTTGGGTGCCATTTATTCCTCTTTCTCCTGACTGCTCTGGTTGGGACTGTCAGTGCTATATGCTCAACGGAAGTGGGTCATGGCCCCTCCCTGCCTTGCTCCTGGTGCTGAAGCAAGCACTCTCAGTCTTATCTAGTTAGCTCGGGGTCCATTGTAGTGTTATCATCTGTGTTCACAATTTTGCTAAATTGTGTTCCTTCTATTTGTTAGGTAATAGCTTTGGCTCATGAGGATGGAGTCATGCTGTACAAGCTGTGACCCCTTGCTGTTTCAATAAGACAGTCTTACCCTGTTGAGATCAAGTCTGTCTGCCTCTCTCTCAATTTCCTTACATCTGGGGTCTAAACCCAGAACCCTTTTTAGGGTCCTCTAGGTAGAGATCACTCTGTCTCTCTGAGGTCATCCCTCTGGGAGCAGGAACACATTCTAGTCTCACTATATAGGCTAAATAAGCATTATTCCAACCTGACACCTCTGGTCTTGGAGCTTTATTGGATGCTTTATGAAAACATGGTGTGGTAGCTTCAATAAGAATGATCCCCCCCCTCCCGTATGCTCAGAAGTCTGAATGCTTATTCATCAGGGTGTGGCACCACTAGGGGTGATTAGTAGGCATGGCCTTGTTGGAGGATCTATGTCACTTGTGTTTGCTTGAGGTGTCAAAAGCCCAAGCCAGGTCCAGTGCTATCCTCCTGCTGCCTTCAGATCAGGGTGTAGATCTCTCAGTTACCATGTCTGCTTGCATGCCGCCCTGCTCCCTTGCTGTAAGGATAATGGACTAAAACTCTGAAACTCTAAGTAGGCACCAGTGAAATGCTTTCTTTGTATAAGGGTTGCTGTGGTCCGGGACAACAACAGGATATCCAAGAGGAATCCCAGTAAGGGCCCAACATCACAAGTGTAGTAGAAATAGAGGTCTTGAACCAGACCAATGACTCACTGCAATGAATACTAGTCAAGCAAAGAGGTATGGACCACAAGATTTACTGTGTGACTCACTGTCAAGCTACAATTTCCATGGCAAGATTTTTCTTTTAGATTTTATTTTGTTTTATGTTTGGCAGGGGAGAAGATACATGAATGCAAAGGGAATGGGGATATGAATGGGATCGAGATGCATGATGTGAAATCCCCAATGATAAATTAGAGGGAAAAAAGGAATTAATGAGCATCAACAGATCTACAAGATAAAGAAAGTAAATATTTTTAAGGTTTTTTGGTTTTTTTTTTTTTTTTTTTTTTTTAAAGTAAAGAAGTCTCCACAGCTGAAGAACACTGACTATGACCCCCAACTTGACCTTAATCCTCTGGTCTCCTCTGAGTCCTCACCATACATCCTCCCAGACTCTGACATCTAGGTTGAGAGGTGTTTTGCCATTTGATCCCTGCCACGCAAACACTCAGATTCTACAGGACACATAATTATCCAGCCGGGTCTGACACAAAGGTGCTCTGACCTGACGCCAGAAGCTCTGGGAGCTGCTTCTGCCTTCCCTAAAAACTCGGAGATTTCAGGGTCCTCCCACGCTTTGACTGACTTTGTGATTCCCCTTGAGTCTTATGAGTGTCGGGACACCCTCTTCTAACACTTTAGCTCATTTTTATCTTTCCCTAAACCTGGGGACACCTCAGGCAGTGAGATGACACAATTCCATCCATCCTTCTTGCATTTCAAATGGACTTTAAAGCCCATCTTACCAGGCTCCAGCCCATCAACCTCACCTTGTTACCCACTCACAGACGGCCAGAGTGCTCCCATGTGGCCATCACTGCCCTCGTTTGGAGCGTTCAATATTGACGTTCCAAGAAGACCTAGCCAACTTTCAAGTAAAATGGCAAAGGGTCGAAGGTCCCTCCCCCATGTAATTTTAACCAGCTCAAACATGGAAGTATAAAAGAGACCCACAGTCCACAATCGCTCGAGAATAACTCCAGTATCATGGTTTTAATAGGGTTCCCTCAGTTAAATTCTATTAGATAATGTAAACATAAATTAAATGATAATCGTGATACAAAAACCTCTACACAATAGGTAAGTTATAGAAGCTACCTTATGTTTCCTATAGGGTTTACCTGGAAATTTATAAGGTCTAATTGTTTATTCAATATGTATACAGGTAATATTGTTGCATCAGCCTATGTGTATCATTTGAATTCAACCTTCTCTTATTAGAGTGATGTTGTACAATACCTGGCTGAACAGTGGTGGTCTTCAGAACACCAACTGTGCCTGCCGTAAACAATGACAGACTGACTGATTAAATGTTAACATTGCCTCAAATGAGGAGAGAGGCCAGGCCATTGGGCCTTCATCTGAGTATCTAGGCATTCCTTCCAGGTAGCCCTAATTATATGAGACCTCAAGGTTTGCTGTCCAGACTCTCTCCTTACTGTCTGTCAGACTTCTGCATAAGGAACAAACACCTGGGAGCTTTGTAAAAGAAGCCAGTTAAATTTGGCATCCAATTGCCAGTTTAAAGAAGAAATCGTCCCATTGAGATGATTTTATAGGATTGTTGAGCAAAGTTTTCAAAGACACCACCTGGGTAGTCAGAATAAAAATCTAAAGCTGTGAGTTTGATGACAGAGTGTCTGGCAGCCTTTTAAAATTATAGAATATGTTCCTTATGCAGGAGACTGATGTAAACACACAGCTAAGTACAGTTTCTTTATCCTTCTACAGAGCTCTGGTACATGGCTCAGCCAGAACCTCCTCCACCTGTGGGCTTTGTTTGATGGCAAGACTCTATTTCCTATGGATGGGGATGGGTATCTGAGATGTTGGTGTGTTGGTCTGAGTCCTGGATGTGCTCATCGGTGTGATTCTGTGAAGTTCATCTATAATCTATCGGCCATGTGCATATCAGTGACCTCAGCTGTAGTTGGTTTTTGGTTTGGATTTGTTTTTTCTGCTACAGTGGTGTTTCCAGCGGTCAGCTGTCTGTGGGCTCTTTCGCTCTACCTGGATAGAGATGGGAAGTGCCAGTCTCTAAGGATTGTGGTTTTGTCAGTGTTAGGCAGCTGGGAGTGGCAGTGACAGGCAGGCAGATGCTGCAGCAGTGGCTCCCTCTAGTGGTACAATTTTAAACATGAGTCAGTTTTTGGAAGGTTCATCTCTGGATAATAAAGGCCCAAGCATGTCCCACCCTCCTGAATTCCGTTGACTAAATGAATATTGTGCAATGGTTTATTCTAATTAAATTTTAAAAAGCTTTTTATGGCCCACTGGGACTATTCATAATCAAGAACTCGGAGGCTGATTTTCCTGACTGGAAATGACATCCAAGGACAGTTGCCTCTTGATCTCACTGGAAATAAGCCTACCAATTTCTTCTCACTACATGCACTGCAGCTAAAATTAAAACCCTTAAAACATGGGTCTACTTTTGACAGCTGAAGATGAAGTCCTTTTAGCCTCTAGGAATATAGCCCATTAAACGTGAAGGTGAAGCTAAGCACAGACGTTCTTCAACGGAGATAGCCATGTAACCCTCTAGTTATATATAATTGTTAACTTGACAAAACTCATCCCTAAGGAGAGTCTCACTGGAAATTCTCTCCATTGGGTTAGCCTGTGGGCATGCCTACAGGGAATCTTCTTAATCAATGTGGGAAGACCCAGTCCACTGTGAGCAGCACATTCCCTATGCACAGGGATCTGAACTGTATGGGAGTGGAGAAACCAAGCTGAGCACAAGTAAGTGGTGAGCATGGGGGACTTTGTCTCTCTGCTCTTGACTGTGGCTGTGGTGAGAAGTCCCTGCCTTGACTTCCCCACAATTATAGACAGAAATCTGGAGCTGTGAGCTAAAACTATCCCTTCCTATCCTAAGTTTCTTTCTGTCAGGATATTCTATCATGTAAGGAATTAAACTCAAACATGTGGCTTTCTCAGCATGGAGAATCTTGAAGTCTGCCACTGTGGTGACTCTTCATTTACAACACCTATATTTCAGTCCATTCTAACACTCTATTTCCTCAGAAGGAAATCCAGCGGGTAACAGTCTGTGAATGATGTTACCAAAGATTTACACTGTAGGAAGAAACCATGATGACTGGAGATGTGTGAGCTAAAATGCCAAGAACACAAAGAAAAAGAACACTTCTGCAAAAATTCAATTCTTTCCGGTGTGTGCAACAGCAAAACTCTCTGTATGTTCCCAGGTTTCTTTTAATGTAAAAACATATGAAGTAGAAAACTTAAAAAAAAAAGAAAAGAAAAGAAAAAAGAAAAGAAATGGGACAGGGGAACCAAGTCCAGGGCTGCACATACTGAATTCAACTATCTCATTTTTGAAAGCTGTCATCCATGAGAACCACTAGATGGCACTCTGTTCCATCCAGAACAAGCCAATTTTATCCCAACCCTAGATGGTTAGGTTTCTCTCCCTCCCTCCCTCCCTCCCTCCCTCCCTCCCTCCCTCCCTCCCTCCCTCCCTCCCTCCCTCCCTCCCTCCCTCCTCCCTCCCTCCCTCCCTCCCTCTCTCCCTATCTGAGTAGATTTCTCACGTAGCTTTTCAGAACAGTGTCATTAATCAGGTAGCCAATAAGTCATGTGACTTTGTCAAAGCTTTCCTGGGCCCCACCAAGGCTCCTGAGAGTTGATTGATGGTGGTAACCGAGTGCTGGATGTATAGAATTTAAAGACAGCTGGGAAAGGAGAACATGGCATACATGCCTGCAATCCTAGCACTTGGGAGATAGAGACTGGAAAATCCTTCAAGGCTATCCTCAGCTGCATAGTGGCTTGGAGGCCAGCTGGGTTACCTGAGACTGCGGGGTGGAGGTGGGAGAGTGTTGGAATTTGTAGCCACCCAGACAGATGGAGACCACACTGCACTGTGACAGGGTAGAAGAGCTGTGCCCAACAAAGCACTTGATGCTTTCAAAAGGTTTTGATCTCCACTTTGCCCTAGTTGTGGGGTTGCACAGGGTACTGGATACAAGTCAATGGGCTGCTGCATTCCCCAAGAGAAACACCCTGGAAAGCTTAACTCAGGGTGACTGATGCTTCCATTTCCTGGGCATGAGAGACATGAAGCAAACTGCTCAGAGGCTGGGACACGTGCAGTCAGTCTGAGGTCTTCAGTTCTTGGTGGTATTTCTTCTCCCCACGATACAGGAAAATCATGCTGTTCCCAGGGTGTTCTCCGTTTTGACGGCAGACTGCTGAGCTGACTCTACAGGCAGGAGGGGGCACCGGATCCCATTATAGATGGTTGTACATATTCCTTGTTGGGTGTGATGGTTAGACTTTGTGTTTTGCTTTATTTCTCCTGGACAGTATTTGATCACCTTTCTTACTGTGTGTGTAGTTTCTATTAGGCTTAGAACCTTCTTATTTAGACCCTTGAACTTGGGCTCTCTGCCCCCAAAAGAGGTGGTGCTTCTTTATCTGTGTACCCGAGCGATGCAGGTCTAGAGCACCTTCTCTGCTGTAGTCAAAGACATGATGGCCAAGGCACCGCTCCTGGGCAGGGCAGGGGACTATTTTAGCTGTTTACTCTGTTCTGTATTTGTGAGTGTATCTCCCTAATTTATATCTTAATAAATCCCTATTATCCATAAACAGACTCGTGTGGCTTAACCTAATACCTACCTAGGAGGGGGGCATGTCTCAGCAGTTAAAGTGTAATCTCATGATCTGGGTTCTATTCCTAGAATCCATGTAAAGGTGTAAGAGATCCATTCCATAAAGTTGTCCTCTGAAAGCTACTCCCATGCTGTGGCACATGCGTGTGCACACACATTACATATGGAAACAATAATTTAGTAAGTTTACAGCCCATATTCAACTATTGTTGCTTGTGTATAAAATGGTCTTAATGTCATGGGAACAACAAGATCATGAAATGAAAGTATCACCTAAGTAATTTGGCACCATGAAGTTGTAAATACTATCCCCATATCCTGAAGAATCTAGTATCAGATGGTCCAAACTAATGTTGGATGCAGAAAATGGTGGCCCAGCCCATGACCACAGTAGTAATCCATCATGGTGGTGTTGGTCTTTTTGCTGGAAGAATAGAAGGCAGAATGCTCAAAAGAATTTACTTTGACCAAATTGATTAGCGTATTTGAGTGATATGTGTGGTCCAAACTGACTTCTCTGCAAAGAAAACAACTACCTGGATTCTTACACAAAGAAACTGTAGCCTGATCTATTCGAGACCTGAATAACCCTGCCTCAGCCCATCACAACAGCTGAATCTTAACGAGGCCCAGGCAGAAGTCTGGCAAATTATGACCAAACAAGGCAAGCTGTGTGTTCAGCTAATCTGATGTCGTTTCTTCTTTCTTCTGATAAAGGGAGTGGCTTTAGCATTCTTCAGGTCACAGTGATGCCTGGTCATGGAAAAGCCTTCATGTTCAAATACATAGAGCTACAGTAACAAAAACAGCCTGGTGCTGGCATAGAAGCAGACTTGTGGATCAATGGAATTGAATCCAAGACCCTGACATTAATCCACACACCTATGAACACCTGGTTTTTGACAAAGAGGTCAAAAATATTCAGTGGAAAAAACATAGTATCTTCAACAATGGTGTTGGAAAACTGGATGGTAGTATATAGAAGAATGCAAATAGATCCAAACCTTTCACCCTGCACAAAACTCAAGTCCAAGTGGATCAAAGACCTCAACATAAACCCAGCTACACTGAATTTGACAGAAAAGAAAGTGGGAATACCCTCCAACACACTGGTACAGGTGACCACTTCCTAAATGTAACACCAGGAGCACAGACACTAAGAACAACAATCAATAAGTGGGACCTCCTAGAACTGAGAAGCTTCTGTAAAACAAAACATACAGTCAATAAGACAAAACGACAGCCTACAGAATGGGAAAAGATCTTCACCAACCCTTCATCTGACAGAGGACTGATCTCTAAAATATCTAGAGAACTCGAGAAACTAGAGCCCCAATACCTAAATAATCCAATTTAAAAATGGGGTTCAGAGCTAAAAAGGGAATTCTCAACAGAAGAATTACAAACGGCTGAAAGGCACTTGAAAAATTGCTCAACATCTTTAGCCATCAGAGAAATGCAAATCAAAACAACTTTGATATACTACCTTACACTTGTCAGAATGGCTAAGATCAAAAACACAGATGACAGCCTATGCTGGAGAGGATGCAGAGCAAAGGGAACACTCCTCCATTGTAGGTGGGAATGTAAACTTGTACAGCCAGTCTGGAATGCAGTATGGTGGTTCCTCAGAAAACTTGGAGTCACTCTCCCTAAGGATCCAGTAATACCACTATTGGGCACATACCCAAAGGATGCACATTCATACCCCAAGGCCATTAGCTCAACTACGTTCATAGCAGCATTATTCATAATAGCAAGAACCTGGAAACAGCCTAGATGCCCCTCAACTGAAGAATGAATTAGCAAATTGTGGCACATCTACATAATGGAGTACTATTCAGCAGTATAATAATAATAATAATAATAATAATAATAATAATAATAATAATAATAATAATAATAATTTTAAATGACATCCTAAAATTTGCAGGCAAATGGCTGGATTTGGAGAATATCCTCCTGAGCGAGGTAACACAAGCCCAGAAAGAGAGGCATGGGGTGTACTCACTCATAAGTGGATTTTTTTACAAAAAGCAAAGAATACCCAAGCTACAAAGCACAACCCCTGAAGAGCTTGGGATCAGAAGGAACTTAAAAGAGACATCCAGAGGTTCCCTTAGGAAGAGAAAATAGAGAGGGTCACCTTAACAAATTGGGGTCATAACGGGTTCATCCAAGAAGAAGTGAAAACAAATCATGAGAGAAGGAGACGGTTGAGTGAGAGGAGCAGCAAAGAGGGAGAAAAAGAGATACAGATTTCTTGATAGAGGAAGCCAACGTGGGGCTGGAAAGAGACCTGGTACTAGGGAAACCTCCAAGAACTCACAGGATGTCCCTGGCTAGGTCTCCAATCAATAATGGTGCCTAAACAGGACTTCCCCTGTAATCAAATGAATAACCACCCTAAGTGTCATCATAGAACCTACATCCAACAAAGAATAGAGGTGGAGCAGAGATCCATGGCTGAGCACTGGGCAGAGCTCCTGGTCCAGCTGAGAGCAGGGGAGGAGAGTTCCCTGCTATGAGCAAGGGGATAGGGATGAGGAGAAGTCCCACAGAGTTAGCTGGCTGGAGCTCTGGGGAGCTCAATGAATCAAGAACAGCCACTGGGAACCATTGGGAAAAGGAGCTAGGCCCTTCCGCAAGGGTAGGCAACTGGCAAGAGCAGTATGTGGAACTTCGAGGGGTGGGATCAGACTGTGTTCCTGTGCTTGGGCTGGAACCTTGGAGCCCATTCCCTACAGAGGAGCACCTAACCCAGTTTTGACTTTGAAATGAGGAAATTGGACTTGTCTGAAGTGGATTGCCATGCTGAGCTGACCCACCTTGGGACTTCTTGCCCTTTCAGTGAAGCTGGGGGGATTGAAAAGGGGGAGGCTGAAGGCTGACTGGGAAGAGAGAAGGGAGGGGGAGCAGGGGGATACATGAATAAAAAGATATTTTTTATAAAAATAATAATAAAGTGAAGAAAAAAATACATTTGGCTAAGTTTAACCAGTCTTAATGTGTTTACCCAGCTGTGTCCCTGACTGACTCCAGAGGATTTGGTAAGGCATTTATAAACAGGGTTCACAGCAGTAAGTGTCCATCTTCAGATGAAAGGAAAGCAGAAGCATCTGTATTCAGCTGCTCATGACTGCAATACAATCCCTGAAGCAGCTAAGTTTATAGAGTGATTTATATCGCTCACAGGTTTAGCAGCTTGCATTCAAGATCAGGCAGCTTTATCCATTAAGTTCGCCATCACTGTGAGAGCAGAGCTATCACAAACCAAAGAGACTTACGTCACACAATCCCGTTGATGACCGTGCTCACAATGATTTATGGACCTCCCACTATGCCCCACCTTGGGCAGTGGGACTTAACCATAGGTGTCTTTGGGGAGCCGTGAACACCCAGACCCAGACCTATGCTCCTAGTCACCATAGGCATGTGTATCTCACAAACAGAAGCAGGTTTAAAATATTAACTGTCTCAGCATTGCTCAAAACCTAAGTCCATCGACTCATTTGACACTCAAGGCAACCTGAACTGATCCCCTGTAAGACCAAAATAAGAGGTACACTTCAAATGGTGCCACATCCACGTGGTCAACAGTCCCATTTCCTACGAGATAAATAGACAGGAAGTGAGAATCAGTTCAAAGTAAAACTAACCCAGCAGAGCAAACACTGCGTCTTAGAGAGTCTGGCATCTGGGTCACACCGAGTGGGATGTGGCCCCAGGGCTTGGGCCATCCTGCCCCTGTGACTTTGCTCTTTGAAGCCCACACAGTTCACTCACTGGGGCTGGTTTTGCATGCAGCCTACAGCTTCCATGGTGGGCACCTGCTGTGTGGGAGCCTAGGAAAGAACTAGCGTCCTAATTTCCAAGGCACTTTGATCACAAAACACCACCATGCACAAATCCACCAAGGGCTCCACTAAGGACCCTTTTCCTTGAGCATCTAACCTGCTTCCAAGGTTTCTCTCTGGAATCTGGGTGGAAGCCTATGATCTTAACTCCTGCGTTCTGTGTGTCTGTAAAACCAGCATCACTCGGGTGACATGAAGAAGTGTGGCCATAGAGTTCTTTGCCAGTTTAATGTGAATAAATAAAATCCAGGGCAGCCTTGGATGGCTCTTTTCACTGTGTGTCCAAGGCTGGTAACACACTTTATTTTTGTGCCCATGTGCACAGAATCTCAGCAGCCACTTCACCTCCAGCACCCCAGTGCACCCTGCAAGCTGAGCAAGGCTTCTGAGGTCCTAGAAAGGTCTCCAGGGTACAGCAGACAACACACAGTCCCCTCTGAGCTCAGTGGCAGCCTGAGTCCAGTCACATCTTGGAGGCCACATGGTAGGAATTAAGGAAAAGTGCTCTCCTTGAGGCACGCTCCCTCATGGCAAGGAAGACTCTGACACGGCTCCCTTTTCGGGCACCTCTCCTGTGCTGGCCATACCCTCTAAGGAATGGTCCTGTCCCTGCCTCCTGTCTCTGTGTGTGTACTCACTCAGCTGCTCTCCAATAAGGGTCCCTGGATTACATTCGAAGACCAAGCACAAAGACTATTTATCCCTGTGTGAGATTATACTATCATCAAGTTTCCTTTTTCCCATGTCAATAACACTGGGATCTTGGGACCAAGAGCTCACCAGAGGTCCAACCTTCCAGAAAGGTCGGGTGTGGGGCACAGAGGACAAAAGAGAAGTAGGCGATAAGGAGATGAATTAGTACCCAGGTTGGTGCTGGACCCAGACTCAGCAAGTGGAGAGATTCTAACGATGTGTGAAATATAGGGAAGAGGCAGAGTGTCACAGAGGTTGTCATCGTGGTGTACCGGGTACCATCCTGGATGGCCCATGGCCTCTCCTTCAGTAGCTCTCTGAGGCAGAGTACAGTGACCGCAGGGCTCCCTCACCTTCTGGTTCCAGATGGATGGCTCTGGCTGGTTATGCTTCACTAAGCAAGTCCAGGAAAGAACAGCCAGGTCTTCAGGTCACACCATTACCTGGCCAGTTTCACATGCTGACCCAAGCTTTTTCAGTACAGAGGGTCCAGGGCATATAGGGACCAAGTATCTCATGGCCTCTGTCACCCTATAAAGCCCTGGGATAATAGTATGACAGATAGTTGGTGCTGCAGATCTAGTCTACAAGCCTCCCACTGGCCCCAGACGACTCTGACCAGTAAGTCCTTTTGCCACCTCTTCTTTAGCTGACACCTGGGCACTATCAGTCAGCCCCCCCCCCCTCCCGCCCAAGCTGGAGGGCTCCAAGGGCAAACATGGATATAGATGTAGGCACTATCTATAGGTCCTTCAAACAGAGCCAGGATACAGGAGTGGCCTCTTTCTGCACACTGAGCACATCATAGGAACACTGCTGAGCATTGGGCAGGGCTGAGCTGGTAGTCTGTTCTTTGTTAAAGTGCCTCCCAGGCCTGGGCTAGCCCTAGGTCTCCTGCCTTCGTCTGGATACTTACTTTCCAGGGTTCATTTCAAGGAACCCCGTTCTTTTATCCCTGAAATTGCTCTGCTTTGAAGGGGGTGTCTTTTCCTTGGTGCCCAGGCCTAGCTGCTGACATATTGTGTGACTTTGGGGTTCAATGAACCTCAACTGCCTTAGAAGAGAAAAGCTTTTTTTTTTTTTTTTTTTTTTTTCCTTTCAGCTCCAGATTTTCAAATCTAAATCCCAGAGCTCAGTCTGAAGTGCTCACCCTCTGCTCTCTGGGCTCCACCCTCCTGCCCAGAGGCCTTCTACATAGATCTCCTCATGGGAACTCCCAGCCCCCAAAGAAGAGATGTTCATTAACTATCCAGATAACCCCTGTGCCCCTCTGTTTCCTCCTCCTTCACTCACTCTTATCTGGGTTCATAACCCCAAATTCCATCTCTGCTCTCTGACCCTGGCCAGTGCTGAAGGCTAGAGTTCACAATACCCACCTTCCCCCCCTCCCCCATCCACTGCCCGGAGGTCATATCTCAGTGAACATTTGATATCTTCTTTAATTCTTCTTATTTCCCCCAGATACCCTATTTAAAATGAGATTTAGAGACCTTTAAGTATCTGCTGTTAGAGATTAAATTTGTTTTTAGCTCTTCATGGTTCCCATAGCCATGTTTCTCTAGAGAGTAAGGATACTCCTAGACTCACTGGAGGTGGCCCAGATGGATTGCTGGGCTGCTAGGAGAGGCCTCACACGACACAAGCTCAGGACTAGACCCAGCCCTGATCCAAGGCCCCATGCTCAATAGAGGCTGTGCCATGGGGACTGGCTGAGCTGCACACGGGGTACATGCCAGAAGCTGAAGACTAGCCCGACCCAGCTCAGCTTTCCAGGTTGAGTGACCTTGAAGAAGTTGCTGAACCTCTCCGAGCACTGAACCTCTCCAAGCCTTGCTTTTCCTGCCCTGTCAAATGGACAGAAACAGATGTGTAGAACCCATAGGTAATGGCCACAACGCCTCCATGTCTCGTGGGCTCATGATTAACAGGAATCCCTCAGGCTCAGAAAGTCACAGGACTGGAACAAAATACAAATTCATGCCCAAGTGACCTAAAATGTGGAGGTTGTAGGAGTTTGGAGAAAAGGTGGGTGGCAGAAGTTTGTGCCCATCTGGGGAGCCTGAGAAAGATTTGGACTGAGATGTGGCACAGCCACTCCGTGCTTGGCTGTGCGTTGCAACACAAGATCATTCCTTTCTGACCAGCAGGTTTTTTGCCAGTAAAATTGTGAAGACCAATGGAGTCCGCCCACCCTTCTATGAAACGAGATCCTTTTCATCCTGGTCTGATCCCCTTGTGGGGTAATGTTTTATCGTCCCATTTTATTCACTGTGCCTTAGTTCCAACCCCTTGTAAAATTGGACCACAGTTAAAGAATCTTAGAGTGGAGGGCAAGATGGCCACTGCCATGCTTGGTGACCCCTGTAGCCACAGGGGAGGAGAGAACAAATTCCCACAAGTTGACCACTGACCTTTATATTCTTGATGTGGCACTCACATCTGCACCTACGTGTACACCCACACCCACACACACATACCCTTTCTAAGGCTCAAACAGAAAACCAAACAAACCCATGAAGCATTGGGTATTTTAAAAAAGAAAACCAAAGTAATGAGTTAATGTATCTGAGCCCTCATGACTGTGATAGTTCTTCCTCTGGTTCTTCCCATGGTAAGAATGTAGAACATTTCTGGCCCCATCTGGGCACAGGGCTTTATAGAAAACCAGTTGCTTTTACATGGTGTCAATGGTTGGGTTGGTCAGTGAGAATTATCATAAGCCCTGATTTGGGGCTTCTGTCCCCTTTTCTGTCTTACAGGACAATGCCACCATCTTTCTCTCACAATTTCCTCTTGCTAGCAGGGCTATGCTGCTTGCTCCTTGTTTCCCAAATTAAAAGTTACCAAAAGACAGGTGCCTCAGGCCATGACAAGAACCAGGAACCTTCCCAATGCCAGGAGTTTGCTTCCATCATCACCAATATATCCTTGTCTTTACTCCAAAAGGCAATCCATTGGCCTGAACAAACCAACATTGTATTCTCCCCAGTGAGCATCTCAGCTGCCTTCACAATGCTCTCCCTGGGAGCTAAAGGCAGCACTCACAAGCAAATCTTTAATGGGCTAAGATTCAATCTCAAAGATATGTCTGAAAAGGAGGTTCACAAGTGCTTCCAGAATCTCCTCCATACCCTCCTTCAGCCAAGCTACCAGGTCCAGATGATCACAGGTAGCAGCCTGTTCATTGATAAACATCTGAACATGGCAGACAAGTTCAAAAAGATGATTAAAGAGTTGTACCATTCAGAAACCATCCCCACCGACTTCGTGAACATTCAAGAAGCCAGGACACACATCAACAGACACGTGATGATGAGAAGCTATGGACATATATCAAATGTGGTTGAGCACCTTCCGATAGACACAGACCTTGCCCTGGTGAACTACATCTCCTTCGATGGTAAGGTACGGGTGGCACTGGGAAGGGCAACCACAGAGGTCAGAACCCAGGGTTCAAGTTCTTTTTCTCAACAATGAGAGAATTTATAGATGGGTAAGAAAGTGAGCAGGTAAGAGCTTTATTCAGAAGAGGCGGTATGTGACAAAACAGACCAGTTAGGAAGCAGCCTGGTGGGCTCATGAATGATAATGAGGATGAATGTGGTATATGATATTTTATGATAAAGAAGTCACATAATGAGTTATATGACCATGCCTTGGGAGCATAGATCTTACTAGCTTAAAGTGAGAAGTGGTGGGGTTTATATTTATCTTTTTACTGCTGTGTGTGAGTCCATGCCTACACAAGCCATGGAGCACATATGGAGATCACATCACACACAATCCATGAGGATTGGTTTTCTCCTTTTATCTTCTGGGTTCCAAGGATCAGATTCACATCACTAGGCTTAGAGTTCCCTGCTCCTCAACCACCTAAAAACCATGATATCCAAAGAGAAGTGTCCTGACCCACAGGACTTCAACGGGTCTCTGTCACCTGTAGAGAGAATGGGGAGGGCAGGAGGCACAGAACAACCACCAATCTGGGAACCTGATCTAGTGGGAAATCTTTATTATTTTAGGTTCTTTATATATGCTTCTGTAGGGCTGCAGGTGCAAGGAGAAGGGAGGGTTAGTGAGGGGGCAAAATTTGGCTTAGTGTTAGGCAGTTAAGAGCCAAGGTCAGTGTGCTCCCCAGTAGTTTCTTCCAAGGACTGTCTTAGTCTAAAGAATGCTGTCCTACTCTAAAGAGTGACAAAGGAGGGAATTCTTTAGTTGTCTCTTGGCTAGTGAACCAGTTCCTGACATTTTCCTCCCTTTATTTAAACTAAAAGATGGGCGAAGGTCAAGCGAACTTGAGGACATTAACCCTAGAGGGGAAGCAGAGGTCCCAAGCCCTTTCCTTATCTTACAAGGCTGCTAGAGAAGATGATTCACGCTGCTCAGGCTGAGGCTGATCACAGTCTGTACCATCAGGGTCAGCCGGCATGTTTTGCAAGGGAGAGGATTGTTGCATACCGAACCGCTAAGCTTTTGGGCATGCTTCTCCAGAGACCCAAACACAGAATACTTGCTCTTCACAACATTGGGCACCAATGTGTCCCAACCCGCAGGACTTCAACGGGATCTCGTCACCTGTAGAGAGAGAATAGAGGGGGCAGGAGGCTCAGAAGAAGTACCACCAGTTTGAGAACCTGATCTAGTGGTCAATCTTTATTATTTTTAGGATGTTTTTATATGCTTTTGTAAGGCTACAGGTGCAAAGGAAAGAAAAAGTTAGTGAGGGGCAAAACTTGGCTTAGTATTAGGCAGTTAGGAGCCAAGGCCTAGTAGTTTTTTTAAAAGACTGTCTTAATCTAAAAAATACTGTCGTAATCTTAAAAAAAATGACAGAAAATTTAGTTGACTCTTGGCTAATAAACCGGCTCCTGAGAAGAAGAAAACAAACAGAAAAAAAAAGCCCCCAAAACCAAAACAAGAAACCATTTTACTGTTTAGGATATGGCTATCCCACTATCATAAGGAAAGCTAACTGGTCCTTTCTGCTGACAAAAATTAACAGTTACCCAATGAAACAAACCTGACCCCCCCCCCAGGCCACATCCAGCACAACCGAAGACCTAACTCTGTGGTGACAGAGATGGACCCTGTCCATACTCCATCCCCACTACCGCTTTCCAATGAACTCAATCCTTGAGGCTCTGCCTTCTTGGATGATCTCAATGGTGGCACTCATACAGCAGAGGAGACGCTTTCCTGGCATCTGCACACATGAAGTTTCCCCTAAATACAGAATAGATTATTGTCTGCAAGGGGCAGGAATCTTCCAGCACAGAACTTTGACCCAAGAGGCTCCTGTTTTCACTGAGAATCTCCAGGCAGGGGCAGAGCTGTACCTCAGTGATGAAGAGGAGGTTGAGTATATGAGAAGTTAGAAGTTGTACCACAAACAAGTTCCCATGTAACTATCAAATATGTTTAATATCCAAAAGACAAAAGGGGCGGGGGAAGGGAGGAAATTGCAAATTTTCCACTAAGTTGTCTGATACAAAATATGTCTTCTATATTTTCAAGTGACCATCACGAAATCCCTTCAGCAGACTTTTATGACCACACTCATCCCATTTATCCTTGATGAAATTATGACTGAGAGGGAAATGTCACAGAGGGGACTGTGGATCTGACACCTATATTTTGACTCCACCCCTCCCCGATAGCCTCTTCTCTCTCCCCAGGAATCCACAATGATCAACTCCAAAATGAGTATACTGAGGAAGATGAGTTCCTCCTGGATACTGGCAAAGTGGTGTTGGTGCCCATGCTCAAACGCCTGGGTAGATTTTACCTGCATGAGGATAAGAATATGTCCAACTGGGTGCTGATACAGCAGTATGTAGGGAATGCCATGGCCATCTTCATCTTGCCAGACCTGGGAAAGATGCAGCAGCTGATAGAAAACCTGAGCCATGAGTATCTCAATAACATCCAGAACAACATTCATCAAAGGTGATTTCCTAGTCCGTGGGCCTATTCAGAACTGCCCTGTCCCCTGGGAACCTGCCTGAGGACGCCCCTCAGGACTGGCTACCAGCTAGGATAGGTGGACCCAATCCCTGGTTCCCTGTTATGAATCACAACCTGGAATCTTTAGAAAGCAGTGCTGGTCAGGTTATGTGGACTCACGAAGCTCACGATGAACTATAAGGTCTTAGAAGTTGCCTTTCCATTATACACATGCATTGCTGGGGTTTGTGACAGTCACTGGAGCCATATGTGATAACAGAACCAAGAATAGGAAGATGACCTTTGAGACAAAGACCCCAGTTGGTTCAGTTTCCAGGACAGAGTGTGAACAAGGGATGCCAGTCTAAGAATGTCTATAGAATCACTGTCCTTCTCTCAGAAAATGAGTTAATCTGGTCACCACGACTTTCACAGCGGACGTGGGTAGAGCTTGGCTAGGTAGGCCTTGAGAGGGAAAGGTTAAAAGGTGGGTACCTAGGGCACATTTGCAGGAGGCTCTGCCTTTTGACACTCTTCAGTGTAGTTCCTTGGGTCCTTGAGAATCAAGAGGTCGGAATCTGTTCTCCATCAGTGAGCCCAGGCCCTGGTATCTGTTTTGTGAGCTGGAGGCAAATGTGGAGAGAGGTGCTGCTCTGCTGGGCACAGCCGTGAGGCCCTGCACCCCCAGCAGAGAGCAGAGAACCAGATGTGGGCTGAGGTAAGAACTGGTCACAGAGCTGAAGGACAGTCGGTTCCCAGGCCTCCCCCAGCTTTCAGGGTCACTCTGCTCTTTTTGTCTGAGTAGATGTCACTCAGCTGCATCAGCCCCCACCAACTCTCAGGAGTAAGGAGTATCTCTAAACTATGGAGGAGGCGTTGAGACAATTGTTCCACGTGAGCAGCCTGGATCTGTTAGGAGGACTTCTCAGAGGAAGTGGTACTTTTGCAGCTACTAGGACAAGATGGTCTCACTAATGTCAATACCAGACCTTCATGCCAAATACAGAAGTTATGAGGACAGGACATTAAAGTGCTTTGCATCCTGCTGTGAACAGAAACAAGGCAGGAAATGGGAGAAGAGAACACTTTCACAGCATGGTGGGCCCCAGAAGAACAGGGAGATCTATGAAACCCTTACACTTTTTTGTCCACTATGACAGGTTTGTCAACTTACATTTCCCCAAATTTACCATTTCTGCAACCTATGACCTGGAGACAGTCATGAAGACGCTGGGCATCACCCAGATCTTCAGTAGCTGGGCCGATCTGTCAAAGGTCACAAAGGATGCCCCTGTGAAGCTATCCAAGGTGAGGTCACCTAACAAATGTGTAGTTCTGGATGTCTGAAGGTCATAAGGGCATGTAGAAGGCACAGCCTGGGCCTAAAGCTGAGGAGAAAGACACGTAAACAGGGTCCAGGTTAGGCTCTGAGGACTCTCAGGAGGTATCTGGAGGGATGGGGGTTAAAGTTCAGATCTGGGAAGTGACTTTTCATGTAGGTGGTACCACGGTTTTTCTCCTGAGGTGTTTCTCTGAAGATCTTCTACTACTTAAGATGTAGTTTGCTCATAATTATTTAGAGAATCTTAGGCTTAGATACTTCAGAAAATGTTTTATAATCTTCCATAAATGTGAACATGAAGTCCAATTTATGGTGAGTTTACCAATGAGGCTGACAGTTTGGGAAAATCAGTAGGCCAAAACCAATAGTGCTTGAACATGGGCTGCATATTTTGGGAGTTTGGGCACTCTGAGTGCCACATTCAGAGTCCTTGTCTCAAGAAGCTCAAAACTGGGGGACACATGACAGGGGCTCAGAGTGATCCTTCCCCTCTAAGGCTTCAGGCTGCACCAAAGGTATGAGAGATGAGGGCCAGGAAGGGAGCCAATAGAAAAGCAGGCCAAGTCATGAAAAGGAGTGATCATGAAGAAAGGGAGTCTCGGACAAGGTAAGATTGACATTAGAGACAGGCCCCAGAGAGGATCTCCTTAACTGAAGCTCCCACAGAGTCTCACTTCAGCCTACAGTGGGGACTGCACAGCTTCTGATCCACTTTTCTCTCTCTCTCTGTGTAGGCTGTGCATAAGGCTGTGCTGGGAGTTGAAGATAAAGAGACAGACACCTCTGAGCTTCCTGCTTGGTACTTACTATCTCAGGACCTCACTGTCATGTTCAACAGGCCCTTCCTAGTCATCATCAAAGATAAAACCTTCAACATTCCTTTATTCATTGGCAAAGTAGGGAATCCCAAACCACAGTAATTATACCTGAGCATCACTTTGTACCTTTCCCACCAGGTTTTCTCCCTAGATGACTTCAAGCATGGGTACCATATGCAGTTTTCTGCAGAGAGACTACTCCTATTCACCTCAAATATAATGAGCAATGACAAACCCAAATAAATAGATAAGCAAATAAACATTTTTTTAAAAGTTTCTATCCAAGTCCTGCTTGTCTAAAATGAGTGAATGCTTTCACTTGGGTTATTTGTGAGTGTGGGTGCACAGGAGCACAGGTGACTTTTTGGAAGCACACTTTTGAACAGCCTATCACAGCAACGTGAGTGAGGCATCAGGAAAGCAGTGTGACTGAAGTTTCTTACACAACTTACAAGCAGCTATACCAGTGAGGTGGTACCCATCTTATTCTGCTTACACCACCTCAGAAAGGAGCCTGTGGAATATTGTTTCTTGAGCCTTCTTGAGGTTCCTCTCCCTCCATGAAAAAACGCTTCAACCTTGAGGAAGCACTACATAATACTCCACCCCTCCCTTGGTCTATGTTCTCTGAGCCTTGGGAAGTATAATCATCATTTTGCATTTATAGTTTAGCATTGGACCACGGTGTCACACACAGGAACAATAACCTATAATTAGCAATTTGAGTGGTTGTAAATTTCTGTAATAATCACTATCCACTGTAAAAAGAAGCTTTCTTGTCCTAGGCTATCAGTGACTACTGTGAACAATCTTTTTGTACACTATGAGTATGTATTACTCTCATTGGCTACTAAAGAGCTAACTGGCCTATAGCTGGGCAGGAGGAGGTTAGGTGGGAAAACCAGACTGAGAGGATACTGGGAGAAAGAAGGGCAGGGTCACTGAAGTCAGAGGAGGTTCAAACAGATGCAAGTAGAAGCAAGATGGGAATGCTGTGCTGAAAGAAGGTACCAAGCCACATGGCAAAGCATAGAAGTAAATATGGGTTAATTTAAACATAAGAGTTAGTAATAAGCCTAAGCTATTGGCAGAGCATTTATAAATAATATTAAGTCTCTGTGTTGGTTATCTGCTCCCAGCACAGAAATACTCCACCTATGGAGTGGCAACAATAACCTATGGGAATCAAAACATGCTTAGAAGGCAAACTGATAGACACATCATATATGTGTAACAACAAAAATTATATCAACCTCCTACTGAGTCCTCTAATCTCCTGAGCCACAGGTTTTTGTTTGGGTCTACAGCACTAAATAAGGGTTTCTTCTTGTGGAGCATATCCAGTCAGGAAACAGTTGGCTCTACCCATGAGCCATATTATTATCACACCATATCATAGTTACTGTTCTATTGCTGTGAAGAGACACCATGACCAAGGCAACTTATAAAAGAAAGCATCTAATTGTGGGCTTGCTTACAGTTTTAGAGGGTGAGTCCGTGATCATCACAGTGGGGAGTGTGGCAGAGGCAGGCAGGCATAGCACTAACATGCAGCCACAAGCAGGAGGCAGAGAGTGAGACTGGGCCTGGAACAGGCTTTTTGAGAACTCAAAGCCCTCCCCTAGTGATACATCTCCTTCAGCAAGGCCACACCTCCTAATTTCTTCCTCAGTGGTCTACCAACTGGGAACCAAACACTCAAATGCATGAGCCAATGGGGGTCATTCTCATCCAAACCACTAAACACCAAGAGGCACATTTTGCCTGGTAAGTTCATAATAAAACCACTGACAACAGTCTCCCTTAGCCAACAACATGCAGGGGACTTCCTGGCCTTACAAAGAGCAATAGGTAGGGAGCAAACTTACAGCCCAGTTCCAGCCCCATTTCTCTGTGCCTGAAACCGGTCTCTCTAGTCCAACAGGGACTCGGAATCCAGTTCTGGCAGACAAGGAACAGCAGTTGTCAGGGCTTGCATTGTGTGAGGCCTTGGATGTGACCCTGGACAATATCTCATAGGAAGGCAATGGCATTTTCTATCAGAAACTACGGCCCTTGAAGGTGTCTTTTACCCTCTCTGGGCTTCATTCAAACTCTCATATCACTGTTTTTCCTGTTCCTCAGATGCTTTTCTAGCACTACATGATACTCCAAGGTTAGAAGTATATGTAGAAATCATTGAGGAATGTGAGAGGAATCCCTGATGGTCCACTGCCATCCATTACAAACCAGTGTCAATCAGTCTTGGGATTTGTCAGCTAAGGGGCTGCCAAAAACAGTGAAAAATCTGGACTAGAGATATGATTCAATTGATAGACTGTATGCCTCACATATGCTAGTTTCCAGTCCCTAGGACCACACATGCTTAGTGTGGTAATTCATGCCTATAGCCACAGTGCTTGGCATATGATGACAGGAAGGTGAGAAGTTCAAGGTTGTCTTCAGGCTATACAGAGGTTCAAGGCCAACTTCAAATATATGGGACTCAACACAAACAAAATTATACTTAATAAGGTTTAATAAACCATGAAAATACTGCCTATCTTGGTTATTTTATCAAAAGAGCAATGTTTAGTATGAATGCATGGATGGGGAACATTATCTCCCCTAACCTTCACGGTTATCCATTCACCATGAGCCATCTAGCCCATTATCCTGCCACATGGACGCCTTACATTCCCTTGTGCTCAGGTGCCTAATAGTGCCTTTGGCTATGCTTTTTCTTGCCATGATTGTCTCAGTGGCATTCTCGGGACAGCCATGGTCCCGGTGTGATGTCAGGGCTCCTGAGCACAATGTTTTTCATAAGACCCAAGCAGCTCTGTCCTGTCTTTCAGGGCTCCGAGAAGGACAGCTGTAACTATACAGCCATAGAACCCAGCAAAGTGTACCTGGTGCCCAGATCCTTCTGGATGCTCCTATCCTATGGAGTTATCTATCCATCCCAGTCTCAGAGGGCTGGCTTAGACTCAGGTAAAATAAAATCTCTCCTTGAATCAAAAGGTCCATGACTCAAGTTGAGGATGTGTCCAGAGACAATCAGAAGGGGCAGATGATTTGCTAGAACTCACCCTGTCAATATTTCAACAGTGTCGCAAAAATCACTCTTAATTCCCTAATTGCTTTTCTACTGGGGAAAGGAGGCTGACTTGGAGGAACTGCATCCCAGGCAGTCCAGGGTATATATAGACAGTATAAATCAAATTGTGCAATTATTACTTAGAAAAGAGCCTTTCAAAGGCATAGGCAGCCAAAGAGAAATTGGACATTTTGAAAAAAAATTTTAAATCTGTACATGAGATGAAACAGGGTGAAAGGAAAATATGCAGAATGTAAGCAAATGCTTCAGATCATGTATCTGGTAATGGAATAGTATCTGAAAATGTAATTGTAAAATTTAATACATCTTTATGCACACACACACACACATATGCACACACGGACACATGCACGTGCACACGTGCACCAGCGCACGCATGCACACAGACACCCATGCCTTCTAAGGCTCAAAGAGAAAACCAAAACAAACCCATTAAGCCTGGGGAACTTCCCCAAGAAAGATACACAATGACTTCTCCACAGAAGTTCACATCAGTCAGGATTAGGGAAACAAACACGCCTTTAATCCCAGCACTCAGCAGGCAGAAGCAGGCAAATCTCTGAGTCTAAGGCCAGCCCGGTCTATATTTTGAGTTCCAGGACAGCCAGAGACTATGTCTCAAAAAAACAAAAAGCATGGGTGTGTGGTTATATACAGAAACATGGATAGACAGCTATTTACAGAGTCTGGGTGCATGGTTACGTACAGGCACATAACTAACTTTTAGGAAGATGCTCTCTGAACAGCCTGCTATAGTATCATGAGTGAGACTTCAGGAAGGCAGTGACAGAAGTCCTTCACACGACCTGCAGGCAGCTACAGCAGCATGTTCACTGAGTTCTTTCTCCTACAATCCTAGGGCTTCTGGCCCACATCTGGGATCACTTCCAAATCCCTCTCAGACTGGTTCCCCACATACTCAGCCTCTGCCACAGCAGTAATGCCACTGATTTTCTGTTTAAATTATTCTTACATCACAGTACCAAATGCCTATGGCAACTTAAATAAACCAAAACTTCTTCTGCCTCATGGCATCCCAGAACATTTAGTCCATGGTTGTTTGACTCTCTGTACTTGGACACAGCACCACGGCAGGAAGCCGAGAGAAGAGGGATGACAGGAATAAGCCCAGGGCAAAAGACAGCCGTTGACTACTTCCTTCAGCTAAGTAGCTCTTCTTCACGTTCATTAGTTCCCCCCGAGATGGCACCATGTGACTCCATCCATAGGTTAGGGCAGAGGTTAAGTCAGAGCTTTCATGATCTGGCCATCTCTAGAAAATGCTGAGACAGACCCAGATCTATGCTGCACTAATTCCTGAGGCCTTTCAAAGTCAAGCTGTTCATCAAAATCAACCACACACCACATGGTCCAATGTCACCTCTCCTTTATTTCAAAAGAAACAGAAGGACCTCGAAAGATATGCTTGCATTCATGTTCAGGAGAGCGTAACAGACACAGGTTAAAATGTGGTCCTAAGCTATGTGCCCATCTATGACTGGATGGGAGAGCAAAAGGCAGGCAACCACACAACAGAATATTACCCATTCGTTTGAAAAGTCAGAGAATCCGTGTTGTCACTGGGTGAGTTTAGCACATAGTATCACCAGATGCCAGTCTCTGCAACTTTAAGAAATTTGCAGGCTTTCAAGGTCAGAGAGGCAGGAAACCCTTCCTTCCTTCCTTCCTTCCTTCCTTCCTTCCTTCCTTCCTTCCTTCCTTCCTTCCTTCCTTCCTTCCTTCCTTCTTTTCTTTTTTTTTTTTTGTTTTGTTTTCTAAGACAGGGTTTCTCTATAGTCCTGGCTGTACTGAAACTCATTCTGTAGACCAGGCTGGCCTCAAACTCACAGAGCTCTGCCTACCTCTGTCTCCCGAAGGAAGTACTTTCTTACTGTACTGTTTGTATGTGTGCTTTACATCTATGTCTGTGACCTTGTATATATTTCCAATGTATGCATCTGGGAGGGGAGTTACATGGGTTACAGGGAACAATTGAGTACTTGAGGTTGAAGGGCTTCTCTTCACCCTGTCCTTGAGGTAAAGCTCCTCCTCCCTGGAGTGGACAGTATCAATTCTCTCTCAGCTACACCAAAGATCCCCTTCTGAGGCACTGAGCTATTATCCCTCTCTGTCCCAAGACAACCGTGTTTGAGTGCAATATGGCACAGGCCCTAGTATTCAAGTGAAGCTTCTCAGGCTGGGAGTGGAAACACACTGACTGGGCAGTGACAACATCAAGGCTAAGCGTATGTACAGACCCATGGTCTCCTCAGCAACTCCCTCTGTCTCCCTTCTAGGTAGGTGGTACTGTTAACTCTGCTTCATTAAATCAGTTCAGGGGAAGACAGACAAGCCCTCGGGCCACAGCAACAAAAGGCACACCACCTCCTAGATGGGATTACAAACTGCCCCGGGCTCTCCTCCCCAGTGGAATGCCATTGCACACATAGGGACTGTTTCTCACACTCTGCTGTGCCTATAAATCCGCAGGGCGAGAGCCTAAGGGACAGTTAGTGTTGCTTGCCCAGGCCACGAGCATCTCACTGCCTTGTCAACTCTATTTGGTAAGTTCCATAACGGGCATCCTTCTGAACCCAGGGGTAGGTAGGGTCAACCTTTCCATCTGTCTCTGTACCTTCTCTACACAGAGGAACGTGAGGTACAGATTCAATTCCTATGGGCAGATTCAGAGAGACCAAAGACCTCATCTGTGCTCCCAACACACAGTATGCCCACTATTGAACACTGGCTCAGACTAACCTGGGGGCCTGCCCCTCTAGGCCTGGGCTGACCCTGGACTGCTTACCTTCCTGTGGTCTCCACCTGGGTGGGGAAGACTGGAGAGACAACTCAGGCAGTTCTGTCTCCCCATTCCAACCCAATATTCTCATATTGGGAATCCTTCCACACCCAGTCCCATGACCCTCTACTAGAAGCCACAGGCCTTGACCTCCGCTTGTAGATTCAAGGACTAACTCCAAGCACAACTCTCTTAGGATAGAAAATGGTTTATTTTTTTTTAACTGCTTTAAAGTGTGTTTCTGAAAACTACCTGTGACAGCCCAGGCTCCTAGACCTCTTCTCTCCTGCCCTGGAACCATTTGTCCTTGGTCACCTGGAGAGAAATGCCTCATCAGCCTGGGAAAATATGTTCATTAACTCCTCAGACAAGCTGCTGCTCTTCCAACCCCTCCTTCCACTTTGTTGTTTGGATTCACACTCCTGATTCCAACGAGCTGGCTCAGGGCTAGTCCAAAAGGCTGGAGTTTTCCAAACCTATAAACTGCTCCCAAGATTATATCAATATGTAAGTATTTATGTTACAGACTTTGTTATGTTCTCATCAAGAAATAGAGGACTGTGTAGCTTCCCTGAGACAAGAAGGCAAAGTGCTCGTATGTATCAAGAGAAGTGCAGACCAGTAGACATGACCTGCCCTGAGTGTTTATCACTAACACTCTTCAATGATGAGATTGTAAGATGTCCCTCACCCGGACAGGGAGCACAGCATAGGTGTGGGAAACTGCGGTTGGTTAGTGGAAGTTGTCATAGCCCTGAGACTGTGTTGCTTTCTCTGTTTTGCAGGATGATGACATCCTTTTCTTCCCAGGCTCTCTTCCTGATAGTAGGTCTGTGCTGTGTGTTTCCCAGAGTCCAGACTACACATTATGAAGAACTCTATAACGACTCAAGCATTGACCACTTCCAGTGCAGGAAGGTAGCCCTCACCATCTGCAATGTCTCCATCTCCTGGTACAAAGAGATGGCCCAACAGTCAAGCTATGGAAACATCTTATTCTCCCCTATTAGCGCTGTTGCTGCTATTTTAATGCTCTCCCTGGGAACCGAAGGTAACGTTAGCCAACACATCCTAGAGGGCTTAAAGCTCAACAAAACAGGCCTGCCGGAAGCTGAGATCCACAAGTGTTTTCAGTATCTACTCCATGCCATCAGCCAGCCCACAGAGACATCCCTACTGAAAAGTGGTAACAGCATATTCATTCACCAGGACCTGGACCTGCTGGGCAAATCTGTGCAGAGAATCAAGGACCTATACTTCTCTGAAGTCATCTCCACCAACTTCAGAGACAGTGTAAGGGCCAAGACAGAGATCAACAGTTACATGATGGCAAAAACTCACAGGAAAATACTGGACATGGTGAAGGACTTGAAGAATGACATGTTCCTTGTTCTGGTGAACTACATTATCTGGAATGGTAAGGGTGATGTCTCCAGGGCATTTATCCAAATAGATGCTCATATTCCAATGTTCTGCCTCCTTGACATCCCAAAGTCGAGGGGGGCAAATGACTCTGTCTTCTTCAGGCTTTCACAAATAAACAGCATAACAGTTTTCAACAAGCAATGAGATTGAAGGATGAAGGATTAAAGCAACCTCTTAGCTGGGCTTTATAGATCATTCTCTACACAAACGTTCTTTTGAAATCTGTGTGAGTGAAACAGGAGAATATATAGTGTTCTTCAGGACAAAAGTTAGTAGTGTAGCAGGGAAGTTTCCATGGAATATACTGAGAAACAGTAAGCATTGTGGGAAGTCAGCTTTGGAGTCTGAAAATAATTGGCTTCCATTGTGGCCTCCTTCATCCATTACCTGTCTACACTGGACAAGTCATTTTATCTGTTTGGGGCACAACTTTCCATTTTAGCACGGACTAAGCTAACCTAGTGCTGTAAGGCCATGAAAGAATTAGTGAGGTTATACAGGGCATGAAACTTTTTGGAGCACATGCACTTGACCCACTAACCTTGACCCCAAGCATGACCTCCTGCCTAGAAATGGTTAGGTCAGGACTCTGAGAGGAACATCTGTGCCCCAGGGAATATCCAACCTAAGGAAGGGCTAGGAGTCGAGGCTAAGGCCTGTTCCTCTTCCTGTGAACTTCCTTTCCCCTGGGCAAAGTCCTGCAGAACACAGCACCCAGATCATAGCTTCGTTCTCTTCCCAGCCCCATCAGCTCCTCCTTTCCAGTGACAACATGAGACCAGGGTCTCTGTGGGTCCTACTCATTCATGACCATGAGGAAAGGTCCCCGAGGCTCCTACCTATTCTGATGGCCAGGATGGTCATGATTTTGTACAGCACTGGAGAAGCTATCCAGGTATTTGCATTGCATGTGGGGCTCAGAAAAGAACTCAAGGTACCCCAAAAGGTTTGCCTTGAATGTAGATTAAACCATTGCCTGAAAAGGACAAGAAACCTTCAGGAAAATAAAAAGGTATACAAATGTAAGTTAGAGACCACTGATCACCTGCATTCATTATCATTTAGCATCCCCAGGAAAACCATTAAATAAACATATTACCTTTTTTTTTTTCAAAGACAGCTTACCTTTGGAACCTGCCAGGATAAACCCAAACTCTACGCTCCTCCTCAAGTTCAAGTGACCTTTACAAAGCCCTTGTGCAATATTCAATCCATTCTTATTCTACTTTTAACTGATAAAACCTGAGCTCCAAGAGGAGACTCCTGACTCCTTTCTTGTGATACACACGCACAGACCTAAATCCACCCTGTCTGACATGCTCTCTTCATCCTCTCCAGGCAAAATTATCAACAACTTTGAGTGTCAGTTTATCAAGATGGAGGATTTCCACTTTGAAAACAGAAAGCCCATCAAGATTCCGACGATAAATAGCGTGGACATGTACCATCTGTTCCGAGTCCAGGACCTGTCTAGTATGGTGCTGATATATAGTAACAGCCAAGACAGGCCCATGGTGACTTACTTCATCATACCTGATGAGGGGAAGATGAACCAGGTTGAGCAGAGACTGACCTACCCACACTTCCGCAGGATGAACCAACAATTTAGCCTAAGGTGATTTCCTAGTCCAAGCAGCCACTCAGAACCTCCCAATCTCTTATCATTAGGTGACAAAGGCCCGAGAAGCTGGGGCCCCAGCCACTTTGAGCTTCTAGGCAGACTCTACAGTAGGCCAGGCCTGATGCCGGAAACAGTACTCAAAATAAAGAGGTAAACATGTTATCCTTGGGGGAAAATCACACCCTGGTATGGGCACATTTCATCCTCAATAGGCAGAACCCAGGGCAGGGGCCATAGTGGCGGCAGTGTATGTTTCCCAGGCTCGAGCTACCTTACGGGTTAGATGTGAAGGTAGATAATCCATGGAGTGTTCGGAGGGTAGGGGAAGAGCCTGTATGGAAAACTTCAGGAAGAAAGGATCACACAGAGCATGAAGAGACTCTATTGGTCTGTCACTCTTTGTGGGATTTATCAGGTCCCCAGAGCCATGTGCCACAAATCAGGGAGCCCATATCCTGCTGCCTGTTAAGTAGGTGCACTCTGAAACACAGGGACACTCAGGCAGACCTGAGGTGAACTGTCTGCAAAGGTGCCACTCTGCTGACTGGCCTAAAACTCTTTCTGAGGCTCAGAATCTGCAACTGAGAGCAGAGAAACAAGCTGGGGCTGTGAGTGGAGCTGTTGAGAGCCCAAGACTCAAACTGAATGCTGAAACTTCAGCATGGTGGGGGCGGGGGGAGTGGCTTCATCCTGCTCCCCAGTAAGCAGCCACATACAGCAGCACTGACTTCTGCTGTCCTGAGAAGGTAACCCTGCCTGAATAGGAGGGGTTACCATAGACCATAGTGAGACATGGTTCCATGGGAACACCCTGAGTCTGACTGAAGGGCTTCTCAGAGCAGGTGTCATGTGACGGGCTCCCAGGACAAAGTATTCCTTCCGCATTAAAGAAGAGCTTCCTTTCTTGCCGACTAGGATGGTCAAGATACACATTCCCAAACTGTCAGTGTCTCAGACCTATGACATGGAATCAGTGATGAACCTACTAGGCATCACCTCTGTTTTCAGCAAGCAAGCCAACCTCTCAGTAGCTATGGAAGACACACCTCAGAAGTCCTTCAAGGTGAGGTCACCTCATAGGGCTGTCCCAGTGTCTCAGTGGAATAGGTTAGAGATGCAGCACAGGTGTGAAGCTAAGGAGAAGGGAAACAGTGTGGATTAAGGCAATGTGAACTCCTCAGGAGGACTTTAGGGATTTATCTGGAGAATGGAGTCAGAGGTCAAAGATGCTACACAAAGAGTCTTTTGTTGCTGATAATGTAAGTACCTCCCCTGAATCACCTCCCTGAACCTTAGTTTCAACTTTGCCTGGGACCATTAAGTCTTTGAAATTCAAATTATTCATATTCAAACAGAGAGGCCTCAGCTTGGTGACCTGGAACATTATTCTAGAATTTTCCACCTGTGGCATTTAGAGCTAGCAGACAACTACAAAGTCAGAAGTATTAATGAAATTTCCAAAGATACCACCGACTATTTCAGGAAAATTAAAGGCAGTTCAGAATGGGCTGCATATTCTTGGAGTCTGGACACTCAAGATCATCTTCAGAAACCCAGTCCCAAAGGGCTACAGCTATATACAGGGAAGGGGACCCTTGCGCAAAGGACATGAAATACAGATGACCTTCCCACTGTGAAACTATGAGCTGTATCCAAGGCCATGAAAGGCAGAGTCAAGAAGGGATCAGGGAAGTGAATGAGTCGAAGCAGGCCGACTGGAGAGAGGAGAAGGGCTTTCGGTGACCACCATAGAGCAGGCTGAGGGCAGAGCTGTACCATAAAGGGTGGACATAAGCCATTGAAGGTTCCTCTTACATGGGTTCCATATGAGATGTGATTCTAGGTCAGAGTGGCTGCTGCCCCTTCTTACACGCTTCTGCTTCTCTTCCTACAGGTGTTAAGTAAGGCTGTGCTGACCCTCGATGTCTCAAAGACAAGATCCCCTACAAAATTTTGCCTTAAAAAAGACCCGTGGCCTGATGTCCCTCTTATTCAGCTAAATAGACCCTTCATAATCTTCATCCAGGACCCAACAAACAATGCCCCCCTCTTTTTAGGCAGGGTGGCAAATCCCAGAAATTAACTGCTCTTGGGAATCATCCTATCCTCTGAGAGTTGGGTGTCCTCCATGCTGACATTAAACACGGGAGAATTTCACCCATACCTGAGTGTCCAGCAAATCTCTCTCCTGGATGCGTCTATGTCTTCCTCTGTTCCTGGAGGTATGTGGGGACTCCAGGTCACAGTGTGTCACAGTGTCCTCTGCCCCACATTTGTGTTTAGGAAGTCTCTGTGCTGTCACAGTTCCAGCACTGACAGGAGGCGACCATGTTCCCTTCCTGTTGCACTGTTGTTTTACCAGTACTATCCTCTATCTGACTGGGAATTTTCTGAGAATGGCTGGAGAAGATGGGCTGGGGCAGGACCCCGACCTTTGTCCCTGTCATTCCTTCCCTGTCAGAGATATCTCACAAATCCCCCAATGAACAGAAAGATCTCTGAATCTTGGTCTCTGTCTTCTCAAGTCAATCAGGCCCATGAACCCAAAGTCACTTGCTTTGTCCCCTCATCCTTGCTGACCATGAAGCAACGCCATCCATATAGATGACTCTAAAGTGTCATGACAAGGATACGTCACTGCAGGAGAAGGACACCTGTCCTTTCCCATGTTCCCCTGAGATCTTGAAGTCATATGCACCTGTTCTTACCCCCATCTTCAGACTCTAAATGTGTGATTCCAAGGGCAAGCCTGAGTCTCATAGTAGACCCCAGGATCCACCCTGTCATCAGGGCCAGGCAGTCCACCCCTGCCCTCCTCAGACCTCCACCTTGCTAACAGCAGCCAGAGTCCTCCTCCCAGAGAAGACTCCTACTCCCCAGAACAGTCCCACGCTGTGAGAGTGCAATCCATTTCAAGCTTATCTGGAGATGCCCCCCCACCCTCCATACCTGAATAACTGTGGACATAAAGCATTGGCTTGAATCATAAGATTGTTATATTTTAGATCAAAAGTGCCACAGTTGTGTGATTTCACAGGACTCGGTGATTAACACACACCAAGTATTTCTCTAAATGTGATACTTTTCTTAGTGATGTGCTAGTGCCCACAACCTCTCCAAACTCCACCAAAGATAAGACCATTCTCATGACAGAACTGACGCTGGATTTCAGGGTCTCGGGACCTGGGTTCTAGTTTATCCACTGTGTGAAGTCATCAAACTGAGCCACTGTATTTCTCTTGGGGATGACAAAGACTATTTTGATTTGGTTTCTTCCATCTCGGTAGCCCATGTGCCATTGTGAAGGATAGTGTCCTTTTCATCAGGATTATTCTCTGGGAGCCAGACCTCCCCAAGGAGTAGCTGGGGGGGGGGGACCTTCCCTGGATGCCCATAGTAGTGCTTCACAAATCTGGTGAAAGACAAGGCCTCACCCTCCTCATTAGTAAACTGAGGACAGCAAGGAAGTTGTATGTTCCTTCAGGGCAAAGCTACTAAGAGGAAGTCTCATTCCTGCAAGGTTTACTATCCTCCACCCCTTCACTTCCCCATTCGCAACCCTCTCTACCCCTACAGCCCCTTTGTCCCCCACCCCCCACTCAGAGAGCTAGTCAGCACCCAAACAAAATAAAATTTCTTCTTAAACCCTGAGACATCTTAGGCCCACAACTCAAGTTGTGAACATTTTTCTAAGAACACACCCAGATGCCCAGTGGAGAAATGACCACTTGCTAGAATTTTTCCTGCCCCCATTTCACCAGCCCACAGAGCAAAACGTTATGAGAATCCGCACTGGTCCCCAAACTGCCCTCAGGGAGACAGGAAGTATATGCAAGTGGTGGAGGAAGGGAAGTGAGGCCCACTACTACACTTTTGATGACCGAGATAGATACAGGAGAAGCAAGATGTTATCATGTTACCAAACCAAGCCAAATACTACCAGTATGACAGGAAAGGTTACCACTGGGGACCTCAGCTAGAGTTGAATGGAGCTATCACTCCTCAGTGGTAACAGGGATGCTCGCCTGGGCACCAGGACAAGTTAGTTTCCTTGGGGGTTTGTGATGGGCTAAAGTTTGTACTCTAAATCCTAGGCATTGTTTAAAAACATCTCATGCTAGAGCACCCTAGCCTTGAGCTTGGAACACACTCTTCCGCTGAGCCTTGCACCTGCCACATGGAGTCAGGAATCTGTTCCCCTGAGCCTTGCACCTGTCCCTGTCCTCGAGGTGACTGTAAATCACACTCAGCAGGTGACAGCCTACGCTATTTGAACAGCTTTGCATTCCGTGCCAGACCTAGGACTCTGAAGAGATAGTTCAGTGTATGTCCAGTTGTCCTTGTGTGATCTCCAATGAGAAAGAATTTCACCTCAGTGTGTGTGTGTGTGTTCCTGTCATTGTCAGACTTTGTGTATACTTATATTTCTGTCAGTGTGTACACATGTCTGGGAGGAGTATAGTATGGCACGGATGTACATGTGAGGATGAAGGGCTTTATTCTGCCCATTCTCAAGGCAAAGTTCTGCCTCCCTGGGATGGATGGACACCACAAGCTTTTCTCAGCCATATCAAGGACCCTTTCTGTGGCATTAGGCACTTGGCCTATCTCTCCTCTATTCTCAGACAAACAGACCTGTACAGAACAGAGGCCAGGTCCTCCTGTGAGACTTCAGGGCAGGAATGGAAGTGCACACTAACTGGAGATGACAGTATAGCTCAGGCACAGTCATAGGCCCCTGAGGCTCATGAGTCTATTACTCTACTCTCCTCTGCTCCTTGAGGTGGGCTCAGGTAGCTCCAGAACTCCTTCCCTCCCCTGATTCCAGAAACTAAGCCCAGAGAAAAACAGGCAGGCCGTGGGTTACAGTAGCACATGGCCAGGCTTACAGGCAGTCTGGGCGCTCCTCCGCCAGCACGCAGAGCCTGAATGCCCTGGGCACACAGAGCCTGAATATTCCTTTTCCTACTTAAACTATGAGTCCGCAGAGCAACAGCATGAGGGACAGATGGTGCCGCACATCAGCCTACATGTCTCCTCCTGGCCTGTTAATCCTGAAAAGTAAGTACTTCACCAGGCTCCTCCTGAGCCTGAGGGGCCAGCCTCCCACACTGCTCAGCACACTTTGTACACAAGGAACTCTGAAGCATTCAGGGTTGTGATGGAGCCAGAGAAGGAAAACAGTCTTCTTGCAAGCTCTCGGTACACGGTGGACCTACAAGTAAGTGCTGGGCATGCTGACCTGGTGACCTGCTTCAACTTAGGCCATCTTTCCAGACCTAGGCTGACCCTAGGCCTCCAGCTCCCTGATTTCTGATGGCTGAGGGTCTAGAGGTACTTAGGGTGCTTATCTACAAACCAATAACTTTGGAAATCCAAGCCCAGCCACAAACCCACCCACACCTTGACTGGGATTAAGTGACCTGTAACCCGACCATCTGTTCTGGCTGATCAAAACATATTTCCCAGAGTTCCTTGCAACAGTCTCAGCTCCACACTCCTGTGCTTCCTGGGCCCGTCCTCCTACACCAAAAATCCTTTGATCTCCTGCTGGGAACTCCAGAAAAGGGAGAGATATGTGTTTATTAACTCTTCAGATAACCTGGCTGCCCCTCTGCCCACCTCCTCCCACTTTCTTATCTGGGTTCATGACCCTATCCTTCACCTTTGGTGCCTCCCTAGTCCCCTGGCCTGTGTCTACTGCCATGTATCTCACTTCTCATCAGAGCAATGTTTCCAGTGTAACAGGCATGAAAGGCAGCCATGGCAGAAGGACCCCCCTGGAGAAAGACAATCAAAGAAGACACTGGCAAGGCCAGGGTGAGGTCAGGGCCCCAAACAAGAAGGCTGACAAGACTGTCCCCGGAAATCCTGAAAAGAATTGCCCTGTTTGATGTTACAAAATGTAAAATAGCTCTTCAGTTCAACAGGAAAGAATAGCCATCCTGTGTCTTTATATGCCAAACATCACAGTTCCTGACAAGGGCTGGTGGCAATTCTGTGTGCTCTTATAGTAGAACAAAGAACAATAATCAGCAACCAACCAACAATCAAACAGATGGTCAATAAGGGGAGCTAAGACCCCAAAGTCATCTCTAACGTTCCACCAACAGCATCACATACACTGTTCTCCAGTGCCTGTGGACTGTTCCCCAAGGCAGGCCAGGGGGGAATCAGAGAGTATAGACACCAGGAAGCTAGACTGGGAGCCACAAGAGGTAAACAGAGGTTGTAAGAGAGAGAAGGAAGAAGGTTCTGGAAAACACTGGAGGTAGAAGGGTTTAGAAGAGGGAGAAGAGAAATGGGTGGAGAGCGTCAATCAAAACAGGTGTAAAGATGCCTCACGGAACTCTGCGGGCTATTACAAAATAGTATATTACGTTTCAAAGTAAAGCTGGGAGGCGGTGGTGCACACCTTTAGTCCCAGCACTGGGGAGGCAGAGGGAGGTGGATCTCTGTGAGTTTGAGGCCAGCCTGGTCTACAAAGCAAGTTCCAGGACAGCCAAAGATACAGAGAAACCCTTCTCAAAATAAAATAATAAATAAATAAATAAATACATTTCAAAGTAAAAATATTTGCGACCCAAACATAAAGAAACAAAAAAATGAAATGCCAGAAACACATCCCAGGAACAAGCTAAGAATCTTGATAACAAGTATCACAAAGACCACTGATTTGAAGATTTCTTTAAAAATCCATTATCAGGAAACAGCAAACTTTGAGTAGAAAACTCAGTAAATGATATAAGCAGCAAACTTAAAAAAAAAAATACAGAAAAGATAGACAGAAATGGAGTTTTGTAAGATTTCCTAACTTCCTGCAATTAAAAAAAATACAAATGTATTTAAGAGCATTGTCCACCTGTCTGGTGGACAGACATGCGGTCCTGGTGCCCACTGCTAAGAGATGAGGGAGCAGATGTCTGTCATGTGAAGAGAAGGAGATCTGTGTAATCTCACTGGAGGACAACTTGGTTTCCCTACTGGGGCAAAAGGGAAACACTCCCACTTTCCCAGGAAGCCCACTCCTGGGAATTTTCCACACAAGTGTTAACACAGCTCCATTCAAAGGGGAGAAAATCCAAGGAATTCTATTTTTCTTTTTACAACTTAGTACATCCCTGAAATAAAGCACGGTACAGAACTTTTACAAGGCCCTGGATGAGGCTGGGGAGACAGCTCAGTGAGCAAAGAGAACGCATGCAAAATGAGGACCCGGCCTTATGTTTCCAGAACCCGCATAAAAGGGTAGCACACATCTGAGGTAGCACCCACAGCTCTAATCTTAGCATTCCTACTGCAAGATGGGACGTGGGGACACAGGGATCTTAGAAGCCTGAGAGATAACCGTACAGAACCATTAAGAGATGGTCTCTATCTAAGAAGGTAAGGAGAGACACTGGAGCCTCTGCTCTGACATCCATGCACATGGTATGATGTGCATTCACACCCTCAAAACATGCCCCATCATATACACATGCCAGGTTGGTTTTTTTAAAGGTTTTGTGGAGAATAACATGGAAAGATTGCTGAACGCTAACAAGAGTCCAATTAAAAGAAAGAGTGTGTATGTGTTTCCCCTAAATTTACATATATGTCAATTCAGCTGCCAACTATGTATTAACCATGTATTATGTTCCAGACACTGGTGTGTCACTGGGTACAAAACAGACAAAACGTGTGTCTGTGGGAAGGTTGTCACTGAGGGATTTGGGCACATGAAGCAGGTGCATAGCGGGGTGTGGGGGGGGAGGTGATGAGTCCCATGGAGAATGTGTTCTGCTGGGGATGGAGATGTTGGGGTGAGGGTCCCGTTCAGATGCTATGCTCAGAAAAGACACCCCTCTGTGATCCCTTTGCCCACTGGTAAGATGATGTCTGAGACTCAAGGCAAGTGACCTGTGTGGGCATTGGGAGGACAAGCAGGCAGGAGAGGGACCAGATGTGTTTGATATGGTTAAGGTCAGTGAACAGTCAGTTCACTCAGAGCAGTGGAGCATGTGAAAGGGTGGATGCAGACCATTTCACTTTCTTCTCTAATGTTTAAACAGATGCATTCATTTAAGAAGTAAATTGGAGGGGTACTGGGGAAATAAAGGGGCAGAGGAGCCAAGCTGCTCCAGGGTCAAGATACTTGGGGGGGGGGGGCAGGATACTCTAGGGGTTAGAATACTCCAGGGGGAAGGATACTCCAGGTGTCAGAATACTCCAAGGATTAGGATACTCCAGGGGACCAGGATGATCTAGGGTCCAGAATGTTCCAGGGATAGGATTTTCCAGGAGGCAAGGATGCTCTATCCTTACCCAAATGGGGATCTGGCCTGAAAGAAGGAACTTTATAGATTACCAGGAGATAGTCCTTGGTCAGATGAATTTGGAGAGTTTAGGATTAGTCTTCATTTAAGGACTTCTCGGAGCCTTTTAAATATTCCTATCCAAGTGGGAAAAGATAATACAATGTTCCCCAAGCTGTCCTGACCATGTAGGCAACTACTCCAAACCACTTCCAACATTGCACAGGAGACAGCCAATGCTCTACTCAGAAAACAGAGGCAGGCAGATCTCTGAGTTCAAGGCCAGCCTGGTTTACAGAGTGGGTTTCAGGACAGCCAGGGCTACACAGAGAAACTTGGTCTCAAAAAGGGGTGGTGGTAATATTATTTATTAAGTGTGGTGGGGATGGGGTGGCTCACTCTAGCAGTGGTGAGGAGAGCCTGATGGAGGCAAAGCCAGAGGTGGTAGACCCCAGACCTCCTATCCATTGCACAATCCGTCTTTCTGCCTGTGTGAATGTTCCCTGTGGTCAAAGACAGCGGCACAGATGGCTTCAAAAGGCTCTCTGCTCTGGAAACTCACAGTCTGCATAGAAAGACACTGATGTGGTGCAACACCCATCAGCCTGAAGTTTTAGTTCAGAATGACATCAACACAGCATGTGATAACTTACTGCCCAAGACTGATTCCTCCCTCCCAGATGTTACATGGAGGGCAACTGAGGTACCAGACATGAGGTGAATGGGAGTTGGTGGCCAGGTCCCAATTGCACAATCCCATATCAACTTGAGCCTGTTAATATTAACTAGTCTCCAGACTAGGAAAGCATCAAGAGATGCCAGTCACTACCCTCATGATGATGTTGTGTTCATCTTGGCTAAATCAACCTCATACTCTTACTTGGTTTCCCATATCAATCCTGTTCAATCTTCCATAAATATATGTACTTTTGTTTTATGTGCTGGCTTTGGAACCAGAGCTTCTACATTCCAGGAAACTTCTCTCCCCAAGGTATCTCTTTGGGCTTCAAGCATAGCTGTAATCTCTGAGATTACATGAGGGAATGGTCAGAAACTGAAAAGTTGAGTGGGAGAAAAAAAGATCCTGTAGAAAACATGAGTTACCAGCTCCAGGTTTGCCACAGAGTGCCGTCTTGAGCAGCTTTGATAACCATGCCATCAAAACTGCTCCTAAAAACACATTTCTTCCCAGTGGGCATTAGCTATGTTTAGACATCTTTTGAGGAGATTGCTAATAAATTTCAGATTTAGTCAACCAAGCAATCATGCACTGAGCCTCTTGTACTGAGTAAGCTATGTGTTCACTCAGTCATCTCACACTATGTGTCCCCACATACAGGTCTACGACTAGACACTGTGCTTTGCGTGGGATTCATAGGGGCTCAATGATTCTGAATTACAAGGGTTTTACAGATTCTCTGCTGTCCTGTTGTTTATTTGGAGGATTGTCCTGCATGTTGCTGTGGACAGTAATGCAGGTTGTACATGGTGCATGGGTATCTATTTTGAGAGGTCCACCATGAAAATATTTCAGCATTGTTAGACATTTGGAAATTTCCATAATAATATGACATCTCATATTGTGCTACATATGGACATACAGGTGCTTCCGTGGGTTGTATTATATTTCATATGTTGAGATTCTAACCTCTGGTAACACAAAACGAGACCATATTTTGGAACCAGGCAAGCAGAGGCAAGCAAGTGAAAATAACTGTGTGGGTGCATTTTAACCTTGAATATGAAGGAACAGACCTGGGTAAATGACTTGAACATAGAAAGGATGTCACGTGAGGCTGAGAGGTCATCATAGATATGAACATGAAGACAAGAAGAGGCCTGGGCAGAGCTCAGACATAATGCTATCAGTAACATTCCTAGGCTCTGGAACTATGCAAGGCATTGATTCCAGGTGTTGAGTCAATTTGTAGTATTGCTTTGTGGCCACCACAGTAAAGGGACATAGTTGCTTCTGCCTGCTCTTCACAGAAGGGGGAACCCTGGACCCTAACAGTGTCCTGATCAGATTTGTGTACTTGAACTTACATAGTCATGTGAGAACAGCATTCAGTAGACTTTGATGGAAGGAGGTTCCTCTTGCAAAGCTGGGAACCTGGGAAGTGAGCATGGACTAATGTCTGCCTTGAGAGAATGAAGGATGGAGAAGTGTCATTCCCTAGGTTCTGAAGGAACTCATGTCAAGTACAGAAGTAAGAAGCATAGAGCTTTTACCATTGCTGACTCACCCAGAGGCATTCCCCAAATAAGGACATCCAAGAAAAGGTGTTTGGGGTTAGGGTCATTCCTAGAGCTAACCATTTACAAGCTGTGTCTTCTTGGGTAATACACTTGAACTCTTTACTATTCACAAAGGCGTGGGTACTCATAGCTCCTAGGGTCTAGGGAAGGTCTTTAATATGGAACTATATCTAAAGCTCCAGGTATGCCGTAGGTGCTCAAGCAGTGGGGGCATCCACCCTGAAACAACACTGCAATTACCCAGGTGAGGTTCAGTCAACTGGCTCAAAGGCTTGTTTGTTCAATAAATAAGCGCAGGTGAAGGTCAGCAGCAAGTGGGTGTACAAGTGTAGAGATCAGAATCAATATGCAGCTGCTACCAGGTGCTCATCCCCACTCCCTCCTGCATTCCAGCTGCACATGGTTCTGGGAGCTGCTGGAGTTCATTAAACATGGAAGGCTGACTGAGGGCATGGCTCCAGTCACACTGCTTAGAGAGTTGTCCTAATGATCTATAAAGTACCTACCTCCCAGGGGTTGGCTGTCTCAGTCTATTTTTCTTGGCTAGAATTTGACTTCATTATGCATCTCCCAAGGCCTTTTCTTCTCCAGGAATCAATCTTCCTCTGCCTTCTCCCAGCACTAGGGATTCAGGTGTGTGTTACATCACCCAGCTTTGACATAGGCACTGGGGATCTGAACTCAGGTCCTTATGCTTGCATGGCAAACATTCTACTTACTGAGCCTATCCTCTCCCTCTCCCAAGGTTTCCATGTGGTGACTATTTAGCCTTTTTCCTGGGTAGGGTTCTTTATCAAGACTTGCCATGCTGTTCCATCCCTCTCTTCCAACATATATCTATTGTCCTCTCCAGGACAAGAGACCTACATCCTAGCCTACGTCACCCCCTCCCCCTTTTGACTCCTGGATATCTAATCTAGTTTGAATAGGACTACCAGCCTACTATACTCAGTTGAGTCCCCAGAGTCATTTGTTAATGGTACAAACATCATCCAAACCAAACCTACCTACGGAGTCTAAAGTGAATTCTGACGGTTTATAAGTAGGAGAGAGACCAGATTGTCAGATATGAGCAGAGACTTCTTGTTGCATAATATCATAGCTGCCGCAAGACACAGACATCAAGGAAGGTATGTGCAGAACTGAACCAAGGCCAGCAACATGCCCTTGAACCCTCAAATCAGTGAACTACGTAATCCTGTTTTTTAAAATTAAGCTAACCTGCTTCTGGCATGTCATTATGATAATGAGATTTATATGACATCTCAGAGTAGGATTTATACAGATAATTTGACATGCTTTTTGCCCATCTCTCAGTCATAGTTAGCAGATCACAGTGTTTGCCCACAGAGAGACAGAGTCCCAGATGTGCTCTTGAGTCAGTCTACTGGGCAATGATAGATCAAATAAAAATGATTGTCCATTCCACCTGAGGAAATTTGGCCAAAGAAACCCCAAGGGCAAATTATTAAAAGTATTAAACCAAGGAAAGTGTGTGTGTGTGTGTGTGTGTGTGTGTGTGTTTGAAGGGTTCTTAGATCTAAACTGGTGACTATGAAGTACATTCAGTACTGGAGAGCCTCACAAAGCCTCATTGTTCTGTTCTTTTTTCAGCCTTTGAGACAACTCCAAAATATGCCGGTTCCCATGAAGTTGCTCACTAGAGCAGAAAGTGACACTAGGTGCCATACTTCCCAGCTCTGCCAGCTTGCCTCAGACTCTACCAGTCGTTTGCTTTGAACAAGTCACTCAAACTTTGCTGCTTACCTACAAAATACAACTGCTGCCTCTTCTGGGGGCCCTCAAAGTGTATCCGTAGCAGACGAATGAATCAAGAGCAGCTGTGCTTGCTCTCTCTCTCTCTCTCTCTCTCTCTCTCTCTCTCTCTCTCTCTCCTCAAAATATTGGTCTATTATTGCTTGTGCTTCTACACAGATTTCTACACTGCTCATGCAAATTAATTCTGGAGACAAGCAAAAGGGAGCAAGGATGATGGGCTGTAGAGATGCCATGGGAATACACAGGACTAGTGAGCCTCTGAGGAAACTAGTCAAGGTCACTTAGCCAGCATTTCCTGTACCTTCTTTCTGACTTTGAACATCTTGTTACTCCTTTGTGTCAACCTTAGAACCTCCTGGTGGAGAAAACTTCGTCTTAGTGGATACTAGCTGAATTCTGAGATTTCAAGAAAAACGTAAACAACTCAGGGTTTTGAGGCAGGCTGACATAGGGAATGGCTAGGAACCTAGGACTCCACTTGGTTTGGGTATCTATCTATATATACCATATATCCATCACCTATCATCTATCTACCTATTTATCCATCTCCACTTAGCAGCCTAGCTCTTCTAGCTGTACATAATACACACATGCATATGCACACATGCAGAGACACAGATATTCTGCTCCAAACAAAGCACCTTTCAACCACAGAACCCCACCTGCAATGAGTTACGCATACTCTCTCTTAACAATAGACATTTTTCTGGCCCTAAAAACAATCAAAGTAGCAGCCAAGTACATTCCCAGTGTGCTAGGGTAGGAAGAATAGAAGGACTGATCTGACTTGTAGTCTCAGGTACATATGCAGTAAGACAAATTGTGTCCTCCAAGTGAACTTATACCCTATTTACTGCCTTACGTATGTGCATTGGGCATGCACATGATTAAAATCATATGCATATTGGAAGACAAATAAGCAGTAGTGGATAAATGAATGTATGATGTAATCCATCAGTCAAAATAAAGAACCACCCAAACTACACCCCTGTGTAACCACTCCTATCCTCCTTTAGACCCCACAAAAAGAGCCTCCAGGCCACAGCCTAGGGTCCTTGAGTACTTTCACTTCTGTGGCCCATTGTCAAACTGTGTATCCCCCCTATAATCTGTACAATGGATTCTTTCCAGATGAAGCTATTATACTGCTTTGCACACTCGTTTCTGTCAATTTTGAATTTTTGGCTAAGAGAGCCAGAACCAGAAACAGCTGGCCAAGAGCCCAACCACAAGGAATAATCCCTTAACTTAGTTCAGAGGTGTTCACACACCTTTACCACAATCCCAGAAGTGTTTGAGTGTGAACACAGTGGAAACATATGCTCCCAAATGATACCTAGCCTACTGGAAAAAGTGACCCAATCTGTTCTTCTCTAGTCCCTTCTCAATGTCCAGTCATGGTCAGGCATGCATGTGCTTCAGGTATCAGTGTGTGGATGGGTGGATGGATGGATGGATGGATGGATGGATGGATGGATGGGATGGGATGGGGATGAGGATGGAGTGGAGTGGAGTGGAGTGGAGTGGAGTGGAGTGGAGTGGAGTGGAGTGGAGTGGAGTGGAGTGGAGTGGGAGGGGAGAGATGTCCCTGGGTACTTCTCTTCCTGCCTTACCTACTGCATGGCCCCTTTGCACACCAGGCTGGCTCAGCAGTCTCTGTACCTCCAGGTTCCTCATATACCAGTGAGCATTGCACTGAGGCTGGAACAGTTGCCTGAGGAGGGTACATGCCGACCTTGCTATGTGGCCATGACTGCCTGGACTGGCTAGTAATGTTTGCTTTTCCTTCACTCCTCTGTCCAGGACAGCTGCGTGTACTTCAGACTCACACTTTACATCTTGTAAGTAAATCTTACCTTCCTCTGGCCTGAGGTCTGGGCCCTGGAGTTCCTAGCTTGAGTCTTGGAATATGGTCCTCTGCATGATCAGAGACCACTGTTAGGGCCAGCTTCAAGAAAACCTCAGCCTTGCAGCATATCACAGGGCCTGGATATTATTAGAGAGTCTTATTAGAGAGGGACACCTGTTCTAAATGGGGGGGCAGTGAAAGGTAAAAACAAAGCTTTGTGTTGAAGACATAGGCTGTGTTAAAAACCTGGCTCTGCCACAAACTGGCTATGAACCCTGAGAGGTCACCTGACCTCCCTGGGCCCAAGGTTTTGTAGGTCTGAAGGGATTAAATGACATATTTCTCAAAGCCCTCTCAATAACTCAAAGGACAAGACTGTACTGAGTAGATTAGTGGGTAGGGATGAGAGAGTCAGAATAAGAATTAAGAAGGAGGCATCCTAAGGCAAACCACAGGCAGGTAAGAGCAGGATCAGAAAACATCTGGAAAGAGCTGGAGAAGAACGCTCTTGGGTGGCAGAAGACACCAAAGGGTGGTATTACCCCATCAAGGGAATGCAAGATCTACTAACCTCCTCGTCAAACTCAAGAACAAGCCAGTGGGTACAGAAGAGGTGGAGCTCAGTCCCAAGGCCTCAGACTCCAAGGGACAAGCAGGGTAGAGAAGGGCAGAAGTTGAACTGGAGAGATGGCTCAGCCATTAAAGGCTACACTTACAACCAAAAATATAAGAGAAGGGCAAAAAGCAGACACCTGGGCAGCAACTGGCAGAGAGGTTTCAGGTGAGTAAGAGGAAAGTTGATCATTACTTAGTGTTAAGCTCATATCGAGAACATGTACACAGATCAACTCCATAGGGAGCAGCCAGAGAGGACTTGCTATGGTCTACAGTTTGGTTGACTATCTCTCGACTGCCCCCAACTCTGTTCTCACAGCAAGCCTGTCATAGTTCATGGGCAGGTGTTCCAAATTCTGTTCATAGCTGGGGCCTCCACTGCAAAAGGCAGAATTTTACTGAGCCAGGCTCTGACCTGTCAGATTCTCAAGCCTGACCGTGTCCAAGATCCTGCCAGTCCCTTAGAATTCCCAGCCCCTCTCCAACCAAAGCCATCCCAAGGCCTCTGAAGAGCAGCCAGAAGTCTTTAGAGCTTTGGGTCTTGTTGGGCCACAGTGCCAAACTGAGTGGATCTACTGCCTTCTTTATCTAGGATGGCACATTCTATTCTGCCCCTCTGGTTGCTGGTAGCTGGACCGGTACCCCATGCCTGGGACCAAGAGATACCGTCAATGTTGATGACTCAAAGGATCTCACCAACACCAGTGATTCAAGGGGCAAACTTCCCCATCTTCAACAACCAAAAATTTGCCTTGAGCCTGTACAAACAGCTGCCAGTGACTGAAGAAAGAAAAAGTATCCTCTGTTCTCCCCTTAGCATCACTGTGCTCCTCACGCCACTGGCCTTCCAGGATACACTAGAAGCCCGTCAGCTGGTTCTGCAGAATCTGGGGTTCAAAGTCACAAAAGATCTAGACGCTGCAGCAGCCACGCTCTATGGAAAGCATCTGGGTGCTCTGCTGCATGCCGAGCAATGCGAGATTCACACTGGCAGCTTGCTGTTTATGGACAAAAGACTAAAACCCGAAACATCATTTCTAGAATTAGCCCAGAGCTTCTACAACACGGATGCCATCCTTATCTCCTTAGGGAACTATGAGTCAGCCCATGAGCAGATAAACTCTGCCATTCGAGACAGGACCCAGGGCAAAGTCAAGAAGCTGCTGAGGGATCTGAAGCCACTACCTAACTTATTTCTGGCCAATTACAATTTCTTTAAAGGTCAGTGAGTCTTGAATGAAGCTTTGGCAGCTTCCTGCTGATTCAAGACATCCTCCATTCCTACAGATCTTTCCAATGTTCTGGACTCCTTTGGTTTGGGGCAATTTCTTACTCTTCTCCACCTGATTTCCATCTCTAGATAACTCCCTGCTGAGTCCTCTCTCTAATCCTTTCTCTCCTCTCTCTCTCTCTCTCTCTCTCTCTCTCTCTCTCTCTCTCTCTCTCTCTCTCTCTCTCTCTCTCTCTCCTCCTTCATGTTATCTAAGCCTTTGAGTCATTAAGAAGGTATTGAGCAGTACTTCACTTAGGATCTAGGGAGGTCAGAATCATTTAGACATATTCCAGTTACTGGAAAGTTAAACATTTTTGCCGCAGACAAATCCTGCCTCTCTTTTTCCTGGACTACTTGTCTGGGCCTCTTCTATACTTACTTTGTATCCTGCTACTTTCTTCATCTTTTACCTCTCCCTTCTGGAACTTCAGATCTAGCACTCACTCCTTCCTCCTTGCCACAGCTAAGTTTCAGAACAAGGCATCTCAATCCAGGACCAGCTAGCTACATCCTCTTAGGACTCAGTGACAAATGAGATGAGGGATCTTTTGCTCAAAAATCACATTCCAGGGGTGACAGCAGAGCATTAGGACACCAGTGGGGTCCTGTGTGACTGCCTGTCCCACACCTCTGGAAGCCAGCCCTACCCACTGGCATTATGCCAATGTGCCTTCATTCTACTTCACGAAAGTCTAAGCTCTGGGAGCGTTATATATTTTGTCTCAAACTGTTCCATTAAGCTGTCTTCAACCCACCACACAAAAGGTGCCTTGTGCCTCCATACCTGCCTGGCCTGATCATCCAGCAGGACACTTATAGTTTAATGTGGTCTTTCTTCTTTCCTGCCTAACCTAGGTGCATTTTTCTCTCCTGTGAATGCATCCCAATGCTGACACATAACGGCATTCTTTTCCCACTCTCTTGTTCTATTCTTGGGTCTTCCTTCCAGTGAGCTGGGCCATGTATCTGCCTACAACCTTTCTGTGCCTTGAAGGCTCCCAACTCAATGTCAGATCCCCATGCCTACCAGCCACCTCATCACCTCCTCCCTCCAAATGGAGCAGCCTGGGTTTGGCATGCTCCAAACTGAAGCATTTCCTTCACCCAGAAAGTCCCTTCTCCCAATTCTTTCCTTCAAGGCTCAGTGAATTGCCCTGAGACCTTGATATTCCCTCACCCAGGTCTCTTTTCTCCCCCGACCTCATGCTGACTCACTGCCCCAACCAAGACTGCTATTCTTGTTCAGTTTTCCAAGTTACATGAACTCTTACCAAAGTTATGATAGTATCCGCATTTTCCTGTTTATTTCTTTTGGGGGAAGGGGCTCGTGATCCTACTGCTTCAGCCTCCCCCGACCTGGCTCTCCAAGTATGTGTCCCTGTACCCAGAAGCCATTGCTTCTTGATGAGTCTGTCCTCAATTTGACTCCCCCGGGGCCCTTGAATGACCCAGCTCCTGTTCTCTCTCCCATCCCATCTCTGTTACCCTTTCTACATGTCCTCTCCTCAAGAGCAGCACAGGCTACTTGAAATATCAGCCCTAACTGAACTACATGACTCTGCTGCTGTTAGTCTGGCTGATGTCACCTCTATCACAGGAATGGCTTTTCTCCTTCTTCCTTTTTCTTGCTCAGCTGATGGACCCTCCTTCAGGCTTCTAGGAAGTCTTCCCTGAAAAAATCCCCAGGAGAGATTGTCAGCTTTAGGAAGAAAACAAAGGACCACAAAATGTCACATATATTTAACAGTTGCTGTCCCTCCATCCTTGAGATGTCACTGGGCATCCTATCTTTTATCTGGGTACCCTTTCTATCACTACTTGGAGGCTGTAGAGAAGAAATCCAAGCTCTTGTCTGGTACATGGAGTTTGAGCTGCTTCTTAGAAGCTTGGATGGCAGCAGTCAAGAAGATGGGAGGTACAGGGACTGGTACTTTGAGAGGTGCATGTTGTATTAGGTTTCTGGCCCAGACTTTCTGACCTACAGTCCCATAGTCCTGCTGTAACACACTGACACTTATATTAATTGTACGCTGATTGACCTGGAGCCTAGGCAAATAACTTGCTAGCTCTTGCTCTTTATCTAACCCATGATTCTTATCATGTTCAGCCATGTGGCTCAGTACCTTTTCTCAGAGCAGCATAGGTGTCCTGGACATCTGCTTCCTTGTCTGGTGTCTCTGAGGCATCTCTGCTCTGTTCTTCCTGTTCCCAGAGTTTTCTTAGTCTGGTAGTCCTGGCCACACTTCCTGTCTGCCTTTGGCCAATCAGCATTTTTATTAAACCAGTAGGTGGGACAATTATTTACAGTGTAAGAACATAATCCCACTACAGCTGTAGGCTTGGGAATTGGAGACTTAGAGCCCCAGAAAGTAGACAGTTTTGATCTACTAGAGAGAAAAACTTGCTTCTGAGTTCACTTCTCATTTCTCTTGACTTTTTTTATTATTTTTCCCAAGATTGTGGGCTGCTTTGTGTGGAAGGGTGGGTTCTTCTGTAAAACACCTACTTTTCCATATCCAGTCAGAATTAAGGGCATCAAAGCTTCCTAGTCCTTCCCAGTGGCTCTGGTCCCAACTAAAGCTCCAAGCTCAGTGTATCCAAGTTCAGCACTGTTGGACTCAGCCTGGTGCTAAAGAGCTGACCAGCCAAGTCCTGGCAAGAACCTCAGTTGTAGGGAAAGAAGCCGGAAACCCAGCTCATAGGAGGCCGAGCTGCATAACTTCTTGGCTCTAAACCCCTGGGATTATATTCTAACTACTTCTGCAGATAATAGGGGAAAGCACACTCTCTGACTTGGTAGACGTGAGCTGTGGTATTGAAACAGATGACTAGCAATTGCTGAGCAACTGGTCTGTGAAGGACTATATCACTCATAATGCCTCACTGATGTTCATAGGTGTCCCTAAGACCTATCACCTCCACAGCTGACCCAGGAACTGGGTGACTCCTGCTCTCTCTGGCTTCACCTCTTACTCATAGTCTCTTTCCTTCCCATTCCAGTTACTACGCATTTTCCCTGTGTTCCCACCACTGGGTTGTTTGTATGTATCATTTTTCTCTCTTGAGAATGTTTCTCTCTGGCTATTCTGGGACTTTGTGACACACACTGTTAAGTCTTCTAGGATATTTCATGGGTCTGTAGCTACCTCTTCTATTTCTCTCCTTAGCCAACATCCCTGCTAGCTCACTGGCTTTCTTATCATCTTGTTGTTTATATTCCTTTACTTCACAAGATCTTTGTGGACAAGGATCTCTCACATGTGCCTGCCTGGGGGGCTTGCCACAAGGAACATTTCCAGCATGCCCAGGTGCCTCTGTGATAAGCAAAGTGTGATGTGCCCTACATATTACTGGTTCGTCTGATTCCTGTGCACTCTCTTGTCAGGGAAATGGCAGTATCGCTTTAACCCAAAGCTCACAGAAATGAAGCACTTCTCGATACATGAGGGGATCCGGGTCATGGTACCCATGATGCAGCGCGTAGGCTGGTTCCGGTTGCAGTATTTCCCCCACCTGCAAGGCTATGTCCTTCAGCTGTCCTTCACCTGCAATGTCTCAGGAGTCTTTATTCTTCCAAATGAGGGAAAAATTGAGGAGTGTGAGAAGGCACTCTTGGAGGAGAATTTTGACACATGGATTCAGCCCTTACCATTGAGGTGAGAACCCAGCTATCCACACCCTTTCCAGTGCTATAAGACCTTTTCCATGGCCACCTTGACTCTGGGCAAGAGGTAGAGACACTTCTAGTCTTTGGAGCATGATATGGATCTGGGACTTGGTCACATACTTATTATCAAACAGAATTCAGCTAATCACACCTTCCAAAGACAAAATATATATATATATACACAAACAAAATCACCTCCATCAGCATCATCACCCTCACCCCTGCCTCTTCCTGTGAAAGATTTACAGTTCACAACAGTGCTCGGAAACCCTGTAGAGTTATGAAGATAGTTCAGATGGGAAAAGGCTTGCCTTGCAAGTATGCAAACTAGAGTTGAACCCCAAACCCACGTACAAAAAAAAAAAAAGCTTATCAATCCTCGTACCAGGCCAATGTGATGGAGTCATTTTCTCAATCTCAGTAGAGGTTCCTTTTCCCATATGACCCTTCGCTGTGTCCAGCAGACAAAACAAAACAAAACAAACAAACAAACAAACAAAAACCCTAGCCAACACAATGAGCTTCAGACTGATGAAAGACCTGTCTCAAAAAGAAAGGAGTGGGCAGAAAGATCCTGATGAACAATACTACTGTTATCCCCCTTTGACCTGAACACTTGCATGCACACACATGGTCACTAACACACACATACACAGAGTGGAAGAAACAGTGTGTCACTAAGAAGGCTATGAGCAGACCACAGTGAAGGGGAGCCCTTGTTTGGATGCTTCCCTGCCATGTGGCTTAGGGATGGGTGGCCTGTTAATGACCCCACTGGGAAGCAGAAGCTAACCTCTTTACTGGCCGCCTTGTCTGGAAGGAAAGCTGTGACTCTCTAGCCCCTAGATCTTCTCTGCTCTGTTCTAACATCAGTTTGATCCTGACACTAGGTAAGAAAGTACAAAAAATAGGAATAACTGAATGCTGGTTCTCAGCCTTCCTAATGCTGTATCTTTAACACAGTTTCTCATGTTGCAGTGACCCCCACCATAAAATTATTTTTATTTCTACTTGATAACTGTAATTTTGCTACTGTTATAAATTGTAATGTAAATACATACATTTTCTGATGGTCTTAGGTGACACCTTTAAAAGGGTTGTTCAATTCCCCCAAAGGGTCACAACCCAAAGGTTGAGAGCCACGGCTAAAAAGTAATGTTTTTGTTATACAAAGTCTAGCCTGTGACCAGTATCTCTTGTTTCTGGATGTTTGAGCTCTTTAGGTACACCTTAAGCCCTGAGGGTTCCAGGGGACTGTGTGTATGTTAAAGATTGAGAAGTTCTGGCCCAGGCAAGTCTTACTTCTTCCACACAGGTCCCCTAGCTCCCCATCATGAAAACCACTTCTGTCTTGTCTACCAAGTCCCATCTGCACAGCTGTTCTGTCTTCTGTGGGATAGACTCCTGAGCATCAAAGAGAAGCCACTGTTTCTTCCAGATGTCAGAAATGTCCCCGTCCTTATATGTGACAACCAAATTGTCCCCAGTTGCTGCTATATGCTCCCTAAGAGTTAGAGTTGGTTGAGCTATATAGATGCTGGGTCCTAGGCACTGTCTTAGGTATAAATCTTTATTGCATTCAACATCTGCTTGGCAGGACAGAGAGAGAGCTGCATGGAGCTTAAGGTTGCATTCACTCTGACAGGACTTCTCTCCCAGCCTTACTGTCCCTCCTGTGGAAACAGCTGGAAAACTCTTTTATAGCTCACCGATATGTTGTTCATCCATGAAGGCACCTGGAGCTATTGTACAGCTCCATTGGGATAATGCTTGGGATTCAAAGTGGTGGGAAAAAGACTCACATCCTTGTGTTTCAAGCATTTCAGACATGAAAGCCAGAAAGATTTGTTTTTGACGCATGGTCATCTCTGGGTCTGCCACACGCAGTCTCCATGACTGTTGGGTGCAGAATGTCCTTTTGAATGCTTGATTCTTTTAAATGTTTGCTTCTTACTATATTCTCCCTAACATAAGCAACAAGAAAATACTGTGTGTATCTAAGGCAGGCAACACAGAACGCATGAGCATAGTGAAACACTGACCATACTCAGCTACTGAGCCAAGTCATTGCCCCTCATGGGTCCCATTTTACATGTGTGGCAGGAACACTCCACTTTGCAATTGCAAGTACACAGTGCTTATACTGTGCAGTGTCAACACCTCCAAGTCCAGGGCTGCAGGGTGGAAATCCAGAAATATCAATCCTGCTTGATCCAAGCAGGACCTCATTTCTCTCCGCTGGCCTCTGGTAGGCACTCTCTATGACCAGGAGTGAGACTCTTTCGATCTCATGATCCAATATGTAAACACATAACACCATCCTTATGAGTGTCTTTTTGAGATGCAAACAAGAAAATGTAACACTCAGCTTACCCTAGGACCTTTGAAGTCCAAGACTAGACAGACAGAAGAAGGGAGAGAAGCTAGGCTAAGCTGAAGTACAGACAGACAGAATTTGTTTCAGCTGGACCAGGACAGTCACAGACTCTCTGAGAAGTAATACTATGTCTCAAGGACCCTCAGCTTTTAGAAACAGGGTGGCTGGCAGGGAGACCCCAGGAGGCAAAGAATGAAACCCAAGTCAGCAGCACTTCGGCAAGTACTGGGTGGAAACTTCTAGAGTTTGACCTCATGGTTTATTTTTCTTGCACATGTAAACACAGTAAAGCTTCAGGGAAAAGTTTCCATGTGACAATTATCACAACAAAGCTTTAGGCATAGCTATGTATAAACATCCTGGAATAGCAGCAAAGCACTTGTGCCCTTAAAATAAGAATGAGTTCTATTGGCTGAAAAATAGAGGCCTAAGTGGGAAGAATTTGAAAAAAGCATAAGGATAGATTCTGTTGGTCAAGGATGCAAAGTACATGGGACCTCTTTCATAAGGATGGGTTCTTTTCACTGAAATTGCTCAAAATTAGTGCTTAAAGATTGCCCAAAATTTCGTGGGGGGGGGGGGGTAGGGTTCAGGAAGGCTGGCCCATAGACTAGCACAAAGACCAAGACCTTAAACAACATCTTTTCCAGTCTTTCAGGTGACCAAGGTGTCATTAACTTTCTTTTTTTGAAGAAAATAGGTCAGTGTGGTTAGCAAGCCTCGTCCCTCCAATGCTTGCTTTAAGCTGTACCCAGGGACAGACTCATAGACTCTTTGATCCCCCATCTCATTTTCTGAACAATCTCTGTGACCATGCTCCCAGAATTGCCAAGAGGGTGGAAGGAAGTGGCCTTGAGGAGTCCCTGGCTCAGCCTGCCTGTTGCAGACAGGAAGTAGAGAACTCTTCTTAAACACTGTTCTTATTCACGGTGTGTGCAGGCTGGGGTGGATTATTATTGGGCAACATGAGCTCAACTCTTCTTTCATCTCCCTGAGCAGCAGGAGGCGGCTGTTTTTCCCCAAATTCTCCATTTCTGTTGGTCATCATCTGGATAATTTAAAGTATGCTACCAGTGGCTCTAACCTGTTCTCTGAACAAATGGACCTCTCAGAAATCACCCTGCCAAAGACACCCATGAAGGTCACCACGGAAGGTTAACACCCTGTTGCCAGGCAGCTCTTTATACCTAATGGTTCAGATGGTCTTCCTTTCCTAACTCATTCAGGAAGGGAGCGACAGTGAGAACCCACAGTGTTCTGTGAACTCAAATGCCAAAATGATGAGTACCAACTCCAGCAGTGTGCTGGGCCCGGCTGTCCTCAGAGATGGCCTGTCTGGAGAAATAAAAAGTTGGGTCCTCAACTCTTCACCACCTGCTGGGGAAAAGCTAGGAAGAGCTTCGGTCCTCCAGTGCTGGGTGTGTCTGTGTACCAGTGGACTGTCACACTCCCTGGTGACATGAAGACTCCCTGTGATTACAAGAGCATGGTGTCGTATAAAAATGGCTTGTGTCCATCCCGTGTCATCCCTGCCACCAACACACTGCAGAAGTTAGGAAGTTGAGTGACAGCAGAGGGTGAGATTAAGCCACACAGGGGCCTTTTCCTGGAACAGAGTGCAGGGAGCTAAGTTGCTGGCTGGCAAAGTTGCAAGGGAGGCCCAAAGAGCAGATGCTGGACCCAGTGGCTAAATGGCCTGGCCTCCAGGTCTCATTTGGATCACATGGAGTTTGAGGACCATTAGGGGCTTTGACAGTGACTGGACAGAATCTGAGGCAGAGTAAAGAGGGTGCTGCTGGCCACTAGAGCAACAAGCCAGCGAGTGACAGCAGAGGCAGCCTTCGGGGGGGGGGGGGGCATGAAAAGGGAATCATGGAAAGATTCATTTCAGGGATGGAAATTCCAGGACTCAGTGGCTTGAGATGAGGCAAATAACAAGAAAGCTGTCCTTCTGGGAGGCAGGGCAGTGAATGCAGTCCAGGAACATCACGGGAGTACAAACAGTTGAGGTGACAAGCTCATTGCACCCCCAGAAAGCCAAGCTGCCCCTTGGCCAGAAGCAGAATAAGGAAGACAGCCACATGGGAAGCCAGAGATGGGGGGTAGTGCAGACTGAGTGGAGAATAAGCATTAGTGTTCTGGAACTCTCAGAGGTGCAGAAATGAGCCTCCATTCTGCAACACACCATGCACCTACCTCTAGCAGGATGGTGCTAGGCCTAGATTCTGGACGTCCTGAGCCCAGTGCAGATGGAGAATCAGGGTGACATTTGCTAAGGGTGGGGTTGACCAAGCTCCTGCTCCCTCAACACTGTGAATCTTGGTCTCCAAAGGCAATACACAAGGTGGAGCTGACTGTGGATGAGGATGCAGCAGAAGAAGAAGACATCTCTGGCTTCCATTCCCTCCCCGAGCCTCTCCTGCCCCCTCTCCACTTCAATAGGCCCTTCCTCCTCCTAATTCTGGAGAAGGCTGGCCACAACCTTCTCTTCATGGGAAAAGTGATGAATCCTGGAAAATAAGAAAAAAAAAAAAAAAACTGGCCAAAGTTCAGGCAAGTGACTGGCCTATGATGCTCACAGGAAGGCTGGGAGTGGGTCAGGGAGTCTGACCTTCCTTTGCTCATGATTTTGTCTGGAGTGGTGGTTTGTTATTCTATGGAGGGAGAGCAGCTACTCCAGAGGGCCTCATGCCAAGATAGGATGACAAACAGACACATAGGCTGGGCATCTGTGTGAGACAGCTCCAGACCTGATGTCCTTTAAGGACCACAAAGGAAGGAACCATAGGGAGGGTGGGGCTGGAGGCCCTGAACTCTGATTTCCTTAGACCCTCAATGCCTAGGTTGTAGTAGAATTATATCCCTTTGAAGATCTCTTCAATAAAACAGCAAATGAAAATGCTGTGGGGGATGTTCTTAGGCGACGAGGCAGGGAGGGACCTGCAGGGACTTGGAGATTCTGCTAAGAGCAACCTGGGAGCATGCAGAAAGGTCATGACCATCATTTCACTGCTGCTTGTTGGAATCCAGATGGTCCAGCAACTCACAACGGTGTCAGCTAAACCTTTATGCCCTTGACATGTGGCCAACAAGGAAAGCATATCTCTGCATCTCTTTGATGAAAGGAGCTACTGGAATTTAAGTTGTGTTGAAGGCCATGTTCAGGCAGCACTCATCTCTTCCTCTGCGAAGACAACTCTCCAAGCACTTTCCAAGAGGGAACCATCCTTCATGAGGAAGAGATCCTCACACAAGTCATTAGAACCAGCATCTATTAAGTATTAACTCTGTATAAAGCACAGTCACAGAACTGAGAGATAAAGATGGAGGAGTGTCACTACTTCACGAGCCCATTCCACAGGCATAGGACATGCCATAATCGGCATGAACAGGCATGGGCTAACACTGTAACACGTCATCTTGATCTACAGACAAGATTCATGTTCTTATGGGCAGATATGTCAGATGGAGTTTTAAGGGGAATGGGTGAGAAGCTCAGGGCTGTCGGTTTGCCTTACTGTGAGAAAGGGAAAAGAGATAGCTTTGCCATCAACTGATGCCAATGAGCAACAGTGAACAAGCAGCTCAAGTTGATGGAAATGCGTAGGAAATGTTCTTTAAGTCACCCACAGACACTGCCATACAATGGCCACTGCCCTTTCTCCAAGTCTTACATACTTAGTGCTCCAGCCGGAGGAGCACAGCTAGCTGATGCCTACCTAGCATACAGCTGGCCTCTTCCATTCCAGCCTATTCCATTTGTATGCAAGTCTAACAACACTTCAGTCCCACAAGGATGCACAATCCAGGGTCTTCTGGTTCCACTTCCCTATCTTCCATCTGGTCCCCATTGCTCAGTTACTATCCATAGTCATTATAATCATCCCAGCTCCTTTGCTTTTCTCCCTGGGTAAAACCATCATGCTCAAGTCTCAGTTTCAGGAAGTGGCCAAAGACCGTGCATACCCTGATGACTTCACTTTATTCAGGACTGTCACCTATGAGCCATCCTTGGGCTCAGGGCGCTCCTGCAGGCCTTTCATAATCCCTCTAGCCCCCCTCAACCCACCTCCTCTCCACCCCTTTCTCTAAGTCACTCTCAGTCCTTCCTCTCTAATTGGGCCTGGATGATGACCTCACTTCTTTAACCATAAGCTACTGCATCGACCCCAGCCTACCCACCTGTGACATCAGGAGCCTGTGGTGCCTAGACTGAGGCCACTCCATCACTTGTGCCCTAGATACCTTTCATATCTCACCTCCCCCAACACTGTTGCAGCTGTCCTCAGAATCTCTAGTCACAGACCTTCCCTATCATCAAGGTTTTGCCAACTGGATATAAATAGGCTCTTAAACATAATGTGTCTTCATATTTAAACAGAGATTGACAGCTGCTAAATGGATACATAGGTGCAGATGATAGATAGCTAAGTACTATTGATATAGATGCTACAGAGGTAATAAATAGGTCATGAGTAGATGCACAGAGGATAGAAATTTATAGATAATTAATGATATCAATGGATAGATGATAGATAAATAAAGATAGATATAAAATCATTACTCCATTTTAATAACTCACTACTGCTTTTAGAAATTATTATGCTTCTGTATTACAATTAAGGTAATGAATCTTAGCAATTTGCCTGGGAATGAAAAGGGTTCCAAAAAATTGGATTTCTATAAAGTATGAATTTTATTTGAAGAAAAAAAAAAAAAACAAAACACCAGGGCTCTCCATGGTTTATTCAGCTTGCTTTCTTAAACTATCAAAGACTACCCCAGGGGAACACCACCACATCAATCATTAATCAATAAAATGTCCCCACTGATTTTTCTCCAGGCTAATCTGATGGAGGCATTTCTCCAGAGGAGGTTTCCCCTTCCCAGATGACTCTAGCTTGTGTCAAGTAGACATAAATGTAACCAGCACAACTGACCCCTTGTCAACTTGACATTTGTCAAGTGACCCGTCACTATTAAGCCAAGACTTTTCCTTTCTTATTTATGCACAAGATCTCATCTTATTCTCAACACCACAACATAGAGCAACTCAAACTTCCAAAAGACTAACAATCTTCAAAAGTTCAGTCTCTTTAAAATATCCAAAGTCTCCATAAAAATCCAGTCTCTGGATTGTATGCCTCTGTAAAATAAAATTTTAAAAATACTTTATATTTCTTATTCCAAAAGGGAAGACTTGTAATACAGTCATGCTCTGAAAAAGATCAAAACCAAATGCCAAGAGCTACGTCCTGCTGCTCAGTGTTTCCACATATAGGAAACACTCACAGTCTTTTAGGTCCCAAAGGGCTGAGCAAGTCCACTTCTCAGGCTTTGCCGTTCACTCACAACACACATAGGTCACCTCATGGGCTCAGGTTTGCTCCACTCCACAGCTGCTTCTATCCTTGATGGTCTTTTTTACAGCTCTGTGTGGGATTTAATAAAGTTTCAGAAGTTTTGGAGATACTAGAGGGAATAAACACCACAGTCAAATCTTACCCAGCTGTCATCCAGCTTCCTCAGCCTCGATTCCCTTGGAAATGCTTCCCTCTGTGTTTCAATCCTGTCTTAAGTACCCTTTCATAAATTAAGGCATGGCCCCACCACTGCCTACTTGGGAGCCTGGAATTCCTTCTATAATCTGAAGTGACCTTGACTCAGTTAGGATTAAGGGTGTAGGTCACCACTCCCAGGATACTCCCTGTGCTGGGATTAAAGGTTTGAATCACCACTCTGATTTTCCTAGACTGACTGTGGTTAGAGCTCTGGGACTTCTGGAGCTTTTACTAACCCCCCACATAGACTGTGGATAGATTCCCTCTGATATCTCCAAACCTTCTGAAACTTTATTAAATCCCCACAGTTCTGACATCTCTAATATGTTGGAGTCTTCACAGGCTACACCTTCACCAATAATCTCCTGGGGGACTCTGACCCTTCCACATGGCACCAAGCCTCTCTTTCCATGACCCCTTCAATTCTGGAGTTTCCATTGCTAATGAGACTGAATTTTCATCAAGGGCCTCTCCTAGTAACTCACTGTGTCAAGCTTCTTTGGCTTCCCATCATCAACTTAGTCCTGAAGCTCTCATACTACCAAAACCAACAACATGTGAGAGACTCTTGCACATGACCAAGCTCAGCTGCCGGCATGTGATGCAGTCTTGGTCTCCCTTAACCCACAGCCCTTCTGTACTTCCATGAGAAAAATACTACAAAAGATTTCATTTCAATGCTGCTGTTCTCTTCTTAATCACAGCTGATTTCTCAACTGTAGCTTCCAGGTTTCTCATTGGTTGTCCACATCTCATGGGGACATTTCCTCAACTAAGGATCCCTCTTCCCAAATAACCATAGCCATGTCAAGTAGACAAAATAAACAAAAACTAACCAGCACAAAGGTTTCACTTCCAGTCTTTTAATAAACATGTCACATGAATGGCCATGGTAGGTCACTTTCCTCTGAAACATCCCAAGCCATTATCTCTCTTAGCATCCTTTGCCTATACCCCACAGTAACTCTTCAGTCTCTGTACAGTCAATGGCTTTTCCAGGCCAGAGTTCCAATATCCTTCCAAAATAGTCTCCAAAACATAATCAGAGCTATTATATCAACACCCCACTCCTGGTACTAATTTCTGTCCTAATTTGGCTTATTATTTGTATGATAAAACATTGATCAAAGGCAATTTGAGGAGGAAATATTTTATTTGTCTACATGTCCTGATTACAGGACATCATTTGGGAGGAGCCAAGGCAGGAACTTAGGGCAGTAAGCTGGAAACAGAAACTGAAACAGAGGCTGGTGTTTGTTTTTTGTTTGTTTGTTTTGTTTTCACTGTTTAAGGGCTTGCCACCCAACTCTCAAATAAATACATAAAGATTTATTTTTACTTATGAATGCCCAGTCTTAGCTTGGTGTGTTGCTAATCAGATTTTATTAACTTAAATTATCCCATTTACTTTTTGCCTCTGGACTTTTACCTTTCTCTATTTCTGTACATCTTTATTTCCTTCATAGTCTATGACTGGCTGTGTTGCTGGGTACCTGGCCACTGATAGCCTCCTCTCCTCTTGTACTCATTCTTTCTATTTATTGTCTCTGCCTGAAAGCCCACCTATTTGTTTCTCCTGCTTAGCTATTGGTCGCTCAGCTCTTTATTAGACCAATCAAGAATTTTAGGGAGGCAAAGTAACAAAGCCTCACAGAGTTAAACAGATGCAACATAAAAGAATGAAGCACATGTTTGCATCATTAAACAAATATTCCACAGTGTAAGAGAACATAACACATCTTTAACTAAGATTCCACAACAAGAGGCCACAGAGGATCAGTGAATTCTGTCTTGCTCATCATGAATTGGCCAGCTTTAATTTTTATACAGCCTTGACCAGGCGTGCTGTCTCACATTGGGTTGGGCCCTCCACATTAGTCCTCACAAAACTGCCCACAAAATGGCATATGTGCCAATCTAATGGAAGTATTTTCTCATTTAAGCTTTCCTCTTCCCAGATAACCCTAGCTTGTGTCCAGCTGATAAAAACAAAACTCAAGCACCCAACATTACATTTATAGGAAATGAACTCTGGGACTGGAGAGATGACTCAATGGTTAAACGTATGTGCTGTTCCTGCAGAGAATCTGACTTCAATTCCCAGTACCCACATAAGTGGGCTCACAACCATCTGTATCTCCTGCTCCAGGGGATTCAAAACCTCAGGCTTCTGAGGGTACCTGCACTACTCATTTACACATGCATGCGCACATGTGCATGCACACACACACAATTAAAATAAAATAAAATCTTTAGGACAGAAACTCATATATTAAAACTCAATTTTTCTAAAGGGAAATGTGCCAAGGAAATTTTATTGAGAATGATCTTTTCAACAAACTGACCTGAGAGTTTTTGATACTCAAATGAAAAGGAAAAGAGAAGGAGAGAGGGAAGCAGAGGAAGAGAAAACAAGAAGGGAAGAGGAAGAAAAAAGAAATGAAGAAAGGAAGGAAACAGGGAAAGAGCTTAATCCCATCTCATTCCCTACGCAAAATTAGCAATTGAAGGACAAGCCATGAAAAACAGAATTTCACCAAGAACTGGAATTCAAAGGACTATTAAGAGATTGAAAAGATACTCAATAAGCTTCTTACCAGTTGAGATGTAGTCTTATCATACCCAGCACCCAACATCTTAGATATTTACCAAATTGATCTGGAAATATTCTACACACACGCACGCACGCATGCACGTATGCACGCACGCACGCACACACAAACTGTTTTCAAAGACCTATTGGTTTTACTCAAAGTCACGAAAAATTAGAAACAGCCACCATGTCCTTCAATAAGACGGATAAGCATTCAAACAACAAAAGATTGCTGAGCAGTAAGGAGATGAAGTGACAAGAAAAACTGATTTGTGGAATAATAAAAGAATGTAGTGGCCTGACACATATTCTGCAATGATAAAAAACTTAGCCAAGAGTCTCCAGGCTGTGGGTTCCCAACCATCTGACATTCAGAAAAGGAAGGGCCTGGAGCAGCAGGAAGATCAGTAGTTACAGGTGGGATGATGAGGAAATGGACCACGAGGTGAGAACATGTTTCGTATGATGTATTGCATAAGACTCAGGACAGTGCACATTCATTTATAGAACCGAAAATGAGCCTTAAAATGTACAACTTTGAAAAAATCATTTAACAGGTATAGAATCTCAGGGTGGAGAGCATCACAGGACAAGAATACTGTTAGGGTGAGCCTGGTCCAAGGTCAGGTGTTGGGGTTGCCTCCATGCTCAGAACCCTGCTATTTCCCTAGGGGGAGGGAGCCAGATGGCTTGGAAAGCAGTGACACAGCCTCCAGGGACAAGTTGGAACAAGCAAGTCCAATTTTATTAAGGAGGGGAAAAACCTAAAATACCCTTTTCCCCAGACCCTCCTCCCATCCAGGGGAAAGGGCTTTGATTTGCCGGTATCTGCAGCTGCAGTGGTGGGCTCTTGCTGGTCTAGGTCACCTTGTATCTGGACTCCAGCCTTGTCAAGGCCCCAGGCAGACTCAGGTTGGCTTATGTGGAAGTGCTTGGGAGCACATGTCTTAAGGCACTAATTACCACCAGTTTGTGCTGCCTGAGACCAGGCCAACCTCCATGCCCTTAGAAGCCTCTATAGCCCATACATTCCATAGAAAACCTGTGTCACAAGTGTGTAAAGTCCAGGATGAGGGAAGGTCACTGATCTCTTGAAGGGAGAAGGTTCAAGGCAAAGGACCTGATCATAGTACTGGATTCTAGTTACTAAGACCTTCCCCATGGTGGGGAGCAGTTAATGATTCAGACACTTGTGTACATATATATACCAAGTGAAGCAAATGACAGAAGCTGGTTGAAGCCCATGTAGGTGGGAGGTGACTGGGGCTCAAAGTGAATCTAAAATGACCTTTGGGGACCTACCTTTACTCAGCAGTTAAAAGCATTTGCTGCCAAGCCTGACAACCTGAGTTTGTTCCCTGGGACCTATATATGGTGGAAAGAGGGCTAAATCCCACAGGTTGTCTTCTGACCTCCACAGGTGCACTGTGATGCACAAGGCACGCACACGCATGAGCGTTCACACATACAAACACACACACACACACACACACACACACACACACACATGGACACACACACCTACACACAAACATCCACACACAGTAAACAAACTTGAAATGACCTATGGCTGAGCTGTAGACTTAAGTATGAGTTGATGTTTAGTTCAATACATTTATAGATAGCTCATGTGTAAGTGCTCAGAGATGCATGTGCACAGGTTTGCATGCACTCATGCTCCCTACACACTCGGCTGAGAAACTGGAAGCAGTGACACATGGCAGCAGGAGGGTGTGTAGGATGGAGACTTTGTTTCTAATATCTGCAATACAGAAACTGAGCTTCTTGGAGCAATGGTGGATTCTAGGACCAAGGAAGGAAAAATACAAGGCAAACAAGCAGAGGTGCCTGGTGATACCAGGAACCAGAAAAGGGTTCTTTAGATGGGGGAGACAGTGATTCCAGGTGTTGAGTCAATTTGTAGTATTGCTTTGTGGCCACCACAGTAAAGGGACATAGTTGCTTCTGCCTGCTCTTCACAGAAGGGGGAACCCTGGACCCTAACAGTGTCCTGATCAGATTTGTGTACTTGAACTTACATAGTCATGTGAGAACAGCATTCAGTAGACTTTGATGGAAGGAGGTTCCTCTTGCAAAGCTGGGAACCTGAGAAGTGAACATGGACTAATGTCTGCCTTGAGAGAATGAAGGATGGAGAAGTGTCATTCCCTAGGTTCTGAAGGGAACTCATGTCAAGTATGGAAGTAAGAAGCATAGAGCTTTTACCATTGCTGACTCACCCAGTGGCATTCCCCAAATAAGGACATCCAAGAAAAGGTGTTTGGGGTTAGGGTCATTCCTAGAGCTAACCATTTACAAGCTGTGTCTTCTTGGGTAATACACTTGAACTCTTTACTATTCACAAAGGCATGGGTACTCATAGCTCCTAGGGTCTGGGGAAGGTCTTTAATATGGAACTATATCTAAAGCTCCAGGTATGCCGTAGGTGCTCAAGCAGTGGGGGCATCCACCCTGAAACAACACTGCAATTACCCAGGTGAAGTTCAGTCAACTGGCTCAAAGGCTTGTTTGTTCAATAAATAAGCGCAGGTGAAGGTCAGCAGCAAGTGGGTGTACAAGTGTAGAGATCAGAATCAATATGCAGCTGCTACCAGGTGCTCATCCCCATTGGACACACTGAGGACTGATTATGTTTCCCCACCAGTGCCCAGAGAAGGCACAGTAGAGTGGACAGAGTACCCACTGGTGTGGAACAGACATTAGGATTCTAATTCTCATTTTGCTCCTCCAGGGTGGACCTTGGTAAGGTCCAGGTTCTTCCAACCTCATCACCCATGAGGGCCTCTACAAATGGCAAGCACTGGTCTGTGTGCCAATCCTGCCCTCATGCCCATGGGAGACATCACTAATCACCATGGCTATATTTCCTCTCTGTTCAAACAGTTCCAGAATCTCTACCACAATAATCCTGCAAGATGCACCACATAGGACCCAAGATGTTGGCCAAGACAGAAACAGTTTAGAGGGTTGTCCTAATGATCTCTAAAGTGCCTCCCAGGGCTTGGCTGTCTCAGTCTATTCTTCTTTGCCAAAATTTGACATCATTATGCATCTCCCAAGGTCTCCTTCTCTCCTCCTCCCCTAGCCCCTCCCTTTTTTTTCTCTGTCTCCCTGTCTAGTTAGACCAGGGTGACCTTGACTTTACAAAGATCTGCCTGCCTCTGTGTCTTGAGTGCTGAGATTTAAGGATATGTGTCACCATGGCAGGACCTCACAATTTCAATATAATCATTAAAAAATAGAGAATTAAAGATATTCTAATGTCAACTTCTGGCCTCGATGCCTGGCCTAGCATATATGTGTGTACACATGACATCACACACACACACACACACACATACACATACACACACACACACACACACAGAGAGAGAGAGAGAGAGAGAGAGAGAGAGAGAGAGAGAGAGAGAGAAGAGAGAGAGAGAGAGAGAGAGAGAGAGAGAGAGAGAGAGAGAGAGACATAGCAAGAAAGATCTGAACTAAAACAGGACAGTAGAGTTTAGTAGGAGGAGCTTGGGCTTTGGCTAGGGTTCCTGGTTTCAAATTCATCTCATTGTCAATTTTCTTGGCACAAGCAACTAATGAATTCATCTGACATTTCTGCCAGTTTTCCCAAATGCCCAGTGCAAGCAGCGAAACTCATTGGTATCCATGGTGAGTAAAGTTTCAGAGGGTCAACATTATTCCATGCTCTTTCAGTGTCTTACCTCATCGAAACTTCATGACATTCCAGAGATATCCTAGGGACTATAGTGACTCTAGGAGCCCCTTAGTATGCAGCAAAGTGATAAGTCTGTATTTGAATCCAATCTTGAACCATTGCTACATTACCCTAGAGGACAACACATCTGCACCATAGGGTTCTTGAAAGGATAAGTCTGTCAACACATACCCAACAACAGAGCTGGGAGCTTGTGAGAGGTGCCAGGCATTACACTCAACTCGGTGAGTTACATGCTGCTGGGTCTCCAGAGCAGAAAGAATTTGAAGTAGGAAGGAAAAGAGAAGACAAAGGAGATAACTTCACAGATACAGACTCTCTCAGTAGGAGTGTAGAAACTGAAGCAAAATAATGACTGCCCAATGAAAATGAGGGCTGACAGGAGTTATGGCTCCCCCCTAAATGAGGGACAATGGTAGTTTAAGGTATGTTCAGGGTCTGTCTGAAGCCCAACACCAAGAGTAAGGGCAGGTGGCCCCAGCGGCTATGACCAACAAGAATGGGCATAGTTGGGACTTGTGACCTAAAAGGAAAGTCTTAGTATCAGTGATATCCCAGCCAGGTTCAGTATTCTCAATTCAAGTTTTCAGAAAAGCAGTAGAAACCCCTTGAAGAGCAACCAGCCTACCTATGCCACCCACATGCTTCTCAAGGGCACTGGCTGACATCTGTATTTTCCAATACAGCTCATGACTCCTTGAGTAAATAGCAAGAATGGAAAAGGGCAGCCAAATGCCTTCTTTGGAAAGTCAGACCACTGCAGGCTTTGGATTGGCATGATCTTTCTTATGCCAGGCAAGCCTACACCCAGTTTCTCTGGCCATGAGATTCCAAAGAGCACAGCTGTTGTGTGACTTTTCCTAAGGAGACATGAAGGACACTGTGACAGACTCAAGGATAGATTCCACCTGAGTCTCAGTGAATTGACTGGGTCTCCTTACAGGAACATGGATGCCTCAAAGCCCCCACATCAACAAAAAGCCCATCCTACATGTTTGATGAGTCAGAAAAACAGAATCCCTGAAGCTCCTGGCATGGCTGGCAGGCTTTTTAACATGGGGAAGAGTCTCCCCTTCCCAGTAACTATTACTGCTCATATAAGCTTGAGAAGGGGCCTTGTGAGTCTTGTCAATTTCAGGAGTTTCCTGAGCCTTGTGAGTTCTCTCTTTACTTCCTGAGTCATATGTGTCTCTTCAGGTGGCTGTCCTTCACATCATCCACATGGTACTGACTTTGTAGGTGTGAATAATAAAAGAGTTCCAGGTTCACTGAGGCATCTACACACATTTTCAGAGAAGGTCATGCAGGGAGTTAGACTGTGTGCAGTGGAATCAAATTCTCCAAGAGAGCTTCTGAGAGGGATAATAATGTTCTCAATTCTGAGGGCAACATCTGAGCATCAGTGGATACACCAGGATGTTGAAGATGGCAACAGGAGATATCTACCAAGGAAAGCCACCTATGAGGGCTGCAATCATCAAGGCTCTGGAAACAGAGATCCTTGGGCCTGTTGGGGTATGCATTGTGGTATCATGGGCCCTCAGTACCAGCTATGGAGCCAGTATCTAATGTTTACCCTGCCATGTTTTCTTTTGTTTCTTGCTTTGTTCCCATCCTTTGTTGTTTACCAGTCTTCCCTTTAGAATGGAATCATCTGTCATGTACCATTGAATTTGAAAGTACATACACTCCTTTTGTGCTTACTGGAATACACACCAATAGTTCCCCGAGTCTCAGTGGAGAGTTTATACTCGGGCTTTTGAGCATTATTGGAACTGAGAAGGATATCTCAGCTCTTCAAGCTGGACTTAGTTCATTTTGTGTTATAAAATTAACATGATATGACTTCAAGCTGTACTGCCATTTCTTCCTTGTCGACTTGACTAGGAGATACAGGCAAGCCCTAGTGGGTCTGTGAGAATGTCCACAAGGGGCATTCATTCAAAAGGAAGATTCACCCTGAATGTGAGTGACACCCACACATGAAATGGGACCCAGACAGAATAAACACAGGAGTGTGTCAGCCTCCTCTCAGGCTTCTTGGTGCACCGTGATGTGAGTAGAGGTGTTCTACCAGACTCTCCTGGTGTGATGAACTAAAGGACCTGAAGCCAGGAGCCCAGGTTAACTCTTCCTTCTTTAAGATGATTATGTCATGCATGTGGTCACAGTGATGCAGAAAACTGAGACTTTTATCTTAAAAAAATAAAAAAGCAAAAAATTAACACCTGGAGACTTTTGAAAGAAGTGCTTTTTAAAAATTTAAATTAGTTGAAGGTTTTTTATGTTTTGCACATGAGTACAATGCATTTAGATCCTATATACCCCCTGTTCTCTCCCTTCTAACTCCTCTTTAAGGAAACAATAATTTTCTTAAAGCTAAAAGCTGAGTCTTCTAGAGATTGGATAGACAGATTTCTGTCATTAGGACTTATCAAAGGGATAGGTGATTGCTCAGCCAGTTAATACTTGCCTTTCAAGACTGATGACCTGAGTTTGATCCCAGAGTTCACATAAAAAATAAATCTGGGCATGATTACATGATTACATGATTACATGATTACAATTCTTGCAATGGGAAGGCTGCGGATGTGGAAACGGGTTCATCTCCAAGCCTCGCTGGCCAGCCAGTCTGCTTGGAGACCTCCAAGGCTGTGAGAAACCCTGCCTCAAAACTGATGAAGGAAGCCTAGAGAATACTACTTGAAGTAGTATTTAGCCTCCACATGCATACCTAGACTTGGGTATGTGTAACACACACACACACACACACACACACACACATACACACATACACACATACACACACACATACACACATACACACACATGCACACATACACACACACATACACACATACACACACATACACACATACACACACACATACACACATACACACACATGCACACACACATACACACATACACACACATACACACATACACACACATACATACACACACATACACACATACACACACATACACACACATACACACATACACACACATACACACATACACACATACACTCATACACACACATATACACACACATACACATACACACACATACACACATACACTCATACACACACATACACATATACACACACATACACACACATACACACACACATACACACATACACTCATACACACAAACACAAATGGGAAATACTGATAATAATTAAAACAACAAAAGGTTCTGTGGATTTTGTTTTGGTTTTGTTTTTTATGGAGTTTCTCTGTGTAGTGCTAGCTGTCTCAGAACCTCCTATGCAGACCAGGCTAGCCTGAAACTCATAAAGATCCACCTAGCTCTGCCTTCCTAGTGCTAACTGTGAATAACATTTAATCAAAAATCTAGATGAGATAAATCCTTGGATATAAAGTCCAAAATTGGCTTACAAAATAGAAAACTTGGGGAAAAAAAAACAATTATTAACGAAACTGGAAAGCTCCAAACTTCCCGGCATGACCTCTGACCTCTTTCTTTCCAAGCTTTCCTCCAACTTCCCTCATCCTTAGATAGAACTGTCAACTGAACACAGGGCTTGGGGACCGAGGCTCAGGGTGTGTATTCACAGAGACACATCTCTCCTGTACCCCAGGAATAGATATATAGGCAAAAAATTATTTTTTCTTCTGCTGTTAGCCGATGAGACCCATATAACATGGGGGTTCAGAAGCCTCCTTGTCCCCATGGGAACTGAATGGAAGTGGAAGTACTGTAGAAGGAGACAAGAAGGAAGAGAAAGACCTAGTGCCTGACTAGAGACCCTGAAGCCCTCTCCACTTTGGGAAGTCCCATTCATGAAGAAAAACAAAATTAAGCAAAAACCTGATGTTCCCCATCGCTTTATGATGCTTCCATGTGTGGCTTTTGCAATGAAAGAGATTTGGGTAATAAACATACGAGTAGTAGGAGGGTGGCCAGATTATGGGATGGGAATGGCCTCAGAGCAGCACCTTCATCTCCAGAAACTCTCAGGTTTCCTGTGTAAGAACAGGTGCTGATAAGGGGTGTAGGATCCCTTGACCCAAATGAAAAGGTCTCAAGTTCACTCCCCAATGGCTACAGAAAAATCAAATTAAAAGAAAAAAAAAAACTAGGTCAAGTCAGTCTCATAATGATGGTAGCAGTCTATTCAGTGAACCACTGGAGCCTTGTGATCACCACAGAGAGCCTTGGCTCGTCACGTTCATTCATACATGTGTGGCTCTTCCACCCGTGGTGTATTCTTCCCCTCCTGGTGCCAAGTACTTGGCTTGTCATATCATGGTGCTTATTACTGGCACCAAGAAGTCCCTGGAAGCTGGCACCGAGCAACCACAAACATTGATGCAACTCCAACCACATTTTGATATTAAAAAAAAAAAAAATCAGGAAGCAGAATGCAGTGGAAAGTTAATTTGCAGCATTGCTGTGTTTACCTTTACTACCTATAAAGCCTCTAATTGGTTGATGTTTGGGGGGTGGAGACCACCAAATGGTGAAGGCCACTGTCCCCCTCCTCTAACCATTAACCAGGAGAGACGCTGGCAAACAAGATTTAATGAGCAGCTCCCCAAAGCTGTACTGTACATGTGCTAGGATCCCAGGCAGCAGAGCAGACCCAGCAGGAACGTCCTGAATCCACCACAGACGTGAGTTTCCCCTGAGAGCACTTTATGCCTCCTGCTCTTTCTCGCAAGAGTCCCCACCTCTACATCTGCCTCACCCCAGAACACAGCCATGCATGCAGCTTGTTTGTTTGAGACTTTTAATAGATGAACTTGAGGACAGCCACCTGTGGCATGAGGCCGCCTTGTGGAGAACCTCCCAGATCCTGGGATCTGATGTCCCCTGAGCTCCTTCCTTGCAGGTGGCTGTCACTGAGAGCTATGGCTGGCTCATTGCTACCCAGTTGCCTGGTAGTGCAGCATTAGCACTAGGAGGGAATCTCAGAGCTGACGTGGCTAAGTGCCAGGCAGCACTATGGGGTGGGGGTGGGGCACCCAGCTGGCACATGCAGGGGCCCTCTACAGAGTGTCCTCACACTCCTCTTCCAAAGCTCCTCAGAATGTGAGGTGGGGATGATGCCCAAAAGAGAAAGACCTGTGTTACTATCAAGTCATGAAGTACAATGCCTACCTTAATCCCGCCCAGTCCAAGTCACTTCAGAGAGAAGTGGCAAAGAGGTCATTACTAGAAAGAAACACATGACCCTCAACCTTTTCGTAGGCTCGTTTAATAGAGCCTCCTTGCTGGCTGGTTTTATATAGAGATAAGCAGGGCAGCTCTGGAGATACGTGCTCAGTCCTTTATGAATGTCCTGCCTCCTCAAGCTCAGCTTCCCCATCTCCACAGTGAGTTGCAGGATTGACTCATGAGGTGAGTTTGTGTAAGCCATGCCTTGGTGACAGCCACACCAGGCACTCACAGCAGTCTTGCGAAGCAATGAAGCTTTTCAGGTTTTCATCTCCATCCTGCAGATTTGACACAGGAAGAGTGAGGTATACAGTTGCCCCCCAGAAACAGTAGGAAGAGGAAGGATCCCCAGCCTACTGTTGACTGGGTTCTTCCTCCAAAAGGGGATCATGGGTAACTACCCAGAAGAGAAAGAAAAATGTCCCTCTGTGGAACACAAGGACAAGGGCAGAGTGAAATGGAGCAGAGAAGCTTCCTAGAGACAAGCACCTGAGTCTCAAAGGCCAAAAGGGAATGATCCAGACAGGAAATGGAAGGTACAGGCCCACAAAGCGGAGCCACATGGGCAGCGGCAAGGTAGGGCCATCTTTATCATCAGATCTCAAGCCAGTACTGAGCTCAACAAACACCAGGGGACTGAAGTGACCTCCATTCTCAATCCTGCTCTAACCTCTGATCTGGCCTGCAGCAGGGTAACCATCCAGTGTGTCCTCAATAGAGCCTGACAGACAACACTCCAATTTAAGACTGAAGGACTGGGTAATGAGGGTCCAGTAGGCTGGGCCTCCTTTCTATTCCTTCTGGTTCTGAGGGCAACTGTGTGCCTCACTCACACTCACTCCTGTGAGTCACCACACCAGTCAGGGTACACTCATGTGAGCACTGGGAAGCCCCTGGACACTCAGATTCTGACTGTGTCCTATCCCCCTTTCAGTTACAGATTTTTTTCCTCTGGATTGGGGAGCCCCCAAGATATGGCTCATAATTTTGTTGTTGTTTAAGAATTTTACACAAAAATCCGTGTTCTAGTCAAATCCACTGTCCATTCTCTCCCTTTCCAGTCCCCCTATCTTCCTACCTCATACTCCTCAACTCATGTGTTGTTTTGTTTTGTTTTTGGAGACAGCGTCTCTCTGTGTAACAGCCCTGGCTGTCCTGGAACTTCCTCTGTAGACCAGGCTGGCCTCAGACTCGGAGATCTACCTGCCTCAGCCTCCCAAGTGCTGGGATTAAAGATGTGCGCCACCACTACCTGGTGTGTTTTTTTGCTGTTGTTTTTTTAAATATTGATTCTGCTTAGTGTGCCTAGTACGTGTGTCTGTGAAGGCCTATCTGCTGAAGCGTAGCTCGCCTCTCAGGAGTGGCATTCTTGAACTGATTATTCCTCTTCCAGAAGCCTCAATGGAAACTCCTATTGCTTTTCTGCTAAAGAAACATAGTAACAAACTGCCCGGGGGGGTTCTTATCTTTTACTCAGGAATTAGTGCAAGTCTCAACCCTACCTCATCAGAGAGGCTTCTTTTGGGGAGGGGGATAACCATCAAAAAGTCAACAGCAGCTCTTAAAAACCACGTCAAATATAAAAAGGTGGATTTCCAAAGTAAAATCCAACGACACCTAACCTGACAGTTATTGCTGCCCTTGTACAGGCATCTATATCTTTCTATCAGCTTCTAAGTGATGTCCAGTGGCTTTTCATTCTGAACTTGAATTAAAAGAAAGCTGGTGATATATTGTATATTTAATAAAAGTAGCCTGAAATATCAAAAGATAGAGTCACCCATAGAGACAAGCCTTGAAGGTCAGGGAGTGGTCACCCATGCCTTTAATCACAGAGCTTGGGAGGGAAGAATCTTCTGGAATCATCACCACAGGAAACCCACTTAGCAGGATTTCTTACTGTGCAAACCGAGTTTGATTCAACAAGCCCTCAGTTTGGAAGGAGAGCTTGGCCACATTGTGTTCAGTTTTTCTCACATATTAAATATATGAGTTGCATGGGTCCTTTACCTGTCTGAGTTTCTGGCTGCCTACAGTAGAGTTATTAAATTCTACTTTAAGTTTTTTGATGAAACTTTCACAATAATATAGGCAAAAGGCTTGAGGAAGTGTTAGGCACTTTAGCAATTGCTCTGAGTAAAAAACATCTTCAAATACAGTCCCTGAAGCCCAGCGCTCTGCTGTGACTGCCTGGGCCAACAGCCAAATGAACGGAAAAGGGGGAGGGGGCAAAAGCGGAGTGTTGACCTACCTCTCATAGTACCATGTGCTCCTGACTCTGGGACTGCCATATCCTCTAACAAACATGCTTAATTTGGCAGGGGATAGTCATCCAGAACCATGCCACTTGCTCTGTACACCTGTCTCCTCTGGCTATCCATCAGTGGCCTGGTGACTGCCCAAAAAATGGATGACAGCACTTCTAAGGTTTCAACGACCCCTCACCGAGGCCTGGCTCCCACCAATGTTGACTTTGCCTTCAAGATATATCAACATCTATCAGCTTTGTATCCCCACAAGAATGTCTTAATCTCCCCTGTGAGCATCTCCATCACCTTGGCCATGATGTCTCTTGGTACCTCAGACCTCACACAGACACAAATTTTCCAGGACATGGGCTTCAACACCACAGAAGTGTCTAAAACTGAGATCCACCAGGGGTTCCAGAATCTCAGTCACATTGTCAGCCAATCAGACAGCAGCATGGAGGTGAGCTTTGGCAACACCATATTCCTTGACCAGAGCCTGAAGGTGAAGGACTCATTTCTAGCGGACATCAAACATTATTATGAGACACAGGCCTTGACAACCAATTTTAAAGATTGGTCTAAAGCCAGCAACCAGATCAACAAGCATGTCGAGAGTAAGACACAGGGGAAAATTACACATGTGTTCTCAGAAGAAGAGAGTCCAGCCACCTTTGCCCTGGTCAACTACATCTTCCTCAAAGGTACTATTCTCCCTGCCTCCCATCATAATGAGATCTCACTTCACCACCCTAGTGTCCACAAAGCCATCTAACACAAAATTGCCTGGAGTTCATAGACCAGGACCTGTCCCTAACAAATTCCGGCGTCTGCCAGGTTGGAATTATGATAGCCACAATGCTGTTCTTGAATACTTTCTAAAAGATTTGTTAAAATTAGAAATTCTGTAGACCTCCTGAACCAAGACCTCCACAGGAAAGCCCAGAATGTGTCACCTGTGTCCCTCTACCAACCTAACAACTTTTATGATCAGTTTTGAGACACCTCATCCCTGAGAATCAAATCTGAACCTGTTCTCAGCTGAAGGGGAAGCTCCCACTTTCCCAGGGACATTAGCCAACCTTAAGGAGCATGTTTTTTTATGTCACACCTACCTAACAGCGAGATGGGATGAGCTATTGGTGTCCAGTAAGTAGAAGCCAGGAAGCAGGAAGGCTGTTGGACATGCTACTCACAGTGTGTACACACACACGCACACAAACACACAAGCACATGCACGCACACACATAAACACATACAAATATACAAACACATACACAAGCATAGTTCCTCCATGATGCCATCATCCCTAAATATCCTACGTGTCAAGATTGAAATCCTTGTTTGCTCTAGAATTGTCTACTTTTTTTGTCTGTCTTCTGTAGCTTCATGTTTCTGCACTTTTCCTCTGCTAAGATCTCAACATATAGTGCTTCTGCAAACACACACACGCACACACACACACACACACACACACACACACACACACACACACACACATACACCTCGGAATATTCCAAATTTCTCTCCTGTCCTGAGCATGTTTGCCTCCACAGATGCCTGCCTGTGTGAGCCTCCTGATAGTGCTTAACAAGTTACTGTGGGCAATGGCTGTACGTTGTTATTGGATAACTGTGGAATTCAGGAAAATTGAATGGGCCATACTGATTAGGGCTGGCTCCTGAAGGACAGAAGAGGCGGGGGGGGGGGTGTTGCAAGCAGACAAGCTTTGACTGAGTCTAGTAGTGACATTCTTTCTGTCAGAACTAACCTGTACCACAGCACACAAACAGGCTGGATGGTGAGCCTCTGCCCCTAGCTGAGAGTAAGTGGAACTGTGAGCCTAAAGGCCTCTTGTATTATCCCTAACTCTATACACAGGAAGCATCATTGTCTGAAATGGCCTCATTCTAAGTACCAGAGGGCTGAGCCTTCTCCTGGAACTTCCCAAACTTTTGAGACGGTTCATTTCCCCAAATCCAGCTCCTTCCTCTTCCTACCAGAGACAGTGAGTTCAAGGGTTAAGTTCTAGAACCACCTGAATTCTCAGCACTGAGACCCACTTCAGGCCCAGAGGCCCAGGTAGAAGTCTAGCGTAAGTGGAACTTACCCTAAATCCAAGATCCATGGTTCTTTTTCTCTCCCCTTGCTTGTGTTTGGAAGCCAAGCATAGCAAATCCTCAACCACCAGAGAGGCAGGGTACAGGCCAGGCCTCATAGGCCAGCATGCTGCTGCCCACCACTCTGTTGCATGCAGAACAGGCTTGAAGCCCCTGGGAATTATGGAATCTTTCTGGAAGTTGGGCAGCTCATACAGGGGTATCCCTGTCATGCAACAGGCACCTGATACCTTGTTTCTGCAGGAATTGTGGGTGTTTGCTGCTTCAGAAGAGGGAGTCCAAGCTTTATTTTACTTTCCAGTCTACAAACCTAATGACAGATCAAGCCTAATGACTGATAGCTCCTTCATACCTTCTCCTCTCTCACATTTTCCCAGGCAAACGGGAGTTTCCCTTAAACCCAGAAAATACCAAGGATGAGGACTTCCATGTGAATGCAACGAGCACAGTCAGGGTGCCCATGATGTTCCAGACCGGCTATGTCGGCTATCTTCATGACTCAGTGATCCCCTGCCAGCTGGTAAAGATGAAATATTCGGGAAATAGAACTACCTTCTTCATCCTTCCAGACCAGGGCCAGATAGACACTGTCGCTGCCGCACTTAATCGGGACACAGTTGAGAGGTGGGACAATCTTCTGACCAAAAGGTGAGTCCTCTAGACACCATGTGGGGTTCTATAAAGTGTATGTTTCTGGAAAATAAGATGGGGAGACTTCCTTCCCTCCATGATACACCCCACAAGGCCTTACTGCTCCCCGTAGGATGCGAGCCTCTGTAACTGCAAGGTATGCTTATATATCCATCTATCACAGAGGTTGTTTGGGGTATACCACAAATTCAATCCTCATTTCTTGAAAATTTCACAGTCATAACCATCTGGTATATTATATTTTGATCAGTTCCTGTTGGGGGGGAGCTCACCTAGCACCAAGCTCCTCCGTTTTCTCTTTTCTTAGCTGACTCACTATAGAGCAAATCTGTAGATCTTGAGGCCTCTGTAAAGTACAGTACAGATGGCTATTACATCTGGGGCAACAGACCGTAGTGAAAACAATCGTGGAGAGACGACTGTGCAGGTGTCCTTGTTATTATGCTGCATTATCTTCTTATGCAAATGTCTTTTAAGTGAGTTTCTGCTTTTACATATAGACCTTGTGGCGCTGTGGTCTCACCTCCAGACTCCTATTGCTACAATTTAAACTATCTCATTTTGTAAATGCTGTACTAGGAAGTAAACCTGGACTCTCTGCATGCTAAGCTTACCCCTGGGATGTACCCCCGGCAACTCCCTTTTAAAGACGGGGTTTACTCAGAATGGCCTTGAACTCTTTCTGTATGTCAAGAAGGTTCGGGTCTTCTGTCTCCTGCTCTAGGGTCTGCAGTAGCTGAGACTACAGATTTCTTCAAGGCGTAGGTGTAGGTGTTTGTGCAGCCCAGGTAGAAAGAGATCCTGGCAGTCAGGAGCCCAGGAATACTGAGCACTACAGCTTAAATGGGAAAGTATTCAGGTAGTCAGGAGCCATTGAATACCACGGGTCACCGTAAGCCTAGGCAGCAGTTTACAGCCTAGCTTCAGGGAAAGGCTTCCCCAGTGTTAACAACTCTGCTCCAGCAAAGGATGGTCTCCTGGGCAAAATTGCTACAGTGGCCTATAAAGGTTTCGCTTCTCTGCTTTGGCTGCTCTCTGTTCAGGGACTGTAACAACTTGGCCCAGCCAGGAAAGATTCCAGCTTGCTCCCTCAGCTGTTCTCCTGTTCTCCGTCCAGGCTCCACAGCTGCTGCTCAGGCTAAAGATCTTCACCCAAACCTCATTTGAGGGATTTATTAGGAGGGAAGGGTCCAGAAGAGTGTGGCTACCTCAGCCCAGGGTGGGAGAGGACAGCAGGAAAAGGGGCTTTGAGCTCAGGACTTACATAGGGCTTCTTGGAGGAGGAGCTTTCTAGGAAGACTTCCGGGGAGGGGGCAAATCTTTTCCTTTGCTCATTACCCTGATTTGGATTTTAGTTTCAGGGCCAAAGTAAGTTTTTTTCACTGGATCTTTTGGTCTTTGGGGCTCTAATTTCAGGGCCAGGGCACATTTCTTTCACTGGCTCTGATTCTAGGGCCAAACGGTGCTTCTTTGGTGCTGGTTCCAGAGTCAGGGTACATTTCTTTTGGGTTCTGAGTTCAGGGATAAATGTATTTCACTGGCTCAAGTCTTAGACCCAGAGTGTGTCTCTTTTGCTAGCTCTGGGTTCAAGGCTAGCGCGGGTTTCTTTCACTGGCTCTGGTCTCAGAGTCAGGGTGAGTTTCTTTGGTTGGCCACTTTTTCCTACACTAGGTTCATGCAAATGTCTTTATCAACCATACCCTCCCCTCCTTGTTCACAACTTTTAACATGTTCTTTTTCTGACCAGATTGTATTTTTTTTCCCCCAAATCTTTACACTCTGCTTTTTCATTCTCAATTCTCACTGCAAATCTTGCCAAAGCTGCCAGAAGAACCCATGGCATGACTACTGGACTGCCTTGAAATCTCCTATGCTTTATGAATTTATTCTCCAGATTTAAATCTAGAATCCATGCAAGTCTCAAGGCATAGACAAAGTGCAAAATCCATGATTGTCAGAATGGAGCATGAAGTTCCTCTTGTTCAGTTCTCTGCCCAGTTTCCCACAGGAAACATGATAAGCAGCCTTTCCTATCCATATAGGTCCATCAGCACTGTGATCCCCTGAGCTCCCTTCCTACATACATGCTAGGCTTCTTTTTCCAGAATCTGGAGCTTCTCTAGCCTCACATCCATGAATTTGCTAATCCTCAAGCCAGTTCCCAAGGCTTCTGAACCACACTGTCAGGTGTTCATAGAAAATGATCCCATTCCTGATAGCAGGGATGGGACATGTTAGCTTTTATTGGGGTTAGTTTATTCTTGGTTGCTGTCACGAATGCCTGAGAGAAACATTTAAAGAGACAGAAAGATGTATTTTGTCCACAGTTTCAGAGGCCTCAGCCTATAGTAACATGTCTCTGTTGCTTCTGGGCCCATCTGTGGTGAAACAGACCACAGGATCCCTTTTTCCCCTTTTGTGCAGTCAAGACATCCAACCCACTTTTAGGATGGGTCTTCCCTCTGCAATTAAACCTCCCTGGAAAGACCCTCACAGATACATCCAATCAGTAGTGAAGAGTAATCATCACAAGTTCAACCCTTGATAAATTAATACTCCAAAAGCATCACTTCTAGACTATTAAATACTACTCCTGGCCCCCAAGGTGTGCGGCCATCTCAGAATGCAAAATGAATGTACTCCTTTAAAAATTAAATAGGCTTAACAAGATTGACACTGTTCAAGGGTCAAAAGTTCCTTTTGAGACTCAAGGCAGTATCTTGACTGCAAATCCTTGTAAAAATAAGAAACCAGTTTACATACTTTCAACATACAACATCACAGAATAAAATTTCCAATTATAAAAGGGTGAATTGGAAGAGGGGAGACAGACCAAAGCAAGACTGAAGTCCAAAATGACAATATCTTGCCATCTCACATCTGGGTCTCTTGGTGGCCTCACCCAGCCTCCAACAGCTTTGGGTAGCCCCAATTCTACCTGTAGGTGATGCAGTACCTCTCCTGGGCTGACTCCACTCCATGACTGCAATTTTCCTTGACAGTAACCCACAGGCCCTGTCATAGCCAACATCCTGAGGTTTCCACTGCAGCTCAGGCTTCACTTTCACATAGTCTGCTCAGGAACTCCACTTAGGAAACTTATACTATATATTGCCTTGCCTCAGAGACTTCCTGAGCCTTGCCGCAAAGAAGTGGGCATCTGTCTGGGAAAGGATGTGCTGCTGTCTACCACAAGGTCTAGCTTTGTACCATCTAGCTTCTTCTTCTTCATTCTGAACAGGCATGTGAACCTGTACATCCCCAAAATCTCCATGTCTGGTACCTATGACCTTGAAGATATGTTGGCAGGCACGGGCATTGCAAACATTTTCTCAAACTCATCCAATTTCTCAGGCATGACCCAGGATTCTCCACCGAAGGCATCAAAGGTAAATGTCTTGGGAGCTCTTTTTCCAAAATTCACACCAAGAAAATTTAACAGTAAGCAACACGGCCCATTTGTACATGGTCCCAAATCCCAAGCAGAAAACCCCAGGTCCAAGCCCCTCCAACCACAGTTCAGTAAACAGAGGCTCAGCAAGAAAACAACCACACAGAAATCTCATGAGAAGGCAGAGTCACAGCCCAAGCAGCTTCCCATTCCACAAAGCCACTCAAGAGAAGGGACACAGGAAAACAAAATACCAGAAATGAGAGCAGCCCCCGACAAAGAGAAACAGAGGACACAGTAACGGTCTCGTTAACAACACACTGAGCCTTCCACTCAATTCATGCCTCAGCCTTCAGCCTGATGTTTTCAATTCATAAATTCATTCAGAACATTTTGACTGAACACCTACTATGTGCCCGGGCCTATGCTAGGCTCTGGATGTGTTTCCATTACTCAGATGTGGACACTGTGTCTCAAAACACAAGGGCCTTTGGGTGAAATGTGAGATCAATAAATATGCTGTGTGGATGAGTAAAGCCATTGAGGAAGCTAAGCCACACAGAAGCCTCCTTTTACCTTTATTTTTGAAAAAAAAAAAAAGAAAGGGAGTTTTCCCCCAATATAGCTGTACTTATAAGTACTGAAGAAATGGATGCTTCCATTGTTTGGTTGCCTTGCTGGGATCTGCCAACCATTTTGCTGTCTTCAGAGTTCCATCTAATTTTAATCATTGAAAGGAAGCCATCGACAGCCAAGGATTTTCATTTCCACTTCAGCCTGGGCTTTCCTAGGCAGAGTAGGCCCAAGAACTTCAGAGAAGTTCAACTTGGCTGTGTCTATAGCAGCGTGGGCAGAGTAGGTGTCTTGAAGACCGAGGTGTGGTAAGTAAAGCCCAAAATGGACCATGAGACCCGGACCTCTAACCTCTCTGTGGTGCATGCTATTTCAGCAGGAAGTTGGGTGCTGCCTGGGGATCTGAAGAAGCTTAGACAAGATGCTTTGGGCATCTTGGCAGCTTTACCTTCATAGAACAGAAGGTGCCATGTCCTGCCTTGTGACAGGGGCTCATTTCCTGCCTCTGATGTGTTTCTCACAGATGGTCCACAAGGCCATGCTGCAAATGGATGAGACGAGTGTACCATCTGTTGACACCGAAGTGGCTCCCGTCCCCCTGGCATCTGAACTGCTCACCATCAAGTTCAAGAAGCCCTTCATTGTCATGATGTTTGACAACCGCACATGGAGCAGCTTGTTGTTAAGCAAAATCATGAATCCAGCCGAAGTGCATGCCCTGAGAAGCCACGGTACCATCTGACTTTGGGGGGATAGAAACCTTTCCTGAGTTGTCTGAAGGTTCTTCCCAACCCAACCAAGTGTAATGAATCACATTGCCATTCTCAAGACAAGTCTCCTGAGAAACAACCCCTTGGAAAGAGGAAGAGTGAATAAAGGATGGTTTTGCAAATGCTGGAGTGACTGGATAGTTTGATCCTGATGAGGGCTCCCTTCCTGACTTATACATAAGTGGTTCCTTCTCACCATCATCACATGGAGGGAAGAGCAGAGAGAAGTCTCCAGGGTCTTTCATGAGGGCACTTCTCCTACTCATGAGGGTTACACCCTTATGATCTCATCACCTCCCAGAAGCCCTGGTAGCTTTCTAACAATAGGTTTCAAAATGAATCTTTGAGACATTCAGTTCATAACATAGTCCTACCACAAGAGGGTTGACTCCAGCCAACCAGTTTTCTGACAGGAACAGGAACACAGGGCATCTTGGGTTTCTCAAGGGTCCAGGTGGAGTGTGCACACGGAGATGTGTGGCTTAGACTGGCCTGAGACAGCCAGCCAGGTCATAGAGTGGTCCTAAGCTGAAACTAGAACTATGTGCTTTTCTTTAGAAGGTTTCAGGGAGAGGGGCTGGTAACTTCTGGATGTGCACTGGAAGTGCTGACAAAGCCTGTTGTGGGTGAATGGCACAGAGTTATCTGAGGAGAAAAATAACAGATATGGGAGATAAATTCTAACACTTGTTAGTTTTCTGTTCTTACCAAAAAAAAAAAAAAAATCTATACACACACATTGATCCAGAACCCCAGGGTTGGGTCAGCCAAGCTGAGGCAGTTCCCCCAACCTGTACCCAGAATGCTCTGGTGTCAACCATGCACAGAACACTGCTTCTGTTCTGTCATGGTTGTGGTTTTGTTTTTGTTTTTTGCAAGTCAGAGTAAAAACCAAGCCAAATTTATAAATTTTGTTTCTCTTAATTATACCTTTCCTTAAATACACTATATATGTGTGTTGCATGTGTAATACGGTTTCAGAATATGCCTCTTTTATTAATTGATATTTAGCATAAATCAAAGGTGCCATCTGAAATCAGTTGGTCGGAAAAATTCTATTAAGCCATGTAATGTTTGGAAATCACTAGGTACTGAAGGAGATGTGTAATCCTTCTCTTCCTTGAACTAATTTCACATAAATCAAAGATCTAAGAACAAAAATTGAAATCATCATGAAGCAGATAATACGTGTTTTTTTTAAAAAAAATAACTTCAAAAGGAGAAAGTATATATGTAAAACCCAGAACCACTAAAGAAAAGCCTGGTGCACTGAGCCACATAAACAAATTTAACTAACTTTCAAAGACAATGAGGGGAGTGTCTCAGTTAAGGTTTCCATTGCTGTGAAGAGACACCATGACCACAGCAGCTCTTATAAATAAAGCATGTAATTGAGGTGACAGTTTACAGTTTCAGAGGTTCAGTCCATTATCATTACGGTGGGAACATGGTGGCATACAGGTAGACATGATGCTGGAGAGGTAGCTGAGAATTCCACATGATACAGGAGAACAGGAAGTGGTCTGTGACACTGGAAAGTATCTTGAGCAGACAGAGTACCTCAAAGTCTGCCTCTACAGTGACACACTTCTTCCAACAAGGCCATATTTACTCCAAAAAGCCACACCTTCTAATAGTGCCACTCCCTTTTGGGAGCCATTTTCTTTCAAATTACCACAGATAAAAACATAAAAGTTAATTTCTTTACTGAATCATTTATTTAAAAAAACAAAAACAGGAGGAGCTTCAGTTGGGCCTAGGACAATGGCGATTGACTGAATATTTTTTTATGTATCTTCCCAGGATACTATAAAAACCAATATTGTACAAATAAAAGTCCCTGTGATTCAGGCTTCCACAAGGCATTATCACCTGAAATCTGAGAACCAGGACTGAGTGGATATGGGAAGTGGAGATATGCAGGCTATGGGGCCGCGTTGGTGGAAACAGGTCACTGGAGTTGTGTCGTTGGGTGCTGCACCTTGCCTTGGGTTCGTCTATTCCATTTCTGTTTCCTGCCCACCACAAGGACAGCAGCCCCCTCCTTTACATGGTCCCACCACAGCGTCCACATCACCACAAGGCCCCAACAAGTGGTACAGCAATCAAGGTTTTGAAATGTCTGCATTCTGGGTAAATAAACCTTCTTTCCTCTTGGGCTTTGAAAATCTCAGGCATTTGTCACAACAAGGGGAAGAGGTAAGGAGAAGTGGCTGATGTCTACCTTTGTTTTCCAATTTCTCTTTTGTCAAGACTTGACAAACAAATCCACCACAAGAAACACACAGAAGAACCACAGGCAAGGAGCCACATGATGGAATATAAAGAGAAAACTCTTAAAATCCGTGCCCCCAAAGACACACAAGATAAAGAAGAGGCTGGATTTCTAAACTGAGAAGCACCCTCTGTTTCTGTGCGATTCCTACCCACACCACACAACCTGAAGCTAACAGGAAGAAACTTCAGACAAGCCTAAAGTAAAACACCTACAAAACGTCTAGGCAGAATCCTTCCAAGAGCCCTGGAGAGAAAAGAAAGAAGTGGTGTCACCTGGGTAGGAGGACACCAAGAAGACATGGAAGGCGGATGCACGGGGAGTGGACTCCACCAGAGAAGGTGGGGCAATTGGAAAGATCTGAATGAATGAATGGTTGTTATCAACATGATATAGTATCTCTATAAATTCTCTGGGTTTGATCCTTATATGGTGGTCATGTACAGTAGTTAAAAGATGACATATAGAAACACATTATTATTTTTGCAAAGACTGATTAATTTAAGGATATTTATGAATAGAAAGCTGAAAACCAGAACGTGTAAAAACTGTAACATAAAGATGTCTTTCCAGTTCCAGGAGCGAAGCAGGGAGGTGATAACCAGTTTTTCAAAAGAAAGAAAAGGATCTTTTAAAACTAAAGATGAAGGGGCTAGAGAGATGCCTCAGGGGTAAAGAGCACTGGCCTCTCCTTTCAGTCACAACTGTTACCACCGTGGGCTAAACGCCCTCTATTGGACTCTGTGGGCACTGCACACACATGCAAGCATAAAATAAAAAAATACATAAATAAAAGCAAAAACTTTAGAAGACCAAAGATATTACATCTATTAAATATGTGTTTAAAGTAGTTTTTTGGCCAAAAGATAATTTCAGATGGGAATTTGGATCTACATGAAAGAATGAAGAGCATCAGAAAGGTAAATATGTGGGCAAAGGTAGAAAATATTTCTAAGATATCTTTAAGCTATGAATTATTATAACAGAACTAATAACAACAGCCCAATTTTTCATGCCACTTTTCAAGTATAAGTCTGGGCACAATGTCAGACTTTGTCAGTAGAGGGCGCCAGAGAGACACTGCAGGATGAAGCAACTTCGCTTTCCTGCCTCATTCAGGCCAAACAAGTGAGACAGAGCACTAGGTGATAATTAGATACAAACAAAGGGATGCTAGATATTAGATAGAGACTGAAAATACAGTCAGAAGGATGGATACATGACTAGATGGATGCAGACAGATGATGGAAATATACACCCTGAAAAATAATAGTTGAAAGATACTTTCTTAACTATACCCCTTGAATGCACCTGTAGACATACATACACACCTCATTCTTAAAAGCCAGAATTTTTCTTATGTAAGAAATCATTAAATTGATTCTTAAAAATGCAAAAATTGAGACAAAAATACTCATTATATCCATTGTCATTTCACATTGTACTGGAATTATTGGTTAGATGGTGTAATTTATTACAGAAAGGAAAGAATAAAAATACCTGCATTTTTATGATGTGGTCTTATGTCTGCACTGCCAAATAGACAAAAGAATACCAAAGCCTGCATAAAAAATATACTTGAAATGATTACACCAATCAGTAAACGAGTTCAGCCACATGTCCGGTTATAAGTAGTATAAAAATGAGCAAAAGCCAAGAGCAGCACAGAAGACCCAACACATGGGAATAAACTAGCAGTGACCCAAGCTACACTGAGTAAAATAAAATGCTCCTTTAAAATGTAAAATAGGATGAAAACAAATTAGAGGTGGGAAGTTATTACTTCTGAGTGAGATTATTCAAAATTATCCATATACTGTTTTCTCTAATATGAGGAATTAATTTATTGTGGTTCCAGTAAATATACCAGCATATTTTTTTTCTCATTGATTAAAAAAAACATGACATCAAAGTCTATTTACAAAACGTCCAAGGATTCCAGGACAAGAAGCAGCAGCTGTGGGCTCAGGAAGAAAGAGGCTATTGTGATGCCGTCTTCTGAAATGCAGGTGCACATGCAGCTAGAGCATCATATGCATAAATTAATATTTTTTAAATACATGACTTTAAAATAAATGACCTTGGGACAACTGGTTGGCCATTTGAATGGGGGAGGGAGAGAATTTGAGTCATTCAACATATGAGACATATTCAACATATGAGACATATTCAACATATGAGACATCATATACCAGAATAGAAAGGACCAAAGATCTAAATAAAAAGGGTAGTGAAGCTATACCATGTGAAAAGGAAAATGGCCCCATGTGTTCATTTGTACCAACACAATCCCTCACCAGTGGTGCTGGGGGAGGTTATGAAACTTGTTGGAGTAATGCCCCGGCCAGCGGTCTACAAGGAGAGCACAAACCCTGGAACAAGAGGAGGGCGAGTGGGAGGGGTGAGAGACGGGAGAAATGGCAGCAAGGCAGTGAGTTCTGGTCAAGCTGTAATTTTTATTTTTCTCGGGGGGGGGGGGTTATAAAGCAAATGAGGCAGGAAGTTGGCTGTGTGGGGAAGAATGGGGAAGAGGGGTTACTAAACAACCTAGTCTGTGGGATAGCCTGCCTTAGGGAAAGTTGCCTCAAAACCCTGACCAACTGCTTACAGGTGTTCTTATCTGACAGGGAGATAGGGCTGCATTCCTAGGGAGTTAAGGGTCAAATCCTGCAGAGAGTCTTAATTGGCAGGAAGTTGCACTTACTCATTCCTAGAGAGCTGGGATATGTCAGATAGGCTCTGTAAACTTAGCTTCTAAACTAGGTGAAATGGCTTTTATTGCAGCCAGCACAGGTCCTGGCTCCCGGCAGATTAAGGGTCAAATTCGCTGGACTATGAGAGGTATGCCTTCAAAAAGGTTTAGCCCGTCCTTACTTCTGTTCCTGCTCATTGTCTCCTGGTTTCCCAAGATATGGGGAATCTGTGGCACGGGTCCAAGTAAAGGGCCAATATGGTGGGATTTCAGAAGGCTGGAAGGCTGATACCATCTGGACAGTAGAAACTGTGTCCATGGCTTTAAGACTGGAGGAGAGACCCTAAATGGAACTTGAGGCCATTTATGGTGCATTTTAACAAGACTCTGGCTATGTTCTGCCCTTGTCTGGAAATTTTGAGACAGGATCTAAAAATAATATGCAGATTTGTTTAGCAGGTGGAATTTCAAAACAGAGTAACATTCCGATCATGCCATGGTCCTTACTTAGTGCTTTAAGCCCCATTTATAATGACAATCTAGAGTAAAAAGTGGAGCAGGAAGCTGTGGCGAGGGTGAGTTTAATGCTACAGACTAGGTGAGTTCAAATAAAGAGCTGCACTTGTTAAAGTGATAGGTAAAATTGGAAGGCAGCCATGCACTTTGCTCTGGCACAATAAAAAATGTGCTCTGACAGGGTACTGCCCTCCCTCCGAGAATCTAGAGTGTAAAAATGCAAACATTACATGTAAAAAATGCATTACAAACACCTTCCTTTAAAAGTGAGTGCTTGAGAAGATTGAGCCTCTGGGGTGTACAGCTCTAACAGAACCACCTAAGTGGGTATTTCCTAGGCTCAGTCACACAGATGTTCAGAGAGCGCTGCATCCACAGTACAATTGGGCCATGATGAGCTAATCTCAAGACAAGAACAGAGCTTGATGTCATTCACCACTGTATCTCTCAAGCACAAAGATCTCAAGGTCATGGGTCATGGGGGCCTGCATCAAACTTCTAGAGGAAAATCAATGAGACCAGGCAACACAAAACAGAACTGGATTCCGGGCACAGAGAGGTGTGCTTAATTAGACTTAGTGGCCAGGAATCCTCCTGAGGGTGGCCATGTGTGCCACAGGCAGCTGAGACACAGGAATAACCCAGCCCATTGAAGCCTACATAATGTCACCACTTGGCACAGCTGCTCCGGGGTTCTCCTTGTCCTCCTGCTCTCCAGTCTGCAATGGAGACGCTTGCTCTGTGTTGTTGCACAGAATAAGATGTACCTTACAGTTTGATGATAGAGGGGTTCACTGCTAAGCGTTTGCTTTGAGTCTCAGAAGAGGCTTTGGGTTTGGGACCTGTGAACATGTTAGAACTGTCATAAGTCATGGCAAGGGAATGATTTGGGGTAAAACGTCCCACATAGACTCATAGGTTTAAACACATGATACCCAGTTGGTAGCACTGTTGAGAGAGATTCTGGTCCCTTAGGCATGGAACCTAGTTCATGAGTGTGGAACACTTAGGGACAAACCTCTAAGGAATACAGCTGGATCCAACTTCCAGGTTTATTTCTCTGGTGTTTGATCCTCCAAGATGAGGGGGTGAGGGTGGGAAATGTCTAGCATATGCTTCTAGAACTCTACTGTGTCTTCCCCTGTGGTGAAGCAAAATAAAACTTCTCTTCCTTAGATAGCTTCAGTTGAGTGCTTTGTCAACATGATGAGAAAATTAACTGGTGCTGGCACTATCAAAATGACAATTACTTTATAATTTAATGAAATTTAAAAGTTTCACACAAAAATGAGCAGAAAGACAGAAACACAAACAAATATATAGTGATTAAACATTTGAATATATGCTTGAGCACACTTAAAAATCACCAACTAAAACTATACCGAAATCCATTTGCTAAGCACTGGGCTGGCAGAAAATGTGAATGTGTGGTCATGTGGCCTGGGTGTGAAACAGCCCTTCTCATACATCTTTAGAAGATTCCAGTTTTTCCTTGCACATTTGGCAATATACTTGGTGTTTGTATTCTAAGGCTAGTGTAAGCAATTACCATAAGGAGCTTCAAACAGCAGAAGTCATGCAGTTTTGGAGAGCTAAGTTTGAGGTCGAGGCTTGTCCACTCTGTCTCCCTCCTATCTTGGTAGATATCAGCAGCCCTTTACATTCGTTGGCTGTGGAGATAACTTCAGTTTCTGTATCCATCCTCATGGGGCCATTCTTCCTGATAGATTTCTGCCTCACATCCCCCTCTGCTTTTTTTTTTTTTTTAAATGAGACATTCATCATTCAAGCCAGGGCTCTCTTCAGTCGAGTAACCTCCTCCTTCCATCCTTAATTATACCTCTAAGACTAGCTCACACAATCCTGTCACATTACATGTTCTGTGTTAGCTCTCAGGGTATATTTTGGGGCACCCTATCACAAACTTCCTTACCCACTCATTCAATACAAAGTTTTTTTTAAAGATTTATTTATTTTATGTGTATGAGTATTGTCTGCATCTTGTGCACCATATTCATGCTTGGTGCCCATGGAGGTCAGAAGAGGTGTTAGATTTTCTAGAACTAGAGTAAACAGATGGCTATGGGCCATCATGTGGGTACTGGGAACCAAATCGAGGCCCCCTGCAAAAGCAGACAGAGCTCTTAAATACACACACACACACACACACACACACACACACACACACACACACACACATCCACACACATACACATCAATAAACATGTATATATAACAATACACACTCACCAATAGGTTATCCAATCCCAAGTGGTCAGTGTTCTTGCCCCAACTCCAAAGCATGTACTGTCTTTCTCTTATACCTCTCTTTCATTTATTGTCCATGCTTAAATCTACATTAAAACCTCCTCTAAAATCAAAACAAAAAATCCTTATGATTTTAAGCATTTATCTTTGATGCAGACGTCTGACTTTGAGGAATTTAAGCTAATGACACACATCTTGCAGTTTTAAAAATAATCTCCCTAAAGTATTTTGTGATTGCAGAACCTTAGAAATTATGTAAAAACCTAAATATAAAAAAAAAGTGACGATCCCTATGGGCATCATTATTTCATAAGGAAGAAATAGAAAGTACAAACACATATCTTTACCCTTATGTAAAGAAATACAGGAAAAGGGACCAGAAAGAAAGTGGTTAAATGATGCAGGAGGGACTGGAGGAAGTTGGTGAGAATGGGAGGTATGAGGAGGGATGGCCCACTTCTTCCTGCACCTTTTTATATGGCTTAGACTTTGGGATTAACATCAATGTCTTACAGACCCAACAATACAATTATGATGATAAAAGTCTCCATGCCAAATGGAAAGACAAGCAGATGAGGACACGCACATTTCAGATAAGCACGGAGAAGGGAAGAAGAACTGAGCCAAGACTCCTCTGAACATGGTGTTTGGACCATATGCTCCCACTTTAAAGAAGAAAACATTGCCAGCAAACCTCCAAGCTTTCCCTGCAGATTTGCTTTCAGAGTCGGGTAAACATATGCCATTGTGATATTGCGGATATGTCTTGTGGAACAGAGTAAAGAAGGGAAGTGCAAATATGGACCAGGAAAGCAAGGAAGAATGCTGATGGGGGAAGGGGGGTCCAGCTCAGTGGGAGAGTGCTTGCCTGGGATGTGTGAGAACCCATGTTCAGTCCCAGGGAGATGAACGTATGGGGACGGAGGAGACAGAGGAGACACAGACAGAGACAGAGACACAGAGACAGGAGAGAGAGAGAAGTGAAGAGACAAAGGGAGACAGAGTGACAGGGAATGGGAGGAAGGGAAGGGTAGACTAGGGGAGGACGGGGAGGTGAAGGAAGAAGGGTCTGTGGAGCTAGATATCAACTGGAGGCACAAATGCATCCTTAGGGATACACATAAATGCAAGCATAGTAATAAAATAATAATAGTAGTAGTAAACACAACTGTGTAACAGAGATGGAGTTTTCTGTCCTGACTGACCACCTGTTCCCAAATACCTGCCAGCTGCTTACCAAATTACCACACAGAGGCTTATATTAATTATAAATACTTGGCCAATACCTTAGGTTTATTACTAACTATCTCTAAACATTTAAAATAACACATTTTTCTATTAATCTGTCTGTTGCCATGTGGCTGTGGCTTTATAGTCCTCTGGCATCTTGCTTCTTGGGCCACTTGTTCAAGTACCTGCCCATTCTGCCCTTCTTCATCCCAGTCCTCAGTTTGATGTCCCACCTAATTTCCTGCCTGGATACTGGCCATTCAGTGTTTTATTGAACAATGAAAATAATACATTCACAGCACACAGAAGAATTATCCACAGCTCAGCCATGAGTGAAGAAGTATTGAATGTACTTAAGAATCCATGGGTATCTTTTAGTAGTGCTAATAAATAAATATATTTATCTTTATCAAAAATAGATGGAAAATGTTGTGTACATGGGATATACACAACATGTAAAGGGTATTGTAAAGAAATGTTGTAATTTACAGAGGGAGATGAAGTCACACCACACTACAGAACTCATGCTGGAGGCTTGTTGGAGGAGTGGGGAGAGAAGGAGGCATAGAGGCCTGCCTTTGGAAGAAGAGGCAGGGTAGGGGGGCTTGTCTCTTCAAGGTGAAGTAGCACATTTACACAAGGACTACATAGCTGCAAGACCCTGAGCCAGCCAGAGTAACTGCCTGAATACTGACAAGCACACGTGCTCAGGGATAAGGTATACTTTCAGGACCCAAGGGCAGGCCAACATAATGCCTCAATGCTAAAGAAGGGTGTGGGGGAATGAAGCAAGTGTCTGTATATCCTACAAAGATGAGGCAATCTACAGTCTTTATATGAACACAGCTTGACATGCATCCATCCTGAGCTGCAGCTGTCACTATTGCCCCAGCATGATCCCTAGTTAGTTTCACTGGGTAATTTCCCAGCTACCTATAGACAGAAGAACCATTAGCACATGGCATGTGGAGTGCTTTGACATGGCCGTAGTTCCAGAAATGGGCCTGACACAGATCTTAGTACTAGACATATTTCCAGAACAGTAAAGTCACTCATACCAGCCAACAAGTAGGACCCATTTTGTCCCATTGATCGGATGCATTTGGACTTGATACACCCAGGGTCATGTGTAGGGGTATTGTGTTGTCTCATGGTAAATAATTGTCCCACCCACTGGTTTAATAAAAAGAGCTGATTGGCCAAAGGCAGGCAGGAAGTGTAGGCGGGGCTACCAGACTAAAAACTCTGAGAACAGAGCACCAGACAGAACACCAGAGAGAGGCTGAGGAAGCCGAGGACAACTATGCTGCTCTAAAGAAAGGTACCGAGCCGCATGGCTGAACAAGAGACATGGGTTAGATGAAGGGTAGAGAGCTAGCAAATGATATGCCTGGGCCTGAGGCTGATCAGCCTAAAACTAATGAAAGCGTCTGTGTGTCTCTGCGGTCTGTGGGTCTGTGGGTCCTAGACCTTGAGGTTAGGCCCGAAAGTCCGGGCCAGAAACCTCGTACTACAGTCATGCATCTGTCAGAAGGTCCACAAAATAACACTCCATGTCAATGTGATCTTGGATATGCTCACCTCTACACACCTGATCCAGGTTATTATAGAGCAATATTTGAGATCCCTATTTTTATTGTTCTTTAGTTGCTTCCATCCCTCATCCAGAAAATATAAAAGCTCTGTAATCTAAACAGGGGGTCCCCATATATCTCAGAAAATTGGTGGTTGATTTTTATGGTTCTTCAAATGTTTCTGTGGTATGGAATGGTCTTTCTGTACACTGTGGATATGTGTTGCTACTATTGGTTAATAAAAAGCTGATGTGGCCTATGGCAAAGCAGGACATAGCCAGACAGGAATCCAAGAGAGATAGAGGAAGAAGAAAGGCAGGGTAGGGCAAACATGGTCCACCCACCCAAGAAGTAAGATGTGAAAATACTGATAAGCCACTGGCCACGTGGTAACACATAGATTCATAGAAATTGGTTGACATAAAATACAAAAGCTAGCAAGCAAAAAGCCTGAGCTATAGATCAAACAGTTTGAAATTAATATAAGCCTCTGAGTAATTAACTTATAAGTGGCTACAGGACTGCAGGTGGGAGAGATTCATCCAGACCATGGGGCTAGGCAGGACCAAGAAACTTCTGTCTACATATGTAATAAATATTCTTCAGAGGATGGTGAGGCAAATGAAAATTAGAATAAATGGGAATTTTTCATCCCTAAAGGTAGGATTAGGGATTTCTATTCCACAAGTCATGGCCAGCACTTGAGTTTGACACAGTACCAAACTCAACTGCAATCATTATTTGCTTTAGAAAAATGTCTTAAAATTGGAGTGTGGAAAAATGGGCTCTTATTCACCCAGAAGGGGGATTCTTGTTTGCTTTTTCAAAATGGGTCAGATAAGAATGGAGACCACTCACCTGACAGAGCTCTAGCCAAGGTACCACAGTGTCATGCTTCTCTACATATCTGCCTCTAAACACTATCCAATAACAAGGCAATAATGATCTTTGACAAAATATACTAGCTAATGTCTTTATTGATATTTGAAGAACTGAAAAATGCTTTGGGAATCCATGGTTCTGATGAGATGTCATGTAGCCACCTCTACCTGTGAGGAGGTGCCTGCCAACTGGCGATCACATGCCTTCTGTATAAAGACCACTTGCCATGTGACCAAGGATGACCTTGAACTTCTTACTGTCCCCACCTCCCTAGTTAGTGCTTTATTGTGTCCTTTTTTTATGATGTGCTGGGGACCAAACAGGGAACACCCAACCAACTAAGCTACAATTCCAGCCCCTATTACTTTTTTCCTGTTCTTTGTATAGGCTATATTAAATGTATGTTTTCAAAAATAAGAAGGGACACAAAACAAAGCTTACATGCAGCAACCTGTGATGTCTAAGATGGTGTGTCTTAAAGAATGTCTTCCAGCTCAGTGCCTCTTGTGAGGGTCAGTCTCTACACAGAAGGTAGTATGTTGACCTTGCAACAGGCTTTGTATTGTAAGAAGTGACCCAGTAGGAACCTGGTCTCCACTACTGGACTGACAGTTCCTTGGGAACAAGACAGTAGGCCTTAAATTCTACCCAAATCCTATTATAGTTTCCAGAAGCAGCCATGAGGCCCACTATGACCTTCAGTCTAGAACCTTCATTCCCCACCCTGAGAGGGTGAATCTCTTGTGATTTCTGGTTATAGTTGGGACCAGCCTAGGGTATTTCCAGAAACTCAACCATATCCCAACAAGGTGTTAATCAGTAACAGTCCCAAGGGGACCACACTTTGGAATAACAAATATTTGCAGAAGGCTTTGAGCTGCAAAGCTTCTTCTTGCCTCTTTGCTCTGGATGATCTCAGCACCAGAGGTCCAGAACTGGTAAGAGGTGGCAGATGGCAGGGAGGGGTGAGGTGAAGAGCTGCTTTCACTATCTCCTAGTGGGCTTCAGGGTGAGGTCTAAGGGGCAAGCATGCTGTCTTCCAGTTAGACTCCAAAGGACTGTAAATCACACTTGGGCTCAGGATGGCATAAAAGGCATATCAGCCGTCGATGGGAGGCACCAGGGGAATGGCTCTGAAAACTTGCTATTTGCTGCCACAGCTCACTGCCAGACATGTGAGCCTGGTACCACCAGGGATGGGGGGACAAGGGAAGCACTGCCCCCCACCCCGTTACTCAGAGCTGAGTGTCAGGTAAACAGCCCATTTCTTACTATTCAGGCTCTGAGTGACAAGGTCTGTACTCAGGACACCTAGTCCCAAGAGCACCATCCCAGGAGCACCCTGTATATATTTTGAATGGTTCCCATAATGAGCAAATGACTGTAAGGAGAAGTTACATCGCTTAGTAAGCAGGTGTAGGAACAGCCAGACATTCCAGAGCTACTTCAGGAAGTGTGAGACTTAGTCTGAGGAAAAGAGTAACATTGAGCTGGTGCGCTGGGAAATTTTCCTGATGGCTGAGACACTGAGAAGCAATTGTGAAATAAGTCCTCATCTGAGGGTTTAATTTACAAAGTTGATCTAAACACAGTGATAGAATTCTCCTGGGCAGCTCAGACATTTGGCACAAAATAACAATTTCTGGAGGCTTAACAACTGTGTTTGCATGGTTCTAGAGGCCCAAGGTGAGGGACAGCATGGTTGGAGTGTGGTGAGGGCCCACTTCCTGATCTGCAGATGGCTGTCTTCTCAATGTATCCTTGGAGAAAGGAAGGTGCTGGTGTCTCTTTCTCTTCTCAGGACACTAAATTTACCATCTCCCTGTCCTTAAGACCTCATCTAGTCACCTCTAGAGGACCCACCTAGGGTGAGGCCTTCAGTTATGAGTTGTGAAAGAAAAGAGGTATGGAGTCCATCTCAAAAATAAAAGCATGATACTGGGGATATTTTGTACCTGGGAATAATAACCCAATTCTTAACAATGTGGTGATCTAGGAAATGTGGTCTTGTCATTAGGAATGGGAAGCAAATTCTAATTAGTAACATTTGGGTCATTATTATGACAGCAGGGTCGGTCATTCAAGCTAGAAGGAGGGCTGGATTCTATGGGGGCATTTAGCAAAGCAGGTAGGTAGCAAGGGCCTGCCTGTGTCCTAGGGCTGGATGTGGTTTGTGGCAGGTGCAGAAGAGGGACCAGGTACAGCTCACATTGTCACATTTGACTTGGGGTCCCATGGACAGAGTGAGGGGCTTTACTGATGGGAACTGTGAACTGTCAAGCATCCTTCACACCTACTGATCTGGGAATCCTGCCGTCCAGGCCTTCCTGTGGGCCAGCAAACCATGAGCTATTGGGAACATCTCAGTGTCATATACATCAGCCTCAAGGACACTGGTCTATAACTGAAAAACAATAAAATTAGTGGTACAGCCCCAGAGCCAAGCTTTCAGTCTGATAGTGAAGATGAATTTCAAAGAGGTAGCAACTGATAGTCAGAGGGAGGAGCATGGGGACAGAGGAAGGAGTGTGGGGACAGTCAGAGGGAGGAGTGTGGGGACAGAGGGAGGAGTGTGAGGACAGAGGGAGGAGTGTGGGGACAGAGGGAGGAGTGTGGGGACAGAAGAAGTGTGGGGACAGAGGGAGGATCAGGGGGACAGAGGGAGAGCGTGGGGACAGAGGGAGGAGTATGGGGACAGAGGGAGGAGTGTGGGGACAGTCAGAGGGAGGAGTGTGGGTACAGAGAGAGGAGCGTGGGGACAGAGGGAGGAGCATGGGGACAGGATGAGGAGTGTGGGGACAGTCAGAGGGAGGAGTGTGGGTACAGAGAGAGGAGCGTGGGGACAGAGGGAGGAGCGTGGGGACAGAGGGAGGAGCGTGGGGTCAGATGGAGGAGTGTGGGGACAGAGGGAGGAGCGTGGGGACAAAGGGAGGACCATGGGAACAGAAGGAGGAGTGGGGGACAGAGGGAGGAGCATGAGGATAGACAGAGGAGGAGCATTGGGACAGAGGGAGGAACATGAGGACAGTCAGAGGGAGGAGTGTGGAGACAGAGGGGTAGCGTGGGGATAGAGGGAGGAGTTGGGGAAAGAGGGAGGAGCGTTGGGACAGAGGGAGGAGTGTGGGGACAGAGGGAGGAGTGGGGATAGAGGGAGGAGTTGGGGAAAGAGGGAGGAGCATTGGGACAGAGGGAGGAGTATGGGGCAGAGGGAAGAGCATGGCGATAGTCAGAGGGAAGAGCATTGGGACAGAAGGAGGAGCATGGGGACAGAGGGAGGAGCATGGGGATAGTCAGAGGGAGGAGTGTGGGGACAGAGGGAGGAGTCTGGATTGAGCCCAGGTCTCGTGTGAAAAAGAATCAGTTATATTTCCTGCAGCGGGCTAGGAAAGGAGACTTTCCAGGAACTGTGTACAGCAAGTGAAGGAGGGGAGGGGCTTAGCTCCCAAGACTGTGTGGGCCAGTTTTCCTGTTGTCAGAGTCCCTCTTAGACCCTCCAAATCCTGTCAGTGGTGCCACGCATCAAGGTCCTGTGGCTCAGCATGGAGGGGCTGTTTGATAGGTCTTGTGGCCAAATGATAAAGGCAAAGCCTGAATCAGATCAGTAAATGGCTCCAACCCCCACCTGACCCTGATCTGAAGTCCCTTCCATAGAAAATGGCCATACTGTCCCAGATGGTAGCCCCCACCCCAATCTGCTCCAGGTCAGTCTAGGATATAGATAACCTGCAGGAACCCAGGAAGCCCACTCCTAGCAAAGATGTTTTATTAGATACTATTCTCATCCTCTCTCTCTCTCTCTCTCTCTCTCTCTCTCTCTCTCTCTCTCTCTCTCTCTCTCTCTCTCTCTTTCTCTCTCTCTCTCTCTCTGCTCTTTCTTCCTCTCTCCCTCTCTCTCCTAGGATGAAAGGAAGCGGCCCTTGGCCTCCACAGCTGAGCACATGAGGGTGGTTTTTAGCTTTCTGCTTCTGGTCCTCCTAGCAGAGGTGTGGCTCGTAACGAGTTTGAACTTCAGCTCCCATTCACCAGAGGCCCAAGAAGAGTTGGAGTCTCAGGATCCTCAGAACCAGACTTGGCAAGAGAATACATGGGCTGTCCCCAGTGATGAAGAAAGGGAAGAATATTGGCTGAGGACTAGGCAACAACAGCTCTCCAATGAGACTTCAAACTTTGGGTTTAGCCTGCTTCGAAAGATCTCCATGAGGCATGATGGCAATGTTATCTTTTCGCCATTTGGTCTGTATGTGGCCATGGTGAACTTGATGTTGGGGGCCAAGGGAGACACCAAAGTCCAGGTGGAAAATGGGCTCCATCTTCAGGCTCTGAGCCAGGCAGGACCCCTGATCCTCCCATCCCTCTTCAAGAGACTCAGAGACACCCTCTTCAGCAACCAGGAGCTGGACCTCGCCCAGGGTAGCTTTGCCTTCATCCACAAGGACTTTGACATCAAAGAGACCTACCTCAATCTATCCAAGAAATATTTTGACATGGAGTACATGCCTACAAATTTTCGAAATTCCTCACAGGCCAAAGGGCTCATGAACCACTACATTAACAAAGAGACTCAGGGAAAAATTCCCAAGCTCTTTGATGAGATTAATCCTGAAACAAAGTTAATTCTGGTGGACTACATCTTGTTTAAAGGTATTTTGATAATGTTCTGTTGTCACGAAGCTACAAAAACCTGACCCTCCTTTTCCTTCTTCTGGTCAGTGTAGTTAACACTAAAGGACGCTTTGCAGGTGTGAACTCTACTTTGCAGGTCCAGCATACATTGAGGAGGAACTGATGCTTTCTCTGAGGCCCCCACTCTCACCACTGCAGATACATGGTCCTCAGTTTCCACAGCTTCTTTTAATGTTTGGAAGAGGTGGCCCGGGGCTGTTGAATGAGGTTACTGATAGTGAGACTTGGGTTGCATCTCTATTCCCATTCTGTTTTTGTTAGCTGGGGCAAAATCTCTTTCCTTGGACTTGTTGCCATTACTATAGTGTGTGTGTGTGTGTGTGTGTGTGTGTGTGTGTGTGTGTGTGTGTGTGTGTGTGTGTGTGTGTTTGTGTGTGTATGTGTGTGTGTGTGTGTGTGTGTGTGTGTGTGTGTGTGTGTGTGGTGAATGCAGGTACACCCAGAAGTCAGAGGTGTTGGATCCTCCTGGAGTTGGAGCTACAGGCAGTTATGAGCCACTCAAATATGGGTATTAGGAACCAAACTTGAGTCCTCTGTACAAGCGGATACGCCTTTCCAGTCCCCGGGTCTTAGAATTTCTTATATAAAAATTCAGATTCTAACTTGCTATAAGTATAAAGCCAAAAGAGATGGCATATGCAAGGTACTTCACACTGTGCTTGTCACTTAGTACCCACCATGGGACAGAAGAATGTTCCAACTTTGTTCTTCCTGCCAATGTTGCAGAGTAGGACCACTGTCTCCTTCCTAAAGTGGATGAAGGTGAAGGTTGGGGAAGCTAGGTTGATCAGGGTCACACACAAATGGCAGAAGCTAAATCTGAAGAAGGATCCTATAACCTCACAAGCCCAATTTCTTCTGGTTCTGATAAGGCATGGGGTATGGTGCAGATGCCTTTGGTGCTTAAAGCTGCACTCACAAAGCCCTAGGTAGAAGAGCCATTTGCCAGCACCCCAAACAGGTGTTCAGTGTAGAGTCATGTGGTCTCTCCTGTTCCCAGAGCCACATGAAGCAATGCTGAGCTGGAAACACCTGCACTACCTGTAAAGTATGTGGGCATGCTGGATGTGGGCATGCTGGGGCCATGTGGTAGCTAGGAGTCTCTCATGCAGACAGGCATTGGAAGCCATCACTAGGTAACAAAGTTCTGTTCAGGTCCAGAACAAGGGGAATGAATGAGGAGGGAGGTCTTTGCTTCTGTGTGTGGGTTCATTATGGGACATGGATAGAACTGAAGTTTGGTCTTTGGGGAACTTGCTGCCTGGGCTGAGAAAGCGTTCTGTGGAGGCTTGCTTCTCTAGGAGCTTTCTTCTGACTTGTTCAGGTAAGTGGCTGACTCCATTTGACCCCATCTTCACCGAGGCTGATACTTTCCACCTGGACAAATACAAGGCAGTTAAGGTGCCTATGATGTACCGGGAAGGCAACTTTGCCTCCACCTTTGATAAGAAGTACCGTTGTCACATCCTCAAACTGCCTTACCAAGGAAATGCCACGATGCTAGTGGTCCTAATGGAGAAAACAGGTGACCACTTGGCCCTGGAGGACTACCTGACTATAGATCTCGTGGAAACATGGCTCCAGAATATGAACACCAGGTATGATGCTTCCCTGGCCTCGCAGACTTGTCTGTCATCCTCATGACCACTCCCAACAGTTTTACCTGATGTCTGGGGCTTACTGCCCATGCTCCCCAGTGAGCACCAAGCTCCTGCAGGCAGAAGCAACATCTGTCTTGTTTTCCACTGTGTCCTCAGCATCAATCCAGTGTAGGCCCAGCTTTATTGGTCATTATTAACTCAGCAAATACAACAGTTTGCCTATTGATGCCATGGCTGAATCAGTTCAAAAGCCAGGCAAAAGGAGAAAACCACAGTAAGAGGACAGAGGACATCATCAGGTGCAGGCCAAAGCCAGAGATGTTCTCATCTGGTGGCAAGGGGTGAACTTCATGAGTATGTCTGAGGAGAATGTTCAGAGGCAGTTCTGGAATAAAACACAAGTGGTGGCTTGAGGAACAGCAAGGTGGCTAGGGTGGCCACTTCCATTGAAGAGCTGAGAGGATTCAGGAACAGCCACCTTACAACCTCACACTACAAGCTCAGAAGTCCTAGGCTTTGCCTGAAAGACATGGGGAGTCATAGAGGTTTCTGAACAGAGTCTTGAGGAGCTTTGATGAAAGGATGACACAAGAGCCTGTGCTTGTAGAAAGCATTAAGGATGAGGAGAAGCATTAGGAAGCCAGTCAGTAGATGCTGTATAACTTCTAAATGTCACAGCTTAGGCTGTGGTGGTAGCAGGTGAGGTGACAGAGGTAGACAAGACTGGATCTGTCAGGAAGTGACAACTGATGAAACCGATGACTAGATAAGGAATGGGTGAGGAGAAAAAAAGAGAGACATGGATCCTGGGCACTCAGTCAGCCAGCAGTAGCTGTGGTTCTTGGCTTTAGCATCTCAAGGGTGGGTATACCACTTACAGGAATGTTAAAGGAACAGTTCTGATAGAAAGTCCAGAACTCAGGCCTAACATCTGGAATAGAAATGTCTCCTGAGCTCTACGTGAAGGAGATCAGGCCAGGGATGGGGCAGAGTCTGACTCTTGGAGTGACAAGTACTTGGCTGGGGTTGGGACCATGAGAGCAGGTGGAGGGAGTCTGTGGAGAGAAGAGATGGAAGAGCAGAGTAGACACTCAGGTGTTGGTTGGAAGTCTGCTGGAGCACCAGGAAGACAGCTGCAGCAAGAACATCCTTCATCAGTCTGCAGAGATGCAGGAAATGGCTAGGGAGTTGGTTGTGGCTGATTTTTAAACATAGGGAAATAGACACAGAGCGTGACATTCTTTTCTAAGAAAAGATTTGGGGTAGTGAGCTAAGAAACTAGCTCACTAGGGTAGGCACAGTGATGCTTCATAAGGCAGAAGTACATTCTCTGAGACAGAACACTACAAAAGGGTCACATGAGCTATATACAGTCAAGCAAAGGACATATTCTTGGAGGGAAGAAGTGTGCCCTTCACAGCCACCCCAGCCATTTCACCACCATCTGTCCTGTGCCATAGGAAAATGGAGGTTTTCTTTCCCAAGTTCAAGCTGGACCAGAGGTATGAGATGCATAAGCTGCTCCAGCAAATGGGAATCAGGAAAGTCTTCTCCAGCTCAGCGGATCTCAGTGAACTCTCAGCCATGGCAAGAGATCTTCAGGTGTCTAAGGTAAGTCAAGTCAGGGGCCGTGCTGAGGCAATGCTACTAGAGCCAACAAATACTCTACAAACCATTGTGATTAAATGTCATTGAGATTAAATGTAGTAGGGAATTTGACTCCAGTTCTAACAACTTGAAGTAGCATCTAAGCTGGGTGTTTTAAGGACTTTGGGCCATGCCACTCAAACACCCTTTTAACTAGGTTCTCACTGATGAGCTTTATCTCTCTCAAGGCCTGGGGAGGCATCTGCCCCTCAAACAGACTGGCTTATAACCCATCAGTACCTGTGTTGAATATCAGAAAAAGCTCATGAAATTATATCACCTTTAGTAAGAAAGAAATCCCTAGTCATCACCTGGCCAACCTCCCATGCCTTGTGATGGATATTCCACGTCCTCTATAATTAGTCTCAGAAGAACCTCTTGCTCTTCCCCTCCCCATCATTCCCCCCTCCTTTCCATTCTGCAGACAAGGAACTCATCCCTTCTTTGAAAAGCAGCCCAATACACAAATGGCTGACTATTTTGCAATGCATTGACTGGTAAGTCCTTTCTCACACTTTTTGGTACTGCTCCTGAGGTACTGAGAACAAGTTTATTCAACTTTGCTGACAGTAAGCACATCCTTTGTGCTACTCATCCTGGGGCCAACCTGGTACCTTTGGAAGATATTTTAAGGTGCATGGATATGCCAAGTCCTTTGAAGTCCTTCTGGCTGGTGGTGAAGGGGAAGCTCATGGTTAGTCTTCTTGCTGGCCCACACCAAATCTCTTTAGCTAATCAGTGTTCCTCGAGGGAAGTAATCTTGGTTCTTGCAACAGTTCTGTGCACTGCAGTAAAAAGTTAGCATTCCTGGCTTGTGCTCATGACTCTCTCTCTCAGCATGACAATCAAGAGTATTAATCAGATCTCCCAATGCAACTGTTAATTCTGAAAGATTTAAAGTGGTACACATATAAGTGGGAGCCAACAGGGTAACCTCAACCTGATTATAGGCAACCAGGGGCCAGAAAGGAACCACAAACCCTCAGGCTTGACCCCAGGAAATGCCTCAGAGCAGTATCAGGCAGCTCAAAGTGCCTTAAAGGACCAGCATCTCAGCTCAAAGAATCAGCATCACAAAGTCCATGTTCAATAAATGCTTACTAGATGCCCACATGTAGAAATTTACCAGCCATCTTCCCTGGTTCCAAGCCCAGGATACATCACAGACCCCACACTAATTCCCATAAACCTCTGGTATTGCTAGGATTTATGAGGCAGTCTCTAGTACAATCTCATGCATGTCTTAGCAAAGGTAGGCTGCAGCACTGAACCCCAGGAACATGGCTGGGTGGGCAGAACTACTGTAGAAAGCTTGTTAGTTCCCTCTTCCCATTGCTATACAAGTGTTCTTCCATATCCTCTCCTTTTCTAGGTCTTACAACAGTCAGTGCTTGAGGTGGATGAAAGAGGAACAAAAGCAGTGGCAGGGACACTGTCAGAGATTGTCGCCTACTCCATGCCTCCTGTCATCAAAGTGGACCGACCTTTTCACTTCATGATCTATGAGGAGAAGTCCAGGATGCTTCTGTTTCTGGGCAGGGTAGTGAACCCCACTGTCCTGTGACTCGGGCGTGTGTAAGCCCTAGTCACAGCAAGTGCTGAACACGAGGTGCCTGAACCATAGGCTGCTGGTGGTGAATGGTAAAGGATGTGTCCAGTTTATTGTGGCTGTTCTCTGATTAACAAAGAAATTAAAATGACTCATATTTTAAGGAGATATCTGTGCAATATGTCTAGCATTTTAAACTTTCTCCTGAGAGCCTTTGCTGACTGAAGACTAGCTGAGGAGAGTCTTTCTCTGTGGCTCAGATGCCTTAACTTTCAGAGCTGTAGGTAGGGCAGCCAGTGCAGGACAAGCCTCTGGGAGTGCATGGACATTCTCCTACAGGACATTCTTCCCCCTCTCTATTTCTCTCTTGTGCAAAATCAGTGCTTTATTTTATCTCAGAGTTTCTCTCTTTCTTTTCCCCCTCCAGCCCACTCCCCAATCCATAACAGGGGCCCACAACATAACTCTTGCTGGTCTGGAACTCTGTGTAGACAAGGCTGGCCTTCAACTTGAAGAAATTCACCTGCTTTGCTTCCTGAGTGCTAGAATTAAAGGTGTGTATTATCATGCTCTGCATTTTTTGTGTTGCAGTATATTTAAAATTAATCACAGAATTTTCCTTTTTATTAAAATTATCAGGAAATCACCATATCCATTCTAATCACAATACCTGGCTCAACATTCATTCCCATGACAACTACTCACATGTCTCCATCACAGAAACTACAGATAATACAGTTTGATGCTTGCATTTTTTAAGGAAAACAAAGAGAGGCCATAACCAGGGATACACCCTGGCTTTCAGGAGTGACAGGTACTTTGTCCTCTGTGCACTTCTTTATAAGAGTTTATATACATACATATAAGTAAATATACTAACAATGATCTTTTCTAATTGCTTTGGTATAGTGATAAATACAATCTCAATTATATTCACCTTTTGCCAACAAAAAGTATATGCCTTGCTCATTGCTGATTGGTGAGCCTTTATCCTTTATTGGGGGTGGCCTTGACTACAGTGCCCACTACACATGATGAATATACCAAACTTTCTATCTCAGTGAGAGGAAACCCTGTGTCCAGGAAACTCAGTGTGACCATGGCAAGCTAATCCTTTCTTCCTATTCCAGTCTCAGGTCCTTGTTACCCCATCTTCCCTCTCTAAAGTCTCTCGGATACTGCTGAACAGTGAGCTGCCTTTGCTTCGGTCACCCACTGTGGTTAAACAAAAATTAGCATGGACTTTGCCCCAGTATGAAAAGAAAAAGAAAGTACCTCTAAAGCATTCTAGGACAGTCATTCTCTATCTCATAGAAATGAAAAAAGATAGTACTTTGAGAGTAAATCAGACATTCTTGAGTGGGGCTAACTCGTCTCAAAATGTCAGCTATGTTGACTAAATGCATTTCTATCTGCTATTAATATACAAGTACACCTAAAGTTAATTTACTCATGAGTTATTTAATGGCTCTAAGTGAAGAGGAAAGTCTAACCAGACCTCCTCACTCTTCCAGTCCCCCCACACATTAATAGATGTTCATTTAGGACCAGAAAACTCTGGGACCTAAAAAGAGAGACAAGAGAGAGGACAGCTCTAGCTGGCATTTGTAGGTTCTTGTACTCAGTTATTTGGGTGTATTTGTGGGGAAACAGTAAGAAGAAAATTTTTAATTTTAAAAAATTTATTTTATGTATATGGATGTTTTGTTTTGCATGTAAAATTTGCACATTAGAAGATAATTTCAGATCCCATAGGACTACAGTAATAGGTAGTTGTGAGGCGCCATGTGGATGCTGGAAATTGAACCTGGGACAAGAAATAAGAATTTTAAAGAGGGTGCTGGTTCTTTTCTCACTTTGAGAGATGAAATATCAAAAAGGAAGCCTATGGCTATACCATATTGAAATAAACAGGACTAAAGCCAGTGACAGGAGGCCAGTGCTACAGATGGAGCAGGGCACGGTCAACACACCTAGTTAAAGATCAGGTCTTCTGGTAAAATGAAAGCATGAGTAGATGTCCCTATCTGCCACCCATTTTCTGTTTAATCTCCCTGCATATTTGTCTCTGGGACATAATTTAACAAAGGTTCAAAATTTTTAAGTTTTAATGCTTGTGAAAAAAATACTTCCAAAAGTAATTTCGAATAACTATTTTAATTGAGAATTTAATGCCTAAGCAATTGACTTCCAACTTTATAAGCAGTGGTGACTATTCTCTGTCAGATCACTTTCCCCTTAATCCACATTGATCACAGGAATATAAAAGTCTTATAACTACTATGTGTATTATTTAACAATCAAATTGAAACTCTCCATTTTATTTAAAGTAGACAGAGCCGATGTCGACTATTTGAACCAGAGTACTAGGAAAACTGATGCAGCCCTGATATCTTTATGCCTGAGAAATTCTCCAGACCACAACAAATTCAATTCCACATTACTAATGCTAGTAGAAGACATAAACTAGTTTAACTGAGTTTCCTTATGCAGCATGGTCTAGTTTCTCATAGCTACTAGACTGTGACTTCTGATCTGACTGTCCTTGATGAAAGGTGTTGAGTCCTCAGCAGTGCCCTGAAGAGGCCATGGAGAAGGGAAGGGATGACAAAGAATAAAGAAGCAGTAAGCAGCTATCCCTGAGTCCTTTACAGTTGACACAAATATGCTCCAATTGCTCATTATTTAAAGATGAGCTGCCTTTTCTTAATAGAGTAGGAACTGTAGGAAAGTATTTAAAACTTTTCTCACAAGTGCTGGTAGCTCATTAACCTCTGCTTTATTTTAAACAAACTCATTATCCATTTCACATTATAAAAAGTAACCACGCACACATATGCATTCACAAATTAGATCATCTTTATCATACATCAATACATCTTTAAAAAACAAGTATTTTCTTATATCAATATAGGTATATGCTGATTGCATTTGAAATAGAGAAGCTGACAATAGCTTCATATATTCTATCTCAGGAACTGATACTTTAAAGTTAAGGACAATCTATGTTCCACAGGCAAATTTGGATGTAAGTATTAGCATTAGTACAAATGGGTGCTGTTGATGTAGTGTGAGCATGATAGCTTGGAATAACAGCTGATTCAAACTAGATTCATCATTTAAATTAAGGACAGATACAATCCAAAATGTAAACAAAGCATTTATAAAACAAATTCTGGGAATTAAGGAAATCATCAATCTATCATTTTAAAGGTATTTGTAGCTAAAATTTTCATGAATCTTTGCAGATTTTCATGGCCGAATCTAGACTGGGGTTGTCCAGGTGCTAACACTGTCACAGAATTCCAGGACCCATAGGACCACAGACAATGTTCAGTTTGACTTGTCTGCTGGGCTTAGAGAGCTCTGAGAGAATACAGTGCCTTCCTTGCCTCCTGTGTCTTTGCCCAAGTAGCTACCCAAGGAGCAGTCAGCTAATTCATACTGCTATGGAATTTCTAAATGTACAATTCAGAGTAACCAACAGCCAACTCCTACAGAGATAGGCCTGTCTCTCTTGCAGTCTAAGTATACACCTTAAGCTGGAGCTCATTACTCTGCACTGGAACTCTGGGATTCAGAGCCCACACTAAACCATGTCATACCTCCTAGGGAATCTAATTCCAAATAAGGTAAGTTCCACATCAGCTGCATGATGTTCTTCTCTCTCCTCCACACTTTAACACGCCCGGCCATCACTCTTTCCCACCATCACAGTCTCTGCTGACTGTCTGCCTCCTTCACCAAGCAGTTGACTTAAGGATTGGATTTTCTGGATTTTCTGATGAAAGAAGGAATAAGGGGAAAGAGAGAAGAGAGGGAAGCAGGGAAGGAGAAAGAGACCAAAAAGAAATGTAAGTCAATTAGCCATATAAAGTAAATAAAGAAATGCAAACATGCTACTCTGAGTAAACCTACAATATGAGAAGTCTGATAAAGAGGAAATGAATTACACATTAAAGTCTTGTGGGAATGTCTTTCTGTATGCTGTGCATATCAATATTTAAATAAAGGACTGTTGAGCCATGGCAGGCACCGTAAAAGTAGGCAGGGAATCAGAATAGTTAGGAGGAGGGTGGAGTCAGAGAGATGACCCAGCCTCCCAAGAAGAAACATATAAGGAACACAGGTGAGCCACGGGCCATGTGGCAGACAGATTAATGAGAATGGGTTGAGTTAAGATAAAGGAGCTAGCAATGTGCCTGAGCCCCTAAGCCAAACAGCATGAAGTTAATATAAGTGTCTGAGTCATTTTAGAGGCCTAAGCAGCAGCAGCAGGCGGCTAAGGGGTCTAAGGCAACAGGTCTATAGGTCTAGGCCTCTGGCCGCTCAAGGCTAAAAGACCTTATTGTAACATTAAAGATTACTCAGAATTACCTGTAAGTATCAAAGACCTTTCTGTACACACCTAATACCATCCTCTTCAATTTACACAACTTTTTCTACATTTTCAATTTTGTATAGCCATAAAGGAAATTACACAGGTATATTAACTGTCCAGCCCTAGAAAATGAAGCTGTGCCACAGACCTGTACTCCTTGTCAATACCAGAGGTGCCATTTGGTAAAGCAGGTGAGTGCGCTGCACAGAATTTTTCTAAGAAATAAAAACTGAGGTAACACTTTCTGCAATCACTTCATAGGCTTATTTTATATAAAGGGGACTTTTTTCTTTTCAGTTTGGAAAATTTCTCTTCAATATGACAGTCTCTAAATTGTGGATAATAGTTCACTGGAAAGGGGCCATTGTAGATACCAGTCACCCATCCAACTAATGGACGTGTTAGGACCTTGTGTGGAAACAGCCAGATGCTGCCCAGCCAGACATGTGTGAAGAAGTGGTAGTGAATGCTAGCAAACTTTCCTTCAGATCACTTGAGAAGGATTTCTTTGGTAGCCATCCATTAATGAGAAAATAGAAAATACAGTCTGCAAAAAGGAAAGATATGCTCAGCAACATCAGAACAGATAAAGTATCTGAAATAAGGGAAAGCTACCATGGAATATTGGTCCAGCAGTCTTTCCTCTAGAAACAAAACTAGTCATGGTGAAGCTACCATACTTCTCAGGAGAGGTTCAGGGCAGAAGAGGGTCTACAGTGAGAGAAAGATCTCAGGATATGGAACTGAGAGGCCCCTTAAATCAACCATTGTCACTATTTAACAGATATGCAGAACCCCAAAAGCCAGGCTCAGCAATGCACAGTGGTTTTGCTCATAATGGAGTTGGGTACAGGGTTCTAGCCCAGAGTGCTGCAGAGCACCAACCCATGCCACTCCATGGCTCTTTAACAACATGAGAGCTTTCTGTAGAGAGAATACCCTTCAAGTTGACACCACTATTCCGCAGTATCTGAGTCACCTGTTCTTATGATTATTTTTAGAGCATTTAGTCCCACATTTGGAGCCATTCAATATCTTTATTTTCAAATTCTGAATGAAACAGGATACACATTATTTCTAATGTAATATCCAATGGCCAATCAGAATTTAAAATGAATGATAATAAACCAGCTCCTGAAAGGAACTCCAGCCAGCCAGAGAAGTTCTATAGAAAGAGGCAGATGAAAAACTTTACTCAAAAACGTGAGCTAGCCATTGTAACCTCAGCATTTGAGAGGCTATGGCAACAGGTCTCATGGTCTAGGCCATAGTGGGCTATATGGTGATCCCTGACTCAAAAAAAAAAAAAACAGAAAGGGAGGGAGGGAGGAAAGGAGGGAGGGAGGGATGGAAGGAGAGAGGGAGGGAGGGAGGGAAGGAGAGAGGGAGGGAAGGAGAGAGGGAGGGAGGGAAGGAGGGAGAGAGAGAGAGGGAAGGAGAGAGGGAGGGAAGGAGAGAGGGAGGGGGGGAGGGAGAGAGGGAGGGAAGGAGGAAGGGAGGGAAGGAGGGAGGGAGGGAGGGAAGGAGAGAGGGAGGGAAGGAGAGAGGGAGGGAAGGAGAGAGGGAGGGAAGGAGAGAGGGAGGGAAGGAGAGAGGGAGGGAGGGAGGGAGGGAAGGAGGGAGGGAGGAAAGGAGAGAGGGAGGGAGGGAGGGAGGGAGAGAGGGAAGGAAGGAGAGAGGGAGGAAAGGAGAGAGGGAGGGAAGGAGGGAGGGAGGGAGAGAGGGAGGGAGGGAGAGAGGGAGGAAAGGACAGAGGGAGGGACGGAGGGAGGGAGGGATGGAGAGAGGGAGGGACGGAGGGAGGGAGGGATGGAGGGAGGAAGGGACAGAAAGAAGGGGAAGAAAAAGCCCATGAATTTAGTGACATACGCTCAAGAGAAAATCTGAATCTTGCTAAGTTTCACTGTGTTTAAAACGGCTGTTCTATAAGAACTAACAAAACTGTAACTATGGTTTCGCATCCTTGCAGTGTTCTTGTGGTGATTTTTTTAGGGTACCATTCTTTTAAATGTTCAAAAGAAACAAATTCAAACAAGAAACAAAGAGTACACAAAAAGGAACCATGAGGAAAGACCCTTTATAACTTTAACTTCAAAGCGCAAGTATTGTCTACGAATATGTTCAGCTACCGAGTCCACACTCTGGGTCCCATGTTGTTGTGGCACTTCAAAGTGTCATCAGCTGTAGCCACCTTTCTGAATGCCAGGTGATCAGACACTAGAGTTAGGTATTTCTATTTTCTCACACACACTAGCACAGTCAAGGCTCTCACTTAACTCCCTTCATCTCACCTATTCCTCACTGGAGACATTTTCAGTTATCTGAAGTGTGGAAGTGGGAAGGAAGGTGACCTGGGCCAAACAGTGTACTCAGCAGTGGGAAACTGGTACTCACAAGGTAGCCTTCCGCGGCGCATCTTTACCTCCACTACTCTTTGGATCAGTTGTGTTACCTGTCCCACGAGAAGTACTGGGCAAGACAGGATTAGGAGAAAAGGAAGCAGGAACACTACTGGTATTTCGAGTCCGGAATGAGTCATCTGGAAGAAACATTTGGAGAGGTGAAGGTGTTGGTACACTCGGAAAGACATTATCAAGGAGAGAAGACTCCAGACAGTGGGCTCTTTTCTCTTATAATTTATATACAGTAAAGTGCTCTACATTAATATTTGACATGCATATAATCCACTGCCATTATTACAATCAAGACATGAAAACATGCTATCCCAAATGTCCCCTTGAGCCCTCCTCCATCTCCTTTTTCTACAAACCACAAGTTTTTCCCTTAATAAAGACTAGCTTGCATTTTCCAACATTTTACATAAAAAAGACTCATATGGAATATACTGTCTTATTTTTTCATATGATCAGTATAACTGAAATTCATCTGTTTATGAATATTAGCACCTCATAACTGATGGTGTATTGATGGGCTAACATTTGACCTAAATGTTCAGTTACAGGCATTTGGATGATTCCAGTTCTTGACTATAATAAATAAAACCGTTATGAACATTTGTGGATAAATCTGTATGTGCTATGCTTAAAATTTCTTAGTAAATACTTAGGAATAGATGTGCTGGGTTTTTTATTGTGTTTAACTTTAGATAAAATTGTCAAAGCATGGTCTAGTTCCTTTCCTCTCCCTCTCTATGTGTGAAAGTCTACATGCAGAGTATTCTTCATCCTTAAAAATACTGTAAGCATTTGATTTTCAGATATGTTATGAGTAACAAGAAGTGCAGCATTTCCCACAAAGCTACTCTTTGTTTTGATACATGGTCTCCTACAGCCCAGGATGCACAATATTGCATGTAGCCATGGATGAACTTGAACTCTTGAACCCCCTACCTCCAACTCTCACATGCTAGGGTTGCAAGTATACACTGCTATGTTCTACTTTCTCACTGTTTGTAACTGTACTTCCCCAATGACGGGTGATCCAAAGCATCTTTTCGTGCACTTACATCTCTATCATCTTTAAAAGTTCACATTCAAAACTTCTGTTCATTTTAAGCTTAGCTGCCTGGTCTTAAACTTCTCTGAACAGTCTTGACACACGTCTTTTTCAGATAAGATACATTATGCATATTTTCTCCCAATCCAGGTCTTGACATGTGTTTTTTTAATGACCCTATCTCAAAGCCCAGAGTTTTAAATTCTGACACAATAAAGTATTTTACTCCTTTTTTACTTTGGTTAATATAAATATCTATCTGCTCCAAAATTATAGACTTTCTTCCATATCTTCTTCAAAGAAATGTAATTTTACCTTTTGTGCTTAAGTTTACATTTTGAGTTAATGATTTCTATATAATATCAGATATTGAGGTTAAATTTGGTTTTGTTTTTTTTTTTACTACAAGTGCCCAATGTGTCTAGTGCCATTTTTAAATATACCACAAGATATGGTGATAACCTCATTAAACAAGTCCCTTAATCAAAGTACTTTTGATTTTTATTGATAATCCTGGTCTACTGTGTTGATTTCTCTGTGTAAATACTAATGCTTTAATTACAGAGATTCTTCTCTGAAAATGAAAACATGGTTTGCAAACTACCTGGTATGTATACATTTTTTATGAGAAAAAATGAACTTTGTAAAAAGGAAGTCAGAATACTCAAAATTAAAAATAAAAGATAACTAAACTCTTAAAATTTTAGGCCCTCTAAATTAAGGGTCACTGTTTTTTATTTTAATATTTATCAATCATTATTATAAGCTCTCAACCAATATTTCCAATATATAAAATTAAAAAGATATATATAGCCACAAGTAATTTTTAGTAATAAATCCTAGTTTTTTGTATGAATAATTCTGTCTTCTACTGTAAAATCCATAAGTCAGCAAACTATAAACGGAAACAAATGCCTGCCTGGGTGCTTAAGACACTATGGAACACAGCCATGTTTACTTAGCATACAACAGCAGAGTGGGTGGTGGTAATCAGCCCACAGTGGCTAAAACATTTACAACCTGGCCCTTAAACAAATCTTCTGGCCCTTGGAACAAACTTGCAGGTACATAAGATGGTAAATGGATTCTGCTCAACTTCCTTATAAATTACTGGAAATGCCTGTCTCTGCTTCAGCAGGCCCTTGGACCAGAATTAAACTACCCTTCCATTAGTCCATCCCCTCTCTCTACAAGTGTTAAGATCTGAGTCTTGATATAATTTAAAAATAGTAATATGGTCAAGTATTTCCTAAAAACCCATTAGGAGAAAATGGTTACATCCTAGCCAAAAGAATGGCATCTGCCTCTGAATAGAAACATACCATTGTCTGTCCCCTTAACAGTTAATCCAGTTGGGCAGGTCAGTCACCTGACCAAGGGTTCATCACTCAGGAAGCCATGCTTAAAGAACTATGAAGAATAATTAGCCTTATATGAGATAATGTAGTATCCACCCCAAAATTCTGTCCCTGGAGCCCTTCTAAGGGTCTGTTGGACGTGCCCGACTTCCTGTGGCCTGACCCAGAAAGGCATGGCTTTTCTTTTTCCTTCTTTCCTGTCTCCTTCTTTTGGATGCTAGCCAGAGCCCAAGACACTTTCTGTGGTACTTTGGACTACTTACTCATTCTCCAAAGCGCCCCTCCCACCCCACGGCTGCTTGTCTGCCACCCTTCCTTAAGTCAGATGGCACAGCTTCCCTTTTTTCTCTTCTCCACTTCTATTCTCCTGAAACTGCCAAGATACAATTTGCCTGTCCTGTTGTTTTTCTCTTAAATTCTAATAAAATGATTCTCAGGTTTCAAATCTGTTTATAAATTCTTTTACTAAGAAAACTAAAAACTCCAAAAAGGAACCTCAATTTTCCCAGTGACAGGAAGTTTATTGCTTAAAGACTTGATGAGGACACATATTTAAGAAAATCATCATGGAGCTCAAGAAGTGGCTTAGACATTAAAAGCACTGGCTGTTTTTCCAGAGAACTTGGGTTCAATTCCCAGCACCCACATGGCAGCTCACAAGTGTCTGTAACTCCAGTTCCAGGAGATCCAACACCCTCATACAGAAATACATGTAGACAAAACATCCGAGCACATAAAAAGAAATATTTTTTAAGAGAAAAGCATTATATCTAGAATTAAAAGGATGTATTGGTTAAAGAAAGTAATACTTCATTAAAGTAGACATTTTTGGAAGCATGTACACTGCTTCTTACCAGTTAGTGAAAGCATGGCCGTCCTCATCAGCCCTGAGACAGAAGGCGTGTGAGCTAGGGTGGAGCTTTTACTGAAAAGAATGTGACATAGTTAGAACCTAAAACTACACTTTCAGTCTTAGTTACCTAACTCTTGGGGGTTTAATCCCGTTTTATACAGACTTTCTTCTACTTCTTATGAAACATGCCTATTGGTTGCATTTATTATTTTTTACATTCCATGCTTCCAAATACATACTTTTTCTACAACTTAAAAGCATTTCCTTTTCTCCGTCAAAACTACAAATTTTCTTTTGATGTTCAGCAAAGCTAGGTAAAATGGGTAAATTCTGCCTGGTACTAGATTATCTTTAGTTACAATCCTGTTTTTATATCCTGAGAACCGTTGGCAAGGATAAACGCATGGACTGAATAATGATGCCAAAAGCTAGAGTTCAAAGTCTGGAACATGATATGATTAATAACAGAAAAAAAAACTATACTTTTCTTCAACATGTTCTTTATCTTGAGAAATAATATTTTAAGATATTTGTGCTTTCTTTTTAATAATTTATGTAATAATTTAATAATAAATAATGTTATTTCAATATATTTTTAATGTTTTTATTAATTGACAATACCATGCAATGTATTTTGACCACATCTCTCCCCCCCCCCCCCCCCCCCCCCCCCGTCTCTTCCTGGATCCATCCCCTTTCCTACCTCCCACCCTCTCCCAACTTCATGTCTTTTTTTTTTTTTAAACAATCCACCAAGTACAACTTCTACTGCCCATGTTCTCATAGGTGTGGGGCCATTCATCAGAACAAAGTGTGATGATCTTTACAGAAGAAGCTGACAAATTGTCAGCTCCTAAAAGAATTCAAAATTAATTCTGATTATATTGATGTAAATATTTCATGTAAATAAACAGGATGATGACAAAATAAAACTCCAGTTAAGAACAAACAGTTGACAGCACATACCTAGCACATTTGTCTAAGTTGCCATATTTTGCATGAAAAGCTTGATTATTAAAAGATTGGCTTCGAATCAATTTGGATTTCTTGATTTCTTTGCCTAGAGTAAAGTAGAATGAAGAAACAACTCTCAGTCCCCCCTTAACCACTACACACACCCCCCAGTCCTCCTTAGAACCCACCCTGTCCAGAAAAACCAGGCTGGGTAAAGTTTCCATTCCTCAGTCTGAGCTTACTACAGCGACTGTAATCCAAACAAGCCATGATGAATAATGGAAAAAGTAACTGGAAAAGGATAAGGGCACATTCAGAGTGAGAAAGTGTAAGGGCCTGCCTGACAGGGACAAAGACACAGACAACTCTGCCCACCCCTTGGACATCAGAATATTCAAACAGTAGACCTCAAGAAACTAGAATGCTCCCCGGAATTTCATGCAGGGAGAAGAGAGGGTAACTCCTGGATAAGAGAGCTACAGTCTGTCAGATCACCTGAGCGGACTGAGTGGCAGAGAAGAATACACATTGACCTTGACTTCTCAGATATGCATAATCATGACCTTCTAATTAATCCTTAACCTCACAACAGGACCCTGAAAATGGACTTAGCAGTGAGGGAAGGAAGGGTGACATCACTGGACTTTGCTCCTCTTCCCAAGGTAGCCACAAAGATTAATTCTCCATTTTTGTTTTCACTATTTAAAAAAAAATGAACAGATACTCTAGAAATCATGTATCTAATCTAACAGAAAATAAACCTGCAATTTGTCTTTTAAAACATCATATGAATCATAAAATAGAATGATCCCTTACTTGTTGATGGAGTGCTAGAAGATGGTCCAGGAACAGAAATGGGGATGTTCTTGGGTAGGCTCTGCGTTGGTGTCCTAGATTCCCTGCCTAAAATAAATTCTGTTTTAAGTTGTGTTACTTCATCAGCATCCCTATTTAATCAGCACTGTTTTCCAAATACTCTTAGGTTTCAGTCTCCGCCACTGAGGACCAACTCCAAGCCTCACAATTGACACCAGCATGAAGCTTCCTTCCAGTGGCCCTGAGCCTCACTCTGTCGCCTCCCTTCTTTGTGTTCTCCTACCACCTACACTACGTTAGTCAGGCAATTTTCAAACAACCTTTTTTTAAATGCATGAAAGTAATTTTCCCTACCAAATTAAAGCTCCAGGTAATATTTAAGGATACAAAGATACAAAGTTACTGTAGCATTGGTAGTCCAAAGGTCAAAAGAATGGAATCTACCTCTGGGTGGAGCCTGGGTCTGCTCCCTTAAGGGTTAATCCAGTTGGGCTGGTCAAAAACCTGGCTAAGGGACCATCATGCTTCAGGAAGGTGGATTTGCCTTGATAAAGAGAAGGGAGGAATAATAATCCCTTTAATGATTTACTTCCCTTCCCAGAATTCCTGACGTCTGTTCAGTGGCTTACCAAGAGCTGCACACACACAGCTTCAAGGGTCTGCTTTTCCGAGCATGCCTTTCCTAATGCTTCGGATTTCACCATCTCTGAAGCTCTCCTCCCCCACCATTTACCTTCCACTCATGGCTTTTTCTGTCTCTTCTCCAAATTCCTCCTCCAGGCAGCTACCTAGATTAACAGCTTGCCTACTCCAAGGTTTCTCCTTTAAACCCAATGAAGTTGTTCTTAAGCTTCCTTTTGCATCTATTATTAAATTACTATATTAATATAACAAGACTCCCAGGAAGGGTCCTGGATTTCTCCAGTCACCCAGTGTAATCCTGTAACCTAGTGGGAAGGCACAGCACCACTTACGTTTCTTCTCAAAGCTTTTCTCACTGGATCTCCCATCGTTCTGATGCTTCTCCTTCTCTAGCTGTTCCTGTTGAGACACAGTGTTGTGTTACAGGTGAAGCTTGGGAGTTTGTTCTGGGGAAATGACTCTTGGCTTTAGAAATACAAATATATCTTATAAAAATGCCCTTTTTTTCCCTCTGGTGCAGAATTCCAAGGCATGTTGTTGTGGCTGTTGTTTTACTTTGTGGTATTTTATATCATAGAATATTGCTCTTCAGTTTGTTCAACTAAAACAATGACTTTGGCATTGTTCTACAATGAACATTTATTTCCTACAAGGTAGTCACTGGTTTTCATCAACAGAGAGTGTGTTTAACTATGGTATTTCAATTCCTATTTGGCAAACAACAAAATATTTTTCTTTAAAAAGACTGAGAGGTCTTCACTGGGTGGTGGTGGCACATGCCCTTAATGCCAGCACTCTAAAGACAGAGGTAGGCAGATCTCTGTAAATTCAAAGCCAGCCTCGTCTACAGAGTGAGTTCCAGGACAGCCAAGACTACATAGAGAAACCCAGTCTCAAAAAACAAAAACAAACAAAGAAAAACCCTCAAAACTGAGAGGAAAGGGGAAAAGTCTACCAAACATATTTAAAATCTTGTTGAAGCATGATAGATAGAAAACTAAAGATCTCAGAAAAGCAGCATTTCCACATTGACGATTCTGTGAGGCTGACTGCCCATCAGTTTGTGATTATGGAGAAAATGCAATTGCTGACAGAATCAGATAAGCCTGGGTTAGCTTTAGTCCTTTAAATAAGCATCGCTCACCCTGTTGCATTTGCTTTAACACCTTTAACTATCAGGCAAAACCTCTGAAATGTATTTAGGGGACTAGAAAGATGACTTTGCTCAGCAGAGGCAGCAAAGAGCAAGTACTGCTCTTGTAGAGGACTCATGCTAGGTGACTCACAGCTGTCTGCAACAAGTTCCAGACCTGACTCTGGCCTCTGTGGACATTTGCGCTCACATACAAAACACATAAATAAAAATAGAAAAGAATTATACTTTAGCAGACACTGGCTTCCATCAATGCAGAAGCTACACGTGTCATCAGGCAGCTCCTGACAGCTACAGCAGAGCTTCCCCACCTGGCGGCAGTATGCCTACCTGTGGTCTAGTGGTATCTGGTACATTTCTGTGTATGGATAACAGCATCATTATGAAAACCATTATCTTATACGCTAACTAAAAAGGTCTGTTTGTCTGGATGCTCATTGTGACACTTTTGTTTGTTTGTGCTCTGATGGTGCTGGAGATGGAACCCTGGCCTTGCACAGTAACACTCTAACACTAAGCTGCACCTCCAGGCACTAGATTAGTCCCAGTAAACACAACACTAACTAAAATGCTGACAAGCTTTTGGTAAAAGCTGTCAAATTAAGTTTCAAACTTCTGTCAAAATGCAGAGATCCTACACTGGCCAAAGCAGAAAATAAATAGTTTTTTTTTTTTTTTTTTTTTAAAGTTTAAAAGCATACCCTACCCAATTTTAAAAATATCTAGTTAAACAGTATGATCACAATTTGGTATTGACTAAAATACAGACAATACTAATCGGTGGCAAGAGGGTGTCAAGAAACACAGGGATGATTGGCGCTTGGCAAAGGTGTTGAGAAAATGCAGTGGAGGAGAAGGGGTTTTGTGGGGATATTTTGTAATATAATAAAAACATTCAGAGATATCAGAGGACAGATCCACTTCCACCTCCTCCTGTCTCTCTCTCTCTCTTTTTTTCTCCAGACAGAGTTTTCTATGTAACAGTCCTGGCTGTCCTGGAACTTGCTTTGAAGACCAAGCTGGCTTTGAACTCACAGAGATTCTCTTGCCTCTGCTTCCCAAGTGCTAGGACTAACAGTGTGTGCCATGGCTTTGATAAGTGGGGCCAAAATAACTAATAATAAAAATATATATAAATTATATTAAAATTATTTAAAGACTAAGGCTAAAATTCAAAACTAAAATTTGTAGAAGCATTGGGAGAAAATATGAAGTCAAAACAAACAAAGAATTCTTAAAGAAAACAACAATCACAAAAGAAAGACTTGATAAATTGGACTTTAGGGCTGGAAAAATGAAACAGTGGCTAAAGTACTGTGGCCTTTGCAAGATGACCTGTGTCTGCTTCCCAACACCTACAGTGGGTGGCTCATGGCCACCTACAACTTCAAGTTGGGGGGTTGGGAGGCTGACACCCTCTTCTGGCCTCCAAGGGAAATCACACTTACATGAATACACTGTGGGGACACACACACACACTATTAAAAATAAATCTTTTTAAAGAATGAAATTAACATCAAAGTTAAAACTTTCTAAAGAGACTGTTAAATACATCCAGAGAAGACAGAGTTCAAGAAAATATTCACAATATGAGCATGTGACAAAAGTGCTCTTAGTAATAATGTGAACAACCTATTTTAAATTCTCAAATGGACTTTATACAAACAAAATAGTCTGACCAATAAACAGACAAAGAGCTGCTTAGTATCTTTGGCATCGGGGATATTTAAAGCCACATGAGGTCTAGAAAACATGACTCCTCTAGTGCTGGAAACTGACTCCAAGGACGCTGAGGACAGATGCCAGGGCAGGTGGAATGTCTCAACAAGGGCTGACATGTGGTTGAAACTCATCTTCCTAGTTTTTCTTCCAATTGTAAAAGATAAACTTCAGAATCAAGACTTTTTCCAGTTTTTAGAAAATATGAACAATGCAGAGCTGAAATAAATTAGTTTCGGGTTTACCGTCAAAGCCCGCTAAGCTAATCAGAAAGGACAGGGTGTGCGGGAAACACATACCATCTCCAGAAAGAGCAGCTCTTCTCTTTCTTTCTCTTGATCCAACAAATCTTTCTCATAATTTTTTTTCTGAAACTGTTTAAAATTTAAAATGTCATGTCAATCATTAGTGACAACTTCTTGGTGACTGTAAATGTCTCTACTATAAGGTAGAGTGTACTTACCACATCCATAGACATTTCCATTCTGTCCAACTCTAATACTGTCTACAAAGAAAGTTTTTAGAAATTACAGTTGATTCAACAGAAATGAAATGCAATCAACCAAGAATTTCTCTCCACCCTCCCCAAAAAACCCTCCTTCCCCAGGGGTATTCAAAGAGAAGAGTTTACTATAATATCAATAAGCTAATCTTTTACCAACAATAAACATTCAAAAACTGTTTTAAAGTCACACGCATTCATAATGTTTTTATTGATCTTAAACAGTATCAGTTGCATATTAAGTGCAGTTTTTGAAAGCTGAAGCATTTTAAGTTTTTATCTTACTAACCCAAATTTTTTACTATCTTAGTTCTCCAAAATTTCCAAACAATCCACGTAACAGATCCTTATGCTAGAACAAAATCATATGGCATAAAGTTAAGAGTGCTTGGAAAGAGATATGCTTGAGTGATGCCAGATCTCCATGAAGTTGGCCCCAACCCCATTAGCATGTTCTCCAGCAGCCAGTGTTCTCAGCTCTAGTATCTTTACAAACTCAAACAGACCACTGAATTCACTCTGATGGGGTCTTTCCACTCTTCTAGAAAACATGACTTCAATTTTACCGTCAATTTTATTGGATTTTGATCACTTATAAACACAATCTAGTAGATGAGGTACTGGATAACCAGGCTCACACACACCTCACAGCTACTCAACTCTCTCACAAAGCCTCATACTGCCATTAACAAAAACGATGACCCTTTAAGAAATGCCCTTCAAATGAGCTGGTGTACCCAGCATTAGCAAAGACACCTGCCATTCATAAATTATTGACACACTTGCAGATTGTTATCCTATTAGGCTAAACAGGGAAGCTAACTCTGCCATACTGCAGAACACACGTTTTTCTGAGCAGGAGAGACACTTACTTTTTTCACAATAGCCAGGACATCTTTATCTTTTTCTTGACACAGGAGTTTTCTCACACACATTTCTAACTGCTGAAGTAGATGCATGTCTGCAGGAATCTTCAAAGCTGATTTCACTTTGGGCAGCAGGTAGCAAAGTTTCATTCTGTATTTAGAGTAAGCTTAACAATAACTAATAGTAATGGGAATGTGCAAGTGAAAAGTTCAAGCTTTAGAAACTGCCCATGCAACAAATATGTATGAGTGCCTACTATTTACATGGCATTCATTATTCTGGATACCAAGACACGAAATTGAATCAAACTAACATTGAGGGCTTGCTTTCTAGTACAGGACATGGAAACAGAGTGGTAAGTCAGTCTAGAAGGCAATGCTAGTAATGTTTTCACTGAAAATACGGTATTTAAGAAAAGACCTAGAAAATCAGAAAGCAAGCCATTCAAGTGTCTGGAAAAAGCATTGTGTCCAAGAGGAAAGGCTTGCCTAGTGATTCTCTGAATTAGCAAACTAGCCTGGAGGCAGAACAAAGCAAAGATTAGCTTAGTGAGACCTGAGTGGTAACAGGGGTACAGAGGCTTGCTTCTATTTCTAATGAGGGTGAGCAGAGAAGTGACCTAACTTACCTCTTCTAATTATTATCTACTGCTTTAAGATTAGACTGTAAGTGGTTTAGGAGGGAAGAGAAGCAACAGAGAAAACACCAAACAAGAACTAATGGTGCTTTGGGCCAAAAGAAGCAGAGGTGCCCAGAGAAGCCTGCTCTCCATATGTCTTTTGTGAGCAGCAACGACCTCAGGAACTGCAGGTAGGATGATGAAGAGAAAAATGGTTTGGGTTTAGCCTGGGCAGTGGGAAGATGAACCAGTTGCTTACTGAGGTGTAGAAGACTGCAGAAGGAAGAGATGCAGACAAAGCAGACACAGCACTGAACGCTAGACAGATTAATTCCGAGGTGCCCATTATATTCTATAGGAATTATAAATCTGCAGCTAGCTCAGAAAACCTGCTATCCAGGTGGATGTCCTTGCAAAAGATAAAGTTGGAAATGCATGAAAATGATAGCTTAGGCATGGGAATGGAGAGGTCACTAGCATTATAAGGAAAGAGGAGAAGGAAGAGGAGAAATGGGAAACACACTAAGGAACAACCACTGTCTAGATCAGCTGAGAAAATATACAAGGAGGTTCGGAATGCCAGGGAGATGAGCAGAGTCTGAGAGAATGAAGAAAGCCTTCCCAGGAGATGGTTGCCAAAGAGATGTTTTGCTTTGTTAAACTCCAACTCTCCCTCTTTTTAGGCTAGTTCTGGAGAGGAATGCTACGCAGTTGTCTATCTTACAACTGCTGGATCCATTCATCCCTGTGTTCTCTGTATTTCTTTTGCAAATCTCGAGGCAGCTAAGTCCTATTACAAGGGTTGCCAGGATGCTATTTTGGGCGACCTTCAGCCAAGAGCTTTTTCTACACAGTAGCCCTTGCTTCTGTGCATCTGAAAAGTTGAAAAGGTTCTTCTCTGGGATTCTCAACATGACACCAATGGCCTCTGTCTCAATCACTGCTACAGATACTGAGGACACTGTAACTAAAAACTTTAACACAACCCAGGACAGTTCAGCCCCTAGAACTGCTCCCGAGTAGCGGGGCTTTAGGAAAATTTTTTTATGTATATAAAGGTCTTTAGAAAAACAACTGATCTGGGTATAACTTTTTTTTATTACTGCATCTTGTAAAATTCTTTTCTAAAAATCTCACCAATCTGTCTCGATATTTTTACATTTATCTCTACACATAGCCCCATTCTCTATGCTGCCGGATTCTTCTATATCCTTACACAGCTCTCTCATGCATGAATTCGAGAGATTAAGTGCGCGTGCACACACCCCTCTTTTCATGACACATGATAAGTCACATAGTTTTAATCAGGCTGGGGGGGGTGGGGGGTGGGGATCACACTAACCAACCAGTGAGTAAAACTTGGCCATCCATGTAGCCTGAATGGCTAGGGTTCCCTGACAGAGAATTACATTAAAATTCAGGACCAGCAATAAAGAGTTAGCTGAACTTTGAGTAGTAGGGGTATGTGCAGAAAGTCAATTACTGCAAGGGGTTCTGTCTACCAAAGTTGCTTCACGCCTGACTCTGACTCAGCAATAAGAACCTGGGAACTTGTTTTTGTGTACTCTCGCTGGAGCAGCTAGTCTGTTTAGATTTTGCTCTAAGGTCTTAGCTATATGTGTGGAAGGCTGTCTTTGTAACTGAGAATTTTTCTATGTTAGTCTGAGTTTAAGAAAAATATCCTAGTATTGTTCCTACTCATCAGAATTATACAGTTAAGCAGCAGTCACCTTCCTGACCATCCACAGCTACATGTGTGCCCAATAAATAAAATATTTTTAGGAGATAAACACACAAGCATTTGGAAAAATATCCATAGCTGTCCTTAAGAAAGAAATGCAGTGGCATTTGAGAAAAATTACAGATAGAAGCAACTGGCCATTTACAGCCAATGTTCCCATGGCTTTGCCAAGTGGGGCTCCCTATTGGGGAGTTATTTGTCTGGTGGGTTGACCCCTTGAGCACTAGTTGTCACCTGCTCTATACTCTTCCAGCCTCTGACAAATGCTCAAGTCCACTCCGGAGTAATTACTTCACTTCTGGCCACTGAGGAGAAGGCTCCTCTGAATACTAATATGATTTTCTCACCCTCGATGGTGTCTAAACGCAGTGAATTAAATGTTAAAATCTTTGAATAGAGAAGTACACAAAACATAATTCACACTTTATTAGCCAAAGTATATCTAGAAAACATTTTGATTCATGGACTTACAAGATGATAATGTTCTTGAAAATAAAGACTATCACTTTTAGTAAGGAATATTTTTAAGGATCTTATACTAATAATATTTACTCAGCCAGCCTGGTAGGCTGACTTTGACTTGTGTTTGTTCAACTCAGTAAGACAAAAGAGCTGAGATATCAGTTAAGAGACTGAGTTTTTATTCCAAGACAATTACTAAGCAGGCTATGGAGCCAACTGAGATGTCCACCCACAGACAACTGGTGAAGCAAATGTGGTATAAGCAGTTCTAACAAGAATAAAACACTGCTGCACCACAAATGCAGCTGGGAGGCTTTACAGGGGAATAAGGTAGGCACAAAGAGATGAGTTCTGCGTGTTAGCATGGAAGCTGAAAACAAATAGTGGGTGGTGGCCACCAGCAAGTACAAGACAGAAAAAGAGAAGGAAGGAAGGTTTAAGGAAAATGTTCACAACCTTGATTTTATTGCTACATCTAATATCCATATATCACATTCTATAAATGTGTAACTGTTAAGTCAACCTTCAAAAACAACTACTAAAACTTTGAAAGCAAGCATCAATTCTTCACTTGACTTAATTAACTAAGAAAAAAAATGCAAACATTTACATAAACAACATATGAGAAATAGAACATTTTCAAACCTTGCGGAGCAATACGTACCTCACATTTGCTACTGGGTCATGGGTTAGTTCAATAACAGGTAAAAAGAAATATTTGCAGAAAAATGATTTGGAAAAGATCTCTATAATAAATTCACAGGTATCCAAAAACCGAAGTCTATTCCAGTAACTCTTTCCTTGGCCCAACTCTACAAACAACAAAAAAACCATAACCTAATTTTCCCTACAAGAAATTACATATTACAAAGCTAAACATCAAAAATGTATGCAAAGTTGCAGTCCTACCTGCAATTTATTTAACAAATACAATAGATAAGAGAAAAATAATCCTTATACACTTTAGGTTTGTAGACTACAATATTAACTCATCAAAAACTAGGAAAAGGTTTTATTAACACTGAATCAACTTCAGTAAGCACTGGTGGACTGCACAGACTGAACAACTGGAGTTACTCCTATGTTTGATCACTGCTGAGTACCGTGTAGACAATAACTTATTGAAACCTAGAAGCAATCTGAGTAAATGGACTCACAAACACTATCTGCAAACCCTCCAAGTCTTTTCAAACTAAATCAATTGTTCTCCTTTTATTTCCTTAAAAGTGTCCAACATGGATAAGGTCATATGTAAACACAATTACTGACTTACTGACGGTATGTTAGGTCAGTATTTAAGGTATAATCTTCTCATTTTTACATGAATGTGCAAAGGCAAACTTCTTAATACTCAAAACCAAACAGAAGCTTTAAAAATGAGACTTATTCTAAATTTAAGTTCCTACTATTACAAACTAAAAACAGAATTAAAGTGGGTCATGAAATGAAAAATAAAAATACACTGAGCAGAATTTTCTTAAATAGAATTTTACAAAAGTACTTTTTCCTCCAGAAAAAAAAATGGTGGCTCGTAATTCATATGGTGAATTGCAATAGCCAGGAAATACTCTTTCTTATCTATGCTGGATAATAGTTTTATTTAAAAATATTTAAGCATAATTGTAGTCAAAGTAAGTGTTCATATATACTAGTAAGTGTTCAAATATATACTAGAAATATATATATTTGCCACCAGAATTAACAACTTAAAAATTTTGCTAAATGATTTTTAGCCCTTAGTAAATCACAATAAATTTGCATGTGTTAACCGAGTTTCTAAATGCAGTTAAATCATCACAGCTCACTAGGTTCACATTAATATCTGCTGTCAGTGTCATTCAAGAAAGAATTATAAACCCACATTTTGTTCATTTGATTAATGTTGAAAACAGCATTATAAAATAAAATACTAGATTCTATTCATGCCTTAGGTCCAAATGCTATTTTATCAATGTAGAAATTAGCCTTCTAACATACATTTATGTATTTAAACCTTTCAAGTGCTGGAATTCACAAAGGAGATCTCTGACTATATAATATTTTCATCTATGAAAATTTTGATCCTGACATAAAGATTTCCAAGATAAACCCAAATTAACCCACAAAATTTAACTAAAAGCAAATACCAGATATTCACCACCATCAGCCTATTTTATATTTGAAAAACTACATACAATGCTTTGCAGATGTACTTAAGGCCAACTTCTTCAGTAACTTTTCTCCAAAATTATTACTTACGTTCAATTAATTTTTGAATGACTTCATGCCTCTGCTCTTGTTTACGATTGTATCGTAGAAAAATGCATAGAGTCCGTGCTGCTGCTCTTTGGACAGGTAAGACATTCTTAAAGAAATAAAACAGGAAAGACAATTATACTACCCTAAGCTATGTTCTCAGCAATCAGTCCACAGAAAATCAAATAGTTACCAGCTAAATGAGAAGTGTTTACTGTCTTCTAAACCCTGCATTCACATGCTTCTAGAGGGATCTTTGTTACCTAATGTTAATGTCACCCAGGAAAATAAGATGTCCTATCACAAGCAACTTCATAGTCACATCCAAATCATCAATATCTGATTATCATTTCCCTGCCATCTCATCTTAAATGACATGATCCTCAATCACCTATCCTTCAGACCAGCAGAATATTAACTATTTCTACACCTTCAACAAACATTTTAGGAGCATACCCCATGTCACTTACATCACCCAAACCACACCACTTCTAAAGCAGAAATTTAGAGATCCCATGTTCAGACACATTGCTGAAGAATTTGGTGGCTGGTATCATATCTAGGGCTGAAGACTAAATATCTAAGCCCAGGAGGTAACAATGTTATTGTTATTGTTAATGTTATTGTTATTGACTGTCTGTCCAGGGCTGAGAAATCTCAATTTCCTATGCTTACACAAAAGGTGTAACACCTGGTAGTGTGAGGTAAAGGTTCCAGAACTCTTCACAAGGTTGTTAATATTGGAGAGTACCACCAAGAAAAGCAAAAGGACCCATCCAGCTGATGTGTTGCATTACCAGTATTCCAAACTCTCTGTCCTTCAGATTCCCATCACACCACTATACAGAATCTTGATTCTAAATAAATTCAACCAGTTACCTTTACTGGAAAATGGAGGGGAAAATGCGTTACCTTAAAGAAAAAATTTCTAAACCAGGTACTGTGTCCATTGTTGCACAAATTCTAATTGGTCTTTTAATAAAAATCTGGAGCCAGATATTGAGGAAAAGTTTAAAGATCAGAAAGACAGAGGAACAAGCCACAGACACCTATCACCTGGCCAACTTCTAAGGCCAAAAGGGTAGATCCTGTCTCCATGAATCCTCAGAGTGAATGCCTCTGAGTCCTCAATGGAAAGGCAAGGGGCAAACTCTGTCTTCTCCCACCTTATATACCTTTCTCTGCCCAGCCATATACTTCCCAGTTCAAACTTCCTAGTGCTGTGATTTAAAACGCTGTGGCCTTGAACATTGCCTCCTAAGTGCTAGGATTAAAGGTGTGTGACAGCACTGTCTGACCTCTATGGCTAACTCTGTGGTTGGCTCTGTCCTCTGATCTTCAGGCAAGCTTTATTTCTTAGATTATAAACAATATATTACAACAGTCCATTATAAATTCATGTTCACCATCTGGCTTACTTATCAATATTATAATATTCCATCACCTAAAACCAGACTACTCTAGTGACAATCTTTGGCATGCAGAGGACTGTAGCTATATAGTGTAGAAACAGTGGATCTGGTTGTGCTCCATTCCATCTACACAAGTGTCCATTCTACTGGGCACTATGCTATGTGACACTGTTAATTGTTGGACATATGAGGACCATATCTACTATGGCTTAGAACTGAAAATTTAATAACCATAATAAGCAGAAATATAATAGAGCTTAAATGAATTTCAGGCAGTGAACTTAATAAAAGATTGCTCCTCTTTTCTTTCATTTGGTTTTAGTATGACAGAATTTCAAATGCATATAGACAATGTATATGAAAAATGCTCAGTTTATGCCTCATCTAGTATGTCTTATAATTATTCATTTGGGACAGAAATCAATGGTAAGGGCCTCAGAACAGCCCTCACACATACACACATGCACACACTGTAAACAAATAAATACAAAACAACAAGGAGGTATTCTATAATCAAATCACTTTTCAATATTATTATATCTACATCACAACTCTCAATTCCTCAGATTTCCATTGCTATGCGTGATGAACTTGTTGGGTGGTGAGTAATAACATACTGTGCTTCTTTTTTTTTAAGTTGAAAATAATACCAATAATATTTCTTCTTTCTAAATCTTTGAAAGTAAAACTAATTTTGAATTTTGGAGATGATTATTGAATTCCTTATTTCCCTTTTATGAAATGAAAAGTAAAGATACAAGGTTTTGTTTGGTTGGTTTTGCCCTGCTACAGGAGATTGAACCTATGACTTTATGCATATGATTCAAGTACCCTACTGCTAAGCTACACCCCCAGTAGTTACAGCTTTTAAAAAAGAAAAGAACTTTTGAAACTGATATTAGGATGCCATCATACATGCACAGCCCTTTCTGGAAGTGTCATAGAAGGTGGACAACTCCATGAGGTTCTCATATAGCTGTTTGGAGAGCAAGTTATTACTCCTTTCACTTAAATAGGCCATCTCCACTTAGGTATCCATACTTTCAGTGTAACAGTCCTGAGGCCTATAAAAGACGGAGTAAGCACATTAACAGGGACTGCTGAGGAGTCTTGAGGATAAAGGCCTGGCAGATGTGAAATGCTGATATTGTGGGTACATTCAGAAGAAAGAGCAAAGCAGGGGTTCTTTTGCAGTTAACATTATTGAGTCCTGTCAACCTTTCTTTACAGAAGTATTGTAACAAGTCTGAGGTAAAGGGCAGGAGATGCAGCTCGGTTGGTGGAGTATTTGCCTAGCATGTATGAAGCCCTGAGTTCAACCCCCAGCACCACATAGACTAAATATGGTGCCACACACACATCATCCCAACATTGGGGAGACAGAGGCTGGAGGATCGCTGCCATCTTCAGCTATGTAATAAATCTGAGGACGGGCTAAACTACCCAGGCACTGCTTATGAAAACAATACAGAAGTGTGAGTTGAGTCTATCCACACTCCTCTGGCAGCAGACGGACAGACAGTACATGTAAATTGAGTCCTATTCATACCACCCTGCAGCTAATGGTGCAAGATCAAAGGGTAAATCAGGGATGTAGGGGAGACGTGACTACTCTCCTCAGAGACCTGTGGAGATACTGCCCTTCCACGCTGACAGGAACAGAGGTTTATGTATCTTGAAAAGGTGAGGAATTTAGAAATGACAAAATTATCACCAAGTTCAAAATAATTGGGAAATTCAGAGCTCACATTTGTCATCATGATGGTGAACATTCTTTGTAAGAAACGGTAATAAATCTGGTCGCTCGATATGATATGAGGCAAACAGGCATATTTCTGCAGCAGCTTCTCATGGGTCCTCCACTTCAGAGAGGCTGCAGCTCGCTGCTCAGCAGCCGTGAGTGCAGGAATCAAGTCAGGCAGAGAAGACAGCTGGAAAGAAATACAAGGATGATGGTGACTAAATCCATCAGCTGTAGCCTGATGGAAACAGACACCAGGAAAGGACTTCAGAGTTTAGACGCCATCTCCGCTGTCACTGGGAGGTAGTTACCAGACAGAATTCAATGCTTGAGTAAAGTTTATGGCACCAGGAAATAAAATAAAACAAGCCTGGACTTGTTATTCTTCCTTAGTTGGTTACTAAGGCACTATTTTAACTAGAACAAAATTCCTTCCATACCACCCTGGGCAAGTCTGACCTTCTTTATTCCTACCTTTCCCTACTTGTTACACTTGTACAAACTCCAAAGACAATAATAATAATTGTGGTTGCTGGAACCACCACATAGCAGCTGCAGAGGGCAGCTCAGCTGGCAGCCTTCACAGGCACAGGCATGGCTATGCAGCAGGTGCTATTTTATTTAGTTGCTTGCATGTTTATTGTAAAAACAGTATGTTTGTTTGAAAAGGGCCTTCATTCAAAAGTTTTCAAATACTCTACACACTTGGGCCCATGGCTTTTTGCCCTTCAAATTATTTAATAACAGGACAGAAATGAATTAATTGTCATGATCTCACAGTAATGCTTCCAAATACGACTCAGAGCTAGTAAAGTAACCTGTCCTTCCTTTCTATAGCATAATACTCATGTTTATATACATTTATCTTTATTTTTTCATTATATGTACGGTGATGGGGGACACTTAAATGCAGTGCCAAAGGAGGCCATAAGAGGGCACTGGATTCCTTTGGAGACAGGAAGTGCCCAATAAGGGTGCTGTCCTGGAAGCCAGGCCCTTTACAAAAGCTGTAGAGCTCTTAGCTCTGAGTAATCACTCTAAATACCTCTGGTGTAAATTTTAAGGCCAGCTAGGGGCCTGGGTCCCGACAAATACAGAGGCTGGACACTGGTCAGCACAAAGGCAGCACTATTGAATGCTTAGCATACATTCCCTCACTGTTTCCTCACACCCTCCCTGGACAATGAAACGACAGACTTCTAACTTTTCTGAAGGATGGCATTTACCTTATTTTCTTGAACACTGCTTTCTCCACCAATAGACATAAGTTCCAAGATTTCTGGGAGGTGATTTATAAGAGCATCTAGTACCTTTTAAAGAGATATTTTTTATAATGGTTATTATCTGTCTTCTAAATAGTTAACTCCACACTTTAGTTTATATACAGACATATTTTGAACATTAGGGGCATTTCTATTTTTTTTAAAAAAAAGCTAATTGTAGCATCCACTTGTCTAAACTAGAGAAAGCTAATATCCTCAAAACTGTCACATTAGGTGACACCCTCAGGTATCATGGGATGAACTAAGTCCTCCAGGCTAATTGTGATTTTGGTAAATAGAATGTGCCAAACATAACATTAGATGAGAGAATGTCAGCATCTTCATGAGTCTATGTACAAGGTAAAACACTCTCAAAACAATGCTGAGCAAAAACCTAAAATGTGAAATAATTACAAGTGTGAACAGTACCTCCAGTAGAAAAATACAACACTTATTAGAAAAAAATGTAGCAAAATATGAACGGTGATTTAACTAAAGGTTCGCTTTTGTCTACTTGTTGGCACTTCCTACATTTCCTTAATAAACAAGGCATGCCTCTGTCTCAAAGCCAGATGTACTGGAAGTCCTAATTTCTGAGATCTTCCCAGGCTTAACATAAGGTAAATACCAGAGTGGGGACTTATCTTACCTCCAGTGATTCATCTTGTAATAATGTTATCAGTTCTTTGTGTATTAAATATACTCCAGAATTCAGAAGTTTAGACACCTAAAATACAATAAAACTCTTCAGTTTGAGACTATATAATGTTAAGATACATATTTTTAAACTATTCTTATTAAACATTCCCTCTAAAAATAAGTGACAACATAAGTATACAATTAATTTCTTGTAAACTTGGTTGCATAGGTTTGTTTCCTAACATGCTAGTACACATGGCAGAGCAAGCTGGGCATAAAGAGAGGAAAAGTACAAAGTACCCAAGCTGGAACTTCTTCACCAGCCCATAATAACCCATAGGCCTCGAATCCACACTTTCAGTCCTAGAACAATCAAAGGGTCCTAAACAACACCTGAGGCATACAGATGTTCATTCCCACTCAAGCTTCTCAGCGACAGAAACTTGATTGAAAGCCTTAGTGACATTGGGGTGTAGTAACCCCCAACAAGGCACGCAGTCTTTCACATCCCTGTAAGAGACTATTCTCAGTCTGAGAGGAACTGACAAGAGTCTGAAGCAGTCAAGAGCAATGCTTTTGGGTTTGTTCCTCTAACTCAACTCAGAGCCTACAAAGATGAGTTCACCCATTTGTACTTAAGAATGGGAAAAGAAGATTAACTATCCTGGGCTTAATTCAGTTTTGTTTCAGGGGTTGGGAATGGGAAGATGTCTGAATAAAGTACTTTAAAATCTTTGGCTTTGGGTCATTTTGAAGTTGTTAAAATATTTTCAAACTTCAGTTTTTAAAAAAATAAGAGTAAAATTACAATATAGCAATTATCAAATCTAGTATTAATGCTAGATTAGAAAACATAAATACACTGGGAAATTTTCACTATTTAAAGGGCAAAATAAAATAAGCCCTTTGTTTTGGGGAAATAAACATTACTCTTAGTCTACACACATTAGTATGACTGTGAGAATATGAAAACTAGACATCCATAAAATAGATAGAGCATCCATCTCCAAAGTGACTCCTATTACAGAAATAGTGATGTCTGTGTTGCTTTGCCTGCTACAAAATATAACTAAAATCAAAGATTAAACAAAGGAGATAAGAGAAACTAACACTTGCATAGGTATTCTCAGACTCCACTCCCAAGCAATCTTCTGAAAACTGCCTAGTAACCAACCTAAATGAGCCAATAACCTGCAAGCTCCACAGGCCATTCTGCCATTTCCTCCTCCAAAATTAAGACTCTGAGGGTCAATTTACAGAGATGATACAACTGTATAACATTGGGAATACTTTAAATAACTATCATTTCAATGGAATGCTTTCTAGACTTTGTACTAGGATTTCATCCATGTCAGAAAAGTGTAATTTTTACAATGCTATTTCATTGCTATTCATCTTGCATGTGCTTTGGAGTGGGCATGTATATGTGCATATTCACTTGTATGTGGGCATCTCCCTTGATCACTCTCCACTTTATATAAACCCTAGGTTTTTCACTTACTCCTAGAGCTCCAGATTCAGATAGTTTAGTTATCTTGCTTGCTCTGGAGGTGCCCTGTCTCTGCCTCCAGAGGGAGGACATGGATTACAGACAGGCTGCCATGTCCACCAAAATTTACACGAGATTTGAATTAATTTCACTCAGGCAATTGCTTTACTCACTAAGCCATCTCCCTAGTCCCAGAAAAGTGCTATTTTAAAGAAGCAAAATATGACTCAACAGCCCAAAGAATCTTAAATAACATTTATAATGATGCTATGAATACCCTTCATTATGTCAACTAATCTAGTGGTGCTTTGACATGGGTACAGTACCAGGAAGATGACGAGATATTCTTACTGACAATAAGAATTTACTGTAGCATTTGAAAGGAAAGAAATAATTTTATATCAATTATAAAAGGTTGTTATGTGATCGTTTTGAATTAACAAGTTACAGCTTATATATTGTTAACCCTGACTGTCAATGTGACAGGATCTACTCAATGTAGCAGACAAACTTCAGCACACATCTGTGAGGGAATTTTTAGACTGGATTAGCATATATGGAAAGACCCATGCTGTCTTAGTTAGCTTCAACTGTCTACTTCCTCACCACAGTCAGCTGGGAAGAGGAACCTTAGTTGAGAAGTTGCCTAGACTTAGAGACCTCGGGCTATGTCTGTGGAGCCCTTGACTGACAGTGGATATGGGAGGGCTGAGCCAGAACTGTGTAAGAATGCTAACTGAGAGAGCCACCGAGCAAGTCTGTCAAGCAGCATCCCTCCATAGCTTCTGCTTTGAGCTTCCACTAGAGTTCTTGCCCCGACCTCCCTAATGATAGGCATGATATGGAAGTGTCAGCTGAATAACCCTTCTCTCCCACAAGTTGCTTTTGGTCATAATGCGTCTTAGAGCAACAGAGAAGCGAACTAGGACACACTCTAACACAGGCCACACCGTCCCATGGCCTGCAGTCCTGTTCTAAATAAAAATAAGGGCAGAGTTGAGAAGCACATCACTGCTCCCTGCTTCCTGACTATGGACTTCAAGTGGCTGCTGCCTCCTGCTCCTGCCACCATACCCTCCCCACCATGGTGGGGTGTGCCCTGGACCATATGCTAAAGTATATAGCTCTCCTTAAACTGCTTTTGGCACACATTTTGTCACAGCAATAGGACAAGTGATGAACATATGCCTGGCAACTGTATATACGTGTGTGTTTGACTGACATCATCTGAGAAACAGGCTCCTAATTTCAACTTCAAAGATGAAAAGTTAATTATGTTCACCATAGAAGTTTGACTTTTGTACATAATTTATGAAAAATTGTACAGCTTAAGCTAAAAGTTATGCTCATAAAAACTCACTTACAGTAAAAGCAATAAATATAAATAATTTGTTGCTCAATTTTCCATTTACTCTAAAACTACTTAAACATAAGGGCAAAGTACAAATATGATAGAGCATATAGAATCATAGCTATAGTAATGTCTGCCTTTAAGTATTCAGTTTAGATATACTGAAAATAGGTTAATGAATAAATGAATTTAATGTATTTATGTGAATGAATCTTGTAAACACATTAAAAAGAGAACTGTGGGAATTCGAAAATAAGACTTAAAGCTATAACATGAAAGAGCTATGAAATCTCTATCTCATAACAAGTCTGTAAATACAGCATACAGAATATTAAAAGAGCATCTACTACACACAGACAGAATCAGCATGTGCACGTGGAGTTCATTCTTAGACTTACTTCATGAAAGCAAATGGCAATAGTATATCTGACTGGCACTTCAGGGTCATGACAAAGGCAGAAGAATGTAGAATAGAGTTCCATGTGGAAGTTTTTAGGATCAACAAAAACAATCATGGCCTAGTGGAGGTGGAAGGAGGTGAACGGGGAGGAGAGAAAAACATGCATCAATGACTAATATAATATGTCACTAAAACTGAAATCATACCCTGTTAAGCATGTTTAATAAAAAGTTATGTTTGTAAAATTCAAATACATACATTTAATTCTAATTCATATACAGGAATATAAATTATACCAATGTTTGCTTAATACTCCCTAAACATTTAAATATGGTGCTAAACAGTAAGTGTCAGAGATGTAAATATTTTAATATGTCATAATCAGCACACCCAGCAAATACAAACAAGTATTTTGTTACCGGAAAGTTGTAAGCACAGTTCTTTCGTACTGAAGTATATTTCTTCTCCTGCTCTACAATTTGAGATGGAATCTGGTTTTCATTGTGGCCATTCTCTTGCTGCAAACCCAATGTACAAAGTTTTTTATAAAATTCCAAAAATCTCAAGTGTTGATCTGGAGTGAAAATCCCTAAAACAAAGTAAAACCTGTGTCCAACTTTTCAGTTACAAACAAAAAATTCAAAAGAAAAACTCAAAGTGCAATAAAAATGTGTTTAGAATAAAATATTTAAGCAAAATTGTTGCAGATGGTTCATAATTATAGAAATGGACAAAGAGCTACTCTGAGAAAAGCTAGCAGGTCATACTTTCTCACCTTGTGCTCACTTTAATAATATTTTCATTTAAAAAATAAAACTGCAGAAAACAAGAACCATGTCGACATTAGTTACACAGCCTGTAGAGAACTAAGATACCATCATCATCAGGGTTGTACTTATAATACTGCTGTTCATTTATGGTATATATTTTTAATTCTCTGCAGGAAAAAAATGCACATATATCTACAGAAAGGGAGCCTAAGAGCCTAGCCTGAGAGTTGTCAACGTGATTAAAACTACTATTCATGAGCAGAATGGCTCCACATTTATCAGTCCTCTTAGCATTAAGGATTTGCTGAATATTGTAAAACATTTATCAATTACTAGATGTCTGCAATTCACATAAAGTATATTACTATGCTAGATAAGAGCTTAATTCTTACATGGCTACAGTAAGATACAAATATGCTCAAATACCTCAATTCTTGGTGTGGTCTACATTCTAAGCTGAGCTATTTACATGCTATATTTATTATATGAAAAATGGTTTTTAAAGGTATTCTCAGCACATACCTACAATTAATAGACCCAACCTTCTATGAGCACACTCCAATTTAAACATACAAAATGCCCAGAAATTTCAAGGGCTATGCTTATTTGACTCTTTCAAACGAGGTTTCATGCAGGAAAACATCATTTCTAAAGCGCTCTACATTAATTACCATAAGGCTTCCCCCTCTTGAGGGCAAGTGCTACATATAAATAGCTGAGTGAAATGAGCAGGAACAAAGGAGGAAAACTGAGTCATCATGCAAGCCCCGTGTAACGTACCATAGAGTCCATGGCATAGCTTTCCTAAATGAAAAGATAAAGAAATAAGAATTGATTCATCTGCTTTGAAAGATTTTTCACAGAATGATTTCACTAAGGGAAGTATAGTTTGACTTCTGTCATCTGAAAGACAAAACAATAGAGAGTTTAGAGCTAGCTGCTCACATTCACATGGGAACTAATACACAAACACTCTCCAGAAGAAAAACGTCTGTTAGACTTACAATCCTAGAAATATTTGATAGCAGTGACAAGAAGAGGGCTGTGTCAAGGAGTAAGGGCACCAGAAACTTTAAGTTTGGGAAGGAAGATAGGGCCATCATAATCAAAACAGTAAGGTGACTGAGGTCTTGAGTCTGAATAACCAGAAGAGTTCTGACATTTCCAATTTAAGTGGGCAAATGGCAGGCCCAAGAAACTTCTCTCTCTTTCATTCATCCCATGACACACTTTATTATTTTTTAATTAAAGTCAGTTTGAAATGCAACCTGTCTACTTGTTTTCATGTTTTTACTTCTTAGATGGCTCTTTAGAGGTTGATCAATTCTTTAAGTATATCATACTTCCATCAGATTAGCAATACTTAAGTCCCCCTTCTAGGAACTCTTGAAAAGCCCCACAGTTTGATTAAGCTGTCAGACACACATCAGTACTTGAGGACAAGAAGCTATAACAGTTACTGCTACAATTCAGGCCTTATCATCAGTTGTTATCAAATGAAATCCATACAATACTGACTGCTTAACAAAGCAAGTACTATATGAAGGGGAGAAGTTTCATTAGATTAGTAATGATAAGTGGTCTTAGAACTTGAAGAACAAGCCAGCAAAGAAACAAAACACACAAAAAATGAGACAATGAGGTCACCATTTTAAAGAATGGCATATGCAGGAGTCTGAAAGCAGGTTTCATGTATGATGTAGATGTTATAGGCTATTTGTTCCAACTACCCAGCTCTGTCCCTACAGCACCAAAACAGTCACACACAATATACCAACAAGTGAACATAGCTAAGTTCCAACAAACTTTAGCAAAACACATAGGACTGAGTGAGTTTCTAAAACATCTTCTAAGCTCTCACATAAGAAATTTGAAAAGATGAGAGGAAAATGTAGTTGAACTGAAAACTACAAGAAGCCTACAAGTTGTAAGTGACAAATAGAAGAGAGGAAAGTGGACAGGGAAGGCTAGAGGTGTGCTGGAGCACCAGGACGGAGAACAGGAGGAGACAAATCGGGTCTGTGAAAGCAGAGCCCAGTGCAGGAAGGGAAAGACCGACACCAACACTTCCAGTCTGGTCCTGGAGTGCCCCAGTATTAGCAGCAATAAGTTTATCCAATTATGTGCAGTTTTATTTCTGTGATTTATCACACTACCTTAATGATCATTCGAAAATATTTACATAAAATTATTGTCTACACCACAATAATCTTCAGAGGCCCTCCCAGTTCAGACAAAATGTTGATAGTTTCAATGGATCCAATCCTACAACTACACAACCAACTTTCACACCTCAGTTTTGACATTTAGCCCTCCTTTACCTTGTCATGGTAGCTAAACCCACTCATGAGCTAGGTACCAATCTAGGTCTGGGTGCACACTTGGTAGAGCAGCTAGCTGTTCTGTGGCTTGGTTTGCATAAGAACAAGAAATGCCTTCTGACATCCCCACCCACTCGATTATATACTCCAAATTTCTCTCCCATGACCAGATTTCTGGCATTAAAATATTATTAAGAAAAGAATTCATTTAGGCATGTTACAATCACGTTACAGCCATTTAGACATGCTACAGTCAGGACATCAGTTGGTAGAGGAACTTCAGGACCACTGCTCAAGGCAGATTCTTCAACTTCTACATACGTCAGTTAAGTTTTGAAGAAGTATAATGTACAGCGCACTGGATTCCAGGAGGGAAAGAGGAGTAGAAACATGGAAGGCATCAAAAGGGAAGAATCATAAAACTCTAAAGTTAACAAAAAATTCTCAGTCTTTGCTTCTTATTAGTACTATAATTATAAAGTAATATAATGGGGAAATAGCCTGTCAGCAATAGAGATATCTGCACAGACATATTTACCTGTATCAAACATGTCAAGCATATTAACCAAGGTTTCAAAAGCAGCAAGCCGCACACTACCACTCTCGTCCCTCGAGAGTTCTATCAATTCGGGGAGCACCACACCCTTTGTCAGTTCTGTCCTGCACAATAAGCAGTAGGAGAAGGTAAGTCAGACCAACAAATCTGCAGCAAGAGGCCAATAAACAAGTGATGAGCCCAGCTTGTCCAAGTATCCCCTCTAGTCCCCAAGCTCGCCATCTGGTTGGAAAAGCAACAGCCATGAGTATAGGAAATGCAGGGAAGAGGGGGTAGCAGTTAGTGCAAGTGAAAGGGCACATAATTAAAATACATCGTGTGAAATTCTCAAAGAATTAAAAATATTTAAATAAAAAAGTACTACTAATAATTTTATGATTAAATCAATTCTAATTTTTCCTGTAAACTAATGTTAACTGCAGGCACTTTAATAACTAGCACATTATACTAAGCCTTATAAATTATATCAGTTTCTAGTTTAAAGAAATTTCAGGAAATGATCCAACTAATTAAGAAAAATTTATCGTAAGTATTTGTAGAAATTCAAGCGAAATCATTTGATGTGGATTTAGGAGCATAGGTTATTTTTCTAATCAACTGAAGTACATCACAATAGTTAGTTTCCACACGGAAGAATGGCAGACAGCACTTGATATTCAACATAAAAGAATAAGGCATAAAAGATGCTTTTAGAGAATAAATAGCATTTAAAACATAGTAATGAGTTCATAGTGCTTCATTCCTCCTGATGACAAGGGTCCAGACTCAGACAAAAGACAACTTAACATGTAGTGAGCTTTCTTAGGAAAAGAAACATGAGTTATACCCAGTATATTATATTGACAGAGTTTAAAAAATAACAGAGGCAGCTGGATCTCTGTGAGTTCAAGGCCAGCATAGTCTACAAAGTAAGTTCCATGCCAGCCAGGGCTGTACAGTGAGATTATCTCAAAAATAAAGATAAAAAACTAATGAACAAATGAATAAATCTCAAAAAATAAACACATTAAAATCTGGGAGGGGTAGCACACACCTTTAATCCCAACACTGGGGAGGCAGAAACAGTTGAATCTGAGTTTGGGGCCAGCCTGGTTTGCATAGTGAATTCCAGGCCAACAAAGGCTACATAGTGAGACTCTATCTAAATAAATAATAAGACAAAAGCCTTCAACAGAAAATTGTTCCTTCAGTTTCCTCTCGCAAGTCTTGGTGAAGTTTTCTTCTATGCTGTCTGTAGTTACTATATTTGTTATATAATAGGAACATCATCTCAAATCTCAAACTGGCCATGTGGTAAGTTCCTCCCTGACCACACATCTAACAGTATACCTCTAAGCAATTCATGTATTCATCTTTCTCGTCTAAACTCGGAGAGTGATTATATGCAACTATCCACTGTGCATTTGAATTTTGTATTCTATTTTAATTATTTAAAAAGAGTTAGTTTTAACTGTACTTAAACTTTCATTCCCATAGCTTTTCATCTCAAGATGTCACCTTATTAAATCCTCAATCACACTTTATTAGTGAGAACTTGAATAATTTTAAATAAGGTGATAATTAATTTTCTCTTTTCATTAGAGCCAAAGGCAGTTTTGTTTTTTGACTATGATACAGAAACAATGGGAACTTTAAGACATGAGGTATCCTGGGAGTTTCCAGACACTGGAGCCATTCCCTGGAAGCTGAAAGCCCCTTCTTCCTTATTCCTGTTCAATGTTGAAGAAGTGACTCCCCACTGTGATGTGCTGCCTCCCTAGAGATCCCAAAGTAAGAGACAAGCCTCCACATAATGACCCCAAATAGGCTTTTTCTCCACATAAGTCATTACAAATCTGTTAAAACAATGGAAAGCTGACTGACACACCTAGATAGAAATGAGATATTACTTTCCTGTCCTATAATACATTTCTAATAGGACAAAAGAACTTAACAGTAAATAAATGTGCATCTCTGGTCAAGAAAAGTGGTTCCTTAAATAAAATTCTAACCTACTGCAGTTGAGTATATCCTCTGTAATTTTATTTTCATAAATTAATCTTTAAAGAATAATCCTAAATTAATTGAGGAAAAACTAATTTTAACATACTTGGTGTGGTGGTTTGGTTGTGTTTGAATGCTTGGTTACCAGCTGGAACTGCTTGGGAAGGATTAGGAGATGTGGCTTTGTTAAAGAAGGTATGTCACTAGAGGTGGGCTTTGAAGTTTAAATAAGCCACACCAAGCCCAGTCTCTCTCTCTCTCTCTCTCTCTCTCTCTCTCTCTCTCTCTCTCTCTCTCTCTCTCTCTCTCTCTCTCTCTCCCTCCCTCCCTCCCTCCCTCCCTCCCTCCCTCCCTCCCTCCCTCCCTCCCTCCCTCCCTCTGCCTGCTGCCTGAGGATCAGGATGAAAGCTCTTGGCTACTTCTCTTCCACCATACCTGTTTGTTCCCCTCATAACTATCATCTGAACCTGTGAGCAAGCCCCCAATCAAATGCTTCCTTTTATAAGTGGCTTTACTCACAGTGTCGCTTCACAGCATAGAACCATAACTAACAAACTGGCCTTCCCATTTTTTAAACAAGAAAAAAAATGTCATGTAGTAAAAAAGTAAATAAATACATATTTCCCATTTTAATAAAGTGAATAAGTACATTGTCCAATCAAGGTCTGATTCTGACTCATAAGCATGGGTTTAGATGAGACTGAGTTAATTATAGCCCACAATAATCCAACAAGAGTAATGTAGCTTTAGAAGACCTAGAGAAATAGTTCTGGGATCAAAACAAACAAACAAAAAAAACTGATTAGCAAACACAGCACAAAGTATGTGACTATGCTGAGTCTGGTAGAGACATCCTAAAGCTTTCTGAAGCCACCGTTACCCTAAAATCACTGTCCTTATCCGAAAAACAATAACAGATGGAATCAATGCAGTATCTACTAGAAATAAGACCCTAATGTTTCTTAACCTTAGAATCCTTAAAACAAAAATCATTTCCCAACATGTTTTTTAGATATTTCCTTTAATTCTATACTTGCACCCTGACCTTGGAGTTGTTTTTAAGCAGAAGATAAACTTCCTGTCCTATGCTTCTGCTTCCTGAACAGTATGTCCCCAAAGGGCAAGAAGAACCACAAATCCAGGAGCACACAGAGCTTGGAATTGCACAGGGACATACTTCACTGCCAGAAAACTCACCTAAATCACTTAAAAATATAGCCAGATATGGTCATCCAAGAGAAATACTCAACTATGTTTTAGATACGGTTTCTGCTGGGACATGGTCTTTGTTGGACCTGGTTGCTTAGAACTGTAACTGAATAACCAGGTGAGAAGGAAGGAAACTAAAATTAATTGAATATCTGCTGTCATGCTTGTTATCCCTTCTTATCTCTTTTACTGTAAACACAGTAGGAGAGGCTGCTATGATCATTTGGAAAAAGCACATAAATGAATAGCACAGTTTCATGGAATATTTGAACAGGATATGCTTTTCTGACAATCTGGAAATAAGACTATGTGGCATAAAGACTTGAAAGTACACTTACCCAATGCCCTGAGCTATATTTTCTAACTGCCGACACATACAAGATCGAACTTCATATTCCACATCTTGACAGAGTGATTTTACCAGGGGAAGTATTTCTCTTTTAATGCTGAGGAAGATAGGTTTAAAAAAAAAAGTTAATGGATGAACATTTTAGACTAATATTTTTAAATAATTCTCAAAATTTGAGAAAGAACATCTTTAAATTTTTAGATTTGTATATTTAGTCTGTATACTGTATATGGAATGTCTGTAAAAATCAGGAAACTAGAAAGGGAACATGAGATGGAGGAAGAAGCCTTGGATAGTAGAGTAAATATGACATAAAAATAGAACAGGGGTAATATTGGGGATTAAAGGCTTAAGCAGGGCTTGAGGAGGTATAATGAAGAGATAAGCGAGGTGGAAAGTGGGTGTGATAGTATGAGTAAGAATGACCTCCATAGGCTCATATATTTGAACACTTAGTCATCAGGGAGTGACACTACTTGAGAAGGATGAGGAGGTGTGGCTTTGTTAGAAGAACTCTCAGTTCTCTCATGTTTTCCTGTTTGCTACCATGCTCTTTACTATGATAATAATAACTAAACCTCTAAAACTGGAAGTAAGCCCCAATTAAATGCCTTACTTTATGAGAGTTGGCATGGTCATTGCCTCTCTTCACAGCAACAGAACAGTGACTAAGACCGTGGGCTAACCAAAACTAAGGGTAAAGCTTTAAGGAAAGCCACTGCTTTGTCAGGTAATTTTTAAGGTACAATTTTTTATAAAGAAGTTTTAATGGCAGTACCTTGCATAGGTATACAATACTTCTTTCCACAGAAGACATGAGTTATTAAATGCAAATATTGGTGCCAGATGTGGGATATCTCCCTATTAGTGATAATGTTCTTGGTTTCCCATGTAATTAATTATATTAAGATCCTATTACTTAAGATGCAGCTTACTTTAGGTGTAGGACACAGGGAAATCTAGCCATAACTGACATGAAAACATCTACCCTGCTGGCTAGCTTTCATGGTACCAGAAAGTACAGTACAGGTGACCAGCAGAGAAAATTATCAACAGAATGACCCAGTGGTTGACCCTGATCTGTGAGGCAAGGCATGACTGCTGGTGTGAAAGCGGCTTGACTGTTAGGAACTGCCTTATAAGTACTTATGTGTGTGTCCGCACACTACTGCTGCTCTTAACTAAAAACAATGCTTCTTTTGGTGGTGGGAGAAACAGCACAGGGATTCCCAGCTGGTCAAAGTGTGGAGAATAAGAGCATACTGAGTATTCTACCCTCAACTGGACAGCCCTACAAGAATCAGGAAACACTATGAAAGAGAAGGCAGAAAGAATGTAAGAAACAGGCTGGAGAGATGGCTCAGTGGTAAGAGCATTGGCTGCTCTTCCGGAGGACCCAGGTTCAGTTCCCAATACCTACATGGCAGCTCACAGCTGCCTGTAACTTAGATTCTGGAAGGAAGCAAGGAAGGAAAGGAGGAAGGAAGCAAGGAAGGAAGGAGGAAAGAAAGAAATACGATATAAGAAATCCAGAGATGAAGAGGTGTGCTGTGAAATTCTGTCTTCTGGCTATGGCACGGCTATTGTTGTATTCATGAATTTAGAGCAGCTGTGCTTACTGGCATAAGAACAAGCCACCCAACATGGATGGGCACTGAGGTTCTACCCCTAACTGAGGAGCTACTGGCAAGTAATGGCTATGGTGGGGTTGCTTTTCTTTAGGGTGAGGGGATGGGTTGCTCTACATCCATGTGCATGCAAGCAGCACTGACTATTTTTAAAAAATAAAAGAGGACATTACAGGAGGAAGGGAAGTATCTGGAGGGGCTTAATGGGAGTAAGGGGCATTTGGGCATATACATATATATGACATTGTTGAAAAAATAATATTAAAATATTCTTTAAAATCCTAAGTTGCCTTACTAACCACATACTTTAGTGCTGTTTAACAGTTTATAATGCATTTTACATGTGTTAGTAAATTTGAATGTTAGCATCAATTACCCAGCAGTTAAATGTCAATAGCTAACTCAAAAGGCTTTAGCAATGCAATGTCTGATTCTGACAACTGTCAGTCAAAATATACTTCTGCTTTGATGTTTACTCTCATGTTATAATCACAACAAATCAAGTGTGAATAAGTGTCACTTGTTATCTAGGCAAAGAGCAGCATGTACACTGAAGACATGCTCTGTTAAGAAATTCATAATGGTGATGTAAGAAACCCTATCTCTATGTCCTGTTTACCAATTTTGAATGCTATCTTATCTTCACAAGAAAACACGGTATGTGGTTAGGAAGACAATCTTGAAAGTGCATGAAACTGAGAAGAAATGCTTTCAGTAAGTAGATTTCTGTCTAAGAAGTCTATGTAGAAAAAAATGGTTAAGTTTGTGAGTAATGTGAAATAATACAAAAGTAATCATTGTTGATATAGCCATTACATATTTTAAATCAATTTAATTTGATAAAGAAGACAAAATTACATATGCATACTCACCTATGGGCATCAAATTTGTTGGTTAGTTTTCCTAAAATTTTACAGCTAACTAAGCGCGACTGGACAGTTTGGGAAAGCTGTGCCTTGGAAACAAGTGGATTCAGAATCTAAAAGGAAACAATTCAGAGAATAAATGCAGGAAGTATTATACATTCTTGTAACTAACATCAATTTCTTCAAAGAAGATTTTCATGTTTTAAACACTTCTCAAGAACATGCATTACAACTGAGACTCACACTTAACCCAGAGCACTCTTCTTGGATAAGGTAAAGATACCAAACCACACAATTAAAACCAATTAGCAGAAAGCAGTGAAGTAAAGTTCATGGCAAACGCTGCAGTTGTCTGAGTGCATATGAAGATAATTTTAAAAGTACATTTTCAACAGAGAAAAGCAAATTATTCACCAGATACTCTGAACTCTATTTTAAAGGGAGTTTATATTTATCCTAATAATATAGAAAAATATACTTAGGAAATTCTGTTACTTGAACATAATGACCGAAGTCCTGTGCTATATTCTGCATATGCTAGGCACTCAAACATTCAATAGCATGGCACACTGCAAAGAATTATGAATAGTGCTCTGTTATTCTCGCACCAACTCATTAATTTTTACTTACTATTTCTCATCCCAAGGAGTCTATCAAAGATCACATGTTAAAAATGCTGAGCACTCTTGAATAGCAATTGCCTCATTCCTGTGTACACTGCTCTTCAAAAACACAAAGAGCACATCTCCACATTGTGCTCAGCAGTTCAATATGTGTGATGTCTAGACACTTGTAATTAGGTACACAATCTTATAACTGGATAAAACTTGACATTTTAGAGTATTCTGGTGTTGTGATAAAATGACAAACTGTATAGTAAGGATAAAGACACAATAAAATCAGTTGAGGGTATTTCAATGAATAACTTTTTACCATGGTATGTTTACAAAAAAAAAAAAATACATACAGGGGTAGAGTTAAGATTGCTAGAGGACAGATATGTTGTCTGTTTTTTCTAGTCACATTAATTTATACTAAAAACCTTCAGAGGAGCATAATGAACCATATTGGAAATTAAAAGGCAAATAACCAAGTGGGAATAATTCGTATTCAAGTAATATACAAACGTAACAAGAGATGACAGAGAAATCATATATGTAAATAGTTCTTAAAGGATAGGATCAGATAATTTCTAAAGAATAAGTACAACTAAAAGTATAAAAATAAAAAATACAGAAACTCTCTAGCTTGGTGATGGTAGTGCGCCCTATTATTCCAGCACTGGGGAGGCAGAGGAAAGAGGATCATAGAGGCTAGCCTGGTCTACAAAGTGAGTTTCAGGACAGCCAGGACTGTTACACAGAGAAACCCAGTCTCAAAAAAGAAAAAAAAAAAGAATAAATACAACTAATTTGACATATGTGAGGGAAAAAAAAAACAGACAATAGTATAATTAAAATTAGAATGCGGTCATGCCTTTAGCCTATCAAATTAAATTGAAACACCATTGTTGTGGTTCATTTTGAGGTAGGGTCTCATGTAACCCAGGCTGACCCCAAATTCACAATGTAGCCTCGAACTCCTCATCTTCCTACCTTCACCTTCTGAGCACCAAGGTTACAAGCCCATGACTGGCTCACATGCATATGGGAGAAGTGCACACTAGGCAAGCACTCTACCAACTAAGTCACATCCCCAGTGGAGAACTAAGAATATTAATGTCTTCTGACCAGGTGACAGCACTTTTGTGGATGCTATAGTTAAAGAACTATCTGAAAAGCTCTACAGAGATGCCTTATTTTGATAGTAAAATTTAAGGCTGAAAATAGCTTTAAGAATGTAACATAATAAAATAATTTGCAATTACACACAGGAAATCATGCTCACTGAAAAGTGACCACACTTAAATTCAAATGATCACTGACATTGACAAGCAGCAACCACATAAAGGGAAAATCTGAAGGACACATGTCTTTATTTAAAAGCAATTAGCTAAAGAAGTATTATTATTTTCTCTCTTTTATTTTCTGAATTATTTAAATTTTCTGCAATGATCATGTGTTGCTCTCACAATGGAAAACAATCTTATTCCTTAAAAAATATTAAGTGACTAAATATTTACATAAAGAAAAACACCACAGTATTACCTCATGCCTCAGGGTTTCTTTTGGTAATAATTCTATTGCAGAGAGTAGTGTTTCCAGCCATGCATTGCTGACACCTAATGAACATAAGCACAAATGCTAAGTTAGACATCTCAGGTGCAAACGCACTCTCAACTCATCTGTTAACAGCCGCAATCACATTTCATTATAAAATAATAGTTATTGTTATTACTATTCTAAGACATTTTCTACAGCTTTTGTATTGACTAACTTTAGAAAATTTTTAAGCACTGAAAAATCATTTGAAGGCAATAACTCTAACTCAAGGTAATCTGTTCTCACTGTATGATAACGCCCTGAACATACATAGAAAGGAAATCATCTAAGGAAGGAATAATCCTCAGAACACACTAATGTGCTCTCTCTACAGGAGTATTTCTTAGAGGGACCTCAGCTAATATCATCGGGCCCATAGATGGCAATATCTAGCTAGCCATTTGCTAGATACCATAAACAAGAGTGTAATTAAGTACGCTCAGCCCTGACCTGTGTCCCTGTGCTCCAGGTGCAGGAGAATGACTTGCAGAAAGGAGTGTGCATAGGTGTGGACTGACATTGATTCTTCCTGCAGAATGGTCAGAAATGACACTGCAGCCGTTAGCTGCATTTCCACGCTCGCAACATGTAGGACTTCCTATGTAATCAAAAAGAAATAGCTATTTACAGAGAAGAGAAGAGAAGTCAGAAGAGCAATGTTTAAAAGAGACAATGTTACAGAGCAAACAGTCTGCAAATCACAAAATACAGCCTTTAAGGATACACCTCTTATTACTTAAGAGGACCATATTAATCTATCCCTATATTTAATTCATTCAACAGTAAATTTCTTAAGAAATTTTAAATGTTTTAAGAATTTATACAATAAATAAAATTCTTTTGCTTTACTGAATAAAAATGATAAACCACGTGTAAACCTTTAGAGAACAGAGTAGGTGGTTTTGATGGATTTGAACTTTTACACTGCTAATAGCAAGATGCAGATGTCATCCTACTGAGCACAATGTCAAAGCTCAATCACATGTATTCTCATTTCCTGTATTTCTGTTTCAGAAATAAACATCATAAGGGTTGAAGAGATGACTCAGTGGCTAAGAGCTTGTACTGATTTGGCAAAGGACCTGAATTCAATTCCCAGCACCCAGCTCTGGCAGCTTTCAACTGCCTGTGACTCCAGCTCCAAGGATCTAATGGATCCTTTTTGCCTCTTCAGGTAACTCCACTCATATGCACATACCTCTGGACAGACACAGGTGGCTACACATAATAAAAATAAAACAAATCTAAAATAAATAAACATTACACATTCTCATATTAAAAAAGTACTTAAGAATGTACAAATGGCCAGGAGTGGTGGCACACACCTTTAATTCCAGCACTTGGGAGGCAGAGATAGGTGGATGTCTGAGTTCCAGGCCATCCTGGTCCCAGAGGGAATTCAGGCCTGCCAGAGCTACACAGTGAAACTCTGTCTCAAAAAAGAAAAGTGTAAATATAGTCTCTTTCCTCTTTGATACAGCTGATCAAAGAACAAGTTACCATAAAGTAAACAACTTAAAGGAGTTTCATAAATATAAGAATGTTTCCATACAATAAATTATATTAATAATCATTTAAAATTTTGAATATGCATGTTCAAACTTAAAGCCTATGTTAAAATATATGCATCAAAATAAATACATCAAAAGCTCAAGAAAAAACCCTAAGTAAGCCTTATCAAATATCAAGATTAGTGTACTTTTCTAAAAGCCTGTTGGTTTTAGGGATGTATGTACAATGTAAAGGCAAAGCAGATTTTTTTGCTCAATTATGTAAATTGTGAGAATTTCAGTTTTGTGACTGACAGAGCAAAGTTATCAGAACATTATACTTATTGCCATAAAGTTAAATTTTTATAATCTTGGGAAAAACTAACCTTTCTGGCATTATTTCCTTATATAATAAAAATTAATTATAACATGACCATCATACAAATTTAAATCTTTTAAACAGCTTTTACTTTTACAATTTACCAACTTACTGTACAAATGACTGTACATCCAGTATCTTTCTCTGCACTACTGTTGAGTTCACAGAAGGAACACTTGCCCACATCTTTAATGGTCTTGTCCTGAAACCTATGCTTCCTGTCTGTCACCTTTCTCATCTCTGTTAGTAGACGACAGCTCTGTTTCTACAAGCTTCTTGGTCTACAGACTTCATGCTCATCCTTAGCTCCCCTTGTTTCCTTATTTGAGCCCTCAAAAGGATCTACCTTCAAAACATATCTGTAATCTGACCACTCGTCACCTCTCCCGCTACTGCCCTAGTCCAAACCACCATTAACTCCAGCTTCAATTATTCAAAAAACCTTTATCTGGTCTGATTCATCATTGCCCCTCTCTTGACCTCTATCAAGTAGGGAGCCAGAGAGATTCTCTCTAGAATTAACTCAGATCCTTTCTGCTCAGATCCTCTATGGCCTTCCTTCTTACTCAGAGTCCAAGTTGTCTTGGTGATTTAGAGGATCTGCTCACAATTTGCCCAGATTTCCACATGGTGGCTCCCTAACCTCTCATAAGCCTACACTCTGGTACCATTTTTAAAATGAGTCTCCCTAACAGTCCTATTTTAAGCTCCTTCAAAAGTAAATGTTACATATTTTACTCTTAAAAAGAACATACTTATAAATGTGCAAATGAAATGTTCCCTACCACATTCACCCTCAGCTTACCAGCCCCTAGAGAGGCTTAAGCTATCAGCCAGCAGGCAGCACAGCCCTTTGAGGATGGTCTGTCTCCTCCAAATAGAGACAGTGTTCACGACTGAGGACCTTTGTCTATTGGCCACTGTAACTCTGGCTCCCACCACAGAGCATGCATTCAGGGTAGAACTTTCTGCTCTTGGTATTCTCTCTTCCTACATAACACTTTCAGCAGCTCCTACAAGGTAGTAAGGGTCAAGAAATTTTGAAGCAGGTCCTAAAGATTAGGGACCGGCAGAAGCAGACAGAAGGCGAGGCCAAACACACAGGTACACATTCTCACTCTTCTTTGAACATACAAAGCTATGTTCTCCCCCAACTGCCACCAATGTTTTATGCTGGGCCTGTATTCCCTGCATCCTTTAGTGCAGTGAGACAGATACCAGCCATCAAGTAGAAGAAACCCCACAATAGTGAAGTGCTTAAGGCTGGCCACTAAGAAAATACCCTACAGCCAACCAAAGTCCTTCTATATACTGACTTCTTCCTTACAGATTCCCCCCACACATCCATTCACCATTAAGACATAGCTAAGACCAATGCTAAGCCTCATGGAACAGTGAGAAAATCTCACTGTGGCCTTTACTATATTAAATGTTTATGCAATGTGATTAATTCCCATAAAGAAGCCCACCTCTTACTTGTGTGGCTGTTTTTTGTTTTATTAAAAGCTTTTGTATCTCTCTCACACACACACACATAATTATGTAAGTTTTTTTCAACTATCAATTGTGTATCTTAAGAGTCTTTGGCTGACAGAAAAAGAAAAAACATGTGAAGGCAGAGGATATAGTCTCTCACACCAACCTTCCTATCACCCTTGTCTTGCTGTTTCTAGGATAAACATTCATTCCATACTAACAATTTGGGATCTGGAGAACACATTTTAAAAAAAGAACTGAGCCAAGCAATGGTGGTACACGTCTTTAAACTCAGCTCTCAGGAGCAGTCAGATCTCTGTGAGTTCCAGGACAGCCAAGACAACACAGAAAACCTGTACAGAAAAAAAAAAAAATCTGAGTGGCCAATATAGAGACATACTGGTTTGAAAAGCATGCCTTTTATTTAGAAACATAAAGCACTTTGTAATCAAATAAATTGTGAGAGCCATAGTGTGCATTCTAATTCACATGGGTTGCTGTTTTAAGTTCAAGGGCTGCTTCCTGGCACCAAACATACATTCTGGGTTTGCAGAGGCAAACTGCATGCGAAGAATAACAGGAAAATGTAGTAAGAGGTTTCTGGCCCAGATTTTTGGGCCTAGCCTCAAGGTTTAGACCTGCAGACGCACTGACCTGCAGAGACACACAGACGCTTACATTAATTTTAGGCTGATCTGCCTAAGGCCCAGGCATATAACTCGCTAACTCTTTACCCTTAACTAATCCATGACTCTTATCCTGTTCAGCCATGTGGCTCTGCTTCTTCTGGCTTCTCTGTGGCATTCCTGCTCTGTTCCACCTGTTCCCAGAGTTTTCTTAGTCTGGTAGCCTCATCCACACTTCCTGTCTGCTTTTGGCCAATCATTGCTCTTTATTAAACCAGTGGGTGGGACAATTATTTACAATGGAACAACATAATCCCCCTATAGGAAAAGCTTCCAGCTTCATCTTCTTACTGTATGACTTAATCTTGACTCTCACATTTGCCCCAGCTATTTTGCACTTCATTTGGAAAAATTTTCAAGTCTTATCAGGAGCTAGGGTTTTTCTATTGTTGTTCGGACTTCAACATCTGGGACTGTCCACTGTTAAGAAATCAGCACAGACTAAGAAATTTCATACTTCTTTAAGAGAAAAAAAGAATTTCTAAACATATTCTTTCTAAAATATAATAAAGTTCATAGTTACCAATAAGGGTTTTCCACACAGAGTCACCCCTCTGAACAAACAATGTGAAATCCACACTCTTGGGATATATAAGTATGCATTCTCAAAGATCTTGGAAGACATCGAAAAGTAAATTCCTCCATTTTCTAAAGTACATGCCTAAAGGCCAGTTACCATTCCTTTTATATACTATTACTTAGCAGGCAGCCCAGCCTAAACTCTTCAAAAGTGAAATGAAGTATTTCATCAGTGGCATAATGGAACACTCCAAAGTATTTAAAATTAATCCTGTTGAAGGAAGGAGAACAGCTAGGTATGTCTCTAATCCACTATAGATAGTACTTTATAAACATTTTTCTCTTCACAATGTACAAGAGAGGAGCTTTGTGTTAACTATTGGCTTATTCCTAATGAACAAATATTCTGGATTCACATGTTCTAAAATTACTTAGTCAAACCTAAAAGTACATTACAACACTTATTGTTTCAAGTTAGATAATAGAAACTTAAAATATTTGGGAGATTAAAGGAAATTAATGTGGAAACTTCCAGTAATTAACTGTAGGTGGCAGCTCTTTTATTACAGAATTATAACATTTACAAAAGACTAAATCTGAGCCACAGGTAAACAGATGGAATGTGCCGACTCTAAGACACCATCACTCCCATAGCTCATTCTCTTCCTCATCCCAAACCAAGAGAGAAGCTGGGAGGGGCTGGCTAAGAGCAGCAGGTCAGAAGAGAGGGAAAGCACAGCAGGCAATAAACCAGAACAGTGAAGAGATGCACGGAGCCCTTCTTTAAATCTGAACTAAGTCAGTGACTAAGCGGGAATCCTTTTGTAAAGGGAATAGCAATGGCTTACACTATTGCCCATGGGTGAATATATATAGTGAATATATGCCTTCTCATCAAAGACACAGGGTCACCAATTAATGGGGGGGGAGGGGAAGCAAGGTTTTAAACTGCACTTTCAGCAGTTTTATAAGTTGTTCTTATACATAACAAATTAGAATCATAAATTTTATAGTTTCAATTTAAAATGTAAAGTAGCAATTTAACACTTTGCAAAGAATGTGTTTATGAAAAAATACCTACTTGATTTGGTAGCTACTGTAACCACTTCAAATGGTCCATCAAATATTAAATTAGTTAACTAGTTTGTGTGTGGGGGGGGGACTATAAACTTTTCTTTAGTGAATTGTAGTAATGGAAAGTAGTGATTTCTAAAAGCAAATGAAAATAGTGTTTTCCTAACAGTCCTATTTTTTTTCTGTTCTAAACTTACTCTCCAAAGGAGCTTAGGAAGAGTCAAGGTTGTTTAGATTTCTATAAACAAGTTTATTTCCAATCTTCCACTGACAGAAATGAAACCCAGCAAGTCCTTAACAAGCAACTGAAGAAGCATCAATAAACAAAAAGCTACCACTAGGTGGCGCATGAAACTGCCTCAAGGTAGACTTTTGGACCAAACACAAATAGCTAAACACAGAGGAGGGGAGAGAGGAGGGAGATTTCATAATTAATAACAAGTCTCCATGTCGGGTTTTTGTTTTGTTTTGTTTTGCTTTGGGGTGTTTTGTTGTTGTTTTTAAAGGCTGGCAGTCCAAGGAAAAACCCATCTATATCTGGTGCTGCTTTTTTTTTTTATACCTACTGTGCCTGTGGTATTGATGAGCCAGGGTACAGCAGGGAAGGGAATGCTGAGGCCCTTCCATCTAGACTCCAGCTCATTTTCTCTCAGATCCAGTGTTTTCAAGAATCAAATTCCTAAGCTGACAGAATTTTAGTTTCATTCACATTTGTTAAGGATCAGAATCAGGCTAAGGACCAAGTAGTCTGGAAAAGTCAAGGATCTGGTTCTCTACCTTCAAATGAAGCCTGCTGTTCACAGACATTTGAACACTCAAGAAGTAGCCAATCTCATTCAAGGATCATGCTGAGTGCTAGAGACTTAGCAATCATTCAAAGCCTGCAGTGTTCCTTACATTCCAATAATACTGATAATTCTGTTGTTAAACTGTGATGAGAGGTAAGGATGAGAAGTTCTAGACAGCATGAGAGATAGTGTCTGAGGAGTCGGAAAAAGCTTTCCTGAGAAATAACACACTGTATAAAGAGAAAGGGCAACCTACACAGAGGGTGGAATGGGAGGAAGCAGGAAAGCCAGCAGCACAATAGAGAAAGCAATCACATCCAGCATTGGGGAGCGTGGATGCAGAGAACTAAGAACAATCCATTTGCCTGCAACAGAGAGGTGGGTTTGCCTTGGCAGTGGGCAGGCAGCTTAATCAGGCAAAACATCAGACCCTTTAAGCACAAGAAGACACACAGTGCTGCTCTAAATGCTTTGGAATGTCCTGCCCACTAAGAGTTGAAATGGGATCAGAAGTAGAGAAGCAGCATTCCACAAGAGGGAAGCAAGGACTACAGTAACCTTGAAAAGCTACCTTGCTTACCGGAGCAAACCATCACAACTGCTGAGACCAGCATGGGCGGACACAGTGTAGCTGGGGAAAGTGGATAGACTTAAGAAGTACTTATGACATAAAATAGGACTACAAAAGAGAGTAAGTGGTATAAGAGCCAAAGGTATCTAGACAATTCTTAAGACAGAAGAACACTGAAATACCTTAGGATAGAGGACAGTGAAGAAAACCCAGATGTTGGAAGAAATGCCATGAAGGCCAACAAGATGTCTCTGGATAAAGAAGCCTGATGGTCTGTGTTTGATTGCTCAAAACCCACATAGTAAAAGGAGAAAGCCAACTCTTGCTAAGTTGAGCACACAGGCACATGCTCGCACACACACCACCACCACCACCACCACCACCACCATGAAATGTATCCAAGCACACACACATAAAAATAAACAAATGTAAAGCAACAGAAAGAAATTCCATGGGCTCGGTTAAAACCTAAAGGTCTGCTGACCTGAGGTGTAAGTAGATATCACAAGCAAAGCACCATATATACAGACTGCACACTCCTTAGGAGTTAGTTGTCTAACAACTTGATACAGGCTAGAGCCAGGAAGAACTTAATTGATAAAATGCCTTCACCAAATTACCCAGGACAAACCAGTAGGGCATTTTCTTCATGAAGGGTGTGGGAGGGCTCAAAAAAAGGGAGGTGGTGCCACCTCTCAGCAGGTGGTCCTGGCTGCTACAACGAAGCAGGCTGAGTAAGCCACAGAAAGCAAGCTAGTAAGCACAGCAGTCTTTCACATCTGCTTCCATTCCTGCCTAGCCTTTCCTCAATGGACTATGAACTAAGAAATGTAAAACAAATAAACCCTTTCCTCCCCAGGCCGCTTTTGGTCACGGTGTTTTATCACAACAACTGTTGTGCCCTTCATGAGACACCCTCCTCCCCGCCCCCAAGAGACCACTAGAGACTCAACTCTCCAAAATGCAAAAGCAAGGTTTATTGAAAGGCAAGCCTCGCCAAGGACCCTGTCAGGTAGATCTACCCACAGTCAGTCTAGGAGGATCAGACAGTGGTAATTCACACCTTTAATCCCAGCACAGGGAGTGGTGACCTACGTCCTTAATCCAAACTGAGTTCAAGTCACCTTAGTTTACAGAAGGAGTTCCAGGCTCCCAGGCAGGCAGTGATGGGGCCATGCCTTAATTGAGCTAAGAGAGTATTAAAGGTAGGCATAGAAAGACAGAAAGGCAGAAGAAGCCATGGTTCACACTGTTAGTCCCAGCACCTGGGAAGAAGAGGCAAGAGAATCTCAGCCAGGACTGCTACACAGAAAACGCTGTCTGGGGGGGGGGGGGGGGGAAGACAGGAGGATCTGTCCTCTGATATCTCCGAATGTTTTATTATATCCCCACAGTTAGGCACACAGATATGGCCGTGACCAGAGGAGGTAGCCACCCCTCTGCAAGCTGGGTTTTAAAGGCAAAACTATAAGGTTATATGTCAATTAGGGGTCTTAGTAGGTATATAATTCTGATTAGCTCATTGGGAGGGACTTTTGAGATTTTGTCTGTTATTCTAGCCAGCTGATTGTCAATTTTTTTTTAAGACTGTCTCTTTTTTTTAAGACATTCTATGACTATCAAATGGCCCCTCTGGTCTGGGACATTTCATGGCTAATTATCTGCTGTCAGATAGCCTCTAGGCTATCCCGTCTTTGTATTTCAGCAGAACTCGAGCCTGTTTTAAACTGGGGTTTAGGGACTTTTGCTCAAAAATGGAGGGGTTTCTTTTGGCTTTTTACAGTAAACTAAAGACAGTAAGTAAATTGATATAGATGAATTTAAAAGCATGGATTTATGAGATTTTCTAAAAGAAAGAAGAGATGAACATGGGAATTACCACCACAAACACAATGTCCATCTCAACAAAACATAGGAGTTTTAGAACAGTGTTGGTCTGGAGAGTTGGCTCAGTGGTTAAGAGCACTAGCTGCTAGCTGCTTTTGTAGAGCATCCAGGTTTGATTCCCAGCACTCAGTGGTGGCTCAGAACCTCCTGTAATTTCATTTCCAATCCAATACCCTCTTCTGACCTCTGAGAGCACCAGACATGTATCTGGTACACATACATACATATATGCAGACAAAACATTCATACATAAATAAACCGTTAAAAAACATTCATACATAATAAACCTTTAAAAAATAATGTTTATATAAAGATATCTGTAACAAATCTTTGACAAAATATTTAATTATAGGTTCTGGACTATTCCTATCATATCACTGTTAATTAATTAATTGGCCTGTGTGAGTGCAAGCATAATTACAGGAATAGCAGAGGGAGATATGCATACCTAAAACCTATGCAGTTACATAAACAAAAAAATTAAAGTTAACATTCTGAAGGCTAGAGAGATGGCCCAGTGGTTAAGTGTACAAATTGTTCTTCCAAAAGACTCAAGTTTGGTTCACTCATACAGGAAGCTACCTGTTACTCCGGTTCCAGGGTTTCCTCAGGCACTGGCGTACATATATGCACATAAACACACACATAAATAAATATCAATATTAATTAAATCTGAAATTAAAACAAAGAAAAACTAAAAAGAATATCCTCTTTTAGTAAGGGCCGATGGGGTAATTCTCATCAATACTCCCAACCGATATCATTTTTCAAAATCTAGACAAAAAATATAAAAATTGTCTCTATGAAAACACATAGAAATTATGTGAAAAGTTGTCCACTGAGCCCCAAGAAACTATGCAAATACATAAAAGCAAACATGTAATTTTGAATTGCTTCTTTTCAATAGTTGTCAATTTTAGACAAGGGTCAGGAATGGATGGCATCTTAAGAGACCAGGACAGCTCTGCTTTAGGGGCATTGGGGCTTTCTTGCTGTCAGAGAAGAGAGCTCTAGCTACAGTCAGTATGCACCTCAAAAGAGAGGTGTATTTTGGTTCAGAGCTTCAGTCAACAAGTGGCTGGCTCCACAGCCTGTGATGATGCAGAAAATTAAGGCAGAGAAAGTGTATGCTACAAAGAAGACACTGAGACCAGACTATCTGTGTGGGAGAAACAGAAATCAGCCAAGCTGCCTGAAAAGGTTTAGACCAGAGTTACTTAGGGCACCCTCCAACCTGCTGAACTGACTGCAAGCTGTACAGTTTGCTCCAGGCTTCCCAGCTTTTGCGAACTGTCACCCATGCTGGGGTGGACCCTGGTAATGTAGCTCTTTGTGTCACTTCTGCTCCTGTAAGTAAACCCAATAAACCTCACTGATTCACCAAGGTGGACTTTGGTGCTATCCATACTTTGTGCTGTTGTGAGTTCCATATCTGGAGTAAGCAGACATGTGTTGCATCTCTCCAGAAATAGTTTTGTCATACAACAGAGGAAGACAGTCCAGGGACAGGATCTACCCTTCAAGGGTACATACCCAGTGACTTGTTTCTTCCAAGAAAGCCCCACTTTCGAGTAACCCTTTGATCATCAGTGGATGGCCTACTGATAAAGTTAGCACTCTCATGATTGAATCACCTCTCAACAATGTCACCAGCTGGGAACTAAGTCTTCAACCCAAGTATCATAATATATCTTCTACCTGAAATGAGATTACAAGAGACTTTAGGACAACAGTTAAGTAGTTGGCTAGAAGAAAAATATCACTACTAAATGAAGCTATCTTTTGGGCCTCAAACTATGTCAACAAGTAAATTGGCAAATATGAGGTACACAGTTCATAATATCCAGGCAGATGAGGAAATCAGATAATATGAAAAAGAATCAGAAAAACAGCAGGAAATAGGAATACACTGAACAGGAGTGGTGGCACAGGCCTGTAATCCCAAGCACTCCAGAGGCAGAGACAGGCAGATCCTTATGAATTCAAAGCCAGTCCTTTTTCTTTCTTTCTTCCTCTCAAAATTTATTTATTATATACACAGTGTCCTGCCTGTACACATGACTGCAGGCCAGAAGAGAGCACCAGATCTCACTACTGATGGGTATGATGGGTATGATGGCTGGGAATTGAACCCGGCTCCTCTAGAAGAGCAGCCAGTGCTCTTAACTTCTGACCCTTCTCTCCAGCCCTCTTAATGCCAGCCTTTTCTATAAAGAGTTAAGATCAGCCAGGGCCCTGAGTGAGACCCCAGCCCTGAAGTTATTAAATACATTTCCTGGTTAAAGAAAATAAAAAACAAAATGTCAACAGAAAATTCTAATATATTTCAATGGGTTATAGAAGATCTACAAAAGTAAAGTAGAATTTCCAGACCAGAAAAATACAGTAATCAAAATTAAAATTGGTTAGACAAACTAGTTAGTGAAGTGGACAATGGGTCAGGACTATACATCCAACATAAACCACAAAGAGCAAATGATAGAAAAGGTAAAAGACAAAAGACACTAAGGAAAGGTCTAATATAAGAAATGGGAAACCTGGAGGGCATGAAGTATTAAAAAAAAAAAAATAGCTCAGAATTTTCCAAAGTTAACAACATAAAATAATCCACAGATTAGAGAAGTTACATGTGTGCCCCAAAAAGACAACAACAAAAAACCAGCCAGTACACAGCAGTCTAAAATCCTGTATCTAAAATGAAATAGGTTTAGAATAATCCTGTAGTGCCCATATGGTAGGTGCATACCTATAACACCAGCACTAGGGAATCTGAGGTAGAGAATTATACAAGTTCAAGGTGAGCCTAGAATACATACTGAAACCCTGTCTCATTAAAAACAAAAGTATTATCCCATGGCTATGTGACTACAATTTATTGATCCATTAACGATGGGTGTATATTTCAGTATTAGCTTCAAGTAACCATGAACTTCAGTGCCTTCACGACCAAGTCTCTATGCAAACAGCGGTGTCGGTCTTAACCCACAGAAGGGAAACAGCTGAGTGGCAGACTAAGTTTGTGTTTAAATTTTTGAGAACCTAGTCTTCCCATGTAGTTGAGTCATTTCACATTCCCACAGCAGTGTTCCTGTGTTTCCCTAAGTCATGCTTCCTGCCCCGTTCCTTCTGGCTGCTCTCGAGGCTGTCTCATTCTTCCTACCTTCATCAGCTTTATCATCCTGTTCCTGGAGAGTGTTTATGTGTGCTTGTGCAGGAATATGTGCATCTGTGTGTGTTTCTCCTGTTTGGTGTCCTTATATTCTCGGAGCTGTGGTTTCTGTCTTTCACTAATTTCAGAGTCTTGCCATTATTTCTTCTATTTCCCTTTTTGTCTTTCTGAGACTCAACCTGTTACTTCTCTGCTAAGTTCTGCACTTTGTTGTCTCTGGGGTTGGCTTGTTGTCTGTCTTCATGCTCATTGATTCCCCAGTTGGGTCCAAATTTCTGATAAACACGTACTTCATGTCTGACATTACTCTCTACTTCTAGCATTTCCGCTAGATATTATACAGTCACCTCTCTGTTAAAATCCCAATATATGGTGCATATCATTTTCCACCAAATTTTCTAACAAGTTAATCATAGTTATTTAATTTACCTATCTCACACTTCTTGCATCATCACTGATACTTACTCATTTCCTTCTTTTATTTTGGGAGTTAGCATTTTTAAATTCAGTATTATTCACTGAATACAGATGTAACAGCTCTGAAACTAACACACCTCTTCTCCGAGGCTATTTGGGGAACTAAGTGTACTATCTAACCGGGATTTAAGATTTATTGTTGCTATGCAGCCTCTATGGCATCGCTGGTTGTAGACTGTCTTCTTTTTCATGACCCAATAGCACTCTCCAACAGGGGTTTTCTTCTCATCCTTTATTTTTCCTGTTGCTTATGGCTGTATGTTGGGCTAGTGGGACAAGTAAGAGACCTTCATTCCTTGATTCTGTCTATCTTAGTCAGGATCTCTGAGTCCAGGCTGCAAGAATGGAGCTTTTTTTCAGTATACCAAAATGACTAACTCTTGGAGCAGGGTAGTTATTTGGCAGGATCAAATTTGTTGCCAATCTCTCAGTGGCACGCTTTATTAGAGTGCAGAGTTTTGGACCTTCTCTCAAGGTCAAGAGGCTTATGCTTCCATTGTATTCCAGAAGCACTCACCATCACCTTGTCATGAAGAAAGGATACCTGGCATCTTTTCCAGAAGAGACTGCTGTTTCTTCTAACACTCACACAGAAACAATGTGTCTTCAGGGAGGACCAGAAGCAGTAGCTTCTCTGCTCTTCCCTCAGCAAGCCAATGCTTTACCAAAGAGAAGGTTCTGGGGAAGTAGGCGCATTTGCTCCCTTCCCTCAGTAGTAGTTAATCACCACCATACCTACAGCACCAAGGAGGGCTGTCTCTACTGCTCCAGCCTACACAGGGGAGACCTATGGATGGCGCTGGTGAGAATAAAGTTGAAAGTTACCAAACCTGATGCAGACTGTGTGTCTCAGAAGGTAGACTGAGATTATGAGCCAGAGCAACACAGAGTTTGCATTCAAACAAACAAACAGAGCCAGCGTCCCTATGTCCCACCATCTTTAAAAAACTCAACATCATCTTGCTCTCCAGAATTCAACTTATTTAGGCAGTCTTGTGACTACCTGTGACAGGCTCAAAAAAAAGATACGAGCCTGTGGATTTAGTGGCTAACCTAGTCTCTTAGAAGGAGACTAATACTTTGTTACAGCTCTTCTATAACCTAAGAGGGAATGGAGCGAACCAGTTTTTGAGCCCAGGAATTGTTTTGTATTCTTTTAAGCTAAACTATACATTTAAAAGAATTCCAGAAAATCCAGCTCATTTTTATTACAGGTAGAATGGATATCTAAATGACCAGGAAGCAAATATATAAATACTGTTTTTACTAGAATTTTATGAAACAAAAATCAAACTTTAGATCTACTTAAAAATATTAACTGCTGAGCATGATGACACATGCCTATAATCCTGACACTTGGGAGGCTGAGGCAGGAGGATCAGAGGTTCAGAGCCATCCTTCAATGCATAGAGAAGCGGAGAACAGCCTGGGTTATATCATACCTTGTTTCATTAAAAAAAAAAAAAAAAATTGCCTTGCTTATATTATTCTTTATGTCCAATTTACATACTTTTAGATGTTTCCATAGATTTATATTATTACAATTAGTAATATCAATCTGTTTTATCCTTAAGTACAAATAAAGATAAAATAAAAAATAAATAACAGACATTACTCTTGGAACATAATTTTGATTTACACTATAAAGCACAAAAGAGCAGTTCCCACTGTCTGGCTCTGCTCCGATTCCTCCAGTTGTCTCCATTCTTTTTCTTGGTGAACTGGGAGATTGTTCTACAACTTCATACTTCTAGACCACCAGGCTTCAGGCACAGCTGATTCTGACTCTGGTGCTGGAAACCTCCATTAACCTACACTACTGTGAGAACCCTTCCCCTCCCCTCTTTCCCTGCCTGCAGTCAGTGTCAGCCAATGGAATGCTGTGCTCTATCACAGGCCAACTGAGACCTGCAGGGGTCCTGGAACAGTTTGTTCTGTTTCAGATGTATAATTGTGTTGCTTTCCTAAAACCATTTTGCTTTTCTCAGAATTTAAACTTTTATCTCAGAAAATGTTAACTATGGTGAAAAGAGGAATGTTTTCTGAGATGCAAACCAAAGACAGCAGTTTATACTCCTCATTTGTATTCCCTCATTCCTTAGTTGAGGCTGTTGTTTTTCTCAGAGAAGTATCAAAACCAATTATTTTCTTCATACTTCTTAAAAACCTTCTAACAAAACATTACAGTTAAACATGGAGCTTTAAATGCACATTTTCTCAGCTTTAAATGAGTATAATGCATCATATGGAGCTGACAATTATTTGCAGGGTATATCTAAGGCAAGAAGCACAGTGCCTGTCCCACATTAAGTGTTCCAAAAATCAATATTGCTTGTCCATTCAACTGTACTACTTCAAAAAAGACTTGTAAAAAATTGTATTCAGCTTTTCGTTTACAAATATCTTTATTTGCAAATTAAATGCTTTCTATTCAAATTCAAGACAAAATGATCTAGGAATCTACTTCTATTCAGTATAAAATGATATATTATTCACATCAAAAGATATTTTTGATATTTTCTTACTGTATCTACTCATAAAATAAAATCACAAACAGTAATAAAAGTGGAGTGGTGGATCTTTACAGAATCAAAATATTGCTATATCATATCTACCAACTTTAAATAATCAAATTTTATATTGATTTAATAGACTATGTTTTCTTTTGTCTCCTACTATGTATTTCCACCTTCTCCTCTTACTACTGTAAGATGTCTGAGAGAAAGTCAGCATCATGGCATGCTATCCATGGTGTTTTCACTCAAGAAGGCGTCAGTGAGTCAGTTCAGAGTGTCAGACACAACCTGGGTCTTAGGAGTTAACACTGGTTCTCTTAAAACAGTTAGTTCAATCAATATTCTTCCTCAAGTTGGCTTTGTCTGTTATTTCCAAACACCATTACATGCTCTGGGGATAAAATGACAAACTAGAGTGACAAAGATTCTGCCTTTATCAAAAAGAGGGAAAGGCTGGCAGATGCCAAGTTCAGAAAGGACAAGATTGGAAGTTTTACTCTATCTGAAATGAAAAGTTATTTATTATTGAATGAATGCTAGTTGGAATTTCAAAAGCTGTGGGTGCCTTTGAAAGATCAGTAGCTGCTGTGCCTTGATTTCATACATCCTGAATGGTTGGTGACTATTTATTATAATACCTTCTAATAGTTTCCCCAGAAACATACATTAGTTTATGGTTCATTTCTAAGATTGGAGTAACGTTAATCTGAGTATTCCATTGTTATAATAAATCTCATCTCTATAAATTCATAGCAATGTTAGCTACATATGGCTTAACTTTCCCTCTCTGTCCTTCTGGCCCTATATATTTGAGCTATCTTGAGCTCTGTTTTAGCTAGGATAATGTTCCAATTCCCAAAAACTGGACATTTACCCCTGAAGGGGCCAATTTGGATGCAAGACTCTGGTGAAATTATTGTTACATTCACCCTTGTGTCTACCAGATCTTCAATGACAATATCATTTATTCATATTTTTAATTTTGGCCTTTGTTCATTTATATTTTTGCCAAAATATTCTTTTTATAATTTTTCCAGAATTTTTTTCTATAGATGATTTATTGTTCAGAGCAGTACAGTTTTTTAGAATAGGCTTTAGTTTCTTTAATTGCTCTGGAAAGACATTACTTCCATGATGGCAGGATAAGACTGAAATGGATTTGATCTTCCCCCAAACCCCCATCCCCCTCACACCCTCCACTCTCCACCCCCCCCCACCCCTGTGAAAGCGCTCTTAAGGCATTTCCCAGAGGCAAAAACGTTACCTTGTCTGACTCTTGTTGACCTTCACTCATTGGTTCAATGTCTGCCTTTGGCACACCTTCTGCATACTCCAGAAGGGAGTGGTGTTCTGGTAGAGTCATTCTTAGTAAAGATATTTCTTGGGATGCCTTGTTGGTAGTCTCTTTTTATGTGACCTTGCCTTCCACAATTGTAATATTTGATATTTTGGGTTTTCTTGAAACCTCCAGAAATAACCTCTCCTACCCAATTATCATCATAGTTACAAGATTTCATATTAATTGTACCATGAATCCAGTCCTCCAAGGGTGCTGACAAGGGTGCTGACCTTGACTTTAATGGCTTAATTATCCTTTTGCATTGTGAGTTAGCATTTTCAAAAGCCAGAGATTCAATTATTATTCACCTAGCATCTGAATCTGGTCCATTGTATTTATCACTGAAGTTAACCTTTGTAAGAATTCTGTAAAGGTTTCTTTTTGCCTTTGGATCACTTCTGTAAAGGATTCAATTTTTTTTCTTATGTCTTCAGTTCTATCCTAAACATTTAAGGTTGCCATTTGACATAAAGCCAGGGTGTGGTTATCATATTAGGATTGTTTGTCTATATTAGCATAATCTCCCTTCCCAAAAAGTTGGTCTTTGGAGATTCCAAATCCTCTATCTCTACTGTGTTTTATTATGATTTTAGTGTCATCCCTTCCACCAGGTTCTCCACTGTAATTGTGACCTGGCTTCCATGACAGCTGTAACCATATCTGTCTAGTCTTTAGGGATTATTCTGTTACAAATTGACCACAGGAATTTAACATTTGCTTTACAAATGGTGAGTACATACCATAAGTGAGTGTTGTTTCAAATCTCCTTAAATCTAACATTTGTACCAGAGCCCATTCAGCTTTTACACAGTTTCTATCATTTGGTTAATTCCTGTAAGATTACTGGATATTCTAAGATTGGCTGTTTGAAAGCCTTAGGCTGTTTCTCTGTAATCTGTCAGGAGCCAGTTCATTAGCCAAGAGCCAATTAAAGAATTCTCTCCTTTGTCACTCTTTAGATTAGGACAGCATTCTTTAGATTAAGACAGTCCTTGGAAGAAACTACTAAGGAACACACTGACTAACTGCCTAACACTAAGCCAAGTTTTGCTCCCTCACTAACCCTCCCTTCCCCCCCCCCTTTCTCCCTGCACTTGCAGCATAAAGCAAAAGCATATATAAGCAGCCTGGAAATAATAAAGATCCACCACTTGAGCAGAGATTTACATCTTGTAGTCATTTCTTCTGCGCCTCCTGCCCCTCCCCCCCATTCTCTCTACAGGGACCCGGTGGAAGTGAAGTCTTAGTGATCTTAGAAGGCAATATTGAGATTTGGTTCTTTAAGTCCTCTTTCTGGGTCTGACTATCTGATCTGTTTTAACAAGGTTTTCTAATATTTGTATCTTAGCACACATATCAACCAACTTGGCACTCATAAAAAACAATTTTTCAAAGCTAAAACATTTTTTATTTGATCATTCTTGATCAAATCAAAACATCATTAATATTTATAATAGGCATTGTAATAATCCCATATACATTATTTATCTGATCCTTTCCTGGTTTCAGTTTCAAAGAGTGAAGAGTAATATCAAACAAAGACAAACACTTTCCATCATACTACTCTTTCTCGTTTTTAATGTGGGAACATTCTCTCTGTCTTTAAATTCCCCTTTTTAAGAAATCCCAATTTACTCATTAACTTGATGTCAATGACAAGTCATATGATTATGAAGTAGGGCAGCTACTTAGTGTGGTAGCAGCTCCAGGAGGGAGTCTAGAAAGAAAGAAAAAAACACAAGCCACAAGGACAGGGAAACCACTCTCCAAAAAACTCACCCAGATGAATGTGGAGAAGAAACACATTTGGTGGGCTCTGCCTAAGGCTGGAGGCTAACTCCAAACAGAAAACCTGGCCAGCCAGGCAGTGACCCCAGCTGGAATACCAGAGAGAGGAAACAAACCACAGCCAATTCTCACCTAGCCAACTTCTCTGGCTGAACAGGCTAAGTGTCATCTTCATGGGTCCTCACCCTGGCTGATCGCTTCTACAGAATGGCTGAATTTCTGCCTTCTCCTGCCTTATATTTCTTTCCCTTCCCAGATATTTTACTTCCTGGTTTAACTCTGTATCATAATCCTACAGCTAGGATTAAAGGTGTGAGCTACCACTACCTGCCTGTTAGATCTTGAACTCTCAGAGATCCAGAAGGATCACTGTCTCCCAAGTGATAGGATTAAAGGGGTGGGTCACCATTCCCTGACCTTCATAGCTTGACTACAAGTGATTCTGTCCTATGACATTCCAGAAAATTTTTACTAAATATATATCACTACAATGTATTTTAGTTTTCTTATAACTGCTATTACAAATTAACAGAAGCTGAGTATGTTAAAGTAACAAAAATTTACTCTCCCACAGTTCTGGAAGCCAGATATGCTAAAGCAGTGTTACTCAGACCAAGACGCTAAGTGCCACACTCCTGCCAGGATGGCAATGTAACATCCCTTCCTTACCACATGTAGCTATTGTACTGTCACTTCTTGGCTTCCCCATATCCTTGTCTTTACTGCAGTCTCTCTCACTCGTTCATCTTCTGCCTTCTTCTTATATGAGGCAGATGACAGCATTTGGGTCCAATCCAAACAATCCAAGACAATCTTCCTATTTCCATATCCACCGTTATTTACCCACATTCTAAAGTTGCCTTGCTCTGGAATAAGGCAACATTTACAGTTTCTGGGATCTGGGCTTGATTCTTGATGATAAGGGAAGGGAGGAGAGGGAAAGGAAAGGGCAGGATTCTGTCAATTCACAGTGAAGTGGTACTTGTCACACAAGAGTATAAAATATGTTTGGCTAGTACTTTTTAAAGACCTCTGCATGAGTGGCTTGTTGATGTCAAAATAAAAGCAATAGGCCCTGTGTGCATCTGCTATAGATCAAGACAAGGTAGCTGAGGCTGAAGAAGTGAATTACATACACATTAGAGATCTCTTTAATCAAACCAGCCAATCAAGAGGTTGACTAAGCTTAGAATGGCTGAGATCCAAAATACAAATGGCATCTTATGTTGGAGAGGATATGGAGCAAGGCAAACACTCCTCCACTGCTGGTGGGAATGAAAACTTGTACAGCCACTTTGGAAATCAGTATGGCAGTTTCTCGGGAAACTAGAAATCAATCTACATCAAGACCCACTCTTGGGCATATACCCAAAGGATGCTCAATCATACCACAAGAACACTTGCTCAACTATGTTCATAGCAGCTACATTTGTAATAGCCAGAACCTGAAAACAACACAGATGCCCCTCAACCAAAGAATGGATAAAGAAAATATGGTACATTTACACAATAGAGTATTACTCATCTGTTAGAAACAATGACATCATGAAATTTGCAGGTGAATGGATAGAACTAGAAAAAAAATCATCCTGAGTGAGGTAACCCACATCCAAAAAGACAAACAAGGTATGTGTTCATTAATAAATGGAAATTAGCTGTAAAAGATAACCATGTTACATTCCACAGACCCAAAGAAGCTAGGTAGTAATGAGGGCTCAAGGCGAGGGTGCATGGATCTCTTAAGAGGGAAATAGAAGAGAGACCTCCTGAGTAAACTGGAGCTGGTGGGGATGGGAACTTGAGGGACTAGGTTGAGGGGTTGGTGGAGAGAGAGAATACTGAAAAATATGACTGGAAATGGATGCATTTGGGAGTCAGGTAGAAACCTAATGCAAGGGAAACTGCCACGAATCTACAAGGTTGACCCATCCAAGACTCCTAACAATAGTGTATACGTAGCCTGAACTGGCCAACTCCTGTGACCAGATTAGTGATTACCCCAAATGTTACCAAGAACCTTCATCTAGTAACAGGTAGAAACAGATGTGGATACCCACGGCCAAATGTTAGGCTGAGCTTAGGGAATCCTGCTGAAGAGAGGATTGTGGAAGTCAGAGGGATCAAAGACATCACAAGAAAACTCACAGAAACAACTAAGCCAGGCTCATTGGGGATCACAGGGTCTGAAACAAAAACCAGGGACTGATTTAGGCCCTCTACACATGTGACAATTGTGTATCTTGGTATACTTGTGGGACTCCTAATAATGGGAGCAGGGCTGTCCCTAGCACTTTGGCTGACTCTTAGGATCCTAGTCCTCATACTGGGTTTGCCTTGCCCAGCATTTATACAAGCGGAGGTGCCTAGTCATACCACAACTGGATATGTCAAGCTTTGTTGATACTCATGGGAGGCCTGTTTCTTTCTGAACAGAAACAAAGGAGGAGTAAAGTGGATGGAGGATATGGGGGGGGGGGGGGTGAGAAAGAAAGGAGGGGAGAAATTTATGGGAATGTAAAATAAACAAATAGGGTTGACTGAGCTGTTTCCTCCTCTGTGGAATAGGCATCACAGGACTGTTGTCTGGACTCAGATTCACACATATAAAACATTCAACAATGCACAGTGGCTGACAAAGAGTAAGACCTTAGTAAATACAATAATTATTTTCTGTGCCTAACATGACAAATTTTCTACTGTACAATATTATGACATTTTTGAAACCAAAGATAAGTAAATAAACAATGAAATTAATTCAAAAGTTCAACAAGAAGAAATGTTTTGTGCTGCATTGTTATGTAGCATTATATTATCCATTAAACTATTTTAAGTGTAATGATATCACCCTCATTTGTAAATTTATAAAAGAATACAGAATTTTAGAAATTTTTCTTGACAGTCAAAATCCCTTCACTTCCAGATAGCATAAGTACAAGTTCAATATTAAAGTCTAATGTCTCAGAATTCAGTTTACAAGTTGTAGACAAAATTACTAGATCAATAATGACCATAGGATTGAATTACATAACATGAATAAACTAACTATATCTTGAAGTATTTTTCACATTTATAAAACTTAATTGGAAGAAAGAAAAATATTTTCTTTCTTGATTCACACTTAAATCTCACCTTGAAATAAGTACACTCATTTCAACATCCACTTTGGATATAGTTTAGAAAAGAAATTTTGGAAATAAATGAAATTAGTTTAATTGTAATCCTAATTTTATTGCTGACATTTTAATATTTTATTTATTTTGTTTTTAGATTTTATTTTTAATTGTGTGTGTTTGTGTTTGCATGTGCATGCATGCACATGTATGCACATGTGAGTGCAGTGTCCAGGGAGCCAAGAAAAGGGCATCAGATCCCCTGGAGTTGGAGTTACAAGTGGTTGTGAGCCATCCTGTCTGCGTGCTGGGAACCAGACCCTGATTTTCTAAAAGAGAAGTATGCATCCCTAACTACTAAACCATTACTCCAGCCCCTCCTGTTTTAAAGTTTATATTTCTTCTTTGTGGCCAGGTGTGGTGGCTTACACATTTGATCCCAGCACTTAGGAGGCCGAGGCAGAAGGATCTCTGTGAGGACAGCCTCGTCTACATAGAAAATTCCATAACAGCCAGGACTTTTAGAGATGAAGAAATTTGACTTTTTTTTTTTTTTTTTTTTTGAGGCAAAAATCCCTCAAATTTCTTCATCTCTAAGACAATAAAAAAAATAATAGCCTTTAAAAGACACAGTAGTAGAAGAAGAACCAGTACAATTTTATAATGTGGAACAGATTAACCCCAACATCCCTTTCCTCATTTTGTTTTGTTTTGTTTTGTTTTGTTTTGTTTTGTTTTGTTTTGAAGAAGCAAGGCAAAGGGTGAGCTCTTTAGTCTGAAGTCACTAATGCCCCAGGACTAATTACTTCCTGCATGAAATACTTGCTGTTTGTACTTCTAAGTTCTCTCAGTGTGAATCATTAAAGACGAATATTAGCAAGTACTTAGGTTATTATCACCTGTGGACTCAACAGATCTTCTACTAGCACTGAAAACCACCAGATGCTCACACCAACCATCTGGAAGCTGCTCCCAACTCAAACACAACTGGAATCTGTTTGTTCCAATCCATTATGAATTCTGTTCATCCCAATATATGCATCTGAGTCACACCATTCCTCTGTTTTAGCTTATCATTTTAATCCAACCTGCCACTGACTCTTAGAGGCCCAGCACTGAAGCTCTGTGACTGTCCCACTCTAGTCTGAGCTCGACACATGAATCAAAATGGACTTAGTAACACTGATGTTCAAAGTCTCCAATAGCTTTCCAGTGTCCTCAAAACCAATGTCATTGACATTTGTCCAGCCTGTTCTCTGTTCACACCCTTCTACTATTCCCAACTACAATCATCATGGTTCCACCAGCTTCTTCCTGCTGCTGTCCTGGCCACAGCTAAGAGGCTCTCCTTGCCCTCCCAGTGCACAGAAGGTCTCCTGATAACGTACTACTTTGTCTCAGTGTCCCAATTTTGGGCTGTTTTTTGTTTTGTTTTGTTTGTTTTGTTTTGTTTTTGTATATTCAGAACACTTATCACATGTGACATTCAGCCTTTTGTTTGATTACTTGTTAAAGACTGGGTCACCTCTGCACTATACAGCCTCCTGAAAAACAAGTTCCCTGTCTTTTATTCATCTCTACTTCAATGTTCACAACTGTGCCATGTACCTGGAAAGTAGTGCTCAGTGAATAAATACAAGTGAGTATAAATGCCATTATTAATAAATGCTCACTGTGACATACAATGTGGGTTTGCCACAAAATTAACTCAGAAATCACCAGGATAGCTGACTATGGGAAATATATTATCACAGCTTCTCACTGGAATAAGCCAGGCAGATCTGAAAATGTGATAGCTTACAGTACCAGTAAGTCTTGACAATCTTTGAGCACAATGATTTTAAAATTGTCTTCAAATAGGCACAGTTTCACCAGTTAAAATGAACTGATAAATGTTTGGCCATCTTCCATTGTGTATGAAGCTGTCTAAAAGCACTATCATCACTGTTGCCCCATAAAGTCTATCTCCTATGCTTCACTTGAATGAATCTATGCAAAGTCAGAAGCACACAGTACGCTACTGCATGCAGCTGCCCCTTCAACCCAATTGCATGATTTAAGGACTTCCCTGATGTGAGTCCCACACGAGACCCTTCTACCTCTTTGTGTCTCCTTCAAACAGTGCAAGCAAGAGAGATGAAGTTCCAAATAAATGTTTTCTTATTAGTTACCCTGAAGGAAGAATGAAGAGCTGGAGTATAACTCAGCTGCAAGATGCCCAAGTTCAAGCCCCAGTACTACATGAACTGGGCGTGGGGATCCAATCCACTAATGCTAGTGCTTGGGAGGTGGAGGCAGAAGAATCAGCAGAGTCTCAGTGTCATCCTCAGCTACATAATGAGTTCTACACTGGCCGGAACTACATGAGATTCTGACTAGAAAATAATTAAATTAAATTTAAAAAGGAAATACTTCATCAATAAAGATTTTCTTAAATTTATTAGTAGGCACTTGTTTTAAATCCAATTAATTGGCTAATGTTCTGTATTAAAACCATATCTTCAGTTGGGAATGGTAAAACAAACCTTTAATCCCAGCACTCAGGAAATAGAGGCAGGAAGATCTCTGAGTTTGAGGCTAGACTGGTCTACACAGAGTTCCAGGATAACTGGAGCTACACAGAGAATCCCTGTCTCAGAAAACAAAAAAGAGACATATCTTCCATAACTCAAGCATACCTCACAGTTTCAGAAGATACATCTGAAATGCATATAAATACACTGTATATATTATATATACTGTGTGTGTATGTATGTGAAATAAATGCATATTCTCCTTTTTTTTTTTTAAAGGGGAGGTGTTTGGGTTCTGGAAACTAAAATGAAACCAGGTCCTCATACATGAAAGTCTCTTAGGAGTTTCTTAATGCCTTAAATATGAGCACAATAGCAAGATTTTGGCAGAACTATTTCAGAACCTCCCAAGGTCACTGCTGTCTGTCTTTCATCCTTTATTCTTGTTTTATTCATCAGTTATAAAGAGATTGCTGCTCTTCCAGAGGATTCAATTCCCAGAACCCAGATGGCAGCTTACAACTATCTATAACTCTAGTCCCAGGAGATCCTAATAACCTCTTCTCTCCTCTCTGAGAACCAGGCAAACACTTTGGACACTCAGCCTTATCCCTGTGGACCAGATTTAGCCAACTCAACACAGTATGCAAAATGTTTGACTTTTTATGTTAAAATTAGTTTTCTTACTTACATGAACTCCTTTCTAATATTTAACTAGTGCCTTTGGCTGTCATGGTAACGATGGTAGGTCAGTTAACACTATCAAAATCTAATGTACAAGTAGGCTCCATCTATATACACTTACACACTTCGAAATTAGACATGGTTCTGGGAGAAGAGACAAGGCAAAGCCTGATGCACTCATGAGTCACCATGGATGGTAGCCAGTAAGAATTCATACTGTCTTATAGAAATGGAGCTTCTTATAAAAATGACCCTACTTGGATTCATGCTATAAATAATCCCAAAAAACAAAACTCAAAGATAAGCTACTGATTACAGCTTTTAAATATGTATAAATCAACTTGTAAACAGTTGTAACCAAATAGAAAACTGAAGATAAGCAAATAAAAGTCACTGTTAGCAAATACTATCTTCAACAGCAGCAACCTCTGACCCCATTATTGGTTAAGATGCTAGAGCACACAAAGACTGCTGTCTGCATTGCTCACAAAATATTTGTTTTTTTTTAAAAAAAAAGTTCTTCACATGTACACATGTATAAATGAATAATATTTTATTAACTATGAAATATCTAATGTGATGCATTAATAATCAATTGGCATTGTGTATTGAGTTCACATTAGAAACTAACTCTTAAGAAATTTAGGAAGAAATGATTCCATGTAAACTAAAATTGTGATGACCATAATGAACTTCATTTGAGGATTCTTTGGAAGTCACCACAATCTCATAATGCAGGATCTTAGTTAAATTACTAGCAGTAGTGAAGACATAAAATTAGTGTGCTGATTTAAAAAATTTTAAAAACAATATCAAGGGGTTGGAGGAAGGCTCAGTGGTTAAAAGCACTGGCTATTCTCCCCAAGGACCTGGCTCCGTTCCCAGCACCTCCATAGTGGTTCACAAGTGTCTGTAACTCTAGTTCCAGAAGACCCAACACCCTCACACAGGTAAAAATACAATGCAAGAACAATAAATGATGTTTTAAAAAGAAAACAATATCAAATGATAGTTACAACATTTAGCTATTAAAAATCTACCTTTAAAATGTCTTTACTGAAAAATCACCAAAAAAAACTCTTTACAAGTAATTTTCCTAAATATTTTTTATCACAATTCAAAATAAACATAACATTTCTCCTACTCCATTAGTAGATGTAAAGAAACAGCCATCAAAGCTCTGAAATGTTCTCTCAATAGTGACAACATGCTACTGGGGAAAGAAAAAAAGAGAGAGAGACTTAAATCTTATTTCATACCAACTTACTCTGACTTTGGGTAAGACTCTCCGAAGTGTCTCAGTAGGATTCTGTCGCATCAAAAATGGAAGATTTGCAATCACACTTGTTCCTTGGATATCTTGACCAACACTTACAAGGAAAATGCAAATTTTTAAATTTAGAATTAGGAGCTGAATTTTTAATTTTATGGGTTAATTTGAAAAATGACTACTTTTAATGACTTCTTATAATGTTTTAAACATAACATTGAAATACAAAAGTAAAAATGGATATAAAATTTTAGTAAATAAATATAACAAATACATGTAGACATTATAGTTATGATAAAATAAAATTTACTGTTTACATACATGTCATAAAGTGTTAACAATCTTATTAATACTTTAAAATTCTACCATACTTTGCTCTGTGATTATGACAGGTTGCTATACCTTATAAAAAATATTTAATGATAAAATATAGTAAAATAGTAATTTAACAACAAATTAAATAATCTAGGCAAAAACACAATGTTAAATACACTGAAATAACTTATATAGATTGACTTTGAGAATTGCAAGAAACTTCTGAAAGATACACTCAAAGCTCTTACAGGCCATTAGGACATTTTATATAATGCCTTTTTGGTCCAACATGCATTAAGGCTTTGTTCCCAAAATAATCTTTGTGGTATTCTAGAAGCCTAAATAATTTGGTAAATATTCAAATTCTTCTGGGAAGAACATTTCCATTAACTAAAAATACTTTTTTTAAAGTATAGCCCAAGTGATACAAGTTTTACAAGCATGTCATGTACTGAAGGGAAATGCCACCTGTTCTGAACAGATACCATTCCAAACATATCAAATGCTTATGGCATAGCATTTATTTATTTACATAATTTAAATAAATTAGAATTATTTTACTACTCTTCAAATAGAATTATGGTCATTTGAAGAATGGTTCATAAGTTCATATATTTGAATACTTAGGTCCCTAGTTGGTAGAACTGTTTGGGAAAGATTAGGTGGTGTGGCCTAGTTGGAGGAAGTGTGTCGCTGGACATGGGCTTAGAGGTTTCAAAGAACCATTCTGAGTCTTCCTCTCTCTGCCTTAAGGTTGTGCTTTAACATGTAAGCTCTCAGCTACGGCTCTAGCACTATGCCTGCCTGCCACCATGATCCCCACCATTATGGTCATGGACTCTAATCCTCTGAAACTGTAAGACCCCAGTAAACTCTTTCTTTTATAGTGTTTTATCATAGCAACAGAAAAGTAACAACAAGAACTATTCGTGGTTTTATGAAATGTATGTGAGCTTTATATATAGTTTCCAAATAGTTTTTAAGAAATATGTTTGTTTCTTCAGAATTGTGTAGGTTTTTTTCAGTCATTAAAAAAAAAAAAAAAAAAAAAAAAAACAAAACAAAACATGTTCTAGTTGTGAATAAAGCTGTCCTGTCATGTAGCAAGTCCTGGCCTGTTGCAGACTAGCACATTATGAAATAAGGGGTATCACAGTCATTTCACTGTTCTTACCTGTATAAGTAGACCTTTTTTTAAAAAAAACTGAAGAAAGAGAACATCAAGAAACAGGGAACTATGCTAATCTAGGAAATTGGTCAGAAGGTGGAAACTAAAGTTGTCCAAAAATACTACCTGTCATAGGTTGAAAGGTAACCCCTAAAATATGCCTACAACCTAATCCTGAAATGTTGGACTGTATTCTTAATTCTTAGAAGGATCCTGAGATGAAGGGATCATCTTAGATTATCTAGGTCTAGTAACATGCAGGTATAAACAAGTTATCCGGAGGCAAACATAGGACAGAGGCAGCAATTTGACCACAAAAATAGAGATGGGAGTGGTGTAGCCACAAGCCAGGGTATGCTGACACAGGAGCTAAAAGAACCAAACTCGTTCACCCCTAGAGTTCCACTGATTTCTTGATTTTGGGTTTCTGGTCTACAGAACTATAAAACCATTATTTCTTGTTGTTTCGGGTTACCCAGTTTGTGGTGATATGTTACATCAGCCACATTAACAAATACACAACTGTTGTGATTTAAATGTGAGTATAGGCTTAACACTTGGACCTCAAAAGGCAAAACATTCCATGTTCAACATCACAAAAGGTAACAAAAAAAGGCTCTAAAACCCTGCAAATAGGAAGCTACCCGAACCATATCTTCAGGGTTTAAACATTATAATCCAATTCCGTGTGTGTATGTGTGTGTGTGTGTGTGTGTGTGTGTGTGTGTGTGTGTGTGTGTGTGTGTGTGTGTGTGTGTGTGTGTTTAAAGAGGAGAGTAGCTCAATCCCATTGTCACACAGACCTAACAACTTAAATTCAGTGGGGGACACAAACAGAAAGTCATGAACATGGAAGACACTTGTGTCAAGAAGGGAGAGAGGCAAGAAGAGAGAGTGAGTAATCAGAGTACACTATACACATGCATGAAATGGTCAAAGAAAACTTCTTTTAAGGCTGGCAAAATGGCTCAGCAGGTAAAGGCAATTGCCTGTGTGCCTGACAACCTGAGTTCAATTCCCGGAACCTATAGAAGAGAAAAGAGAAGACTATCTCCACAAAATTGTCCTCTGGCTTCCACATACATGCCATGGACAAAATAAGTTAAGTAAATATTTAAAATTTTTAATTAAGGGCTGCAGAGATGGTTCATTGGTTAACAGCACTTGTTACTCCTGCAGAGGGCCTGAGTAAGATTCCCAGCACCTACATGGTAGCGCATTTCCATCTGCAATTCCAGTTCCAGGGACTCTGATGCCTTTTTCTGACTTTCATAGGCAACAAGGGCACATGTAGTGCACAGACACACAGAGGCAAAACACCCACACACATAAATTTTAAGATAGGGGCTGGAGAGAGGGCTCAAAGGTTAAGAGCACTGGCTGCTCTTTCAGAGGACCTGAGTTCAATTCCCAGCATCCACATGGCAGCTCACAACCATCTAAAATGAGATTTGATGTCCTCTTCTGGCATATAAACACACATACAGGCAGAACACTGTATACATAATGAATAAATAAATCTTTAAAAAAATAAATTTTAAAATAATTTTTCTAAAATTAAAAAAAAGGAAAGAGCATGCCATATTTCCAAGAAATCAATACAGTGCAACTACCACTTAGATAAACCATTGAACTTTAAAGAAAATAAAGTTATATGAGTACCCAAATAAAATGAACATGTTACTTAACAAGAGAAAATCATGCCATCATTGATTTTGATTGCAATACAATATTAACAAAACAGTAATGTTTCAGAGGCTGGCACTGCTTACTATGCATAGAATATAAAAAGGAAGTAAAAGAAAGTGAACCTAAACTACAATTCTCATACATGCTAACCAACACAAAAACTAAATTTCTATAATCAGTTAATAATTGGTTATTCTGCTGGAAAGAAAAAAATGTATCATGGATAACATAGAGGACTCATCAGTTAATAGGGAATTAGGTTCTGTTATTAGTGAACTTCTCTCCTACACACCTGTTTGGGGTCCATAAGACAGAGCATAGAGACATCTTTTACCATCACGATATGCTGGTACCCAGCAGGTAGTACTTAGGATTCTGCTGAACATCCTATACAGTGTGTAGGACAGCTTTCCACAAGGAAGAACAATCCATGTCTCAACAACAACAAAACTCAATTAATTCTGACTTAGGCAAAGCAACTATTAGCTGAATAATGTAAATATCAGTGTTAGATAACTGCTTAGCTACAACGGTTATTTCATATTTTCAGCTACATGCTGTTTAGTAGAAATATATTAGCTCTGTCTCAAGAAAATCTATGCAGGCTGGTAAGTACAGCATGCTAGAGAAGTGACTCTCAAACTTAGCATGTTTGAGAATCAGCTTGGAGCACTTGGTAAAACCAAGTCCAACTCCCAGATCCTCTGGTTTCATAGGCCTTAGTGAGACCTAAGGACTTGATTTCTCACAAGTACCCAGTGATACTGCCACTGCAGTCTAGACCACCATGGTAGAAAACTATTTTTAAAAATGAAAAATATAATTTTAGGAAGTGCATTTGTTAGGTCTTTTTTCAACTTGGTACAAACTTGAGTTGTCTGGAAAAGGGATTCTAAAATGAGAAAACGTCTCCATCAGGTTGCATATAGGCAATTCTGTGGGACACTTTCTTGATTTAGGAGAGGGCCCAGCTTACTGGGAAACAGCCACCCCTGGGCGGGCTGAGAAAGCCATGAGGAGTAAGCAGTAAGCAGCAACCCCATGGCCTCTGCCTCCATGTTCCTGCCCCCTCCATGTTCCTGCCCTGACTTCCCTTCAAAGCATACCATAAGCTATAAAATGAAATACACTTTCCTTCCCAAGTTGCTTTTGGCTATGGTGTTTCTCATAGCAATAAAGAGCAAACTGAGACATAAAAGTAGAAAGAGATGCCTGCAGAGTCACCACAATTTGTAGACTGAATGGATGAGCCCCAGTCACAACAGAAGTTTCCACAAATGAAGGAGCCTATAAAACACATGTGACCCTTCATCTGCCCTTACTGTACTGATGTTCTGACCAGGATAGAAAGCAAAGGACTGTGTGCTAGCTAGTTCTAGGTCAACTTGACACAAGCTACGGTCATCAGAAAGGATCCTCAAGCAAGGTGCCTCCATAAGATGGGGCTGCAGGCAAGCCTGTGGGGCATTTTCTAAATTAGTGATAGACGGGCAGGGCCCAGTGCATTGTGGGTGGTATCATCCCTGGACTGATGGGAGGTTGAACAAGCCATGAGAAGCAAGTCAGTAAGCAGCACCCTTAAGGCTTCTGAATCAGCTCATCCCTCCAGATTCCTGCCCTGTTTGAATTCCTGTCCTGAATCCCTTTGATGATGAACTGTGATGTGGAAATGTAGGCTGAACAAACCCTTTCCTCCCCAGGTTGCTTTGGTCATGATGTTTCAGTACAGCAATGGTAACTCTAACTAAATGCACATTAGAAAGAGTGGGGAACAATCTAAAAAGTGATTGTCAATAGGACAAAAGAGACGTGGATAACAGTAGACTTGGCTGCTAAAGTGGAGTGCTCAACTGGAATTTCTCAAGGCTATGAGCCTGTGATTAGCTTTTGCTAACTTTTGCTAACTAGTGACAATCGGGATAAACAGTGTGTGTGGCTAGCAAACACCTGCACTACCAGCACTGAGCAGAAGGGACCCAAAACAATACAGAGGAGTCAATGTAAAATCTTTCACTTAATGCAGCGTATTCAATCTGTAAATAAGTATCTGATTAATCTTACCCTTTCTGTTTAAACAAATCAAGTTTCCAGGACTTCAAAACCTCCAGCTTTCTGTTGAAAGCCAAGAATGAAGAACATCCACAGGCTGCCCCATGGCCCCTTCTGCCCTAGTCTTTAGGGCATGTTCCTTTTTAGGATACTTACTCAAACAAAAAGGATGCTAACAATCTCCTCTAAGACCACTCAGCAAGCCCTTCCTCTAACACTAAAAAGAACTGGGTTAATCATCTAAGTTGTACACTAGAGGTTAAAAAGGGAAGAGGAGAAAATACAAGACTAAATAAGTGGATGTAGGGCAGCTATCCTTCAAATTCTAAATTAATGTTGCTAATTATTTGCTTTCCCTTGGGAGATGCATCTATTTTTAAAAGCCTCTTTGGTTATACACTAAGCCAATGAAAATCCAGCTTTTATTACTACAATAAAGTTTGATTGTCACTGTTTCCACACCCTCTGCTGTGATAGCAAACACCATTCAGGTGACTAAGTGACCAACTGGCAGTTTCCAATCTCCTCAGTCAAGAGTGTTTTGGCCAGATCTTACACACTCCCATCACGTGGGCACAGGGTAAATTGTCATTTGCCTCTACTTCATCTCCACACTCCACTCCCATAGTCAGAAGCTGGATCCTACTACCATCTCTAAAACCTTAAATTCTCATCTCCCTTGCTGGCCAGAACTCTTGACTTCGCATCCCCCAACCCTGCATAGTTAAGATCAGTTTCAAACTTATCACAATTCTAATTCCTCAGCTCTGGATTCTTCAGTTTCTAACATTAACATTCCCCCTGATTTTCTTTCTTCTGTGCCAACCTTGCCCTCACAGTTACACTTTCACCAAAAGCATTATGTCTTTGCTTCTCCCCATAATACCAAGATAAAATAGTATCTGCTATACCAATGATCAAAACACAACACAGAAATTACTGAGACCATGTGTGATTTAATTATGAGGAACTGAATGCTAAACAGACCTTGCTTTGAGATCATAATAAAGATTAAACTTTATATAATTATTTCATTAAATATCAAAAGCAACATTAACTCTTCAAAACAATGCCTTATAAAAGTTATAAAGTCAGAGAACCATCGAACCTGATTATAATCACCATGCTAAGTATCACAAAAAAATATGTATCTTTTAACATAACTAAAGCAACAGTAAAGAAAAATTAACACTGAAGGCCCTGCTTACTACAGGAGACAAAATACTATCCCTACAGTATCTCATTAATCTTTACACTATAGAAAAATATATTGCTATAGTTGTGTGAACTGAGATCCAGGGAAGGGAAAGTGGCTCACTCAAAGTTATCAACTAAAGATTACAGGCAAGATTTCAACCTACAATTTCTAAGTCCATAATCTACGGCTGTGAATCCCCTCAGATCACAATTCCAACATAAGAAACAGATTAACAATTAATGTTTTTAAAAGAAGTTCTCTGGGCGAGGATTAGCTCGATGGGATAGGACTTACCTATCACACACAACTGGGTTTGATCCCCAATTCCACCAAAAAAAGAATCTCAGGTGATATTGCCACAAGAGTTGTCAGATGGTTTACTTGATAATATCAATGCTACAAATTATTTTACTGATGATTCCTGCTATGTGCCCCTAAGCTATCAGAATGCTATGTTTGCAGGAGTTTGTGTTTGTTTAAGAGCCACAGTCCTCAACTTTATTAAATACATTTTCAGGTGCAAAGAGACCACTGGCTATGGAATGGCCTCCAACGACCTAAAACTGAGCTGGTTTTTCTAGCTACCTGTTTTTATCAGAGGCACAAAACAGTTTCCTGACTCTCAAATACATATCACAGAATTAGCTTAAGATTCTCTCTATTCTCTCTCCTCACACCTCACAACGCTCTACAAAGGACTTAATCTCCACTTACCTGGAATGGAGCTACCTTATAAAATACAAGAACAACTGAGGTATCATTAAATCTTACTTTTATGTAATTTACTTTAAATCTTTCCCATTTTGTAGTTCTATATTAAGATTATATTTAGTGCTAACTTTGATGTTTTTATTAGACATAGAGAAAATAATTACTGTTAAAATTTTCACTACAAATACATATACTAACACACACACACACACACACACGTGCACTTGTATATAGCCAATCACAATTTAAAATGTATTCCTATTGGTGAGGATACAGGCAGAGAAGTATCATAATAAAGATCATAGTTCTGTAGTGTTTTGCTGAGTGAATGGAAAGTTCTGAAGGTCCTTAATTCCTGAGCCACCGTGGGAGCACTGAAAGGTGCAAAGGTTTGCAAAATATAAGGGTTTCCAGAAGCTGTTAGGGTTTTTTTTTTAAGCAAGCTTATAATTTCCTCATTAACTAAAAACCTTTAAAAGAAAACCCTTTTAAAATGTTTCTAAAACATATTTTTGATATATACTGGTATAACAGGAAGGGCAGATTAATCACGATGATGTAAGAGCAAAGCTCAGAGGGGAAAATAGCATGGCAAACAACCCTGGTAAGGCAGAGACCTCAAGCCTGACACCTATAAAATGAGGTGGTAGGAGGCTACTGCAGGAAGAGGACAGACCCAAGTAATGAATGACAGAAGACAAGTAGACTGATGGGTCAGCCCTACAGAAAGTACTTATTCAGAAATTCTGGCTACCAGGCACTGGTCTCAATTCTCTAGCACAACTAAATAATGTTTTATGCCTAGAATAGACTTTTTCAGGTAGCAATTAGTGGCTGGGTACTCAGAGTACTGATGGGAAAAGGAAGAGCAGACAGTTGAAATAATATAAAGGGATAGTCAGGCCTCAATAACAAGTAAACACATTTAGACCAAAATGTGATGAATTTCATTTCACTTTTGGAAGGCCAGCAAGGCATTCTAGAGGAGACACCTTGTGGAAGCACAAACCCAGCATAGTATGTTAGCCTGAAGATTAGGGGGAAAGGGTTAGGGACAGCTACCTACAGTCCAGATCTGGAAGTGATATCATGGAGATGATGACTAAATTCCAGAGTGGATAATACGACCCACACAGAATCCAAATAACACATACTAGTTCCTGTCTTCTTATCTGACTGATATGCCTTAAATAAGGAACTGAATCAGAAGAAAAGCAATACAAATAAATCAATTAACACTTAAGAAAGCTTGAGTCAAATAAGTCAGTCTGGAAAAGCTGTGAGAAACAAGGACTCCTCTCTAATGCTAATGAGAAACATGAATTTCCTTTACTGTGTATATACCTAAAAGAATCAAAGACAGCTACTGTGAAGACCAACAAAGTCATATTTAAGGATTCACTATTAACAATATCCAAGTTATGGACTCAGCCTAGTGTCCATCAATAAATGAATGGATGAAAATTCACTGTATATATCATTTTGTGATATATGTGATACATATATATCAAGCCATAAAGAAAGATGAAATTATGTTGTTTGCAAGAAAACGGAAGGAACTAGAAGTCACCCTGTTAGCAACATAAAACAGCCCAAACAAAGACAGGCACTGGCACATTTACTCATGTGTAGAATCTGGGGGATGGGAAGACTCAAAAGTAAAAGTGAGGCTATTAGGAATATGCATTGACAAGGGGTGTGGATAAGAAAAAGTAATAGGGAAATAGCAAAGTGCATTCTATCCATGTACATAACCCTTGCTTGGTAAAATTAACATAGCCTAACTTTTTTTTAAGGCTAACATTTTTAAAGAATGTCAGTTTCATGCAGTCATTATTATAAGCATCTTTGGGTGTTTTTTTTTTAAGATTTTTTATTTTTATCTTATGTAGATGAATGTTTTCCCTGCATATATGCATGTGTACCATGGGTGCCCAGTGCTGGGAGAAGGCATTGGATACTCAGGAACTGGAGTTACAGAAAACTTGTAAGCCACCATGTGGGTGCTAGGAATCAAACTGGGATCCTCTGCCAAAGCAGGAAGTACTTTAACTGCTTAGACAACTTTCCTGGTCCTCCTTTGATTTTTTTTTTTTTTTTTTAATGATCTAAAGCTATCAGCACTGAGTCAGGTAGCCATTTGATTGACAGCTTTACAAAATCTTGTACCTGGTTGCCTAAAGCCATCAATCTAGAAGTCCCTTTCTAGCCAGTTATCTGGCTCAGCAGGTTAAGGTACTTACTGCCAAACTTGACAGCCTAAGTTCAAGCCCCAGGACCCACGTGAGAGAAAGAGTGACCCATTCTATAAGCTGTCCTCTGACTGCCACATGTGTGCTGTGACATGTACATGCACACATGCACACACATGAGAAGTAAGTTTAAAAAATTAAGAAGTCCTTTCTTTGGCAATTAGCTGAACTGATATCACTACAGCTGGCTGCTTTAGACACTCTGTGATTGTTCTGAGGAAGCTCCACACCAACTGTAAGGAACACAACAGCTGAACTTCTGTTTCAGGAGGCTTTGCTCAGGAACAACCACTCCAGACAATGGGAGGTGACAGTAAGTCTCAGTGATTGGGTGATTTCATACACTTGCAGTTTCTGTCACTTAAGGTTGGGAAAGAAACACCCTCTCATAGACTCATCAGAAGGCCTATAATTAGTGCTTATTGTGAGTGGTGTATGTGTAAAACTTGCTATTGGGACTAAAAGCCAGGCACTGTGAACAAAGACTGTGATCTGTGACAGGCTGTTCACAAGCATGTCACACCCCTATGGCTGTATAAACATGATGTTTTTGCTCTTTTCAAGCTGATTCCAATGGCTTCTCTCTGGTGCACTGTCCCTTGTATGGCAACACTAGGTTCCAACAAAGGTTTTTCCCAAGTGGACTTGCATTGTTTATTTGAGGTTTTTACTACAGGTGGAGCAGATTGAGTTGGTAATATCCAAAATGGACGAACCCTTGAGCTGTCAGCCCCAAGCACCCTGAAGCAGCAACTAAAATCTGCTACAGGGTCCCATTCAAATGAACCCAGACCGCCCTATTCATTCATTAGTCAGAAAGTGGCTTCAGAGTTTCAGAGAGTAGCAAGGGATACAGACTAAGGAAAGTGACAATAAAGAACCACAAACTAAGAGAGACCACAAAGGGGAGGGTGCAGCCGGCATTGCTGAAAGGGGAGGGTCTACAGGGTTGTCAAGGGTTAATAAGCAAGGGTATGAACACTCCAAGTTCAAGAGCTGCAAAACTAGCTGCTGGGTACAAGGAGCCAAAGGCATTCACGGCTCAAAGCAGTAAACCACTGAGCTGGGCACCAAGCTCTAAGTGGCCTAGAAGCTTGGAGCCATGAGTCCTAGTTCTTGAGGCTGTAGAACTGTGGGCTGTAGGTTTGAAAGCCTGAACTATAAGCCCCTGGCACTCAAGAGCTCAGGGATATCAACACTTGGGAAGCAGATCCTCTTGTCTGTTCATGATTTCTACCCCTGAAACCTTCAGCCAGCCATCTGTGACATGAAGGACATATAACAACAGAACATAACAGGCTGTGGGAGTTAAACAGAGATTTAGAAATAAACAACTTCTCCCATGGCCTTTACTTTGTAACAGTAAAGAAAGCAACTATGGAACTCATCCAAAGTCATCCAACTGTCAGGGTGAAAGCTAATGTCCACAAAGCAAGAATCTGATTAAAACAGTTACCTGTTGGTCCTCTAAGAGCTTTCATGATTCCCTAAATAACTCTTCACTTCACACCTGCATGTTTCCCTTGAGAGAAAGTCAATTTTCTTCTTCATGTTCCTCATAGTAAAACAATTGTTTTAGGCAAATTTATCATTACTCTTAATAATATATGAAATACCAATATCCTAGCCAACCTATAAAAAGGGGGACTTTAAGCTTAATTGAGGCATAACTGAGAAAAATATGTACATTCAAAATATACACTATAGTGAGGTCTTACCTCTTCTAAGGTAAATTGACAACTTACAAGCATATGTACACAAATACACACACACACACACACACACAAAGTCATCAAGATGCACTGTAGATACCAGAATTATGGCAATTAAAACTATCTATTACATCATCTATGACCAGACACCAACCCATCACTGTGCTCCTCCATGGGGAAGATCACCTCTCCTGCTCCCAGCTCTCCTCAGTTCCAGGTAGTTCTCTGTGCAGGGTTGAGGCCTCACAGGCATTTTCCTGCCCACCACTTTGGCAGTTTCAGCTTGCAGTTCCACCTCACAGTCATCTCTATTAGCACCACCTAGTGCTTGGAATATGAAACTGATGTTCAATCTCTTTATCTTAGAATCAAAAGGATAGGATCTATCAGGCTCAGCCTATCACTTTGAAGAGCTTAGGTGACAGAAACAGAAGCCAAATACTTGACTTTACAGAAGCAAATTGGACCTTATTAAAGCCATACTGGAGAAAAATTAACCTTGTAGCATTTATAAAATTTAACTGAAAATGGAGCATAGATCAAAAATGTGAAAGCTAAATTCTTAAAATTTCTTCTTTTTTTTTTTTTTTTTTAAAGGAAAAGATGTTGGTGACCTGTTAGGCAAAGATCTCCTAAATAAGAAAAAGAAAGTGCTAACTATAAATAAAAACATCAATAAGCTATGCTTCAAAAAAATTAAAAGATTTTACTTTTTAAAAGATACCCTTAAGAAAACCAAGAGGCAAGCCACTGGCTGTAAGAAAATGCTTGGAAAGGATTCAAGGATACACACCAAAAAAGACTGCTTATGGCTGCTTCATTAACACACGGGACCTCCACTAGCCATTGTGAAATTCAAATAATGACATTATGGAGTATCATTACATACACATTAGCATGGCTTAAAATTAAAGAGAATGCTCATACAGACTGATATAAAATGATACCACCACTTCAGAATAGCTTAGCTATTTTATAAAAGTATGAGCGTAGACCCTGCATATAACACAATCACTACACTTCTAGGTGTTTAACAGTGAGCAAGAGACAGACAGTCAGACAGACACACACACACACACACACACACAAATGAAACAGGGTTTCATGTCTCCTCCGGCTAACCTCAAACTCACTATGTAGCTGAGACTGTCCTTAAACTCCTGATCCTCCTGTTTTTACTTTCCATGTTGTGGGATCACAGCATGTGCTACCATGCCCAGCTCACACAAAGATTTGTAAATTAATATTTATAGTCACTTAAATTTCAATACTCAAAAACTAAACAAATTCCTCCCAAATTACCTAAATATTTATCAACTGATGAATGGATAAACAAAATGTCTCACACATCCATGAAAAATATGAATTTCAATGTAATTATACTGAATAACAAAGCTGAACAAAAGAGTAGATAATCTTCACTATTATCCCTGAATTGAATCCCTGAAATTGAAAACTACAATCTACAACAATAGAAAAATAGACCAACATTGTCCTGAGTGAAGGAAGATCTGGGAAACAGTAAAAATCATGACAAAGGAATACAAAGTAACTGTATGTGATGACTAATATGTTTATTATATGATCATAATAGTTTCACAGATAAGTACATATGTAAATATCTGATTTCACTGTTTAAATGTGTACAGCTTACTGGATGTCAGTTGTATCTTAAAGCTATAAAAATGAAAAAAATATACTTAATGAATGGCTCACTGCATTCCATTGTAAAGTATTTATCCAAGAGATATGAAAACACGCATCTACATTATCGTACAAGTAAAGTTGGCTAACAGTCACAAAAAAACATTAGTGGTTACGTAGGGTCAGGGGAAGGATTAACTGCCAAATGACAGTGTAAATGTTCTATATGCTGACTGAAATGCTGGTAATAACAATGGATCTGCTTTTCAAAATCATAAAACTGTATACTTAATTTATTTGAAGTATATCTCAGTAAAGTTGTTTTCATGGAATTGTAGGAGGGATTGGATATCACAACCTAGAAATATGGACAGAAAACTCTGACTACACAGAATTTCTACATGGAAATTTTTCTCTGTATCAAAAGTCAAATATGTTGTGCCCTGAAAACAGGTGATTTAAAAGGAGAGTAAAACTCACCTTTTGCTGAACACACAACTCTGATCAAGTCAGTGCTATCTACATACACTCCCTCTAGTCCTTTCATCTACCCTACAATGGAGGTATTAATATTCCTACTCAGGTCTGGCAAGGTCTGGACTCAGAGAAGAGACACAACTTACCCAAGGTCTATCAAAGAAAGTGAGTAAGCCTCAGCCTCTACACAAGACTGACTCTCAATGACAAAGATACTTGTGAATTAGGGATGACTTCTATGCCATTAAAAATCTGTAAAATTCATTTGCTTCCTAAACAGTGACTTCCTTAAATACAAATATCTGTTAGTATACTCCCATTCATTTACAGGAGAAGTCAAGCATGTAAATGCTTCATAAATATCTGATATGTTTCAGTTTTAATTCTTAAGACTGATTATAAAGTAGCCACCTGCTGCACTACAAATATCTTCTCTTATTAACATCTCTGATTGGAGGGAAGATTACATTATGAAACATATGATCAAGAAGGGCAGTAGATATTCAACAATTCTCATATAATTATACACCGGAGTCTTATGAGAATATGGCAGAAACAGGAACTATGAGAAACTAAACCTTAACATTTTCCCTGCCTCCTACTTCTGATGGCTTATTAAAGATACTGTGTTAATTTAAATGTCCATAACAAAAGATGTACAGATTTAAATGATCACTAGAGTTTGTTCAATGATTTCACTGCCTTCATTTAGCCCTAATTTGAAAACAGGTATTATTTTTATCACTTGCATAATAAACACTAATTTTTGATGTGAACACTAAGAAATTACTGTTAATTTCAATTAAGGCTACAAGCCAAGGAATACAATTCCAAATATTTATTGAAACTGAGTTATATGTATTCTTTAGAATGAAAATCAATCCTTACCTACATCCCCAAAGTATGTATGGATTAGATATTTATAAAAATACACATGTATGTAAAACTTACGTATGTTTACCATAGCTATATTACTTGGCCCATATTATATTCAATGTATATAATCATTTATTTTAAATAATTCTATAATGTTTTATTATAAATATTTCTAAGTATTTTAATAAGTAATCAAATAACTACTTACAAGATGAAAAATTGACTAGCTCTCTCACAACAGTATCATGCTATTAAACTCCAGGTCTTTCCAATGACATTATATGGGTCACTTTTACAATGATGAAAATAGTTCACTTTTTATTTTGAAGCTTTTACTGCGGATCCCATGAGATTGTTCTGCTTTCTGAATCACAGAGAGAGCTTCCTGCAGCTCCAGTATGTAGGAAAAAGAAAATAGATACCTCCTGCAGTTGTCCTCAGAACAGAAGACAAGTAAAAAGAGATAGGAGTCATCTCCGAGTTTCTTATATCCAGAGACATAGAACTTTTCCAGAACAGGGAATCCATAGTTTGCCAAGAACTAAAGTTATCTGCCCTTAGCAATGATGGAAGACAGGTGAGCTCCATGTATAACTCTCAATATAGGAAACATGTTCCTAAACAAACAATGAATATTTGGCAAGTACTAAAATTTCTATGTAAAAGGGTAAATCAGTTGGACATCAATTTACAGAATATATCACCTCAGTAATTTAAAAAAAAAAAATAGGATCCCTTGGGCTCATTAAAAGTTCAGGGACTAAGGTGGTACTTTCAGAAAGGAAAAAAAAAGCTCCAGCATCCACTTTGTTCCTCTTTCTGACAAAAATGCCCAAAACATCTCATGTCTTATAACCAAGAGTCTTTCAACCACAGCCTAGGTAGAATAAGCACCGGTTGTGAAAGTGTACAGAAACTCTCCTGCAGGGAAGAAGAGAAGCTAGCATGATGTGGGAGGTCTTTCTTATGCTATGAATATCATTGGCTAATAAAAGGACTGTTTTGGCCTATGGAAAGGCATCTTAGAAGTAGGTGGGAAATCGGAGCATAGATAAAGGGGAAAGAGGACAGAGTCAGAGAGAGATGCCAGGCAAATAAAGAAGAAAGAAGACAAAATGCTGCTCTGAGAAAAGGTACTAAGCCACTTGGCTAATCATGGGTTAGTCTAAGAGTTAAGAATTAGCAATATGCCTGAGCCATAAGCCTAACAGCATGTAACTAATATAAGCTTTTGTGTGTTTCTTTGGGACTTTGAGACTGCTGGACTGGAGCTCAGGGCTAGGCAGAGCTAAGCAGCTTCAGGCAGGTCCAAACCTTGGGGTTAGTCTGGGCCAGAAACTTCATACTACACTAGCAGTCGTAAGAAAGTCAGGACAAAGGACAGAAATGCCCAAAGGCTGTGAGCCAGTCAGTCATCTCTGGTGTGCTAGGAAGTTTGTCATTTTGTTTCCTAAAAAGCTATCAACTGGGACCACTTCTGCACTGCTCACAGAAATAGAAGCTGATAAAAGCACTTCAGAACCCATTAGACAGTTCCTCAAGCTGGACATAGGAGCACCAGACATTCTATTTCTAGAAAAGACAACTAAAGAAAACTAAAAGAAATATATCTATTTACTACAGACATATGCTAATAGCAACATTCTGCATAAAAGCTCCAAACTGGAAACAAGGTAGATATCCATCATTGACATCATAAGCTGTGATACATTTCTACAAGAATATCATACAGGAATAAAAATAAACTACTTATTGCAACAACATGTTGAAATGTTGAGCAAAAGACTAGACACACACACAAAAACAAACAATAAAACAGATTGTGGTTCCTATCAAAAAGCTGGAGGGAAAGGAATGAGTCTGTGAGGGGCTACTGGGCTAATCCAATAGATAATGCTTGATTTCTTAATATGAATGCTGGCTCCTTAGCTGTGTTCAATTATGAAAGTTCAACAAGCTACATATTTGTGGCCTTTGAACATTTCTGAGTATATTCAAATTTTGCTTTATAGGATAGCATGCATGTGCACACACACATGTCTCTTTAAGTGAGATTCCAAATTCATTCATTTTGCCTTAAGTATTTAAAGAGTATAAATAACAGTCTACACTGTAGGACCTCAACATGAATGATTAAAACAACACTAAAAGCAAGAGGTCTCAAAACTAGAAATTACAACAATAATGAAAAATCAAAGATATGTAGGGAAATAGGAGCTCTTTAAAACATATGCACCCAGTGTAGATTTCTGTACAAGTTTTACTTTCAGATAACAAGAGAAATAGATATTCTGTAAGATAAAAATAAAAAAAAAAAAAAACAGATAACAGAAAGCTAATCATTGGTACTGTCCTGGCTAACACCTCACTGGGTTCTTAAACACAGAATGAGGTGGGGCTCTTAGTGAAAACCAAAATTCATTTATTGCCCTGTGTTCATTGCCCCTGAACCTTCTTGACAGCCAGAGTATAAAATGTTTGAAAACTCACAATACAAAGTGAAAAATACTTACAAGTGACTTTAAAAGTAAGCAACATAAAAAGATGGGTTAGGTACACTATCTAATGAACACATTCAATACACTATATAAATAACACATTGCTAAGATGGGGGGCATCATCTGCAATCTAGCTATACTTCTGCAAGCCAATGTCACTGTCACCAAGTTCAAAATGTTTTTGTGGAGAGCCTGGTTTCTGATGAGTACTACCATCAAAGTACAAACAGGTATCTATCACAAACTGCAGTTGATAATTTTACTTACACTTTATTAAATTATTTAAAGAAAAAGCAATAGCACTGTCCTCTTTATGAGTCTTAAATGTATGAGGAGCTCTGGGTGTTGGAGAAGCAGGGAAAAAGAGACTAAAGGAAGAGTTAACTGGGCACCCACTGCATGCAAAGTGCTTCTAATGGCTCCCGTTTCTGGGAATCAGAGAAATTTCTACTTTGCAAATGAAAAAAAAAAAAAATCAAAGCTCCAAAATTTCAGTAACTTTCCTATAATCACAAAATCAATGAATAATAGAATAGGATATAGCCTGATTCTACTGCCTGTGATGTGTGCATGCACACACACACACACTCACAATCACACTCACAAGTTACTTAACTTCTCCAAGGTTTTGGACATCTTAAATGTACTTCATTGTGTTAGGAAGTATATAATATATAATCAGCCATGCGTGATGCTGCACACTTTTAATCCTAAAACTCAGGAGGCAGAGGCAGGTGGGTCTCTGTGAGTTCAAGGCCAGCCTGGTCTACAAAGAGAGTTCCAGGACAGTCAAGGCTGTTATACTGAGAAACCCTGTCTCAAACAAACAAACAACAATAAAGGTACATATTCATATCACAAAAAAAGAACAAGAAAGAATTAAAAATAAAACATGACTTGTCTTTTAAAAGTGTGGAATCTGGTAAAGAGTACATACAAGTTAAGGAGCATAAAGGAGTACTTGTCTCGTGAGGGATGCAAGTACTAAAACAATAGGGGAGCTGAGTTAGGGAAGGCCTCCTGGCACCGGACTGCCACTGGATCTGCAGACAGATGTTAGGCAGGTCTGACAATGGGATATTCTGGGATGAGGAAAGGCAGAGTAGAGAGTGACCATATGAATCCAAGTGACTGTGAAAAAAAAATCAACATTACTGCTCCAAAAGGTACAGAACTGAATAGAAACAGCCCAAATGTCCATCCACTACGGAACAGATAAACAAAAATGAGGTCTGAGAGTTCCTCCTTACCCAAGGTTTTGCTTTCTGTGGTTTGTTATTCACCCTCAATTACTATCAGAAGATACTTAATGGAAGATTTATTCTAAAAAAAAAATCATAAATTATAAATATCATGTCATTTCTGCAAGAACTATAAAATTTTTCTTCTTGCAATGACTTCCAATATAGCACTGTGTGTATGTATGTGTGTGTGTGTGTGTGTGTGTGTGTGTGTGTGTATGTGTGTGTGTGTCTTTCTTTTCAAGTACTCCTTATTTAGTAATAGCCAAAGCATAGGGCTAGTTTACTGCTTGCAATTTGGATATGCCAGAGAGAAGCCATGAAGTGCTTCCTTTAGGATACAAGGCGAACTTTCAATTAAAAAAAAGAAAAAAGAAAAGAAAATCTGCAAACTATAGATGTTAAAACAAATGGTAGAAAAAATAGTTTTGTAAAAATGACAAGGAAAAAGAAATTTTTGCTTATTTTGTTGCTATCATAAGTTATGGCCATAAATATGCTTAGTAACAATGGAAAATGTGTTAAATAGCAGGACTCGGTACTCTGCAGTTTCAGCATCCAGTAGGGGCTCCTGAAACATATGGCCTGTTGTTGTTCATCGAGAACTACTATATGCCTTTGCAACAGAACACTATTTACAAAAAAAAAGAGAAGGAATCATAAACCTTGAAAACATTTGCTAAGTAAAAGAAGTCAAATTAAAAGGCCATATTATATACCATTCCATTTATAGGAATGCCAGAATAAGCAGGTCCACAGGGACAGGAAACAGATTAGTAAGTAGCTCCCAAAAGTTGGAAGGATTCAGAAGTAAGATGTAGCTACAAGCTTTATAGGAGATGAAAATGTTCTAAAATTGGCAGTAGTGTAACACAGTTCGGTAAATACATGAAAACCACTAACTGTTCACTTCAAAAGAAAGTCATATGGAATGTGAAACACAATTCAGTAAAGCCATTTTAAAAGGTAAAGAAAAGGCAGACAGCGATGGTACACGCCTTTAATCCCAGCACTCAGGAGGCAGAGGCAGGTAGATCTCTGAGTTCAAGGCCTTGGTCTACAGAGTGAGTTCCAGGACAGCCAAGGCTACACAGAACCCTATTGGGGGGCAGTGAGAAACAAACAGGATATTTCAACGAACAACCAAGGGAGTTCACTTAGCAAGGGTTTTAAATGCCTTAAGAGTCTAAGATTATCTAGTAAACAGTTTGAGATTTATACGTGAAAATTTACTTAACGAAAATACAGTATGCGTAGACTCTTCTCTAATAAAATTATTCACATATTTTGAGTACATTCCTAAAATACATGCCAAAATCACATAGAAGAGAGAGAACAGGAAAAAGATGCTGTGATTTGAGTTTGACTAAGACACAAGCTGTGACTATTGGGAAGCTGTTTTGCTTCCGTGCTAAATGCCACAGATGGGTCTATCAGCATCATATTTATGCAAAACCACAAAATCATCTGTGTTAAATTTTCAAGCATCATAATGTTCTAAAATTTCTGTTAAAATGGCAATAACTGACCTGTTATACTTTCAGACTAAACAGTGAACCTGTCTGTCATTGGATGTTGGATTCAGTTTAAATGCTAAGAAAACCTCCATTAATGTAAAGCTTTTCCTGCTGCTTATCCAGCTGACTGAGTTCTAATTCATTATTATTAATATTCCAAGAATGGAGGGTGCTAGCTACCATACAAAGTTTACTAGTAATATGCTATATAAAGGATTAATATTTATTGAGGGGTATATGAACACTCACAATACAAATTGAACCTTAAGAAAATTTTTGGAGATAAGAACTGTCTTAAGACGGGCTGTTGATCTGCTCTTTGAGAACACCAGAACAAAAACAGGGAGGGGTGACCCCACCCCCACTTAGGCTCAGGGTACTCTAGAGGCACCTAAACTCTGCCAGCTAACACTTAAATCTCACAACTAAGGTGGCTCAGTGATTAAGAGTAACGACTGTTCTTCCAGAGGACTGGGCCTCCAGTTCCATCAGAGCCAATGTCTTCTTCAGGCACTAACTGCCCAAGGAGCACAGACACACATGTAGGCAAAACATCCATACATATGAAATAATAAACATTTTAAAGAACTCCAAGAGTTTTAATACAATAAGAGAACTAAAAAAATAAATCTAACATACAAAGTAGTAAATACACATATCCAAGACTAGGAGTAGTCCAGCACTCAAAATTAAACCTGAAAAATCATGTACAGAGGGAGAAGACAGAAGACCTTATTAGATTCTACAATATCCAGAACAATTTTCTAAGAGAATAAATTATTTAAAACAGAAAGCTCACTCCAAGAGAGCAGATAAGAAAGGGAGCTTGAGTAGTGACAGTTTGAATACATCTATGAGACAACCAGTCCCTCCCCCGAATCCTGGAAAAGAAAGAACCCTTCAGGCAATCCTGCCATAATCCCTCAGAGGCAGGCCTGAAAGAGAAACCCGCCTGCCTGTCCCCTAACTGCCTCCACCTACCCCTGCACCTGCCCCCAGTAGGCAGTAATAGGGTAACAATACAAAAGCTGGAAGACCCTCACACAAGCAAACTAGTGTTCCCTTATCCACAAGAAAATAAAGGAGACACATGATTTCTTTTTAAACTCTCTTCTCTGAAAAGGGAGCTGGGGGGGGGGGGGGCATCTGTCTCATACGGCCTTTATAAGGTTCCAGAAGCAAGGGAAACATGTTCTATATCTGAAAAAGTAAAGAAAGGAAAGAAGGGAGGGAGGGAGGAAGGAAGGAAGGGAGGGAGACTTAGTTCCCTAATCATCAACAAAAGCAAAGTAAAAAACAAACTTTAAAAAAAAAAATGTTTATCCATGACATGACATCTAGAGTGAGGTATTTATTGTCAGCAGTAAGTAAAGTAAGACTGTTTCCTGATTATAAGCCAGGATTTACACTTGAAAAGAGAAGCATGCCACAAGAAGCAGAATCTATTTTCTATCATTAACTGCTGAATACCAAGAGAAATTTACCCACTATTCCACTGTCTAGTCATCTGCAGAAGAATTATGGTGAAAGCCAATTAGCCCAGGCTATCCTTGAACTCTCAACAATTCTCCTGCATCAGCTCCCGAAACACTACAATGTGGCCACCTAGCTCGACCTTACTTTGCTTTGCTTGCTTACTTGTGTGTGTTTGTCTGTCTGTCTGTCTGTCTGTCTGTCTGTCTGCTTATGTTTGGCTTGGTTTTTGTTTGGTATAATCACCAAATACCAATGAATGGTATATTGATGCACAGTAAGAATCGAAACTATCTAAATAATCTAATTTAAATAATTTTAAAAGTCCTGGAGACAGGACAGGACAGTGGTGAACTGTTTTCTTCACATGGGCAAGGCCCTGAGTTTGAGGAAGACAAGGATTAAGATTCTTAGAGAAGGAATTTCTTATATAATCATTCAATGTGTATTATGGGACTAGAAATACGATCTATCATCTATATCAAGAACAGAATAAGAAACCGGTCAGGTCAGCACCTAAAACTAGCAAAGGAACAGGGAGAACAGATGTCAGAGGAGTTAACACCAGTTTTCAAAATCTGATTCCAAACAGAAAAAGTGAAGACTAATTTACCAAAAGGGAAAAATACATGTACAGGTGAAAATAATTCTTAAATATATACAAAATGCCTAGGATATTTTCTATTTCTGAAGACTTTTCATCAATATATTTGCCTTAAGAGATTCAGAACATTTGTATTAATATGTCCATTTGTCATATGAAATTGATTTCAGTAAGGCCCTGAAGTCTCTAAGTTAGAAGAGTAAGAACAGACCTGCCCCTGCGCCCAGCTCAGGAACTGGAGACCTTTGTGTTTGTTATAATGTAGAATCATCAGACACATATATAGTAACAACATAACTCTTTGTCTTAAGCTATTCTATAGTGCCTTTGAGATGGTCTGAAACTTAAAGGGGGTAGACTTAACTTAATTTATAAGAAAGAAAGAAAGAAAAAAAGAAAGAAAGAAAGAAAGAGAGAGAGAGAGAGAAAGAAAGAGAGAGAGACAGAGAGAGGAAGGAAGGAAGGAAGGAGGAAAGAAGGAAGGAAGAAAGAAAGAAAGAAAGAAAGAAAGAGAGAGAGAAATAGAGAGAGAGGGGAAGGAAGGAAGGAGGGAGGGAGGAAGAAAGAAGGAAGGAAGGAAGGAAGGAAGGAAAGAGAGAGAGAGAAAGAAAGAAAGAAAGAAAGAAAGAAAGAAAGAAAGAAAGAAAGAAAGAAAGAAAGAAAGAAAGAAAGAAAGAAAGAAAGAAAGAAAGAAAGAAAGAAAGAAAGAAAGAAACTCCCAGGCAGTATAAAGCTCACATTGCAAAACTAATATAAACAATGATGTATCTTGAGCACAAATCATCTGTATTTGTAAATTTTTTCTATATAGTTAATAGCACATAATATTCATACTCTAAATAAACTTAAAATTTAATCACTGGATGCCCTTAAATCTTACTTATCCTAACTGACTCCTGCATGAGCAAAGTTGGAAAGGGATTTGAAAAGGATGTGATTCAATTCAGACCATTAGCTCTTCTGCTTTTCCTCCTCCAGGCAATGTTCTTTAAATTAGATGTTATTTGATTTCAGTTCTCAAATTCATAAGCTCAAAGCTAACCCAATTTGTAACATAATTGTAATGCATGCAAAAGTACTCTGTTCAAGTGGGACAGTAAATCTGAACACCACTGACAACTGAAGCATTATTATTTCTGAAACAGTTCATGTTTGCCCCACAGGCAAAGAGCAGCATATGACAGAAAGGCTAAAACATACCTGAGCAGATAAACAGCCCTGTCAATATCACTGAGGTCTTCATCAACCGTCAATCTTTCTATTTCTTCTGGTGTCTGTCAAATATAATATGCAAATTAGATATACAAACCTCGGTTACTCTTACCTCCCAAAGACTCTCGAAGACCCTATTGGTGGAAAAGTTTCACAGTTATAGCAGTGACATCTAACCCAGAGTAGTCGGATGATTCTACATTATAGCAAACACAAAGGGCTCCAGTTAGGTGCCGCTTTCACTCAGACCTATAGACTGAAGGAACTCACTGGAATCATCTTCATATGCATATATATTACATGCGGACATGTTCACATATATTCATTTTTCTTTTTTTATTTCCAACAGAATACTCCAAGGCTGGAGCATGGGTTGAGGACTGCGTGTTGAGGGAATGAGAAGGACAAAGCTTTGGAGCTCCAGTTGGTAACTGTATAAACTCAAGACTGAAAGGAAATCAAAGGTTCAAGAGAGCTATTGAGGGAATGGTCAGATGAGTAGGGAAGGGGTCCTTAAACTACATTTGCCATTTGTGGGGATGAGGGTTGGAGTCTAAGGCTGGGAAGATGATTCTGCAGGGTAGGGGAGCTTGTGGGGGTTGGGGAGCAGGGTCCCACCTACAGTCCTGGAGGGTTTGGGAAGAAACGGATGCAGTGACTCTGGATGGGAGTAAAGGGTGGAGGCTTTGAAACCCTTAACTAGGACGACTCAGGGAAGGATGCCTCTTTGGGAGGTGAAGGGAGGCCTTGCTGCCCTGGGAACCGGGAGACCCGAGCTTGATCTTATGCAGAGGTGGGGAGGTGGGGGGACGATCTTAAATGGATGGGACCTGGGATGTCCGGGTGAGATATGAAGATAGGGCTGTGTGGACCCGAGGGTGGACCAGCGACCAGAACCTGGGAACACGGACCTAGAGAGAAGCCTGCTGCGGATGAGGGGCACACCGAGGCTAGCCACAAGAACGGCTTGGCCGTTCGCGGGGAAGGCCGGAGCCGGGTGGGGCTCAGGGCTGGTCGCAGTCGGGGGACCAAGTCGAGGGACGGGACTGATTCTTGTCAGGGGACAGTGCTGATTTCAATTTTGAGACAGAACTGGCCATAGCCAAGGGACAAGTTCCAGTCAGAGGAAGGGGCTAGCCTCAGTCAGAAGACAGGGCTAGCTCCAGTCAGGGTAAGAGTCTGGCTTCAGTCAGGGTAAGGGACTGACTTCAGTCCAGGGGCCAGGCTGGTTCCAGTCAGGGGACGGGGACAGGCCGACCCTCGGCTGAGGCGGAGAGTGAGGCTCTCGAGCGGCTGCGGTGACACGGCGATTGGCGCTGGAGCGCCGAGGGGCCGTCGGACGCCGCCGGGTTCGGCGGGCCGCCCTGAGGGAAGCGTCTCTCGTCCCTGCGCACCTTGAGGCTCCGGCGGACCGGCCTCTCGATGATGGTGAGTTCCTGCAGGTCCTCCATGTAGCCGAACAGGCTGTTCTGCCCGAAATCCATCGCGACGCCGGCCGCGGGCGGCGGCGGATGCATGGACCGCCGAGGGGCTCCCTCGCCGGCCGGCCCGAGAGGCCCCGAGATGCCGGACGCGCGCAACCCCGCGCCGCCCACCAGAAGGACTCTCCGGTCTCCCGCTCTCGGCCGCGGGCAAACGGAGCGAGAGGCCGCGGGCGGCTAGAGATCCAGCGCGGCGGGAGCCCGAGCCCAGAGAGCCGAGGGGGCGGGGTGGATGGAGGGGGCGGGGCACGCGGTAAGGGCGGGGCCAGAGCAGGGCACCGCCTCAGCGGCCGCCTCGGCCACGCCCCCGCTCGGGGGCTGCGCGCGCTGTAGGACGCAACTGCCTCGCAACGACGCGTCCCGGTCCGGCTCCCTCGGTCATCGCCCCGCCCCCAAAGGGCGAGCCCCGCCTCTTGGCGCGTGCGCACAGCTCTCCGCGTCCCCAGGGGACTAGGAGGCGGATTAGGGGTGGGGAATGGGCGCGGGCAGGCTGAGCCAATGAGAGTGAAGCGGGGGAGAGGACGGTGGGCTGGGCTATCCTGCACCTGTAAGAGTAACTCTGGTTATTTAGTGGCTGTTCTGTCCTACTAGCGGTCCGCTAGCTTAGCTCCGAGCCTAGGAGACCCTAGAGTGGCCAAATCGGACTGTTAGCCTGAGGGTAGGGGACCTGTGTTTGGGAATACAATCCTGCAGCGCTGACACTGGGGGAAGGGAAATGTCCCAAATGGTCTCCCCCAGAAGGGAAACCTAAACTGAATCCTGAAAACTCAGTAAGGCTTTACTGAGAGGGCAAAGTCAGCCCTTTAGAATGAACTTGGACTTGTTCAGGTTGTGACGAGGGCAGTTCTTCTTAGGGTACCTGAAGCTAGCTAGTGCTTGGCAAGGTGGGTGGAAAGAGATACTTAAGAGCTTGGTGAAGTAGTACCTTGCTCTAAAGGAGCACACTGACTTGTTTACACTTCGTTCATGCAAGAGGAAGGCTGAAACTCTGGGCATCTGACCTCCTGGACATGCATACATGTGGTGCATAGTCATACATGCAGGCAAAGCACCATATACACTTATTTTTAAGAAGGAAGAAGTGTGGTATCAAGATGAGACTCGGTGGATAAAGGAACTTTTGGCCACACCTGACAACCTGAGTTGCATCCCTTGGAAACAGTTAGGTAGAGAACAGAACTGAGCCCTACAAGTTGTCCTATGACCTTCATACTTGCTCCTTCTTACATGCATACACACGAGTGCACACATAATTTTTGCAAGACTAAGATGGGGCTGAAAAGATGGCTCAGTGAATGACAGCAGTTGCCATGCAATCTTAAAGGCATGAATTCAGATCCCAGCACCCATTTAAAAACAACAACAAAAAAAAAACCACCAGCATGAAGGGGCTGGAGACAAAAGGATCCTTGGAACTTGGAGGGTGCCTTCAGTTTCAATGAGAGACCCTATCTCAAAGAAGAAAAGCAGAGTAGGGCACGCTGGATAGCTTCCTGTGGATTCCTCATAAAACAACTGTATGTGCACCACAGAGAGAGACCCTCTCATGTTTAAAATATCCCCAGTATAAGTACATAATCACAAAATAAATTGATGCTTCTAGTTTGTGTGTGTACTTTCATAAAAATGAATCATACTGTGTAAGAACTCGTTCTGCTGCTTAATTTTTCCTCAGTTTAACATCTCAAAGGTCGCATGAGTTTCTCATCACCATGCCAAAATACTTGACAGAATCAATGTAAAGAAAGAAATACTTGTTTGGCATATGATTTCTTATGCCCATAGTCATTTGACTCAACTTCTGTGAGCCTGTGGCAGGACATCATGGCAGGAACTTGAGAGAATATTTTTAATAAGCTTCATGAACACAGAGAGAGTAGGCTGCCAGAGGGCCTAAGGGCATGGCCTCAGCCACATGGTTCTATGGGTGGTGAGGGACATTAATCCTGCCATTAACACAACTCTACTTGTATATTCAACACTGCCACCAAGTCCTCAAAAATGAACACAGGCAGCGCTAATGTGGGCATTAGACCTGCCCCTTGCTTTGAGAGAAATGAAATTTCTGGGTCCTGGCACCTCCAAACCTTGATTTCACTGTCATACAACCCATGGCTTTTTTAAAAGCCATTTTAAAAAATGGTTTTATCCAACCAATAGTGAACAAATGAAGGGAAGACGCCTATTCCAATACTCCACATTCTGGCACATTGTATCATCTGATGTCCAATTTATGGTAATGGAAGCAGCGTTGCTATAGTATTTGTTTGTGCTTTTGACAGTTTGATATGTTGGCCATTTCCCATATGTTTAACTACTGAGATTTTTTTTCCTCTCCTGTGGTATGCCTATTTACATCCTTTACCTGGTTTTCTGCTTTCCTATTATTTTTCTAAGTAAATTGGAGGAATTTATTATATATTCTAAATAATGATTCATTAATTTTAAACATCCTGGGAGAGATATTTGAACATCACAGATAGCTCTCCCGATCCTTTAGGATCCTATTCATTCAGTTTTTGCTGTCCTACAATGAATGAGAAATATTTTATTTTGAAATAGCTAAATATCCTGAATTTTAGACATGGGGTGTGGGGTACTATTCTTGGTTGTCGACTTGACTATATCTGGAATTAACACTCAAGAATAGAGGGGCACACCTGTAAAGTAGAAAGATTTATTTCTAATCCAGATCTTTGAGGTAGGAAGACGCACCTTTAATCCAGATCTACTGAGCTGGAAAACCCACCTCTAATCTGGGCCGTGACTTCTGATGGCAGCCTATATAAAGACATGGAAGCAGGAAGCACTTGTTCTCTGCCTGCTTGCCCTCTCACGAGCAAGTCCATTTCTTCACAGGCATTGGAGCCTACCTCTTTGGGATTCCAGTGTGTATTAAAGATCAACTGAGGCATCCAGCCTCACAGACTGAGAAACTACTGATTCTTGGATCTTCCGTTCATAGGCATTGTTGGATTAGCTGAACTGGGATTAGTTATCCTAATAAATACCATCTACATAAAGAGACTCATTCTATTCATTCTATAAATTCTGTTACCCTGGAAACCCTAACTGATATAAGGAGTATATTTTGGGGAAACCTATTAAGAATTGTAGCTAGGTGTGATAGTAAAATAGTAAATGCCTTTGATCCCAGCACTCACAAGGCAGATGCTGTGAGTTTGAGACCAGCCTGGTATACATAGCCAGTTCCAAGACAGTCAGGGTTACAATAGGGGTACAGAGTGAGACTCTGTCTCAACAAAAAATAATTTTTCACCCAAGATCAAATATACTCACCTACCTATTGCTCTGTCTGGCTTCACATCTCCATCTATCACAATTAAGCCTTATCCCATCTGTAAGTCACCCAGATAGTATTCATATGAATTATTTATGCATAGTATTAATAGAAATTTGGCATATTTTCTCTACTTAGTGAGTCAGTTTTCCAGCAGCACCACCTAACAATCCACCCTTCCTCCACCAATATGTATGTGTGTGCATCACTGTGCTATCCACAAGTACCCATAGACACACACATATGTTTCTGGCTCTTGTTTCTCTGTTGATCCAAATATTCTTAGTATGATATGCTAATTAAATGTATTTTTTTGTTTTGGGTTTTTAAAGAGAGAATCTCATACAGCTAATACTGGCTTCAAGCTCACTAGGTAGCCAAAAATGGTTTTGAACTTCTGATCTTCCTGCCTCCACATCTTGAGTAGAGAATTATACATGCATCCTACCATTCCTGGTGTGAGGCTGGGGATTAAACTCAAAGCTTCATGTATAGGCAAGTACTTTACCAACTTAGCTATTTTCCCAGACTGTGAGTGTATTCCTATTCCTTCATTATACAGTAGTCCCCAGCTACAATGTCATTTTTTATGGTTTCATTTACTGCCCATTATCTGTGATCTGAAGCTTACCCCCAAATAAACAATTCCAAAACTTTAAATCATGCTCCATTTGAAGCAGACATTATCTCACGCCAGTCTGTCTTATCCTAGATGAGACAGAACATGAATCACCCCATGCTCGGCATCAATATGGTATCAATATGGTATATACCACTCACCCATTAGTCACTTGCAGCCATCTTGGTTCTCAGTAGGCTGTTATGGTGTCACAGTACTTGTGTTTAGGTTACATTTATTTTACTTAACATGATTCCATTTTATTGTTAGTTCCTATTGTGACTCTCTTATCATATCTAATTTATAAATTAAACTGTCATGGGTATGTATTTATTGGGGAAAATAGAATATACAAGGTTGGATGCTTATCTTAGGTTTCAAGCATCTGGTAGGCATATTGAAATATATTCTATAAGGGTAGAAGGGGGACTAATACCTGTATTATTATCTGATAGAATATATGTGTCATTATTTGGGGCTTAAGGTACCACAAAAGGAAATCTGACAAAAAGCTTTGCTATGGAGCAAAACCTGTGTGGTTTCCCTTTTCTGTTAATTTCTGAAATTCTCCCCCTCTCCCCTTGATTCTTGATCCATTATGGAAGCTAAATATTACTTCTGATCCTTACCATGATTCAGTTAAGAGGTATCCCATATTTGGACCCTATAATTGTGCCATCTGAGATTTAATGACACTCTTTGGTGCACAAGTGCTTGACTTCACAGACATGGCTCTGAGTTTGGCTATTAGAAAGGTGAGAGATAGGTGAAGTGAAATGCTTGATTTGATGACTGGAGTCTGTTAAGTGTTCTAATAACCATCCTGGTATGGATAGATGGCTGCTAGGAAACCTGAATCTCAGTCCTGTCTCCACCGTGACACATGAAGAACAGTGCTCAGGGTGCTGATTTTCTTTCCTGCCCTGCTTTTATACATGACTCACTGTGCCCTCACAGTAGGCCTATGGGCTTCAGAAGAGATGCTTCACTGTTACTGTTTGAACAGTTATGAAACATGAGACTTCTCAGAGAAGTTACATGATTTAGGCAAGAGAGCACGCCTAAGGAAAACCGGACATCTCCACTTTATTTATTGGTTTGTTAGCAACATAAGGCTAAGCACGAGGACTTTGAAGCTCAACTGCCTAGATGCTAATCAGAACTGTTACTTCCCACTATCCTACTCAGTGTCACTCTGTCCTTTACTATCTCTAAACTAGGACTAATATAGCATTTAGAGAACTGGAGAGATGGCTCTATGGGTAAAGAGCTTGCTGTACCCAATGAGGATCAGGCTTTGGATCCCCATGAACAATGTAAAGGTTGGGTGCAATGGCACATGCCTGTAACTGCTGGGGAGAGGGTGGAGATAGGTATAGGCAGATTTTTCTGTCCTGCCTGCTGGCTCCCAAATAACTACACAGAGACATCTTATTAATTATGAAAGCTCAGCTAATAGCTTAGGCTTCTTCTTAACTATCTCTTATAACTTTAAATGAACCATATTTTCATTAATCTACATTCTGCCACATGGCTTTTGTGTGCATCCTGTGTGCCCAGTTCTTCCCAAGTCTATCTGGCTTTTCCACCCTTCTCCTTCCAAGCATTCTCACTGCCCCCAAATCCTGCCTAGCTTTTGACCATTTAGCTTTTTATTAAACCAATCCAAGTGGCAAATCTTCCAGTGTACAAAAAGATTAGTCCACAACAGGTGGGTAGATCATAGGAGGCTCCATAGCCAGCCAGTCTAACCTAAGTAGTAAACTCCAGGTTCAGCGAAAGATTGTCTCCAAAAATAAAATTCAGAAAGATACCTATCATACACGTAATACACCAAATTCTCACATGCACACACAAATAAGAATAATAACAATAAGAGCTAGAGACATCTTGGCAGTTTAGAACACTTACTGATCTTCCAAAAGACTAAGTGCAGTTCCAACCACCGATGTAAAGAGGCTCATAACAGTCTTTAACTCTAGTTCCAGGGGATCTGACACTCTTTTTTAGACTTCCTGAGCACCTGCTTTCACATGTGCATACACACACACAAACATGCAATTAAAAATAAGTCTTAAATAATACTAATATTTAGAACCAATTATTGTTGAAAGAATTAAATAGAATAATATGCATCCAAAACTTTAAACATTTCCCAGCATAAATAGTTGCTATTACTATTATTGATAGCAGATAGTGACCATGTGGACTGAGGTTCAGAAATGCATCAATAAATTGTAGTGAGCTCTTTAGTTTTCGTGGTAATGCTTCCTCAGAGATGTTCCTGGCCTAGTTTCCTAAGCCTGTGATTGATGTCTGACATGGAAATAAGTCTTTGAAATGCCTCATCTATTATGGTACAAGATGAACTTCCAGTGAATGTTCTCAGTTGCTTGTCAGAGTAGGTCCTATTCATAGAGGACCTTTTGCATGGAAGAGGGGCAGACATTGCCAGTCCTGGCAGAGCAAGTACATAGAAAGAGGACTAGGTTTGACATTGTACACATTCAAAAACAAAATAGCTGAGAGATGATGATCTGTAGAAGTCTGAAAGGGGAAGCAAGCCCCCCAAACCTTGAAGGTTCTACCGCAGATCTACATATAACAATTCGGCCTTACTGGCACCTCAGATTCAGCCTAGTGAAACCACATCAGACATATACCCTCCAGACTGTAAGAACAAAGCTGTTGTTTCTGCTTTGAGGTTGGTTGTGCAGGAAAAGGAAAAACGCAATGATCTATATAAGAAAACAAACTTGAATTTGATTTCTACCTGGATCAAACCCAAGGAAACAATTTCAGGTGAATGAAAAAAGTTGGGACAGGAAGACAAACCTCCCAAACTTTTGAAAGAAGATATGAGATGATTTTATAACATCCAAATAAGAAAAGTGCCTTCTTTAAAGAAAAGTATAACCTACTTCAAAAATATGATTTGTACTTATCAGAAAGTATGGCAAAGCATATCATAGACTGGGAAAATCTGCAAATTAATCCTAAAAGAATTACTGTCCAGAACCAGGAACTCTTTAAAAAAAACAGCTAAAACATAAAAGTGATCATATTAGTACACAACCTGATAAACCAACCTGCCTCAGACTTATGCTTGGAAGTCTATATTATAGTAAAGACAAACTATGTTCATTCCTGTTTATGATCAACTCTCTGTTTCTCAAGGATTGAGCTATGCCCCACCTGTAACCTTAACTACAAATGGTTCTGCATTGCCTGTTCCAGGAAGTGGCATCATGCCTTTGTTTCAGGAGCTTGTTATAATTACCTTGCAACCATGCCTTCTTTTCAAAAAGTTATGACCACCTTGTTACGTTTATGCTATGTTTCTGTAATCCTGCCTATTTGCCTGCCAAATCTTACATTTGGAAAACCCGTACCCCCAAGCTAAAAAAATTTTTTTTTCCTCATAGCCAATGCTGAACCCCATCTTTAGGGAGAGAGAGTCCATGTGTGCAATTTTTTTTAAATGGCCATGATTTGGATCTGTGGTCTTTCTCCTTACATCTTTGGAATTAACAAACCTTTTACAGAAGAATTGTCTGTAGACCCATGAAAGTCAATTTGTCATCAAGAGTAACAAGGGCTGAAGAGATGGCTCTGTTGGGAAAATGCTTTCTGAGCAAGCATGAACTGAGTTTGGATCTCCAGTGGCACACAGGAGCCAGACTCCATGATATACATCTATAAACCCAGAACCAAGGGAGCTGTAGATGGGCAGGTTCCTGGTGCTCACTGGCCAGACAATACAGCCAAACTGAGGAATTCAGATTCAATGAAAGAATCTGTCTCAAAACGCAAGATGGAGGAAAACACCCAACCTCTGAACTGTACACATCAGTGCTTGTAAACCTGCACACCTATGTGTACATACACATGAACATGTACATGCATGTACCATACACAAAATTAATTAATAATACCTTAATAATTAGGCTAAGCACTCATTAACAAAATGGGATAAACACAATTTACATGCTCCCAAATAGGCAAAAATGCCAAGGTCTGACCACGTCACATGTTGTACAGATGGCAAGCCAGGAGAACATATTGCTGGCTGAAATGAAAACTGGTACTTTGGAAGAGAATTTTTCACTTGCTTGTAAAATAGGACATATCACTTCTTCTAGTTATACATTCTTTACAGCATATGCCCGGGAGCGACTCTTGCTTGTTTTCACACAGAGACATGCACAGGAAAACTCACATCACTACAAGTTGTGGGACAATCTTTTTGTACGCTGTGAAGATGTGTCTCTTCCAAGACACCTTCTGATTGGTTTAATAAACAGCTTAAAGGCCAATAGCATGGCAAGAGAGGAGAGGAGGGACTTCTAGGCAGAGATAAGCTCTCTGGGAAGGAATCAGGGTTCTGGCATAATCGGTGAGTTATAAATAGATTCTAATTCATTAATGGTCCATAATTTGGTCATTTGAGAGAAGTGGTGTGTCTTAGTTAGGGCTTCTTTTGCTGTGAAGAGACACCATGACCACAGCAATGCTTATAAAGAAAACATTTAATGGAGGGTGGTTCTCTTACAATTTCAGAGATTCACTCCATTATCATCATGGTGGAGAGCATGGCAGCATGCAGGTAGATGCGGTGCTGGAGTAGTCGCTGAGAGTCCTACATCTTGCAGGTAACAAAAAGTCAAACGGAGATACTGGGCAGTATCTCGAGCATAGGAAATCTCAAAGCACACCCCTCAGTTGCACACTTTCTCTAACAAGGCCATACCCACTACAATCAATAGTGCCACCCCCTACGTGATTATGGGGCCAAATACATTCAAACTACCATACGGAGGGAGAACTTGTATCTTCTCTCTGGTCCCTTCCTCTTCACTCGGCTTCCCAGCTGCCAAGAGATGAGCAGCTCTGCTCTGACACCTGCTTCATTCACTCCATGATGCTTCAGCCTCACCAAGAGCCACAGTAATGAAGTCACCTGACCATGGACTAAGACCTCTGACCCCAGAAGTCAAATAAAACTCTTATTTTTCTCTAAGATATTTTGTCACAGTAACAGAAAGTGACCAGCACATTAGGGATGGTTAATGACAAACAGGCATGGACCACACCATCAAGGGATGCTTATACTAGTGAGCACAAGGAAGATAGTGTCAGTAACCATACAATGTGTACTTACAAACTAGAAGTCTACAGGAGAAAAATGCAGAAGACTGAGAGCTGGAGAGTATCCCACCTACTGCTGCATAAGTAAAAATTAAACCTTCAATATATTGTACCACTGAGGTGTCACCTCGTCACTTATCCCAAGATTGTGTGGCTGCAGAGTGAAATGAGGGACCGCCTATTAGTTATTTTTTCACCACCATGTTCGCCATTCCTGACAGAAACCATTGGAGAGAGATAACATTGAGGTGGGTGGCTCATAGTTTCAGAGGTTTTTCAGTCCATCGTGGTGCCTCAGAAGGCATGGACCAGCCAACCAGTTCATACGGGAGCCTACAGCAAGGCAGGAAGTAGGCGGAAATCACATGCCCCACTCAAGAAACTGTTGGAAGTGACCTACTTCCTTACCCCAGGCTCCACCTCCACAGCCTCCCTCCAAGTGGAGAACTGTTCAAAACGGAGACTGTGGGAGACATTTTAGATGTAAATCCAAACACAGCAGGTTGGAGCAGTGCTATCAAGACAAATGGGGGCAGAATGAGGTGGAAAGGCTGAAGTCAGAAGGCAGAAGCACTAAGGGGATCTCCACCCACTACTCAGAAGGAACAAAGAAGTTGTTCCGCTTAATAACTCAGTGGGTGGCATCTGTTGACACTCCGTCCACTGGACCCCTTAAGTGAGTAGCTGCCGTCTCTTCCTCAGCTTAGAAGTGGAGTGAACTGAACAGGTTCCTCACGATCTAGAGCTCCTGATTCCGCCCAGAAGTTGAGCCACTGTTTGGCACACAGCAAGGACCCTGTTAATGTTTATTGGGAGCAAAGAGAGAAAAGAAAGAATGAAGGAAAAAGAAAACAACAACAAAGGTATATGTACAGCCTTGTGCCAGCTTGGCCTGAGCCCCCTTTATTTCTCTCCTGGACCAGCAAATAGAACCCCAGTTTCTGCCCTTTCCCAACTCAGCCAGAGAAAATCCGTTAATGCAGCAGCCGGGTACCAATTATGTTTGATTCAGAGGTTTCTCAACCTAAGCACCTTTGCCACGTGGGTTAGCATTGTGGGAGAGAAGAGAGAATGACAGCCTTGCGCACTGTCGTGTTCAACCGCACCCCTGATATCTTCCCACCACAGCTCCATCATGCTCCACAGCGGTGACAAGGAAGCCTGTCAGCAAACAAGGCCATATACTCCTGAGGGGACAAAACCCCCCTTTGCCTACTCCAGGCAGGCATGCAATGTCTCCCCTCTTGCAGAGAGATAGTTCGTGTGAGTGTCCCTGCCTCTCTGGTGCCTCCCCTCTGCTGCCTCACCCACTCAGCTTCCTTCCTACTCACTGGCCTCTTCACCATTCCTCCCTCTCATGAGATGGCTCTCACTCTGAGCTGAGGACCCTGCTGCTCTGCCTCCCAGGATGGTCTACCCTAAGGTTTTCAAAGACCTCCTCCAGTTAACAACTTCATTGTTTTCTCTCAAATGTTACTTTCTTGGTGAAGCCAACTCAAGATACCTTTAAAGAAGTTAAAACCCCAGTGTGTTCATTTGATAGAACAGGCAGAGTGAAGCATCACACAGGCTAGGTGAGTTAATGCAGGGAACAGATTTTTTCATGGTCCTAGAGGTTAGAAGTCCAGAGATAAAGCACCCCTTACTCTACTGGGTATACAGGCATCTCTGGTTATCTGTCCCAATTTCCTCTTCTGTCAAGGATACTAATTATTTAGCCTAGTCACCTATAGTTTAAGGGTTCTCTGAGGTCTTGGGGTGTTAAGCTTGCACTCAAGAATTTTAGGGGATGTTATATTCAGCCCATGACACTCACCATCACCTGAATCATCAATGACCAATCCAACAATTTGAAGTTTTTACTTTTTATTCTGGATTTTGCTCTTTTTCTCTCCCAGTTCTCCACCAGAATGTCATGTTCCGTAAAGCTAGAGATTTTTGTCAATTTTATCCCCTGCTGCATTCACAGTGCCTGTGGGCACATGGCAAACACTGGTTATAATAGTTACAGGCAGGAGCAAGAGGCACTTTTCCACATTCCAGCTGCACCCTTGGGGAAATCCTTTTATTTCTGTATCCCTTAGCTCCCTTAGTCAGATGAGGGGATCAGGTTAGATAGCACAGAACAAGAATTCTGGTCTACTAGCATAACTTATCCTAGGTTCTCAAGAAAACTGTGTGAGGGAAAGTCTCCTTTCAGCTGCTTAGTCTAAGGGAGACACAATTCAGGGAGCGGCAAAGTGATAGAGAAAGAAGTGAGGTAAAAAAAAAAAAAAAGGCTGAGACGTGAGACCAGGGCACTGTGCAGACAAACTGGGCCCACTCCATTCAATGCCAGGCCACACCGAACATCCCCAGAAAGGCTGCACAGAAAGCACAGGCCTCGGAACGGCTCCCTCCAGCCTTGTACCTCCCATCAATTAGAAATGGCTCCAGGAGAGTTAATATCCTTGCAGCTTAATGGTCTCAGGCTTGCTTTGTTTTGCTTTTGTTTTTGAGAAAGAGTTATTCCTGGCTGAGCTGGGACTTGCTTTGTAAACCAGGCTGGCCTCAAACTCAGTGCTCTGAATAAAGGTCTGTGCCACAGCTGCAGGCTTTCAGCTTGCTTTTTAGGTGACCTGGAAGAGCCGGACCCTCAACCCTCTGGAGGAAGGTTTTGCCCCAATGCAGGAGCAGGCGGAGGAGCCTGCCTAGGTTGGCCCTAGGCTATAATGAACTAAGGAAAAATGGTTGAAAAGACTCTGTTGTTGCCTGTGGACTGGTAAGACCCTGGCCATTGCCTGGCCAAGAGTGTGTCCAAGACAGGATAAGTGAGGGAAGCTACTGGATGGCAGAAAACAGAAGTAGGAACAGGACTAGCCAGAAGGACTGGTAAATACCAACGGTCAAAGACAGGCTTAGTAGATCAGTAAAAACCTACCTGCACAGGGATGGGTCATGGGAGGCAGGGGAGCTGGATAGAATGGTGACCTTTGACAACCCTGACCTACAATCCTTGCCTGCTGAAACTGTTCTGGGTCAGACTCCAGGTGTGTGTAGCCTCAGACAGGCTGAAGGTACAGCTGGGGACCAATTTCATACAGGGAGCAGTGGGAGCCCAGCTTCCCCCCCTACCCCCCCTACCCCCCACCCCCCACCCCCCCCCGCTGTTCAGTCTCCCTCCAGCTCATCACTTGGCATACTTTTCCTCAACCCCCACCCCTCCCAAAGCTATCTCCTCAGCTGGGGAGCCTACCACCACTCCCCTTCTGGAGGGTGTGTTTTTCTCCTGTGTAGGCTGCCATTTTGGGTTATGCTTCCTCTACAAGGCAAATCCCTCCCTCCCTCCAGAGTGATGAGACACTGGCAGAGCCAACTGCCCAATGTCTCCTGGGAGGTAGTGCTGGAGGCTCACCACATGTAAGCGTGAGGAGGGGTGTCTGTGGAGCTGTGATGGGGTGAGACTCGCTGCTGGCTGCCTGCAGAGGCAGCAGGAGGCTGATTATAGGGCTAGGTCCCTGGGCCCTGGCTGTGGGTGCAAGAAGCCGCCTATGACGCTTAGCTGTCAAGATGGGGGTGCTGGTTGCCCTGGTGACTGGGCTGGGAAGTGGGCTGGCTTTGTAGGCACAAATGCTGAGAAGAAAATATAATAAGCACCAGCTAGAGTCTCCCCCGCCCCTTTCATTTCTTTTTATTGATTGGAGCATCATTTGGAGGGAGCCTTGCCATTGTAAATGAAGAATGACCTTCTCCATTTGGACAACCCCCCCACACCCCATGTTTTGTAACTCTCTGTGAAAACGCCACTCTCCTTTTGAGGCCACTGAGCTACTGTAACTAGTTAACCCTACAACAAGGACAGGTCACTTGCCTTCCCTAAGCCACACTAGGATGAGGTAGTCTTCAAACTCCTTGTTCAATTCCTGGGTCCCACCTTCCGACAGTGACTCAGCCAGAGGCCTCAAACTGGGAATCCACATTTTAGTCTTTTTATCCACTGCACCCCCAGGTACGCTGTCCATGCTTTTCTGAACCACAGTTATCGGGCACAGAAAGCTATGATTTTGGGATCAGTTAAGACAGATGTTCTGTCATCCACAGGAGCCTGGTACTGTTTAAGATGACCAGTCTCACAGAAATAAAGTCACATGCCCAGCACAGTGCCTTTGCACACACCAGGCTTCTGGCTTACTTAGTCTTTGTGAACCCACAGTGGCTCTACTAGCCCTCTCCCTTACCCCATCTGCTTGCTGCAGCCAAATCTCATATCTAGGGAAATGATGTGCGCTTAGCAGCCAGCAGAGTCATCAGGTTGGCAGGCAGGCAGCAGAGGAGGCAGCTCTAACAGCTGGGCTCCACACCAGAACTCCAGCTCTCTGTAAGCTGTTACCATGGTGAGCAGAGCCACAACAACCTGTGGGGAGGTTGGGGCATAAACCTTCCTCCACCATCAGAGAGCTATAAAAAGTCATTTCACAGAATACAAAGAGGTTAAGAGCTCCCTACCTACATTTCAGCCACCATTCCAGCCATCATTGGGATACACTGGGGACAAGGACTTAGCTGAATCTTTCTGGGAAGTCCCAGGGCCTGACACAGTGCCTGACATACATCAGGCATTCAGTAAATACTGGCTGAGTAGATCAATCAAATGCAATCTGCTTCTACTGAACCTCTTAATCCAGAGTGAGTTTCATTTCAAAGAAAGAAAGAATGTAATTAGGACTCTGTTATGATTTGCATATGAAATGCCCCTCCCCAAAAAGGATCATGTGTTGAAGGCTTGGTCCCCACTGAAACGATCAGAGATGGGGTTTTGAGGAGGTGATTCAGACCATGGGGACACTGGCTGCACAGTGGACTCATCCATCGGTGAGTTCATAATCTGACAGCATTATTGAGAAGTGGTAGAAACAAGGAAGGGGAATCCAGTTAGATGTAGATCTTTATAGGCATGCTCTTGAATGACCTACCTTCTTTCCAGTTCCTTCTCTGTCCTTTCTACTTCCTGGCTGCCATGAGGTGAGCACCTTTGCACTACTGTGCTCTGTTGCCATGAAAACTCTACCATGGTACCTCAGGACTGAAACAACAAATCAGTCATCATGGAAGTCTCTGAGGCTGTACTGTGGTCCCAGATAGACATGCCCTTCCTTACATTGAAAACTTATAGTGTTTCTAGGGATGTTTCCCCTTTTGCCTGTCTCCTTTGGAAAGATGGATTTTATCCACTTAATACTGGGCTCTCTAGGAAAGCTCGAGGCATGCAGCCACAACCTACTAGTCAGGCCCCAAACTTTTAAAGCAGCTTTGCCTCCATAAATTTGTTCAAGTGAACCTCTGCGGACCAGAATAGTTATTAATACATCAGACTCACTATGATCAAAGAGTTAATTGTTATGTTATGATTTGATAATTGCATTTACCCAGTGAAGCTGGTGGATGGTGATAGATGGGGCCACACGCGGGCTTGGTGGAAGGTGGTGGCGGGGCAAGAGACACTTTAGACTGGGTCTACATAGAAAGATTTTATTATTATGAAGAGGAAAAGAGGGAGACGAGGGGAAGGGATTGGGGTGTGCCCTCTAGCAGAGTGGGGGAAGGGGGGAAAGGAAGGGCAAGAGAGAGAGTCAGCAGCTGTGGGGATCCTTCTTAAGTGGACCTTGGCATCAGAACTCAGGAAGGGGCCAGGACAATTGCCATTGGCTAGGTGTGGCTTCAGGGGCTAAGACAGAATCCTAACATAAATATTTCCCTTGCAAGGGCTTCCTTCCTCCACATAAATTTTTCACATTTCATCCATCTCTATCTCGCCCTCTCTAAAGGACTCCTCTAAGTCCCTCACCCCTTAAAAAGTAACCAAATTGGTAGAACTCAAATCCGCTCCGCAGTGCAACTGGTCAACTAACCTCATCTGAGACAATTAAAGCTCTTGGCTCAGATCATTTTAAAATTTTATTCAAAGAATGATTATGTCTGTTGTTGGATATTAGTTCATAGGCCTGTCCTTGAGAAGCGGCACTGGGGCCAGATGTGGTGGTATGTACACCTTTAACCCCGGCTCAGGAATTATAGACATGGCCAGACATCCCTACGAGTTTAATACTAGCCTGAGATACATAGTGAGTTCTGTATAAACTGATGAACTTGCTGCTCTGTGGTATGGTTAAGGGGGAGGTTTTTATTGTAGATGTGAAAGAGAACATCCAGAGGCATCGGGAAGAGTCCAGAACAGGGAGAGAAAGAAGTAGATGGCCAGCAGACAGGACATGGCTAGGGATGTCTGCCAGAGAGAGGGGACCAGAGGCAACAGAGACTAGAGAACTCACAGTAAGAGAAGCAGGAGCTGAGCATAGCGTCTATAGGGGGTTAGAAGAAAGTGAGGTCTAGGGGGAGTCTGGAGTAGAAGAGGGGGTGAGAGGAGAGGCTAGCCTGGATTTTGGAAAGTATAACAGAGACTTGTGAGGCAGAGGGAGCCTGGAGGCCAGCCTGGGCTCTGATACACTGCTAGGTGTCACAGGTAGCCATTTGCCCCTTTCCCTGCCTTTGGTAGACAGGAACCAGCTTCACAAGTTCCCGAGGAATGCTAGCTTTTATGTGGCCTCCAGAAATCCTCCTAACTTCCAGATTGAGCTCATTTCTAGACATTTGGACTGCCTTTTGGAGTTTGGGGAACTGACGTTTCTTTTGGACCTGACAAGTTCCAGGCTAGACAGGACTACATAGAGAGACCCTATCTCGATGACAACAGCAGCAGGTGGAAGGGTGGGGGAGTGTTAATTGGTTCATTAATCAGGCCAGACCAGAATACAAGGACATACTTGGGCTAAAAAATGCTCTGAGCTTGACTTTCTGCTGTGAGGATCCTGCTGTTCTCAATAATTTCAATGCTGAGGCCATGTTTTGAAAATGGGCCTATTCAGACTGGAGCATTTAGAACAAGTGAAGGAGTCCTGTGTGTGTTCCAGACACACACCTCAAGGACACCTGAGGTGGGGAGAGTTGTCACAAATACCATGAGACCACCTGGGAGATATGGGCTGGAATATTTACTAGCTTGTTTTGTTTTCTTATTTATTCAGTGTGTGTGTATCGTGTTCTGTATGTGTATGCATGTTCACATGTATAGAGATGCAACTGTGTGTGCATCTAGAAGTTAGAGGCTAATTAATGTTCAGTATCTTCTTAGATCTCTCTCCACTTTATATGTTGAGAGAGAGCCTCTGACTTGAGCCCAGAGCTGACTGGTTCCAATATTCTAGCTAGCCTGCTAGCTATAGGGATTACATGTATGTACCTTGCCCCCCGCCCCACTACCACACACACAGGCTGGGACTACAGGCTGTTCTCATACTTAGGCAACAAGCATTTTATCAGCCAAACCATCATACAGGCTAGAGGGAGGGCTCATCAGGTGAAACCCACCTTCCCAACACGTCTTAAAACACCTCAGAAGCAAACCTAGGTGAGCAAGGATCCCATTCAGCACGGGAGGCACTGAGCCAGAATGTGAATGCCCCTACACTTTCTCAGCATGCCTCAGGGAGGCTCCCTGAGAGCTGATGCTATCACAGCATTTGTCTTGGCATAAGGTACCAGAGGCCACCTGTTTCACTGCGCCACTCACTAAGGCTCATGCCTGACTCACGGCGACTCACTGCTTCGTGACTTCTCCTCATGTCACTACAGTAATTACAGAGAACAATAATTCATACAATGAGAACTTATAATTCTCTAGCAACAGGCAAAAGTAGTGCCATTTACAAAAAAATAAATCTCCTGAGCATCAAGTAGCGGAAGCCATCCTTTTCTGCCTTGGTCTGTATGGCAGGCATATAAAGTGGTTGTGAATGGAATGGGGATCTTTAATTCACCTCACTCATTCGTTCATCACACACTACCGGATCCCCAGTGACCTGGCAGGCAGTGTGGACACTACAGCTACAATCTACTACAATCTAGCTTCATTTCTTCCCACATCCTCACCCGGAAGTAAGGACTGCCAGAACAGTAGCCATTCTGTGCTGGGCTTTAAGATAGTGGAGACAGCCAGGAATACCATCTTTGAGGGGTCCCAGTGCAAACTACAAACCAAAAACCTCAGACAGACCCCACACTTGGGACAGAGTGGGCCGATCTGGGGTTAAGGAAGAATTGAGATCACACGGGAAAAAGGAAAGAAGCTGTCTTTTGTGAGTTAATAATGTGAAAAGTGTACTGTTGTAATAGGGTTCTACCTCCCTATAAACAATTTTTAGCCAAATATATGAGCTAATCCAAAGACAATTTATACTAACATAAATACTTGTATATTGATACAAATATAAAATCATTTCGTATATTTGATTGAGATAATTTATATATTAATACAAATTTAAATCTAAAATTGTTTTATATGTCCAAAACAACTTATACATTAATATAAAATTAAATCTATGAATACTATATAAAATTAAATCTTTACTATATTTTATATATGCTTCTACCTTTGTTTAAAACATTTACACATTATTGTCATATCCACTATATAATTGCTACCTCCATTTAACTATACTAAACATAATATATAATTACACTAGTTATGATATATACACAAAATGTTTTTAAATACCTCCATTTAAATAATATATATATGTCTAAAATACTGTTACCATTTTATACTATATATATATATGTATACCTCTGGATAATGTTTGATAGTCATACTAAAAGTCATTATTCAAAAATTATACATCCCTTTATAAATAACCTAATTTTACAATACAAGTTCCAATCCTTAAGATAATAAAAACTACAGTGAACATTACTTAAGTTGCCATGTCACAGTCATCCCAAATACAAGTTAAAATATCATAAATAAACAAGAGTCTTCAACCATTTCATAGACCCAAAAATATAACATTTAACATTTGCTATTCAAAATTCAGCCATAAGAGACACAATGACTCCTGGTGTCACTGTTCTTTTCCAGGATAGTGTTAAATATCAAGGACACTCCTTTGGAGTTTGTCCTTTTGACAAAAAAAAAAAATGGCCAATTAAATAGAAAACTGCCCTTACCTCGATTGCTAACAATACACACACAATATCCAGTCTAAATAAACAAAATAACAAATAAAAACTAACAAAACCTGCCAAAACAAGAAAAAAACAGCCCTTCCAAAAATGCCCTGCTTATAAAAAGATCTGTCAAATGTCATAAGCTTATAGCCAAAACAATAAAGGCTCCAACAACACAAAAACCAGAGATAATTGTCCAAATAACTGTTGCTATCCTCTCCAAAAGTTTAAAAACTACTACTCTCATATACTTCTAACTTTCAGATAATATATTTTCCTTCTCAAATCTTAAAAAAATTAAAAATAGATATTTAAAGTTACTATCCTATCATCCCTTAACAAAAAAACATTCAAATGTTAACTTTTCACTATCCCAAATAAACAATTTTAAAATAATTTATACACCCCACCATCTACCAGTGTTCTAAAAATGTATGATGTACTTTATATGTGTTAAGCTTTATAGTTTGCGCCTTATCCTCTCCCTGATATCACCTCATAATAATCCCTATTATATATAGTCTTAGTTTAAAACCTTCTTAGTTAAACAACAACAACAAAAAAGATGTGGTGAGATTCAAGTGTTAACTGATAAGTTTAAAAGGCAGAGGCCCAGGTGCCTAAAGGGGGTGTAGCCAGCCCTGTTCAAAAGGGGCTGCTGGGATCTTGAGCCCCCCCCCCATTTTGTGCCTTCCTTCCTGAGAGATTGAATCAACATCCATCGCTTAGACCATCTAATCGCTCAAGTATCTTCCTAAGGTATATCCTGTTATCCTGAGTGTTAAATTACTTTCCAATAAATATTAATCCTATATTTAATATATTACAAAAAAAATGTATTGCGATAGTGTACAATCTTTAATGCGTGCATTCAAGTGGAAACCAGAAGTCAACCTTGGGTGGGTGCCACCTTTAAGAACTCCATGCTCTTCTTTGAGACACATTTCTCATTGGCCTGGAGTTCATCAATTCAGTGTGATTGGCTGGCCAAGAAGCCCCAGGGGTCTACTTGTCTCCGTCTCCTATCCAGTGCTGAGATTATAGGCATATGTCACTACATCTGGCTTTAAATATATTTTTGTTTTGAATTATGAGTGTGTGGGAGTGAGTGTGGGGGCAGGCTATGGTATGTGCCAATAGATGCAGGTACTTACAGAGCTAGAGTTACAGATGGCTGTGTGTCACCCAGTGTAGGCTCTGTCCCCTATAACAGCAGTTCGGACTCTTAACACTGAGGCACCCCTCCAGTCCCACACAACTCCCTATTTTAATTGTGGGTTTTAGAACGCAAAGCCAGGTCCTCATGCTGGCACTTCCCATGCCCAAATATGCTTTTTAATATGATAATCTGAGGGGCTCTAGGGACACTGCTTGGACCAGGTAGCCATCCATCAAATACAGCGCTGCCCAATTATGACCTTGGGCACCTACCTTCTCCTCTCTACTGCAGGAGGTTAAATAAAAATAAAATACCACTCAAACAACAGAAAACTGGAGGGACTGATGGATTTAGCAGCTCAGGTCGACCCTAAGCTCTTCTAAGCAACCATAGAATAATTGCTATGAGCCCAGCACAGTGTAGATGTCAAACATGTTCAGATGACACTAGCTGCTTATAAAATGAGCTCTGGCCTACGGAGCAGTTTCAGGACTACCGCCTCTCCCACTCTACCGGCCAACTTGTCTGCAGAGAGTTCTGGAGAAACGGCTCCATGCCAAACTGAGTGGCTTTCTACCTCTAGCAGCGACTAGACATATGCACAACCTGGACCAAACACAACCTGCTTTACGCAGCTTCTTGTTCGTTGCTAAGTAACCACTACTAGCTGGTGTGAGTGTGTGACCACTGTGTGACTTCAGTTTATTGCACCAGTTTAATTGCATGACTTACCACGGGGGAACGGGATAGAAGGGGCTGTGTTTTTCATCACTTACAGTGTCCGTGAAGAACATTTTCTGGGAGGAGATGAAAGCAAGGAGGGGCAAGGAAGACCTGAGAACGTGAGGGAGGAAGCATGATCTCCACACAGCAATCCACAGAGGCCTCCTTGAGGTCATGGGAACAGCCAGCAGTCAAGCACTTTCTTCCCTCTCCCTTTAAACAATGTTTACCTATAGATCAAGCATGGGCATCTAGCCCTTAAAACCATGAATAACATGGACCAGAAGAGTGAGGGGCTAATAGTCAACTCAAACCTTGCCCCAGTCCTAAGGGACACAAAGGCCACTAGCAATATGGTGGCAGTCTTCCCTTTCAAGATCAAGAGAGGCAAAAGTAACTGGAATTTTCTTGTAGTCATTCTGTCACACATTCACCATGTCCCTAAGGCCAGAGTCTGTGAAACTCTTGGTGTGTGAAGTTTCCCAGAATCCCATAGTCACTCATGAACCTATCACTTCTCTTAGGAAAGCAAACAGTCTCTACATAACTACAAATTATCCACTACCACCCAGCTTTAATGGGCTATGACTGAAGGAAAGGTGACGTGTGTGCAGGCAGGGAACATGGCACAGCTGGCAAAGCATTTGCTCACTTGTATGAGGGGCTGAGTTCAGCTCCCCAGAACCCATGTAAAAATCTGGGCATGATGGTGCATGCCTAGAATCCCAGTGATGGAGAAATGGGAAGTAGAGACAAGGAAGAATCCAAAGCTCATGGGGCAGACATCCTCACCTACTAGTGACATTCCAGACCAATTAAAGCCCTATCTCAAACAAAAGATAGAAAGTGTCATCCTCCTGACCTCCACATATGTGTCATGCATGTACATGTACACCTGAAGTGCCCCCCCACTCCTATGAAGTTGCATTGAACTTAAGGCATACATCGTGTTTTGCTCTACATTCTGAAATGATTAGCACATTCAAGCTATTTAACACATTTGTTGCCTCTTCTATGTGTGTGATGACATCACACCTATTCCCTTAGCACATTGCATCGATGAAATTAACGCATTATTAATAAGCATAGTCACTTTGCTGTTCTCCAGAACCCAATCATTGCAGAGCTGTAGTAGTCCTGTGCCCTGTGCCCTTGGAGTAATGTCTCCCCACTCTTCACCTCTGTTCCTTAGTGATGATCCCTTACACTCTGTTCTGTGACTTTGATCTTTTCCAGTCCCACTTCAACACCAAAGTCATATCTCCTGTGTTAGTCAATCTTCTCACTGCTGTTAGAAAAACATGTAATGGAAGGAGAAGACAAAGCCCTATCATAACAAGAGTGGCACTGCAGCTGACCGCATTACATCTACAACCAGGAAGCAGAGAGTGAACACGGGTATGACATGAGGCTATACTTTAAGGCCTTCCCCCAATGGTCCACTTCTCCCATAAAGCTCCACCTCCTGGAAGTTTTGCAGCCTTCCAAAACAGAATCACCATCTGGGAATTAAGTGTTCAAACACACGAGCCTGCGGAGAACCACATTCAAAATAATAACACTCTGTTTTACTAAACAATTTTGTTTTAACACATTGATCCCAGGGATGTTGATGAGTATCAACAAGCAGGCCTGTGGGTTAGACTTTCCATTAGATACCTAATTCTGAGTAAGGTAGAAGGATCCCTGATGAGGTGATGTTCTAGGATCTGCAACTATGATTTCTCCACTTGACAGCGCAGGATTGGTTGGTGTCAGTGGCCTTTGCTTCTTCTCTGTGGGGAATGCAGTGACTCCTGCAGGCCAAACATGTATTAATAATCGCCAGCTCCTGTCCCACGCATCTCAAGTACCTGCTTACCAGCTCAGCAATTCATTCCACCTTCCTCCTGCTCCCCATTCATCAATTCCCGATCTCCTTGGAAGAGTGTAAATATAATTCAACAGTTTCATTAAATCAAAAGCAAACACCACACCAAAATTGTTTTCCAGGCTCGCGCCTTGTCTCAGTGGAGGAGATCCTCTGCTGTTCTCGGTCTAAACTGGTGAACACACATGACACATACACACACACACACATACACACACATATACACATACACACACATACTCACACATACACGTACACACACATACACATACATACACACACACACACACACATACTCACAGAGACAGGGTCGGGGTTAGCCACACACACATACACACACATACCCACACACACATACACACACATACCCACACACACATACTCACACATACACACACACACACATACTCACAGAGACAGGGTCGGGCTTAGCCACACACACATACACACACATACCCACACACACACATACACATACATACATACACACACACACATACTCACAGAGACAGAGTCAGGGTTAGCCACACACACATACCCACACACACATACCCACACACACATACTCACACATACACGTACACACACATACATACACACACACACACACACACACACATACTCACAGAGACAGGGTCAGGGTTAGCTATGAGCATTAATTTCCCAGGTAAGTAATAGCAGTCTCCATTAAACGTATTAAGTCAGAGACGGGAGCAAACACACAGCCCCCACTTGTATGTTAGCTGTTTTCATGTGTACCCGATGCTACAGAGAAAATTTAGACAACACTGGTATCCACAAGCAACCTGTCTTGAGATATTCTCTTAACCCCGTGATTCTCAGAGCCTAATTTGCATGGTACACTGTGTACCTTGGATTTCAATTTTCCTTAATTGCTGTCATTATTTTTCCATTCAAGAACTTAAGCTGATACCGAACTCTAACAGAAGATAATCTAAAGTCTCTCCCTATATGGCAAAGTCCCTCCCAGACTTAGCCTGTCTCCTGCTGGCTGCTAGTAACCAGACTATTCCTGACATTTGCTTTGTGGAGCCGTTCCATAAAAGAGCTCCACCCACCCCAGATCTGTCAATGGTCACCAAAGCTGGTCCCTCAAGGGCAGTGCTATGAGCATTAATTTCCCTCAGTCTCTCACACCCTCACTCTACTTCTCCTCAGCGATTTGCGTGGTCCCACCCCGAGTCTTGAGCAAGCCCCCATTTTAGGTATTTGTTTCCAACCTGAACAGCAATACAGGAGGGAAGCTTGTTGCATTTGGAACTGAGGCCTGACTTTGCCACCTCCTAACCCTGTGATGTTGGTGAAGTTCTTTTATTTCTCTGGGCCTCAGTTTCCTCATCTAGAAGAAGGAGGTAACAATTCCTATCTTGCAAGAGTGTGGTGATTAATATAGGGAATGGACACAGATGCCCCTGGCATGTACGTAGGGAACTCAGTGATGATGGCTCATGACCTCTGCCTGTTCTTTCCTGGACTTCTCCAAGATACTAAAGCTAGCTAGCTGCTGCTGCAGAGTCAAGGATTTCCTTCTTCCTCCTCTGCCCAGTCCTGTCTGAACATGCAAGCCCTCCCCATCACACCCCCTCCCAAGCCTCCCTCCAGCTAGACACACAATGCCACAAGCTACTGTTGGGTCCTGCAATTCATTGTTCCTTTTGTTCCGGGGTGATGTTTGCTCCTCCCCTGTGCCCCATCTGGGCATTTCTTATATATGCATTCTTTGCTAACCATTTTACCCACAGGACCCAGCTAGAAACCACCTGCCCCTGCAAGCCTTCCCTGATCCTTGCAGCAAAAGCTGCCTTGCATGCCTTCGGTCCTCACTCTGTATTCACACTCAGGTCTCAACCTTGTTTGGTGACCTGTGAACAGCCTTGGAGTTCATTCATGGTGGGCAAGCAACTGAAGAAGAGCTGGTTATTAACCCCCTCCACCCGTCAGGCTGTACCCTCAACAGATCCCAGACCCCTGCGTGATGTCTGCTCCCTGGCCTCAAAAGAGAAAAACTGACAAGAGGCTGGAGGGAGGGGATGGTGTCGTCAGAACATTGCCCCACCCCCACCCCCACCCCCATGCCTTCTCCGTCAGAGTCTGTGGCTGAGGCAGTCCTTAGTCAGAGACTCCACCCTCAGAGCCCGCTCAGGCTGCCTGATATCCTGAAGGACTAATAGCTCTGTGGCTTCCCTGCACCTGATTTCACTGCTATGAACGTTCTTTTCATCAAATTCACCTGAAATCTCCCGATGTCTACGTAACAAAGCTTTACGTTTCTAAACTGATGGGTCCCTCAGGATCTCAGAGATCCTTCTAGGTGTATTTTTTAAAAGCCATTTTAAGTAGTTATAATGACACTTCTAGACAGTGTCATTAATATGAATAGTAAAACATTTGAAACTATTAAATATTTATCCTCAAGCTTCCCAAAGAATATATTGGGGTACCCTGAGACCCACAGATGCACTGGCTCTCTGACCACACAGTGCCTAAAAGCAAAAGCAAATAAAAAGGGCCCTGTGTAGTTGGATTTTGTTTTGTGTTTTACTCTTTGGGGGTCGTCCACCCAGCTCCCAAATAAACACAGAGACTTATTCTTACTTATGAACACCCGACCTTAGCTTGGCTTGTTTCTAGCCAGCTTTTCTAACTTGAATTATCCTATTTCTCTCTATGTTTAGCCTCTGGGCTTTTTACCTGTCTTTATTCTATGTGTCTTTCTTTCCTTCTTACTCCTTGGCTGGCTGTGTGGCTAGGTGGCTGGGTTGTTGGGTGGCTGAGTTGTTGGGTGGCTGTGTGGCTGTGTGGCTGTGTCGCTGTGTGGGTGAGTGGGTGAGTGGCTGGGTGGCTGAGTGGCTGTATGGCTGTGAGGTTGTGAGGCTGTGTGGATGGATGGCTGTGAGGTTGTGAGGCTGTGTGGCTGTGTGGCTGGGTGGCTGGGTGGATGGGTGGCTGTGTGGCTGGGTGGCTGGATGGCTGTGAGACTGTATGGCTGGGGAGCTAGGTGGCTGGGTGGCTATATGGCTGGGTGGCTAGGTGGCTAGGTGGCTGGGTGGCTGTGTGGCTGTGTGGCTGTGTGGCTGTGTGGCTGTGTGGTTGTATGCCTGGCCCCTTCCACCCTCCTCTCCTCCTTTTCTTATTCCTCCTTTTTTTTTTTTTATTCTTTCTGCCTGGCAACCCCACCCATTTCTGTCTCCTTCCTAGCTATCAGCTATTCAGGTGATTTAGACAGGCAAATTAACACAGCTTGAGAGTTAAACAAATTCAACACAAAAGAAAAAATGCAACACATCTTTGCATCATTAGACAAATGTTCCACAGTGTGAACAAATATAACACATCTTAACCTTATATCCCATAACAGCCATGGGCAAAAGGTGACTGGAAGGACATTGTAAAGACCCTGATCTGAAGGTTTGGCTGTCACAGCAGGGGCAGGCATCCCTGTGTCTTCTATGTCCTCTTCAGAGCCACAGTGCCCTCCTAAGGGCCCTGAGCAGAGAAAGAAGGTTTAGTTACTCTAACAGCAGTGATAGATAATGTGGGAGGCAGTCTTACCACACAAACAACAGTCAGCCAGGCCCAGTCCTTGACAGTGGCAATTCCAAGTCAGGTTTCACTTGCTTTATTATATTTTATTTTTTATCACATTTATTTATTGTGCACAGTGTGACATACATACACGTTGTGACAGGATGAGCCAGTGCCAAGGTTCCTCCATCTTCTATTTTTGCTGAGGCCATTTGGGTTTAACTAGAATTTGATCTCTTTGATGAAGGATCCTGTGGAAAACTACCTTACTCTATTCAAGGAACCCCAGGTCAGGATGTTCTGGCTAGCTTATCCCAACTTCTGTGAAACTGCTTGCTTGTGCAAACCCACCCCTTCAGCTGCAGAGCAAGATATCAGGATGTGGGGTTTGCCTTTAAAAGCCTCTTGGTTAAATGTTCAGAGCTACACTTAGGTCCTGAATGCCTGAATATAGTCCCAGCCGGAAAAAAGATGATTAATTGGCAATAAACTGTGTCTGAGTGGTCATCTCTGATGGATTCCCTGTAACAACATTTGGAGATCAGAGGGTAATTTTCAAAAGTTGGTTTTCTTCTTCTGCCATGAGGGTCCCAGGGATCAAACTCAAGTCAGGCTTGGCAGCAATCACCTTTACCCACTAAGCCATTTCACTGGCCCTTGATTTGATTTTAATAATTTATTTTTATTTTGTGTACATTAGTGTTGTGTGCATTATGTGCACACATGTCTCTGTGTGGGTTTTGAAACCCCTGGAACTGGAGTTTAAAACACTTTTGAGCTGCCATGTGGGTCCTGGGAATTGAACCTGGGTCCTCTGGAAGAGCAGCTAGTGCTCTTAACCTCTGAGCCATCTCTCCAGATCCCCTTGATTTGATTTGGTTTTAAACATAGAAATGAGGTACACAGTTTCAGAAAAGAAACTCACTAAGAGGTACAAAGTATATAAGTTGAGAGACATCAAAAATAGTTTTCAGTTGGTAAAACAAGTTAGACAGAAAGTAAATTAGGCACGATTCTTTGGACTCACCAAAATAGGATAAATAATAGAACACATTTTTTTAATTTTTAATTGTTTCTGGACTGGACGTTACTGATGTAATTATTGCTTGTATATATTGAATATAGCTATTGTACCTATTGTATATAATTTTTCTTATATTAGTTATACCCTCCTTTTTATTTTTGATACAAAAGGGGATATGTGATGATATAGTGTATATTTAATAAAAATAGTCCGGAATATCAGAGGACAGAGTCATTCACAGAAGCCAAACTATGAAGTAGTGACCCACACTTTTAATCCCATCACCCAGGAGGCAGAGATCCTTCTGTACCCCAGTGAATTCAAGGTCTAACAGCCAGGCAGTGGTAGCTCACACCTTTAATCCTAGCTCTAGGAATGTTGCTGATAGCTGGGTGGAGAGAGAAAGGGGAGGAGTCAGTTTCCCGGGCCACTTCCCTGGTTGACTCAGAAGAGGTTTGGAGTCAGCGTATCCCTGAAGACAGGCCTGAGAAGTTGGCTGGGTAAAAAATGGCTGTGTTTTGTTTCTCTATCTCTCTGATATTTCAGCTTTTCCTCATTATCTGGCTCCCAGTTGTTAGTTATAATATCAAATAGAATTGATATAATATGGTATTATATCATACCAGATGCGTCTGAGTATTTTCTCTGTCTATGTGCTTGTGTACCACATACATGTGTGCCTGCTGAGGACAGAAGAGGGTTGGATCCCCTGAATCAGAATTACAGACAGTTGTCATCCACCACGTAGGTGATGAGACTTGAACCCAGTTCTCTACAGGAGCAGCCTGGACTCTTAACCTCAGAGCCATCCCTCCCGCCCTGAGGCACTTCTTAACTTTTTTTCTTTTAATGACATGGTCTCCTTTGTCCCAGATTGGTTTTCAATGTGTTAGAAAAATGAGGATGTCCTTGAACTTCTGATCTTGTCTTCACCTTCTAAATTCTGGAATCACAGTCTTGTGCCACCACTCTGGATTTTATACAGTACTGGGGATTAAACCCAGGGCTCCAAACACTAGACAAGAGCTCTAGCAACTGATTTATATCTCCAGCCCCACATCTTTGTCCTTGTTTTGCAAGTGTCTATGTGTGTGTATCTGACTCTCCTGGAACTAACTCTGTAGATCAGGCTGGACTTGAACTCACAGAAATCTGCCTAGCCAGCCTCCGAGTCCTGGGATTAACCATGTGCACTGCGGCCCCATCACCAGCTCCGCCACTCACTCCCCCCCCCCAAACATCTAGCCTAGGCTGGCCTCAAAACCCTTGATCCTCCTGCCTCCACCTCCTTCAGCAAATCCTTCCAGTTGGCGTCACCAGAAGTGGCTAGCCCCACTTCCTGAAATTCATTGTTTAGCAGATACTGGTCATTGCTGCCCATAATCTTACAGGAAAGACAATGGTTATGCAATACAAAGTTTCTCGGTATCTTTTGCAGTTTTTACAGAAGAGCAAAATTTCCTGGCCACACTGCAATGTAGGGAAAACTCAGGCCCCACAGAAGGACGCAGAATCCCAGGGACAAGGGATACCTAAGCTCCTTAGGTTGTGCAGAGCCAGTGAGACTAGGCCATTGGTGGCCTTGGACTCGGCTGTCTGAGGACTTTGATGGGGAAGCTATGGAAGAAATTTTTCACAATGAAATATAGAGTGCTATTATTATCAAAAAAGAAAACACCCTCCCAGCCAGTAAGTGAGCTCAGCAAGTAAGGAAGCAAATAGCCTGGTTTAAAAAAAAAAAAAATAGCCAATGCCAAGTCCAGGACCAGACTTATAGACAGGAAGGAATCAACCAGTTTATCAGACTGAGAATAAGAACTGAAAGGGAAAATACCCTGGATTCACAGTCCATCCCTTCATCCCTTCATCCAACCAGCAAACATCTCCTGAGGCAGACAGATAAAAATGGCAGGTCAATAGGGGCCTAAGAAAGAATGTGTCATGCACAGGGATGGAGAGGGAAGCCAGCCTGTTGGAATGTGCTTCCCCCAGCCGCGGGCCATATCCAGGATTTGACCTGCCTTAAGTCAGATAAGATCTGGTCCATGAGAAGATACAGAGGTAAAGCAGAAATGACCTAAGAAATAACCGTGACTTCATGGCTAGCCATAACAAGCAGGGAAGCCCGGGACCAGCATCATTGGCCTTGGTGCTAGCACCTCCATCCCTGGGCCTCTGTCCCCCAGCTAGCCTGCCAGAAGTCCAACCTTCCAACCTAGTCAGTCTCAGCTGCCTGAGGGCTCAGCTGTCACTTAGTGTTTCTTTCTTCTTTTCTTCTCTGAGATCTGAACCCCTGAGTGTATAATATTTTGTCAAAGGCTAGAAGGCTTTGACCACAGAGAAAAGCCCAAGTCCTGTCCAATTGCAAATGTAGAAATTGAACCCCTGGCCTCTTCTGACCATGCTCAGTGCCCTTGGCACAGCCCGCAGTTCCCCTACAAGGAGCCTGTCATTTCTTCCGTCACAGACCTTTTGGCAGAACTCAGCAGCCTCTATTCTTTCAGCGTATCATTTATCTGGCCCATTTCCACTGCCAAGGACAGCTCTCAGAGTGCATTTGATCCGGCCCAGGAAAACAGTTGAAGCTTCGCCCTCTAGGATGTAGGTGTTCGCCACCTCCAGCCCTTCCCAACTTCTCTAAAGGTTCTTTTTTTTTTTTTTTTTTTTTTTTTTTTTTTTTTTTTTTTTTTTTTTTTTTTTTAATGAGGTGTCTCACTAGGCCAGGAACAATGGGACCTCAGAATAACAGAACAATTGTCACAGTCTCAAGGCTGCTTCTCAGCAGTAGGGTTCAGATGATTTTTAAACACACGAAATGGTTTGCAACAGCTACAGAATCTTGTCTGGCAGTTTGCGGCCAACACTTATGTATCTTTGCAGGAGAGCAGTGTGATGAGCCAAGCCTCAAAACATGGAATCATTTGCTGGTGCTCTCTCCTGAACGCTGCTTGCTCACCAGGGGGCTTCAGCTATAGCGTGTCAACTCTCTGGACTTTGGCCAACTAGCCTATAAAATACCAATGTGACTAGGGATATGGCTCAGTTGGTAAAGTGCTTGCCTAGTGTGCATAAAACTCTGGGCCTCAGCCCCAGAACTGTATAAACTGGGCCTGGTGGCCTACACCTGCTACATTAGTGCTCTGGAGGAGGAGGCGGAAAGATCTGAGTTCAAGGTCATCCTCAGCTACATAGCAAGTTCACAACCAGCCTAAGATAGATCCAGTCTCCGTCTTAGAATTTTTCCACCTCTGTAACAAAGCAGTATGACCAAGGCAGCTTAAGGTGGAAAGAGTGGAGCAGGCTTTCTTTGGAGCCACCAACCAGCTCCCAAATAAAGACGTGGAGACTCACTACTAGTTATGAATGCTCGGCCTTAGGCCTTATCTTATGCTGACCCACTAACACCTATAACTTAATCTCCACTTTTGCCTCAGGGCTTTTTACCTTTCTTTCTGTAATACCTACTTTCCTGCTTACTCGTGTTTGGCTGGCCGAGGGCTGTCTGACTGTCCCTGAGAGTCTATTTCTCCCTTGGTCTTTCTGAAGCCTAGATTCCCCCTTATACTTATTCTCTCTGCCCGCCAGCCCTGCCTTTGGCCATTCAGTTTTTTGTGAGCCCCATCAGGTTCCTTAGGCAAGCAAGGTAAAACAGAGATAATCTTCAGATAATTAAACAAATGTTACACAGTTGCCTAGTTAAACAAACAGTCCACTTACTGGGGCTTACAGTTTCAAAGGATGAGTCCATGACCATCATGGCAGCAGGCATGGCACTAGATCAGTAGCTGAGACCTTTCATGTTGAGACAGCATGAGGCAGAGAGAGAAAGAGACAGACGCATACATGGGGAGGGAGGAGTTAGAGTGGTTTGGGCTTTTGAGACCCCAAAGTCCACCCCTCCCAGTGGCACCCCCTGCAACAAGACCATGCCTCCTAATCCTTTTCAAACAGTTCCTCAACTAGAGACCAAGAATTCAAATATGTGATCTTATGGGGGCCATTCTCATTCAGACCGCCACAGAATCTGTCTCTCAGAATAAAAAAGAAGACAAGACAAATACATTTATACCACCCTGCCAGTCTCATTGGGTGTACTGGCTGGTTTGTGTGTCAACTTGATGCAAGCCGGAGTCATCAGAGAGGAAGGAGCGTCCGTTGAGGAAAGGCCTCCATGAGATCAGCTGGAAGGCATTTTCCAATTAGTGATCAATGGAGAACGGCCCAGCCCATGGTGTTATCCCTGGGCTGGTGGGCCTGGGTTCTATAAGAAAGTTGACTGATCAAGCCAGGGAAAGCAAGCCCATAAGCAGCACCCCTCTACGGCCTCTGCATTAGCTTCTGCCTCCAGGAACCTGCCCTGTTTGAGCTCCTGCCCCGACTTCCTTCAGTGGTGAATAGTGATACTGGAGTGTAAGCTGAATAAATCCTTTCCTCCCCAACTCACTTTGTGGTCATGGTGTTTCGTTGCAGTAACAGAAAACCTAACTCAGGAACTGGGTTACAGTAAGAATCAAGAGGAATTATTTTTTAATACATACTTTAAAAATAAATAAAGTAACACACACTTGCTAGGCAAAGTTGACTTCCAGGACTTCATCTTAGAGCTTGTGAGAAATGCAGAATCCAGGGCTGGAGAGATGGCTCAATGATAGAGAACACTTGCTTTTCTTGCGGAGGACCCAGTTTTGGCTCCTACCAGCCTCACGGCATTCCAGGGGATCCAAGGCCTTCTTCTGCCCTCTGCTGGCACTGTACACGCATGACACTCATCTACACGCAGGCCAATTACACACATCAAATAACAATAAATACTTAAAAATAAACAGTAGAAAAGAGAAAGAGATGTAAACTTCCGGGGCTCTCCCAGACCTACTGATTCATAATCTGCATTCCCCCCAACTTGTATGAGGGGTATCACAATTTGCGAGGCGGGAAAGAATGAGATTTGGAGCCGCGCACTCAGTTTGAATGCAGCTCAGCTGGAGAAGACCTTCACGGACTTCACTGGCCACTGGAGTCTCAGTGTCCTCAAGCACAGAACAGACAAGATCGCCTTCGGCCGAGCAAATGAAACAGTGGAGAGAAAGGAAAGAAGGGCTGGGAGGGCTGGCCGTGGCCAAGCAGGAAATAGATACAGAGGACACAATACGATGAAGATTAGAAATAGATCGGGGCTTGTGCTGCCAATGCTGACGGCCTCCTAACTAGCCCTTTCCAGTCACCAGAGCTCCTTGGCACAGAAAAGTCAGCTGTTGGCCAGGTTCCACTAAAGATGCCAGCACCTGGCTCTCAGACACCAGAATGGCACCAGAAGGGTTGGAGGGCTTTCCGTCTGCCCCAGGCCAGTAAGTGTCTCCCGGATGGTACCTGGAGACCCAGGACTAGGGGCCAGTATGAGAAGTGAGAAGCCAGGGGACACAGCAGCGGTACCTCCTGGGTACAGAGCTGCAGAGCGGACACACTTAGTGTCTGAAACACAGAGCACAGTGGCCATCCCACTAAGCACTCTCCTCACTGGAGCCTGAAGGAAAAGGGTACTTGAGTGACCCTGAGTTCCCAAGTTCTCCAGCAGTGCTGGAAAACGTCCTCCACAAGAGTCCATTCAAGTAATTACCCATGAGCAGAGTCACTGTAAATTGCAGTGACAAAGCTCTCGCTTCATTTCAAGGTTTAAAATTACCAACGTTATGGGGCTGCGGTGAGCATTCCGTGAGATAACGTGTGAAGAAGCCCTCTTGGCACAGACCTGTTAGTTCTTTCCAGATGAACCGAAAGCTTTGCTCTAGGTGGAAGGCCCCTTCCGCAGCCCCACACTTGCCCTGGCAGCTGCAGTTAAATTATGGGCCCTGATAATGGATGTTTCAGTCCAAGGTGCTAGAAGCACCCCTGAAAGCCTAAGCAATTCCTGGCTGTGGCTGCTTCTCAGAAAACGCCCTTCTGATCTGTGCAAGTACTCATGGAAGCTTGGCCCTCTGGGCTTTCCTTAGATGAAGGAAGTTGAGTTAAAGATGCCCTTTCTGAAAATCATTTGATAGGCTATGTAAGGCACTTTTCCCTTACGTTTTTATTCTAGCATACATAGTAATGAGTCTCCTTAAGACATTTGATTTTCTTTCTTTCTTTTTTTTTTTTTTGGAAATTAAAGTATAATTATATCACTTCTCTTTTTCTCCTTCACCACCCCTTAGACAGACAGACAGACACACACACACACACACACACACACACACATTTTTAAAGATAAAAAATATAAATAAAAGTTAAAATGGTTAAAATGAGTCGGGCATGGTAGCACACGCCTTTAATGCCAGCAAAGGCCTTCAGGGGCAGGTGGATCCCTGAGTTCGAGGCCAGCCTGGTCTACAGAGTGAGTTCCAGGACAGCCAGGGCTACGCAGTGAAACCCTGTCTGGAAACATAACTGAAAAAGAAAAAAGTTAAAATGGTGAGTGTGAGTGCTTCGAGGTGTGGCCGGCTTTCATCCTGCAGCATCATCTAGAATAAAGGTGGGAACACTTTCAAGAGGCATGGGTACAGAAGTTTGCCTTGCTGGCGCCTGCCTTGCCTAGCGGCTAGCATAAAGAGTCCATGTTTCTCTATCCTCTGTAAGAAGGACTCATATCTGGCTGAACGCTAAAACACAGAGGCAAACACCTCAGCTGATCCACAGAACATCTGTGAGCATTGGAGCTGATGAAACTGCCACAGCTGGATCCTCATCACCAGAACTGTGGCTTAGCCAGGCTCAGCCAGGGGACCCTTTATGAAGTAACATCATTGTGCCTGCCACAGACTGATGAAACACTGTGGGTCTCAAAAGAAGGCGGAAGAAAAGAAATGTGGAGGATGGAAAAGAGAGGCCAGCACAGAAGAACAGCACAGCTGGGAAGAACACCTCCGAGAGCTACCCTCCCCACCTGGATCCAGCCCCCTCCCTGCCAGGTAGTTAGTAAAGGATGCTCCTGCATACTCTTGGAACCAAGCATCACTTGCCTCAGAAGGGCTGGAAAGCAGGTGACAGGATCCTCTGCACAGAGTAGGTGGCTGTGCAGTGAGGGACTGTCCCACTATTGTGCAAATGAGGGCTTGTGGCTTGGGATTCATTTTCCATGACAGTGTCTTTTATAGATTAATAAAGTAGGAAAATGGGCCACCACTAGCAATTCCAGGTCACCTGGTACCCTACTGATGCTCGGTTTTGCATGATTCCTGGGAAGTCTTGTAAAACAGGCTCAGTTAACTCTGCTGTTCACAGTTAATGCAAAATGCTGGGTGTGAGCAATATCTATGAATAGTAGCTACATGAGTAAATAAACTCAGATCAGATGTGGGTTCCAACAACCCAACAGTGGGGTCTTGAGATACTCCCCACTCTGCTGGAAGCACCACATAATTCCTAAGGAGAGAGGGAGCCTTCAAACAAGCCAGTCTCCTTAGTACAAAGAGAGGGAGGTGCCTCATTCAAAGGGGACACTGTGTGTGGAGGGGTATTCAGAAAAGGCTTTTCTCTCAAGGCAAGGAGGCCCAGTCTAGTGACCTGTATGTCATGTCTCTCTGAGTTTGGGCTGACCACAATGTGCTTGATGTGGGAAGTGGGGGTTGTGCACATGTACTTGTGAGTGCACTGTGTTTGTCTTTATGCATGTGCATCTAAGTGTGTATGCACAAGTAACTTCACTGTGTGTGTATGCTAGATAACACCCTTTAAATATATATATATACACATATATGTATATAAATTTTTTTTTTGCAACATTGTCTTTCATTACCTGAAACTCTCTGAGGAAGCTTGGCAGAGATCTGCCTGTCACCAGCTCTGAAATGACAAGCATGTACCACCACAGCTGGCTTTTTATGTGTGTCTGGTCTTCATGCTTCTAATGTAAGCACTTTACCAACAGAGCCACCTCCCTGGTCCCAGTGTGGCTGACGATGCTTCTTCATGTAAAACTTCACTCCTCTTTAAAGTTCAGAAAATCTGGCCCTTAGAGGACCCATGCCCCAGAGGGCTGAATGTGCCACTGTCTGTCCTTCACACAGAACAAAAGAAGCTCTTTGGTTTGCCAAGGTCTTCTCCCATCCTCTCTGCCTGAATCCAGCCTTGTGAAGTACAACTTCTCAATATACAAAGCTCCACCCAAAGTGGCATTGTGCTAGAAGGACCCCGAGTGTAGGTGAAACGGGAGAGGGGGGTTGAATTATGAGTTTGAAGACAGCTCTCATTATATAACCTGCAGACACCAGGCAGGTCCCCTGATTGATCACTCCCTGGACATAAGACTCAAGCCTAGGCAACTACAGGCCCCCCTTTCCTCTGCCCCAGTTTCCCCCAGGGACCCTGCCTCCAAGCACAATCACCTAGCTCTCAGTTTCATGGGGGAAAGAAAACGAAACTGCCAAAACAACTTGAGCTTACATCGAAATGTAGAGGACTAGTGGTCGGAACCTAAACCAGTTGGTTCTGTACTGAGGATCCAATTTTCCAGCAAGCATACTCCAAAGCAAGCTGAACACCTGAGCTTACAGTTCCAGTGCAGACACCCAGCAGCCCTGGGGAGCTTTTGTAGTCTGAATCCCAGATGGTCTACTCAAGTCCCAAGATGAGCTGCTTCCCAAGGCCTAGCTAGTCTTTTAAAAATAAATAAGTAAATAGTAAATAAGATCATGACATCAATCTAAACCTTTGCATGTCCATACTCCTGACATGGCCTGACCCATCTATTCCCCTGACCACTCTGATTTAGCTAAAGCCTCACTCAATCTTCTGGCTACACGTGCTAGTGCTCCTTAAGCTCATTTTCCTCCGGGAAGATGTTATCTCCGTTGAATGCTTTGCTTTAAGATGCTACCTGGGCAGGAGTGGGGGGGGGGGTCCCCTCTGGCTCTATGGTTCCATCAGGTTCTGACTCAAGCCTAACCTCGGGAGTATTATGCCTTCTTGACATAATACTTTCTGTTGTTCGAATGTGTCGGCCAGCTGCTGTCACTGTGACAGCATTAAGAGATGGGACCTTTGATAGGTAATCCGTGGTGAGTGGGGTGAGATGCCATCCATGCCTTTCTGAAAGAGCTCGTGGGTCCAGTTGGACTCCCCTGCGTTTCTGCCTTCTACCACTAGGTGGCGGTATTTCCCCCTCTGAAATACAAACTTTCAGGTACCAAAAGGTGGTTTCACCTTCCACTTCCAGAATCCCCCGGGGGAGAAATAAGTTTCTTTTCTCTATGAGTTAACCAGCCTCAGGAATTTTGTTACAGCAACACGGACAGACTCAGACTCTACTAACACAGCAGCCCACACGGCATCAGATTGAGTCGCTCTTCCTTGGCCTGTCTCCAGAGCCTCAGTACCACCTGACAGGCTATGGATCTGTTTGTTGGTTTAGCGTCCAGTCCCTCTCCCTGACAGGACAGTACTCTACTGTTCTTCTCTCTGCATCTAGAGTAGCATTTGTCATGTGCAAAGTCTCAGTAAGGGTTTGATGACTGAATAAGTGAGTGTATGAATGAGGCGCTAGAAATGGCCACCAAGAAGAGATTGGCAGCATAGTTAATAAGGTTGGGAGGGTTTGTTTTGGCTCACAACAGTACAGAATATCGTGGTCGATGGCGGCGGCAGGAGCATGAGGCAGCTGGTTACATGGGACCTGCAATCAGGAAGCAGAGACAAACACCAGCGCTGAGCTCCTGGTCTTCTTCCCTGTCTATTCAGCCTGGGACCTTGGGCCATAGGATGATACCACCATGTTCAAGGTGAGTCTCTCTCCTTAGATACACGTTTCTAGAAATTCCTTCACAGACACACCACCTAGTGTCTCCTAGGTGACTTCAAATCTAGTCGACAGTGCGGATGCACCATCAGGAGCTGTTCAAAGCCACACCTCAGGGCTGACTTGCAGTGAGAAGCCGGGAAGGTGTCTCTGTGAACTCAGTCACGTTTCTCCTCAGAGGATCGGCATTCTCTCCCACATACACAGTGCAGGCTGTGGCTCCTCCACCAGCCCCTGTCGTCCCATACAGAATCTGTGGCAACTGCCTCTGCATCTCTGTCCTTCCAAATCTCCATGGAAAGAATCTTGGTTGGACTGTATTCTCAAAGTTCCCATCCGTGTGGTCTGAGAAGTGTGGTCAGGCTCACAGCAAGGTTACCAGGAGCCTGCGCCCAACAAGGAAGAAAACGCAGGTAGGGATTCAATGAGAACTGAGAGACTTCTTACAGGAAGAAATTTCTTGACAAGAAATTGCTCATTTTCTGTCAAGGGCTGCAATGTTAAATCTCAGCTTTCTCAGCAAAGGGGTGGTGGTGGTATCCCAAAGAACACAGCTTCTCCTGCAACCATCTGAGGATAAACTCGGACAGCCCTCAGAACAGCCTCCCCCAACCCAACGAACCTGGATTACTATCTCAGCAGTTGTGCTTGCAGTTCCAAATATGGACACAAGAGGGCACTTCAACACAAGAAGCAAATCGTTCCAACCCAGGCCACAATTAGCTGGCAAGATTCCAGCCCTGCAGCTGTGGGTGGTCTGTACAACTGGTGGAGACTGTTAGCCAACCACCACCAGGAGCTCAAAATTCCTGACCCGCTAGCCACATCACCGGGTGGATGGCGTATCCCCAGGAGGACCGGTTTACCCTGTCCTTGAGTTTGCCCAGCTATACCTTCTAAATGTTCTCATGGGCATGTATTACTTGCATAAGTCCTTTGTTGACACGTGTGATGGGTTTGTGGCAGCCGGGAGCCATTATAAATGAAGCTGTTCTGAACACGATGTGTAAGTCTTTGTGTGAATGCTATTTAATTGTTCTGGAGTAACTGTGAGTGAAATTTCTATGGTGATTTGGTTATAAACAGCCATCCCAAACCATAAAACCAACTTAAATTCCCACGAGGGTTATGGTTCCAGCTCCTCACACTTGGTATGGTGAGGTTTTTCTGTGCCGAATGCTTCATGATGCTGGGAGCCTGTGGTGCGCTATGGGCTCTTCACATTTCTCACTCAGCGCACAGTTTGCTCACCCCTGTGGGTGCCCTAGGGCTCAAACTCTGTGGAATATGCTGACCTAGAGATCACACTCTTCCAGGAACAGAACAGTGGTGACTCCGATCTTTAATTCCAGCACTTGAGAGGCAGAGTCAGGCTGATGGTGCGTTTGAAGCTGCCCTCAAAACCACCTCCCCCCCCAAAAAAACCCACATTCTTCCTCTCTCCACCTTCTATGTGCTAGGATTACAGGCCTGGACCACCACATCTGACTTTCCCACTAAAAAACAGGTTATCTTTCTAATACTTTGCATATTCCTAGATATGAGGCCTTCATCAGGTATATGTCTCGTAAGCTCTGTTTTCAATATTCAGCTGGCCCTTTATTTTCTTGATGTTTGTCATTTGATGAACAAATGAGGTTTTGTTTTGTTTAATTTTTTATATTTTTAAGATTTATTTTTATGTGCATGAATGTTTTGCCTGGGTGTATGTATGTGTGTACGTGTGCACTTGCTTCATGCCCATGTGGTTCTGGGAGCCAAATTCTGCAAAGACAGTAAATGTTCTCAACCACTAAGCCATCTCTCTGATCCCCTGCTTTGTTTCTTAGTAAGAAATTTCTCATTTTCCGACAAGGGCTCAGAACCAGTTGGGTGGCCTTTTAGGACCCACTGACCTGTCCAACAATATCTGAATAAGGGGTGGGGATTGAGGACTTGGTCCTTTTTATAAGCCTTGTGAAACCCAAGACCATAAGTTTCCTGATGATAAGATGTTTTCTCTGATTGCTAGAATAGCTCTTAGTAACTGATTGCCAGAATAGCCCTTAATAAAACCACAGAATATTCCTTTGTCTGCTTTCCTGCCTTTCCAGAGTGGGTGGGACGGTGCTGAGCCCACAGACATGCCATTTACCCGTCCCCCACTGCTATTTGCCATCCACTATCCCCCTCCTCCCTCCCCTCCCCTGAAGAGTATATATGTTACAGCTTGCAGCTCAATAAACGGAGACCTTGACAAAATCCAGACTGACTCTGTCATTCTTTGCTTGGTCTTCGTCTCTCTCTCACACCCCCCCCCCATTGATATTTCAGGTGGAACCCCCTCGAGACCCACAAAATTACGAGTCCCGCGGGTCGGGGCAAATAAGGGGTGGGGATTGAGAAAGAAAAAGACAGAGTCAGAAGCTAAGCTCCAGGGGGCTCTCAGTGAGGGCTGCAGCCGCCTCTAATTTATTTCTCATCGTCTTTTTACACCCTGAGAAAGGGGGCAAAAGGGGGCAAAAAAAAAAAGGAAACCATGGTTCAGGGAACAGACAAGCATAAATACCTCCTTAATTCTCAAAACATCTAGTAACCACCTTTGGCCAAACATCTTGTTATTTAGCCTTGAGAAGCAAAACAAGCTTGAACTCTCTGACCTTAAGGCAAGATGAAATCAAACCACAATCATTGGAGTCACTATGGACTCCCATAGTGGCCTACATCTCTGTTCCCTGCATCAAAGGCAAGACATTCCCCAAAACTCTTCCCCCCCCCCTTTTTTTGAACACACACAGAGGAAAGAAAAAAATCCAAAATAATCTTTATTTGTTTTCTGTGTTATTCTGTATATGTTTGGGGGTGTGAGTACAAGCAATATTCAGAAGAGGGGACTGGTCCTCTTGGAGCTATGGTTGCAAGAAACTGTAAGCTGCCTAATGTAGGTGCTAGGAACCAAACCATGGCCTTTGCAAGAAGAGTTAGCTCAGCTCTTTAGCTGCTGAACCTTCTCCAGCCCCTTGACTTTCTGAGACGTAACTGTGTATGCAGAAACATACGTAAGTGTGTACAAATTATACACAAACTGGAAGCACTGAATAAAGCAAGCGCAAAAAGAGAATAGATTGGGGAAATGTCTTGCCTTTGATGCAGGGAACAGAGATGTAGGCCCATAGGCTCCATGTCCCAGAAGGCTGCTTCCCATTCTTCTCCACCTCTGCCCCTTTCCTCTCTACTCTGCCTCCCTCCCCTCCCTAAGGGTAACCCCTGTCCTTGGCTTCTTCAAACGTCCTGGGCCACACTGGGTGGACTCTGGCTCATCAGCTGAGAGTCAAAAATTCCCAAAGCATGAGCTTAATTTAAGGCCTTTCTCCCTTCCTGGTTGGCTGTAGATTTGTAGTTTTCTAGAAATTACCAGCAACCCTATTTATAGTAAAAGGAGACTTGTCCTCCTAACCTGTGCAACCCTGAAGTCTCACACTTTCTTTAGATTATCATCCCCTCAAACACCTCAAGAGATAGCCACTCTGTATTACCATTGGCCAAAGAGAGGAAAGTTTTAGTGACTCTTTCGTATGTAACTTCAGCACCACCAAAGTGGCCACACCACGTGTGGGTAAGACACTAAAGCATGAGTTCTGTGGTGGTTGTTGCTGGGTTTTGTTTCTTCCTTAAAACCTCTTTCAATATTCCTTTCTGAAATACTGTTTAATTGAAATATTTTTCATGCAGCACTTCCTGATCATATGTCATCTATGCCTGAAACCCTCCCAGATCCTCCCCACACACCCAATTCTATGCCCTATTATCTCTACCAGTTCATCTCCGACATCCTTCTATCTATGAAGTGTGACAGTCACCCTCTGGGACTGCTCAGAATACACAACCCTGAAGTTGAATTCTGGCTCCTTTGACTCACCTTGGCCACCTGGCTGCCTTCTGGGGGTGAAAGGCCTCCCTTTTCTCAAATTCAAACTGTTTCTCTAGAAGTCTTTGCATTAGGAAATGATTAGAAACTTGATGCTGGGAATAGATGCTGGGGGAGGGGGGCTGGGGGAGGTGCTGGGGGGGGGCTTGGAGGGCTGTCCCCAGGCCGGTGGACAGATGGGAAGCAGTCAACCTTGTGTTGTGAGTGTATGAGGTCGAGTTTACAAAGCTATTAATCCAAAACTACATTAACCTTCATGTAACTGAATTTTATATTAGGACACTCTGTTCCCAATGTCTTACATTACCCGTAATGTTGAAAATGGTGTCACTAGTAAAAACTCAAAGACCTTTTATTTTGTATTTGTTTGTTTGTTTATTTTGTTTCCTGTGTAACCCTGGACCTAGCTGTCCTAGAACTTAGAGGTCGCCTCTGCCCCACCACTCCCTCCCTGCTTCAAAGACCCTTTCATCCTTCACTTGTAAACTCAGGGTAAGAAGAAAATAAAGATTACTGAGGGACTGTTTCCAGACTGTCTCACCAGAGAGCAGTCTTCTAGCCAGGGATATAAGATCTCTGTAGGCTTTTACAGAGATCCCGAAGGCTTAAGGGGCAGATCCTGTCCTCTCAAGGAGATTTTATTTTTTCTTATCTTGTCTAGAACAGAGTCTCCAGGCTGTGTCTTCAAGGGGGGTGTGCCTGTCACAATCAGGCCAGTTTATGGGTAGCAGATGTTCTTTAATAAGGACCTTTCAGGGAGAATTAAAACTGCAGATATCTGATAAACAAGCCCGCTCACCCTTCCCAGTCACATGGTTTCTGAGAAACTCTGAAGTTAGGTTTCTGTTTCCCCAAGGCCTTCTTTGCTGGTTCATGCTCAGGATAAGCTGTTTCACAATCTTTTTTTTTTTTTTTTTTTTTTTCCTTCTAGGTACCAACCATCATTCCCCCTTCCTCCCCTCTTTCAAACTATGCTTTCCCCTCCTCCTCCCACACCCTCATCTACTCCTCAGAGAGGGTGAGGACTCCCTAAGCAAGTCCATACACGTCTGGCATATCAAGTTGAAGAAGTTCGAAGCCCCTTCACCCAGTAACCAAGGCTGAGCCAGAGAGGTTCCTCAGCAGGGAATGGCTCCAAAAAGCCAGTTCATGCACTAGGGATAAATTCTGGGCCCAGAGCCACAGGCTCCACTGAAATTTGCAGGCAAATGGATGGAACTAGAAAAAAACATTCTGAGTGAGGTAACAGAGACCCAGAAAGACAAACAGAGAATGTGCTCACTCATAAGTGGATATTAGATATAAACTAAAGAAGAGCCAGGCTACAATCCACAACCCCTGAGCAGCTAGGTAACAGGAGGAACTTAAAAAAGGCGTCCATGGATCCCCTGGGAGGGGGAATAGATTCCATTTCCTGAATAAATTGGAACCATAGGGGGGAGGGGGGAGAAGTGGGCAGAGAGCATGAGGGAATGGGGAGGAACAGAGATGGAGAACAGCAAAATAGGTATTGATAGAGGGAGCCATTGTGGGCTTGTGAGAGAACCTGGTGCTAGGGTTTCCCAAGAACCCACAAGGATGACCCAGCTAAGACTCCAAGCAATAGTGGAGAGGGTGCCTGAACTAGCCTTCCCTGTAATCAAGTTGATGACAATTCTAATTGTCATCATAGAACCTTCATCCAACAACTGATGGAAGCAGATGCAGAGATCCACAGCTAAGCACTGGGTTGAGCTCCCAGTCCAGCCAGAGAGGGAGGAGGGATTGTATGAGCAAAGGAGTCAAGATCGTGATGGGGAGACCCACAGAGACAGCTGATTGGAGCTATTGGGAGCTCAGCTCACAGACTCTGGACTGACAGCTGGGGAACCTGCTGGGGACCAAGCTAGGCCCTCTGAATGTGAAGGACAGCTGTGTGGCTTGGGCGGTTTCATCTTCTTAAGGGCCTACTTTGTCACCTAACTTGTTACTTAATGATAAAGGGAACCACAGCCCACAGGGGAACCATATTTTAACCTGGACTTTGGACTCCTTGCTTAAAAAAAAAAAAAGAAATTTTTTACCTGTTGATTTTCCTTGCTCTGAGAGATGATTATATGGACATAAAACTAACAGCCAGCAGGGCAGTCTTGAAGCTATCTGCTGCCTTTGCTCACTGAGTGCTGCCTAAACACACCCCTCCCTGACCCCTGGTGGGCCCTCCTCCTGTAGACACTCATATCAAACACAGAAGCAAGACATCTTTCCAACTGAGTGTCTGCAGCAGGCTTCATCGGGACCTTTCCCCTAACTGTTGAGGGCGGTGCCACCAGAAACCCTGCTGAATAAGGACTCTCTGACAAGGCCTCATGGGAGCAGGCGGTGTTAGGTCAGCTGTGAAACCAAGCCCCCAGAGTCATCTGGCTAAACACACTATCCCTGCTGACAAAGCCAAGTTCATGTCTTTATTGGTCTAAAAAAAAATCAAACAAAAAGAAACCCAAGGACAATTGTTGGGGTGACCGAAATGACAGGCTATCACCACCAGGAAAGATCATCTTAACCCAGAAACTCTCAGCCTCTCTCAGTATGAAGAAAAGACCTCCAGGGAACCCTGATGTGAGGTGTTGCTTCTAGGATCTGGAACAGGGCATTGTGAAAGCTGGCAACTGGCACACACACACACACACACACACACACACACACACACACACACACACACACACACACACACGCACAAGCAAGCACACAGTGCTGCCCCTGGAGGCTCTTGGGTACCTTGTAACCTTTAGCTCTATTTCTTCATCCTACCAGTCTGAAGAAAAAGAAGATTGGGGGGAGGGGTGTTGGGAGATATCAACTGACACTGCCAATTCTGAGCAAATATTCCTTACATGGCTATTGTGTTCCATTGAACGGGGTGGTGATAGCAAATGGGGGGTGCTGAAGTGGACCAAGCCAGGTGAGGGACGTCGAGGTTAAATCAGCACTCAGGAGTCGTCAGGTTCCATCATCCAGGATCACAAAGAGAGACCCGAGCTTTATTCAACACACTCTTTTATACCTCTCCCATACTTCCTCCTCGTCACTTCCTCCTAGTCAGCCCACACCCACGGTCCTGGAAGATCCCAATGACTAATGCCCCTGGGGGTGGCAGCGATAACAAGAGAACTGCAGAGCAGAAAAACATTATGTTTATCCCCCTAGCTGTCACAAGGTTCAGTCCTCAGAGGAGAGGGGGCCACAAGAGCCAAGGTGGAATTTTCCACAGGCACAATTACAATCCAGCCTGATGTCAGGAACCAATAGGGGGGAAAACCCACAGTGAAGGCAGAGGTCAAATTTTCCAGCCTGGCTGAAGTCTCTACCTGATATGTATCGACACATAAGGGGGGAAAAGTGTTCAAGCAACCTAGGTGACTATTAACAACCCACCTTCGTAGGTGCCACTTATGGCAAAGCCAGGCAGGTGATACTACAGTCCAATCCCCTGGAACTGGAGTTACAGATGATTGTGATGCTCTGTATGGGAGTTGGAACAGAGCCTGGGTCCTCTGCAAGAGCAATAAAAGCTCTTAACTTCTGAGCCATCTTTCTAGTTGATTGGCATTTTAAACTTAGAAACTGCTTTGGGAAGTTAGTGAATTGACACTAGCCTGGAGTGCACTCTTGTGACTGAATTTGGAAGGCTTGGCCAGGGGGACTTGATGGAGTTCAAGGCCAATGATCTGGGCTACTTATTATATGAAAGACTCTGTCAGAAAGAAAAAAAGAAAGGAGGGAGGGAGGGAGGGGGAGGGAGGGAGGGAGGGAGGGGGAGGGAGGGAGGGAGGGAGGGGGAGGGAGGGAGGCAAAGAAAACAGTGATGGGGTGGTCCCTAAAAGAGTTAAAAACTCTTCACTTGGATCTGGCCTGACACTCATTGTTTGCTAAAGAATTAATTGATCTCCCCAAGCAAAGCAGATAAAATATTTGCTTTAGGGATATAAAATAAGGAAATGTAAGGCCTGGCACAGTGGGGGTTATTACCTTAGGAAAATAAAGCCTGTCACACTGGTGGTTAACGCAGGACACTTAATGTGTCCTAATCTTAAGAGACTGGCTGACTGACCCTTTAAACTCTTTTGTCAATGTGAAGCTCTGATTTTGTGATTTTTATGAACATTTTGCCTATTCTAATTGGTTCACTATGGTAGAATCCAACATTTTTGTATTCCCTATTTGTCTGCGTATCCCAAGATTCCTTGGACTCTTCTCTTCCATTGGGGAGCAGGTAGGTCTGGTGTTGTCTCCCGAATAGTGCCATTCTGGGCCTTATGGCCCATCCTCTTCCCCAAAGGACTAAAACCTTATGTTAATAGGGGGAAAAAGGAAAACATGTTTTCCTGCGCTACAAATCTCCTTATCGCTGCCACCTGCTGAGTGCTAGTCTTTTGGGATCCTCCAAGACCTTGGGTGTGCCCGGATGAGGGGGCAGGGTGTGAGAGAGAACAAAAGGTGAGAAGCATGGGAGGGACAGACAGGTCTAAGATATAAGATGTATTGAATAAAGCTCGGGTCTCTCTCTCATTGTGATCCCGAATGATGGAACCTTAATGACTCCTGAGTGCAGATTATTTAACCTCGACGCCCCTTGCCTGGACAAGACTCGAACCCCAAGAAACCGGACGCGGTAGTCTGGTGTCGTGATAAAGGTTTTTACTTTACAAAAAAATTGCCTCTAAGAGTTTTTTTTAATCTTAAAATTGGGGAACACAGCATCCTCTGCATACATCCACCAGAATGTCAGCTCTACTGGAGAAAGAGGAGGACCCAAAGTCATCACACAGAACACTTGATGGCTCAAATCTGAGTGCACATACACACACACACACACACACACACACACACAGACACACACACACACACACACACACACACACACACACACACACACACACACACACACTGGTATGGTAACTGGGAAGTTTCCATGAGGACCTACCTGGCTCACAGCTTAAGCCAGCAGGCTGGTCACATGAAGCCTGTGTAAATCTGACTGGGATTAGGGCAGCTCAGAGAGTTGGAAGGACAAGGGCCATCACCAGGATTTTGGCCTTCTTAAATTCAAGGCAGTGATAAGAAGAAATGGGAGCCCAAGTCTTGTCCATCTACAGCCCAAGAAATGTCATTTATCCCTAGTCAAGAAAAAGAACTTCTCTCCTCTCAAAATTGGTATTTGGTTTTATTATAACAGACCTAAAACAATTCATGAAAGTGTTTTCCTAAATCCCTGACCGAATAACATTTCCTATTATAGCTTTCTGAAGCTTGGCACATTTAAGGGTCCAGTCATTCATTGCCTTTTTGGTCGATGGGTCATATCACTCCATCTGGTCCTGTCAAGACTTCCTTTCGGGAGGCAGTCAAGACCAAAGCACATGAATCCGATCCCTGCTCCCTCCATCCCTTTTGCCAATGAAACTCCTTCCACCCTGACCTATCTGCTTCTGTTTTTCCATTAAGGCCCAACCTGAAAGATTAAAATTGAGGAAGGCAATATTGTAAGCATATTTATTGAGCATTTGTAGAAGCCATTTATAGTCAGTTCTCCCATTTAGCAAACATGAATAGACACATTGTTGATAAAATATATGGCACTTCCTTTAGCATCCTGGCTGTTGGGGCATATTTGATTACCATGTGAGCCCTGAGTTTGCATCTGCACTAATTAAGTAAAGCTAACCTTTGGTCATAAGGCAACATTAGTAGACAGAAAATAGTCATAGAGCATCAGAAGGTACCTGGGAGAGAGACACACACAGGAAGTAGTGGGGGAGGGGGTTGAAGTGATACAGCCTTTTCTGGTTTGGTGAAATGGTTAGTGTCCATGGGTCTTCTGTGGACACTAGCGAAGAGTGGGTTGGATAGTTGCTACTTAGCCTTTCTGAGCCCACTGGTTTTCACTCCAGCCTTTGAATCTAGAGTCTTATTCATAAATAGAATAGAGATTTAGTTAAAACTACAGTTCTCGTTAGGCTGGGGTCTGAGTGGATAAGCAGCTGCTAGAGAAGCAGGCTAGTAGTCAATTGTTCATGGTCAATTGTTGGCTAAAATAGCAGTAGATAAAGGGGAGGCCACAGTGTCAAAGTTAAAACAGAGGCAGGCAACAACACTGTATTTGCTGAAAAGCCAGACTTTGGCAAAATGCATGATCCAAGGCACCTAAGGATTATTCTTAAAGTTGGTTAATGACTAGCCCAGACCTTCTGGGCAATGGGGATTCAGAAGTTGCTCATACCTGAGACTAGCCTGACTCCCTCCTAATCCCAGCCCTGGTCACCTGGGATAAACTGGTCTACACAGGAGCACTGGACACTGCCCTTGAACCTATTACCCAGCAGGCCTAACATCATTTGGCTTTAGTTCAAGTTCAAGGTCTTCCCTTGAGTCAATTGAGCAATAGAAGAACCAAGCCTTGAAGGTCTGGGAGTGGTGATACACACCTTTAATTCTACCTTTAGGAAAGTGGAAAAAGGAAGTAAGAGAGCTGGGTGGAAGAGAGAAAAGAGATTTTTCAGCTTTCCACCCCACCCCACATGCTTTCTTGATAGGGTGAGGAGAGAGGTTTAGAATTGGGACAATTTTGTGGAGACAGGCCAGAGGAGTCGGCTAGATGAGAACTGGCTGTGGTTTGTTCCCTGTCTCTCTGATATTCCAGCTTTTCCCCAATATCTGGCTCTGGGTTTTTACTATAATACTAAATAGAATCTGTGTAATATAGACTCCACAGGTATATGACCGTACCCGGCTCTGGCATGTTATCTGTGGGACACCTGGTGAAGCAGTACTTCTTCTTATCTGAAAGAAGACTCAAGAACATCCAGCATCCTTCAAGGCCAGACCTGGGTCAGGTAGAACTCTAGCATTCTGAAAGGGAGAGCCCCCTCCCACCTACTTACCCCCACCCACCCACACACACACACATAGAACAGAAGAGATTCCCAACTGCAGCCCTGGGCACCTCTAGGTATTCCATGACCTTCCAGGGGAGGCCTCAGTAGACACACAAGTGGACCAGCTCTGTGGACCTGCTACTCCCCAAGGAGGCCTCTTGGGCTGGGACCTAGGGATAGCACTGCTGCATGGAGTCCTCAGAAAGGGCCACCATCTGGTAGTGCCATTAGGCCACAGATGACCACAGGAAATAATATGATGTCATAGACATGCTCTGGACCCCATTGCCTGCTGCTCCCCTCTAAGCAGATCTGTCTGGGCCTGGGGTCTTCCAACAAAAAGTACTGGTATGGGGCAGTCCCCGTCAAAACAGGGAGTTACAGGGTCAGGGTTTTCTCACAAAGGACACAGGGCAGACAAGCACTCAGAGCAGCAGGAAAAAAGACCCTGAAGGCCACCAGGATGGATGCCTAGACAGCAGGAGACCATATAGATGGGAAGCCTTCCCAGAACTCTGTTACCCTATCTGCCATGTCAGCCTCTACTCAGGGTTCAGAGGAAATAAGCATAGATAGGAAGGTCCCAGACCTATGGCTTTGCCCCCTGCCATGGTCAGCAGGGATAGTGGAAGTCAAAAGTGATGAGGACCTAGCTGCCCAAGGACTGGTAAGTAGGAAGGGGCCAGAGTTTACAGGGGATGGTGACCTGGTCCTGCCTCAGGGTGGGAGTGTCTCCTGCAGAAACAGGTATAAGACCTGTCCAGGTGATCTCTAACTGTCCCAGGCTCGAACCAAAACTTGGCCTGATACAGTCCCTGTTTAGTTCAAGGTAAGGGAGCAGTGTGCTCACCGCTCAGAAGGGTCCACTGGTGCTACACCAAGCCATAGCTTCCTGCCTCTAGAATGCAGATGGAGGATGAGGAAGGCTGGGGTGTGGTGTTCCCCCACCTCAACACCTCAAACTTCAGTGCATGGCACCGAGAGAATGTGTAGGAGGGGGTGGGAAGAAGTATGGTAAGTGCAGAAGAATAGAGGGAGGGAAGAAGGGAAGGTCAGAGAAGGGGAGGAGGCTAGGGGGCAAATAAATGAGAAAGATAGGAAGGAAAAAGAGGTAACAAAACTGATTACACCCCACCACCACCACCCCACCCCCTTCCCCCCCACCCCACCCCCACTCCCGCTCGCAAACACATAGCCTGCCTTGAGATTCTGGGTGGCCCTTATCTCTGAGATAGGTCTCTTTTATGTACAGGTAGGATGTATCTGCAAACTTTAAATACATATAATTCTTTGGCTACATGTGTGTTTGTAAAAGATCTTTTGTCTTGGGGCGAGTCCAGGCCAGAAACTTCATATTACAAATGGTGCTCCAACGTGGGTCTCAGAGACTCACATAAAGCCTTTAAAAGCTTAAAAAGGGTTCTAGGTCAGAGAAATGGAGCCAAAACCAGCTTCTGAGTTGTCTCTCTAGTGGGCCATGGTACAGACAGGCCTGGGTGTGGTGTGCAAGTTTGACCAACAAAATAGCAGGTTTTCCGAGTGTAGCTTAAGTTGGAACAAGGCCGGTTCCTGAAGTCTTATAGGAGCCTCAATGTAAGCAACAAGCTGCATATGATGTTACTGCTCTTACAGACAAAAAGGGAATAGAGTCAAAGATGGCTGCTTAGTAACATTTTCATGGGTCAGCTGTTTGCTGGAGGCAAGCAGAGGTGCAGCTTTTTTATTTTTTTTAAAGAGAAGCTTCCTGACTCAGCCTTAGAGGCAAAACACTTGTGAAGTCTTTTAAGAGCCTGCTGCCAAATATTTAAATGGTGCTCATGAGCAGCAGATGGTAGTGCTTTACTTGGTGGTTATACGGACCCTAAAATTCCCCCAGAGTGGTCATTGTGGCTCCTACCAGTACCTCTGCTAAAAAGCTAAACTCTCTATGAAGCTAGACTAGGAGCTGGGAGGAGCCAGACAGCCACCCAAACCAAGCTTTTAATACTACTCACCCTTTAGCAGATTAAAGTTCTGCTCAAAAACAGAAGGAAATAGAGCAAGCTGAGTACAGTCAGACACCATAGCCATGCTTCTAATCCACACCCTGACAGATTAAAGGTATGGTCAGAAACAAAAAGATAAGATATAAACATTAAAGACAGATATTTTTTTTTTAAAGCTTCCAAATGGTTTACAGTGTGTTTAAAAATATATGTAGCCTTGAGAGAGAAAAGGAAAGGGGAATAGAATGAAGAAAGTCCTTTGAAAAGAAATACAGTTTTTTTTTTTAAAAAAAAAAAAGCCACGTAAAAAATGGAAATTTCAAAAAATGTATGGATATACAATAGTGTCAAATTTTCTTATCTTTAAGTTTTTGAGTGCAAATGAAGTAGTAAAAAATACTTGTAAATGCTGCTAGATTAATCCAACTTATTTATTTGATAAATTGGTTGACTTTTAAAATTGAAATAAAAAGATATGCTACTTTGGAGAAGAGGCTTTCTTTTATTTCCACAGAAAATGAGAAGCTATGGAATTAGTCCCAGTAGGTTTGATTGAGAAAGACTCTGAAAAGTTTCTGATGGAAATTGATGGCCCAAATGATTCAGCATTTCAGAGAACCTCTGTGGCAGTTTCCTCTGAGCTCTGCATCCAAAACAACTTCAAGGAGACTGGCTGAGATGACCCAGCCTTACAGACAATACCACTAAAGACTTGTGCATAATCCTACATTTTTCTTTGAGTCCCCATGGGATTGCCAGTGCCCCCATTCAGTAGGAAGTAACCTACAGAACTATTCCCACATTCCCAAAAAGTAGATTATGGATGTTTGTTTTTGTTTACAATGTTGGTTACAAGGTGTTATAGATATGGTGAAAAAAATGTACAACGAAATTAGATTTGGGTTTTGTTTTTTTTTAAAGGGGGGATGTTGTGGGATTACGTTTTGGAAAATTGTGAATACTTGTTCCTCCTATTGGTTTAATAAAATGTTAGTTGGCCAGAAGGCAGACAAGAAAGAGGAAGAGATGCCAGCAGACACAAAGAAAAGACCAGGATGCTGCTCTGACAAAAGATACTAAGCCACTTGTCTAAGAGTTAAGAGTCAGCAAGTTATGTGCCTGAGTCATAGGCCTATCAGCATGAAATTAATGTAAGTTTCTTGTGTGTGTCTTTGGGACTTTGAGACTGCTAGACCAGATCTTAGGGCTGGTCCCAGCCATAACTCATTTACACTTCTATTGTGTTTGTTTTGAGACAGGGTGTCTCTGTGTACCTTTGGCTGTCAAAGAACTAGCTCTGGAGACTACTTTGGCCCTGAACTTAAGAAGATCCACCTGTCTCTGCCTGCCTAGTGTTGACATTAAAGGCATGGATACCACTCCCCTTGCCTCCCAATCCAAATTTCTCTCTGGGCTTCCCCAAGGAGAATATAGAGGGAAGAGGGGAAGCCCTGGTCCAGTCTGCTCTGCTCATTCTCTCCTCCCAGACACCAACAGCTCCCCAAGGTTTGATGCAGTGTGTGGGGTCCCTTCCAGCAGAGCCACCAACCAACACAGCCCCTCTTCCCACAGCCATGACTGTAGCTGCTGTACCCCCCGTGCTGAGTGCTGTGGGCTTCACTTCGACAGGAATTGCTGCCTCCTCTCTAGCAGCTAAGATGATGTCCTTGTCAGCTATTGCTAATGGGGGTGGAGTTGCAGCTGGTAGCCTGGTGGCCACTCTGCAGTCAGTGGGTAAGTGTCATGGCTGGAAGCCTAGAGGAAGACAGGACATACCAAGGATCTCAGTTCCTGCTTTACCTTCTCTCTGGGTTATAGCAGGGGAGGTAGAAGAGGGAGGGAGGAACCATGGCCAGTTTTCCTGAGGTTCCCACCTCTCCCTTAGGTCCAGCCTCTTCCTCAGAAGGTGAAGTTATCCGGCTCAACTGATTTTCCCTAGACTTCGGGCATGGATTTGCTCCTTTTCAAAGTGACTGTGCTAGACACAGATCCAGGAAAATTTAGACACAGAGGGGGGATACTGTGGAGACCTGTTCCTCAGGCCATCCTGAATGTCTCTGGGAACTATGACAATCTCTGATCCTATCGTGTCATCCCATGTCATTTCCCCTTTATTTCTTCCCCAGGAGCCGCTGGACTCTCTGTGTCATCTAAAGTCCTCTTGGGATCTGCAGGATCAGCCCTTGTGGTCAGTGTTATGGGCATCTCAGAGAGCTCCAGCATATCTCTCCTCACAGAAGAGGACACAGATGGAGAGATGACATCTGCCAGCATGTCCAACACAGAGAGGAAAGAGTTAACCCCAGAGGACAGTCAGCCAATGCCCAATGCAGAGGACAGTCAGCCAATGCCCAATGCTTAACTGGAAATCAGTAAAATCAGTTATGACCTGCTTCATGAATCCCTTAACAGCATGTGTGCTGTTTGCATGGCAAAGTTTGAGCAGGACCTGACCTCTGTGCCCCTGGGCTTGGGTGGGGTGGGCTCATCCCTCCTTCTCCCACCATCATGTCACAGAGCCACAGGGTGTAGGTGAGTGCTCAGGTGGGAGGGCTCTGACTGTGAACACAGGAGCTGATCCCATAACTCTGAGCAGGTCCCCTCTCCTTGGCTTCTCCCTAAGTGAGGAGTTGACCTAAATGTCTTTGCAGATCCCAGCAGGGTGGGAGTTAGCTCTGTCCCTATGAGGAGTCTTAGCATGGCATCCTGCTTTGACCCACTCATCCATAGGCTGTGCCTGGTTTGTATTCATCCTGCCCTCCCCATGGTGTATCCAGTGATTGGTTCTGGTGGCCCACCCTGGACCCTTCTGTCACAGCTAGATCTCCAGAGAAATCCAAAACCTCTTCCTATTCTCTCAGTGCTGCAGCCCCACTAGAGGAACTGACTTTCCCCTGTGTATGCCCAGCAGGGTACCTGGCCATGATGGGGGAGGGGAATAGGATATTTTGCTAACTTATTAACACTGTAGGCTTAGCAATTTACAACATGCTGTCATTCTTAAAATCCTTTTGTCCTAGCCCCAGTGCACACTTTGAACAATTTAAACCGAGACAGGAGAATGCAAGTCTGGGCACTTGAGCACACAGGGAAACAGATCTTTTGCCAGAATTGCTGAACTATACCAGTGTTCTTCTCAAATGCTTGCTACTCAGGTTCATCTTGCCCAGCTACAGAATCAAGTCTTTCCTGATAAGAGGTCAGGGGACATGAGGTAAAACAGGAACTCAATGGAAGCTGGGACCTTGCAAAGTTCCTTTGAGTTCCTCTTTAGAGGCCTGTTCTTTGATGTGAGGATGGATATAATGGCTGACTGTGAGTCAAAGCTGTCTCCTGTTATGGGAATAGAGACTAAACAGGGGTCAATCTTGGGGAACCCTGGCAGAAACCTTCTCTGCAACCCTAAACTTCAACTTTGGTACAAACTTTCTTTTTTTACAGTCTACGACCAACCTGATTATATACCACATACCTTCTAGTCACATTAACAGCAGCACTCCTGTAGTTAAATTCCACTTAGTATAATCTAATATAGCCAGGGCAAGATTATTACAAAATCTTCATAGCATCAATTTTAACACTTCAAGTTTCCACCACCTCACTGTCATGGGTCAGGAAAAAAAAAAAAAACCCTGCCCCCCCCCCAAAGTATTATGTTACAATAAATTGCAAACATAGTAATACAGAGAAGGATTCAATTATGGACTAAGAGGACATCCTGTTCAACAAGAAAGCTCTGGAAAGAGCAGGGAAAAGGAAACCTATCTCTTTGGCTGCCCTCCATCACTGGGTGTGTCTTTAACCAGAGTGGATTTTTCCATACTGGAGAGAGCAGGGAAAAGGAAACCTATCTCATTGGCTGCCTTGGATCACTGGGTGTGTCTTCAACAACAGTGGATTTGTCAGGACCTGAGAGAACAGAGTAAAGGAACCCAATTCATTGGCCACCTTTGATCTCTGGGTATGTCTACAATCTCAGTGTATTTTCTGCTCTGAAAAGGACTGGATTTTCCAGAAATACATATAAGATACAGCGTCGGGGAAGAAAGGGGGGGGTGTTTGAAAGAGAGGGGTTGTTGTTGATGGTGGGTATCCTCAGGAAATCTATCCTGGGTAAAACACAGAGAGATATAGCTACTCCCTGAAGCCCCTAGCCTTGGTGGCAAAGGCCCTTAAAGGCAGAGAGAAGGCCAGTGTACAGTTTCTCTCTGACAATCCTTTTGTTGTCATAAAAGCATCATCAAGAGTGTGTGCCTAGGAGGAAGGGACCAGAAACCTCCCCTGCCTTGGTAGACTAGAGGAGGCCCAGGTGAACCGCAAGTATTGGGAGTAACAAAGTCAGAGCCTGCCATTTGTAAGCTGCCGGGCCTGGCTGGAGTGTGCCTATGTCTTTGAAATGGACCCTTCATCCCTGGAGCAAAAAACTTGCATATTGTGAAATCGTTCCTGATTCCCATCTATTCAATAGGGGCAGGATAGTGCACCCCAAAGCTGGAGAAAGGCTCACTGTTACCACCAACACTGAGCAGCTGCTCTATCTGACTTGGAGCCTCTCAGGGTTTTCAGGCTGAGTGATGGAAGTCCACCTCCGGGACCTCAATCTCCTCATCAAAGCTCCACTTTTTTTTTTCCCTCAGTTTTGGGTCTTGTTGGACACTCTACTAGGCTTCATGGCGTTGTCAGAAACAGGCATACTGGTGGCTTCCCTTCTCTCCAAGACAGCAGCATCAGCAGCCATGGCCAAGGCTGGAGGAGCAGTCTCTGGCGCCATTCTAGCTGGCTCACAGGGTGAGTGCCATGAAGGGGCCAAGGGTGGACCAAGGGGATAGTGATGGAGGGTGTAACAACCTGACATTAGCTGCCCACTGTCATACTTCCATCATGGCCTTATGTCTGAGAAAGCCTTGAGGGAGACAAGTCCCTGGTAAGGTCCTGCAATTTGAGTCCCTAAAAACTCAGACCTACACATTGCATAAGGTCCTCCTCTGAGCCCTGGCTTCCTAGGATCTGGACCTGGGATCTACATTTTGTTCTCATGTCCCTTAAATTCACCACCAGGGATAACCTTTTCCTCCATTGCTTGTCTTTCTGGGTCTACAGCCAGGGTGGTGATGTCAACAAAGTTCTTCCTCTAGCTTGTGTAGGCCCCTCTCCACTTTTATTTATTTATTCTCCTAAAAGATATCTTCTCTTTGACCCCCACATTTCAGGCTTCAGTGTCAATTTGTGTGTGTGTGAATGTATGTGTGTGTGTTTGTGTTTATGTGTGTGCGTGTTTGTGTGTGTTTATTTGTATGTGTGTGTGCCAGTGTGTGTTTGTGTGTATGCCTGTGTTTCTGTGTGTGTAAGAGTGTGTGTACGCGTGTATGGGTATGTGTGTGTTTGTGTGTATGTGCATGTGTTTGTGTGTGTGTGTATTTGTATGTGTCTGTGTATATATGTATGTGTGTGTATGCACACATGTGTGCGTATATGGATGTGTACTTATGTGTATGTATGTGTGTATGTCTGTATGTGTTCTTATGGATGTGTGTGTGCCTGTGTGTGTGTTTCTGCATAAAACTTGTATCATTTGTGTGGCTCTTTGTTCTCAGTGGATAACATTGGCTCATTCCACTGCTTTTCACCCTGAGAATGAGCCTCTTAAACGTCCCCCAGTGTCCCTAGAAGCACCTAGAAGACCTGGTCCTCAAAATCCCCTCAAAATCTTCTGAGCAGCTATGGTTCTTTTCCTTTCTGTCCCCAGGGCAGACAAACTCAGGCTTTCTCTAGACTCCAGAGCAGCCATCTTTGGGGTGGGGGGAAGTCTGTGTGTGTGGGGGGGTGCATCTGACACCTCTCTGAACTGTTACCTTCTCCTGCCAGGGCTCATCCTACTAACCAAGGCTGCTGTGAGCTCTGGAGCATCCACACTTGGACCTGTTTTGGGAGCTCTCAAGGTCAGCACTGTCTTCTCAGGGTGCCCTGCCTCTGTCCTGGCTGCTTATCCCACGGCAGGTAACTGGCCCTGAGTATCAGACATTCCTCCTTGGACCCCAGTTCTTTATGGAGACCTATGATAAGTCAGAGCTTCCTTTCCCTTCTGCTTATCGGAACTGCAGAGGGTTAGGGAATGCAGAAGCGTAGATAATGTACGATTAGTAGAATAATTTTATTGGGTGCATTTATGCCTCAATTGCTAGCCTGTTACATTGGTGGGTTCCTTGAATTGTTCTAATGGGCCCAGAGGAAGATGACAATGTCACTCTTCCTTTATGGAGATGAGGCTCCCTCTATAGCCCAGGCTGGCTTAGAAGGCAGTATGTATGTAGCCCAGGAGGGTTGCCCTTAAGCTTGTGACAGTTTTTCTGCTGAATGCCTGAGTGTTGGAATTATTGGCACGAGCCACTATACCTGTTAATATTATTCCTCCCTGACCAATGGGGCCCATCATTTCAAGGCACTGGGCAAAAGCAATTGTAGCCCTTTTTCCTTCTGCCAGGGGCAGGAAATTCAGTGTTGTGGAGGGTGATTGTGGGAAGAGGGCCAGGGCTGAAGTTCTAAACACTCCTCCCCAAACGGCTTGTCTAGCCCTGTGGTCGTCAGTTGGGCCCAGTATGCAGTCAGCAGACAGATAGGGCCCCTTTATTGGTGAGGCCCCTGCTGTCTGTCTCATGGTCCAAGCAGACTGAAAATCATCTCCCCTGCTTTCCAGTACAAGTGAGCAACAAATGCCTTCCAACCATATTCTTGCACCCCTGGGTTCACATCCCCTCCAGATAGCCCTCCTGACCACTCAGTACCTGTCTTGTACAAGGCCAGCTTTCATTCCTTAACCTTCATCCCCAGGCCACTGGAGAGCTGGCTGAACTCTCCAGATGGCCTTTGAACTCCTGCCTTCCCAGGTTGAAAGTTTTCAATCTTGGCCACTGTGGCTTGAGGGGACAGGATCTTGCATGCTGCCTGAAGGTTCACATTGTTAACACGCTAAGCCCATGTATACCTAAAAATGTCCCCGTATCATAGACCCTTGTCTAGAGTAATGAATTCTGTTCAGGGGAATCTGAGAAGTCTTTCTGAAGGACTGAGCAATGTATGGCATCTCAGTTCATCCAACATGTCTCTCAAGCAGCTTTCAGATAACATGTTTGCATCACAGATGCTTGACCTGGCTGCAAGTAGACATTCCCAGTAAGCACTCTCTCACCCTAGAGATATCTTGCTTCCTGTGGGGGTCAGGGAGAGTGTCTGATAACCCACACTGACAAACACTGTACCCACTTTGAATCAATTAGTAGCTCTACATCAACCAGGATTCCTTCATTTTACCCACAGTATTGTGTGCTCACTGAGACACACTATGTACATGTTCCAGCTATGTGAACTCATGAAAATAAGAACAGTGTGGGTTTTCTCCATTATTCATGGAAACCACTCTACCAGCAACCTGTATTCCCAACCCTTTGTGGTTTTATATTGTTTGAACCTAGACTGCTTAGGGGGTCAGGGAGCAGAAAATATAATCTCAGACTTCCTTCCCCAGAGCAGGAAAACAGCAAGCATGCAAATAACCGATGAACAGGGAAAAATCCACCTGAGATGTATGAGTTCTTCAGAGTCAGGCTGCCAGTACCTGCCTCCTCAGGGTAAACAAATGCTCTTGAATCAGCCAGTATGGTTTTCTTTAAGGCTCTGACAATCAGAATACTGGATGCTGGAGGTATTGGCATAAGCTACAATGCCAATCAATATTATTCCCCATTTGTTAGTAGGGACCATCATTCCAGAGCCATGACTGGGAAGAGGTGTAGGTCTTTTTCTTATTCTAGAAACAGTTCATAGAGGAGAAATATTCCCTCTCACAGGGAAGGACAGATGGGGCTCATTCCTTCCAGTGAGCTGGATGGGACAGGGGACAGTTGTGATCCTCTCACAGGACTTTCTTTTTCTTTCTAGCCAAGGCTGCGGCTGCCGTGCTTGGGGGAAGTAAGTATCTTCAGGGAAGGGGTGCCAGTCCACTCCTAGGCCTCCCTATAAGCAGGGAGCCAGGAAGCAGCCCATCTTGTGTCAGCAGGCTTCCCTGAAGGCAGTGGGCACAGGGGGAGATGGGATGAACGGAGTGACTGGAAAGAAGGACCTGGAAAAAGGAGGGTGTAGTGTAGAGGCCAGGAGGCCACCTTTATTTGGCAAGTACCCATGGCCTTGTGTGAGAAGGGAGACCTTGCGGGTGTACTGAAACTCCTCTGAGCTCCTAATTGTTTCCTTGAAAATGAGCTTGTGGAGCAAACATAGAGTTTCTCAAGGGTGCAGTGGGGCTGAGATAGAGAGAGTTGGAAAGTTGTAGACATTCTATGCAGCTACCATCAGCTTGGTGGCTCTCGACATGCTCACTTGTGACACACCAGGACTCTGGGATGCCTCCTTTAGCCCTTCAGTTGCGTCCCATGCTTCCCCTAACTCTGTCTCTCTGTTCTAAGCCTCCCCTTGCCTCACATTCCAAATTTCTCTCTTGGCTTCCCCAAGGAGAATATAGAGGGAAGAGGGGAAGCCCTGGTCCAGTCTGCTCTGCTCATTCTCTCCTCCCAGACACCAACAGCTCCCCAAGGTTTGATGCAGTGTGTGGGGTCCCTTCCAGCAGAGCCACCAACCAACACAGCCCCTCTTCCCACAGCCATTACTGTAGCTGCTGTACCCCCCGTGCTGAGTGCTGTGGGCTTCACTTCGACAGGAATTGCTGCCTCCTCTCTAGCAGCTAAGATGATGTCCTTGTCAGCTATTGCTAATGGGGGTGGAGTTGCAGCTGGTAGCCTGGTGGCCACTCTGCAGTCAGTGGGTAAGTGTCATGGCTGGAAGCCTAGAGGAAGACAGGACATACCAAGGATCTCAGTTCCTGCTTTACCTTCTCTCTGGGTTATAGCAGGGGAGGTAGAAGAGGGAGGGAGGAACCATGGCCAGTTTTCCTGAGGTTCCCACCTCTCCCTTAGGTCCAGCCTCTTCCCCAGAAGGTGAAGTTATCCAGCTCGATTGATTTTCCCTAGACTTCGGGCATGGATTTGCTCCTTTTCAAAGTGACTGTGCTAGACACAGATCCAGGAAAATTTAGACACAGAGGGGGGATACTGTGGAGACCTGTTCCTCAGGCCATCCTGAATGTCTCTGGGAACTATGACAATCTCTGATCCTATTGTGTCATCCCATGTCATTTCCCCTTTATTTCTTCCCCAGGAGCCGCTGGTCATCCCATGTCATTTCCCCTTTATTTCTTCCCCAGGAGCCGCTGGACTCTCTGTGTCATCTAAAGTCCTCTTGGGCTCTGCAGGATCAGCCCTTGTGGCCGGTGTTATGGGCATCTCAGAGAGCTCCAGCGTTTCTCTCCTCACAGAAGAGGACACAGATGGAGAGATGACATCTGCCAGCATGTCCAACATAGAGGGAAAAGAGTTAACCCCAGAGGACAGTCAGCCAATGCCCAATGCAGAGGACAGTCAGCCAATGCCCAATGCTTAACTGGAAATAAATAAAATCAGTTATGACCTGCTTCATGAATCCCTTAATAGCATGTGTGCTGTTTGCATGGCAAAGTTTGAGCAGGACCTGACCTCTGTGCCCCTGGGCTTGGGTGGGGTGGGCTCATCCCTCCTTCTCCCACCATCATGTCACAGAGCCACAGGGTGTAGCTGAGTGCTCAGGTGGGAGGGCTCTGACTGTGAACACAGGAGCTGATCCCATAACTCTGAGCAGGTCCCCTCTCCTTGGCTTCTCCCTAAGTGAGGAGTTGACCTAAATGTCTTTGCAGATCCCAGCAGGGTGGGAGTTAGCTCTGTCCCTATGAGGAGTCTTAGCATGGCATCCTGCTTTGACCCACTCATCCATAGGCTGTGCCTGGTTTGTATTCATCCTGCCCTCCCCACGGTGTATCCAGTGATTGGTTCTGGTGGCCCACCCTGGACCCTTCTGTCACAGCTAGATCTCCAGAGAAATCCAAAACCTCTTCCTATTCTCTCAGTGCTGCAGCCCCACTAGAGGAACTGACTTTCCCCTGTGTATGCCCAGCAGGGTACCTGGCCATCATGGGGGTGGGGAAAATAGTTCCCTGGCCACAGTGAGAAGGGGCAAGCAGTAGTTTTTTCTACATGGGGCCTCCTCTGTCTTACCCACACGCATGTGCGCGTACACACACACAGACACACACGCAGACACACACACACACACAGACACACACACACACACACTGGCTCTAGTTATGGGGATTCAGGGTGAATTTCCCAGGGGCAAAGGAGACAGTCCTCATCCTTCTCTAAGGAGGCACAATTTCCCCAGTGTCAAAATGTCTCCCTCTCCCTTCATAATTCATGTCTCTCTTTCTTGTAGTGATCTGTATAATTGCAAGATTAAAAACCTTCCATTCTCTGAAAAACCTCAGCCCCTCATTAGACTCCTAGAGACAGGTTTTTATACCCACCAGAGTCAAAAAACCTCTTCCGTGCCACTCAGACCATGTCCACTAAGCCTGGGACCCCCTAAAGCCTTCTACATACTGACTGTGTGCTGGCCAACCTGTCACCTCTCCTGATCTCCAGCCTCAGTCTGGCTGGGGAAACCTGCAGACTTGAAACTGCCTGTCCACAGCTCTCTTCAGAAAGCCAGCCATGAGCAAAGATAGGAACACCAGCAAATAACCTTTATTTTCATCTTTTGCTGACTTTAGTGAGGGATTTGGAGGCTCATCTTGCGGTACACTGTCTCCTGGATAGTTCTTAGAGTCTTTTGATTCAAGCGGTAGAGATGTTTTCTTCTAGTTCAAAGCAAGGCCGCCCCCACAGCTGCCCCAACAGCTCCCAGCATCACGTTGGTTGATGTAGAGAGACCAGCGACCCCTGGAAAGGAGACAGTGAAGTGACATTCAGTGTCCTGAGGCTTAGAGATGTCTCACTGCCTTTCATCTGAAACCTTGTGTTCTGCTTTGGACTAAGATATTCAAAGTGGACCAGAAGGAGAAGACAGATGCGGGTAAACTCATATAAAGTAGGGAAGGCTGTTCAGAGAGGAACATCCTCTCTCTACTGCAGTACAGACGGGGACATACTGGATAAGCCAGATAGGGAAGATCAGAGCCCAGGTAGTGTGCATCTTGGTCTAGGGCTCCTTCCCGTTTCTGCCATCCAGGGCGCCTCACCAGTGCACCACCTTAACCTCACAACGAACCAGATAGTAGGGACAGAACTAGAAGACAGAGGAAAGGAGATGCCTTCTTTCGCTGGGTCTCTATCATCTTTCCTGGAATGACACTTACCCATGGACTGTAGGGTAGCTACCAGGCTTCCTGCTGCAACTCCACCTCCATTGGCAATTGCTGCTGCTGACATCATGTTGGCTGCTATGGATGAGGCCTCTATTCCTGCTCTGGTGAAACCAATTGCACTCAGGACTAAGGGTGCAACAGTCACAGCTGCAAACTGTGGGACAAGTACTGTGTTTTGGTGGCTCAGGAAAAACTCACTCAAGAATTTTTTTGACTTTTTGGGGAGTCCTTCTATACTGAGCAGCAAAAAAAGGGTCCTGAGGCTAAGACAATAAGGGCACAGAGCCAGGTGGAGGCACAGAGGTTAGTAGAGGGATCTAACTTAGCCGTGATTACTAAGCTGTGTGACACTGGAGATGTCTTCATCCTTTAAGGGACCTCAGGTTTGTCAAGGGTTCATTAACTACTGTGGTTATAGCAACTCTGTCCCTCACCTCTCCTCTTCAACACATTCTATATTTCCTGTTTATCTCATATAAGGCCTGGAGGAGAAACTAGGTAAAAAGCTTAATCTCACCTCTGAGTGAGCAAGCACAGCTCTGGCCCAGTCCCTTAGTCCAGGCAGCTCCAGAAGGCACAAACTTCAGAGACGTGTGATGTCCCAATGTTTGTGCCCTTCCTCCTTATTATCGCTGCATTTTTGCCTCATTCCGTGGATGTTTGGGCTCAGACTTGGAAATGTTAAGTTCACTAGTGTCTAGTGGAGTCAACTTCGTGTCCTCGAGGGACACAGGGTCTGGGAGAGGTTAACATAAGGCAAATAAACCTCTAGCAGTGTGTACAGGTCAAGCTCATAGTAAAATGTACACAGTTGGCTGTGGAAACTAAGGTCCCTCCACCCTGAGGCCTGGAGCTATTTTGGGAGCTGAGAAGTTTCTAGTCCCCCATCCTAAGAAGTTTCTAAGCCCCCAAGACCAAGAGCCCAAGGTCCTGGGTAATCAGAGGACATTCCAGCCCAGCCATGAAGCATCTCCCCCTCCTAAGACAACCAATCAGCCAGCAGCTTCCCACCTGACAGTGATAGTAAAGAAACCTCCTCTGGGCTCTTCACCTCCTAGCCTGATCTTTGGTCTTCATTTTAAAAACCCTGCTTCAGAGTGGGGGTGGGGATTCACTTCTCCACTGGCCCTGCTGTGTGACAGTCAGGAGCTGAGCTAAACTGTACAGTTGTATTAAACCTTGCTTTGCATTTGCATTTGGAGAGTCGGTGTGATTCTGTGGGTCTTTCTGGGGGTCGCTGAGACTGGGCAGTACCTTGGCCTTTTCTAGTATGGAGCACAAATGTGTTCTGATGTTTTGATTTCTTTGGAGACTAGGTTTCTCAATGTATCACTGGCTGTCCTGGAACTCACACTCTGTACCTGTGCCGCCATGTCTCGCTTCAAATGTGTTTTCTTTTTAATTTTTTACACTAATGCATTAGTGTGAAGCCTAAATGTGTGTCTGTGTGCAATTTTCAGATCCCCTGGAACTAGAGTTACAGACAGTTGTGAGTTGCCATATGGGTGCTGGGAATTGAACCTAGGTCCTCTGAAAGAGCAGCCAGTGCTCTTAACCACTGAGCCATCTCTCCAGCCCCTGAATGTGTTTTTCTAATCCAAAATATTAAAGTGGTGGGTGAATGAAGGAAAAGACACGACTGTTCCTAGGTATGGTGGAGGAGAAAGTTTATTACAGACATAGGTAAGAGCATAGTCACAGTCATGGATATCTGGGAAGAGTCCAGGGTGGGCATGACCAGGCTGAGATGGGCCATGTCAGGAGAAGAGGATGGGGACCATGTGCAGCAACCAGGAAGTCAAGGGTACAACAGGGGAGGATTTCCAAAGTGCCTGGATTATACAGGGAAGAGCCTCCTGGGGAAGTGGAGCCCAGCCTCTGGCCTGGAGAATTCATGGGAGGGGACAGGGTAGGTGAACCATTCCCTGTAAAGAGTTGGGACTGAGACTCCTTGCTGGGAGACCCTGGCTGTTAGGACTACTTTGATATACTAAGTAGGCAGGACAGTGATTTGTCCTGAGTCTGAGACCTAACACCTTTATAACCTGTTGGTTAAAGATTTGCTAGAGGACAGGCTTTTAGGATGCTGTCTTTTCTAGTTTCAATAGCTGTATAGGGAAATATCCCAATGTACCCTGTGGGAATTGTTTCTTTGTTTTATTTTTGTTGAGGCTGAGATTTTAACCTTTCCTAGTGAGTAACTCTCACTAGATAAAAGAAAAACTTCTTCAGGAGTGTGTCATCGTATGCTCTAGCTCTTGTTTAAAAAGATACAGAAATAAGTCATGGTTTATAGAAAGGTAGGCATTGTTTTAATCTTAGGATGTTCTTTGTATCCCCTCCCCAAAGGAGGTTTTTTTTTTTTTTTTTTTTCCCAGACATAAGTAAGTTTTATAGAAGCTGAGATTTGCATGTTTCTGGTCAAACAGAATGTGCTGTCTCAATGGCTACTGTTGATGGTCACTTCGGAAGAGGAGATGTTCACTTTTTAGAAAAACAGGAAGGAGGAAGTATTTTTACAAAATAGTTAAGCAATTCAGTGTTAATTCTGCTGTCTCAGGTGGAGACAGGTTCCTGTTCCCTTTTTTCTTGAAAGGTCCTCCACCCAGCTCTGGCAGCCTTCCCTTCTCCCTCACCCCCTCTGCCTTGCTGAAAATGGTTAGATTACCTTCCTAAAGCTAGCCTCCGAGGGCTCTTTCCTTATTTGGCCAATTCCTCTTCCTGAGGCTGACTACCAAGGGACCACTATTAAAGTGCTGAAGTCCCCAGTCAAAGGCTACTTCTGTCTCACCCAATTAACATGCCCCTTTAAATTAAACATGTAACTTCATCCTAACATGGGCTTTCCCCCTTTCCCTTTATAAGCTGCCCTTTGCCTGTTGGTCAAGTCTGTCTCCTCTCTATCCAGAGGCAGACTCCCCCTCCCCACCTCCTTCCCAGCACCCATGTTTCCTCCCCCTCCTTTTCCTCTTCTGTGTCCTGTCTTTGCCTCTTATTTCCAGCCCCTTACCTCTCTGAGGCAAATAAATATTTGTGCTGACAACTTGGTCTTGGGCATCTAGATACTGATCATTCCCTACGTTTCTTTATTTTCTTTCTTTGTTTATTGGTTTCTTTTGAAGCAGGGTTTCTCTGTGTCACCATCCAGAAACTGCTCTGTAGACCAGGCTGCCCTTGAACTCCAAGATCTGCCTGCCTCTGCTTCCCAAGTGCTAGGATTAAAGATGTGCGCCACCACTGTCTGGCTGTAAGAATAGTGATCTTAGAGTGATATTTTCTTTTTCTAAAATGTTGGTGTCGGATCTGGGGGTCAGACTGATACAGACATCATGATACAAATCAGAAAACTCATTTACTGAAAGAGCTCACGTAAAGCAGACAGAGTTCTTTCTTACATGTTTGATTCATTTCACATTGCATCTGGGCATGAAATTTTCTTTGTGAAGCACAATTTAATTATGAATTAAATCTACACATAGTTGGGAGACATCATGGACATCCTGTGCCTCCAGGCTGGGTGGAGAAGAAATTGATTTTGGCCTCTAATAGTAGCCTGCCACTGATTTCAAGTTTTCTTTCTTCTTAAGACAGGTTAAATTCTCAATGAGTTTTTCCATTTTATTTCTATCATCAAACATAGAGCATAAACTTGCTTATGTCATTCCTTTCTCATCCTGTTGAGTGTTGTGGTGACTCATTTTATTCTTGATGGTGAATTTTTTTTTCATCTGTTCTTTCATAACTATTATCAGTACTTAAAATACTTTACTTTTTCTATTAGTTTGTTTTCTGTTTTTCTTACTTGGGCTCGTGTCTTCTCCTTTGACTTAACTACATCTTGTCCACCGAGCTTTTAGGGTCCTCATTTCTGTATGAAGTAATCCACTTGAGAAAGATAGAAAACCGTGCTGATTAAACCAATTACAAGCACATGTGCACTTTATTTTTGGCTCACAACCAAGAGCAGGCTTATGTTTCAGAGTCTCTTGGTGCCAAAGCTTGGGGGTACAATATATTTAAAGGCAACACCTACAACTGCTTCAGTGTTAGATGAGGTTCAGAGTAACCTTGCAACATTTGTTTTAACAGAACAGTTATTTCAGACACAACATGGACATTCTGATTTATGCTTTTTTGAGTTATCTTGGTATATGTTTAATTTGTATAAACATTAATTCTTTTGGTTAATATATCGGGACCAAGGTCAGAGTTATGGAAATCCCAAATGTGTTCCCAAGGCAGAGGTGTCTGTTCAGGGATAGAAGGTTGAGAAGTGTGTAAGCAAACACAAAATGGGTCGGGACAAGATGACATTACCTTAGTCTCTTCACCTATAATTCCTTGTAGTTTTCATACTTTGAAAGTTTCTAATTTCTCCAACCATTATGTTTATACATTCTTCTTACTATATTAAACATGATTACTTAAAGTGTTAGATAATTTAGCCATATAGATGATTGGTGACACTTTCTATCAAGTGGTATTTTTCATGAGTATGAATTAACATTCTTCCTATATCTTACACTTTTCTTTTAATTAGATGCTAGGTGTTGTTCCTATGAAGAAATTAATCCTACAGAGTTTAGGCATTTTAGATCTTTGGTTCATAGCTCTTTCTTGACTCTGATGTAAAGGTTGGAGGCAGGTTAAATGGGTTTTAGCAGATATGGCCACTTGTCAACAATCAGGAGATAGAACATTGGTGTGGTCCTTTTGAATTGCCCATGCTCCTGTAAAAAGCCCATGACTTGCCTGTGAATTGCCCAGTAAACCGAACTTTCCACCAAGCTGAACCTGACAGATTATGAGCTGCCATGCGGGTACTGGGAATTGAATCTATGTCTTCTGACAGAACAACTAACTGTTGAGCCATCCCTCCAGACCCTTAGAAAGAATCTTTTAACTTCATTTTTCTTGAAGTGCTTATCGACTAAACTTTAAATCAATAATAAATTTATAAGCATCAAAACAGCGTGATACTGTTGTCAGAGGAGACAAGTCTTAGGAGCATCATAGGAAATTGCAGAACTAGTATTCTGGTATACACACAGAGAGACACACAGACACACAGACACACACACAGACACACAGACACACAGACGCACACACACACACACACACACACACACACACACACACACACACACACACACACACACACATCAGGAGCAGGGTCACTAGCCAAGAGTCAACTAATGAATTCCCTCCTTTGTCATTCTTTAGACTAAGACAGTCCTTGGAAGAAACTACTAGGGAACACACTGACCTTGGCTCCTAACTGCCTAACACTAAACCAAGTTTTGCCCCCTCACTAGCCCTCCCTCCTCCCCGCACATGCAACCCTGCAAAAGCATATATAAGCAGCCTGGAAATAATAAAGATCGACCACTTGTACAGAGATTAACGTCTTGTGGTCATTTCTTCTGAGCCTCCTGCCCCCTGTCATTCTCTCTCTACAGGTGACAGGGACCACGTTGAAGTCCCCGGGTCGGGACACACACACATACATGCATTACATACATATATGCATACACACATCTATATGTATACACACACATACACCAGCACATTAGTTATGAGCAAATGGAACATAAAATCAACAATAAAATAGAGGTCATTTAGCAGATAGTGATGAAACAATGATCTAAGACATAAATATCTATATAAAACATTCTTTGTATACCAAACTCAATGTCAATTGACTAGTTCACATTTAAGAGTGCCACTTGAAAGACTTAAAGAAAATACAAGTGATGGTGTATCTTACAGCTAGTGTTGTGGTGATATATTGTTTATCAAATAAAGATTGCCTGAAGATCATAGGACAGAGCCAGCCACAGAGCTAACCCTAGAGGTGATAGAGTGGTGACCCACTTGTGCCTTCAATCCTGGCACTCAGAAGGCAGAGACAGAGATCCTGAGCTCAAGGCCAAACAGGAGATGGCACACCCTTTAATCCCTTGGGATCCCCTGCCTATGCTCCTAGTACTTGGAAAACAAACACACCTTTAATCCCAGCTTTAGGAAAGAAGTGATATCACTGGGCAGAGGAAGAAATATAAGGGGGGAGGAGACAGTTTACCTTTCCATTTTGTGATTCCCCTATTCAGTCTGAAGATTTGTGGAGACAGCTGGGGAGTTGGCGAGATGAGAAGCGGCTGTGTCTTGTTCCTCTGTCTCTTTGGTCTTTAAGCATTTTCCCCAATATCTGGCTCAGGTTTATTACTATTACTATTATTATTATTATTATTATTATTATCAATTAAAATTCATGCAATATAGAGTAAAAGATTTTTTTAAAAAATTATAAACAAAAGTAAATATTGGTTATTTTGCATGGTTATTATAAATTTTTCTGAATTAGAAAACAAACACAAGGGTAACAACAAAAATAACCTCTACTCTATAGGTGTACACCTATAATCTCAGCACACACAAGATTGACATAGGATGATCTCAGCTCTTGGGCTAGCCTGGGCTACATATCGAGACTCTGCCCCAAAACAAATAAAACCACCACAACAAAGACAGACAATGACAAGTAGAAAGTAAATTTGTACCACACATGTGATTGGATTAAGACCATTAACATATGATTCACACAGAAAACTATTACTTCCGTATACATGTGTGTATGTGCCATGTGTGTCAGTGGCTGAGGAGAATAAAAGTGGTTGTTAGATCCCCTGAAGCAGGAGTTATAGACATTTGCTAACTGCCTGCACAGGAGATGGGAGCCAGCTCAAAGCCTTAGATGGGCAAATGTTGATACACACTAACACACTGTCCAGCCCCCAAGAAAAACCCTGTCACTGGAACCCAAGCGCAAGAATAAGAAAAGATGAGCTGGAGAAAGGGCTCAGTGGCTAAGGGCACATGTTAGGGTCCTTTTTGCAAAATGTCTGACTTTAATTCCCAGTACTCAAGAAATCAGGTGGCTCGCAACTGCCTAGAACTCCAGATTCATGAAGCTAAAACGTCTCTCATCTCCTTGAGCACACAGTAAAACACATCCACACACTTGAGGAGGAGGAGGAGGAGGAGGAGGAGGAGGAGGAGGAGGAGGAGGAGGAGGAGGAGGAGGGGGAAGAGGAGCCAGGCAGTGGTGGCTCATGCCTTTAAGCCCAGCACTCAGGAGCCAGAGGCAGATGGGTCTCTGTGAATTCCAGTTTCAGAACACCCAGGGTCATACAGAGAAACCTTGAATTGAAAACCAAAAACCAAAAGGAAGGAAAGATAATTCACAAACTAAGTTCAGAATAAACCCAATAAACTTAACAAATATTTAATCTCACTAGACATAAAACAAAAAATTGTAACTTGAATAACCAACCATTTCAAGTTTGTTACTAAATGGTGAGTTTGTTGTTTGGTTGATTTTGTTTAATTTTGCTATTCTGGAGATGGATTCCAGACCCCAACGCCTGGCCAGGGCTAAACAAGACCTCTAATATTGACCTACATATCCAGCCAAGAACAGCTTTATTTGATGGCAAAGCTAAGTGGTGTTAAGGAATAGATGAGAAAAAGCTTCCTACATATTTATTGAAAAGTATTAAGTGTGGTGGTTTGAATGAGAATGGCCCCCATAGGTTCATATATTTGAATGTTTGGGCCCCAGATGGTGGAACTGTTTGGGAAAGATTAGGAGGCATGGCTTTGTTGGAGGAGTTGTGTCACTGGGAGTGGGCTTTGAAGCTTCTAAAGGCCATGCTCAGCCAAGTTAGTTCGCTTTCTGCCTCCTGCTTGTGAATCAGACATAAATTCTCAGCTGCCATTCTGGTGCTATGCCTGCCTGCATGTTTGCAGCATATCTGCCTGCATACCTGCCTGCATACCTGCATAAACATATACAAGCATGCTTGCATACCTTCCTACATGCCTGCCTATTGTTATGATCCCAGCCATGATGGTCATGAACTCTAAAATTATAATCTCAATAAACTCTGCCTTCTATAAATTGCCTTGGTAATGGTGCTTCTCCACAGCAATAGAATAGTAACTAATACAGAACTTGGTGCCAGAAAGTGGGATATTCCTATGATGGACCTGTCCATGCTGCTTGGAAGTAATGTGGAAAACTTGGGGGTTTTGCACTAAGATAGCTCTTGAATGATTTAAGAGGACCCATCCAAGAGAAGCTTGGAAGACAGTAGTACTGACAACAATGTGGATTATGGAGACACAGTGTAAAGGGTGGAGAAACTTGCCGCATGAAGGAAGACTCTAAGAGACATCTCTCATGTAAAAAAGTAAAGGGTTTAATATTCACTGAGTATACTCAGGGCTCAGCTCATTGAACACTCAAGAACAGAGAGAGCACCAAGCTGAAATCGAACAAAGCGTTTATAGGTCGGGGGGGGGGGGGGGGGGGGGGTTGCTACATGCAGGAATGCACGTGGCAAGTGACATATCTCAGGAATACAGGAGGCAGATCCTGGAACTTTAAGCACATTCTTTGTTTATCAGGAAGGGGTGATAAACAGCCAAAAAGAGTTAAAGGAATTCACCCCTCAACATTTCTCACTTTTTTATTATGTAAATCTCTAATCTTAGAGATTGTCTAGGTCATTTAGGACTGAATATTGTTGTCTAACAAGCATTAGCTTGACATTTTTGATTTGCTCTTGCAGAAGGCTTATTATTTTAGAACACATGGTCTTATAGTTGTTATTAAAAGTAACACAATCAATTGCCCAGCTAAAGCAGACAGCAGTGTAATGAGCCAAGGAGACTTAGCAAACTAAGATTTAAACTACCCCTGTCGCACCTCTTGCTCTTTTTATTAATCTGTCTGCCACGTGGCCCATGGCTCACCTGTGTTTTTTTACATGTTTTTTCTTAGGCGGCTGGCTCAGTCTGTTTTGACTCTGTCTTTTCTTCTTCTTTTTCTTTTTTTTTTCATGTTGCCTGTCATGGGCCAAAACAGCTCCTTTATTTAAAGATTTACATTCACAGCGTATAGAATGACATTTTCTCATCACCTCCCCCTTTCTGCCTAATCAAAAAGGAAGGTTTTCATTTTAACATAACAAAATTACATATAACAAAATAGCTATCAAGAAAGAATTACAGTTACAATATCTAGTCTATTTGTATTTTAGCAAAATTAAAGAAAATACTCTATCATCTACCTTATCATTGTGAATCTAAAGTCTTATATCTAATATATCTTAAAATAACCAAGAAAAACTATATCTATAACTATCTAATCTTCAACTACATCAAAGACCACAGAAGGATATATTTACCTACGTAAGCCAGAAGTGCAAGCGACTTCTAAAATCTAGAAAGGACAGTGATGACACCTATCTGCCTGGACAGTCACCCAGAGTTCTTTTATAAAGTTGGGGCACCCACCTTCAGCCTACAGGCCCAGAGTTTCTTTTCATTTCAGTGAAGCAAGAAATTTGCTCTGCCCATTCATCAGTCGCTTCTCCTCAAGTCCTGAAGAATGCCTGACAGTTTTCTCTGCAAAGCAGGAACCTGAATGACCATCTAGGCTTGTTCTGCCAAAGTTCAGAGGTCACCTTCCTATGGAACTTGCATGTTCAGTTTAAACAGTATACTGTCAAGCAGTCAATATAAGAACAGGTTCTTGTCCAGTGGCTAACCGATGCCACAAAGAAACCAATCTCTATATGGAGTTTCTTCAATGCCCATTTTTATCTTGAAGTAAATTGGTACTGCCAGGAGCAGACCTGTCTCACTGTCCAAAAAAGTCTAAGTTACTAAAACATTTTAAATGCCATATTCTGTAGGTCTTAGAAGTATTTGAAGATTACCTACCTAACTGAAATATATCTTTGTATACTTAAAAATCTAACTAACATGTATTTCTTAATTATATAATTTTAAATCAGTTACATAAACATCACATCTTAAACAAGCTTAAACATGAGTAGAAAAACATAGCATAAAAGAATTGACTTTAAATTTATACCAATAAACCAAAGTCTATACCAATGTAAAACATTTTGAGATTAACAGCTGATTTTCTGATCTAAGTAAATTTAATAATCTAATTTTTTTAAAAAAAATTGTTCATACATCATATCCCCCTTTTCTTCTTAGAAAGAGATTAACTATGACTATTAACTATTTATAATGAAAACAAACATTTATAAACAATATTTGGGGAAATTGGGCATAGTTTTCTACTACTACTTCCGGCTGATTATGGGGTGTTCATGGGTTCTTGAGACTGGATCATAGTCTGAAGCTGATATAGCCATCTCTTCTCCTCAGAGGTTTTTTTCAAGGGGGTCTTGGTTGATGAAACCATATTTGCCTGAAAGCAATCTACAGGTTCTCATCTTCTGTGGAAACAAAAGCAGAACTCTTTCAAAGCAATAAATCTTTAGACACAAATTTCAAAATCAAAATGCCTTTAATATATATATATTCTTGTTTAACTTAGTAGCCTTTGCATTTGCAGTCCATTGTCTTTCTGCAGTTAGCTCATTAACAGTTAAATAATTAAAAGAAAACACAATAACAACCAAAATCCAGATTTTGTGTTTACTTTCTATCTTTACATGGCTTATTATATTTTTATTATTCTATTTCTCTTTTTAAAGACTTTATTTTTTTTCTTTTCTCTCTGAAGCCTATGTAATCCTTTATGTACATTGTAACTCATTTACAGGATTTTTTTTTCATCTGAATCTGTTTTATTGTGAATCATTAATCATCTTCTAACCAGAATAGCTTCTAAAATGTCACCACTCTCTTTAAGAACAGCTCAAAAGGTTTCATAGGGGGGAACATATTAAAAACTGGCTAGAGACCATTCTTGTGATATTTTAGCAAAGAATGTAACTGCTTTTCCCCTTTATCCTAAGAGTATTCCTGAGGCCAAAACTGAAGAAATTTGAACTGATTCCACTGGCAAAGGAAATTTCAAAACAGCCTAATATTGATTCTCTTGCATGGTTATTAGTGATCACGCTAGTGCAGGTCTACACTGGAAAAGAGTGAGATAGTTAAGAGTGTCCCTCCATGGGCTCTGCATCAGCTCCTGCCTCCAGATTCCTGCTCTGTTTGAGTTCCTGTCCTGACCTCCTTTGATGATGAGCAGCGATGTGGAAGTGTAAGCTCAATAACCCTTTCCTCTTCAAGTTGCTTTTGGTCATGGTCTTTCATCATGGCAATAGGAACCCTGACTAGGCCAGAAATCTACCTTGTTTCTGGGGAACAAAAACATGAAGAAGATGTAGATTCACCTTTAGGAATACACAACAAGGAAATACCAGTGCACAATGACGCCAGCAGTTCAGCTGAGGTAACTCACAAAGGTCAGTATTAGAATACACACCCTTAAAGGACATGCCCTGGGACATGTCCACAGGGCAGAATCTCAGTTGGTGAACACAGGCATTCAAGGGTGTGGAGACTGAATGGGAATTGGTTGGTAGGGGTAGGAGGGGAAATGACTAAAGGGAAAAATGAGACAGATTAGGAGAGAAGAGAAAAGGGGGAGGTTTTTAGATCTGAGATAGTATTTTCATAAGTAACTAAATTTCATCCAAAGTTATAGAAGTCTGTACTAAAAATGTGGTATCTTGTCTAAATTATACCTCAATACACTTGATGCCCAGGTAACAACCCATATAGATCTAAACAACCAGTTCAATAGAAGAAGCCATTTGCGAAGCACCATGTACCATGTCGTCAGAACCAGTTGGTAGTGCCATATATAAAAGAGTCAGAAATGGAAGAAAATGCTCCTAGATGTGCAAATAGTTCCCTCTACAGGACATTGATGAAATTAATTTAAAAAAAAAAAAAGATTTATTTTGTATACAGTGCTCTGTTGGCATTTATGCCTGCATACCAGAAGAGGATACCAGATCGCATTATAGATGGTTCTGAGCCACCTTGTGGTTGCTGGGAATTGAACTCAGGACCTCTAGAAGAGCAGCCAGTGCTCTGAACTGCTGAACCATCTCTCTAGCCCAGAATCAGATATTTTTTCTGGACCAAAATTCCAGGAAGAAGCTGGACCTTTGTCTGAGTCCTTGTCTAGAGTGATTAACTCTTTAGAACCTTAATGATTGTGGGGACTTTGAAATGTTGCAAGTCCAGAGCCGAATTCTCTTGGGACATCTTTAGCCCTTATAGTAGTCAGTCATTGTCTCCATCTGTACCTAACCTAACATTTTTCTGACCATTAGGCAAATCCTTTGGGAAATACAAACCCCTGCCTCCCACCAACCGCCCAGGTCTTACAGCAGAAGCTCTCCGAACAGCTGACCCCCCCCCCACTTCATGTCTTTACTAATATATATATATTAAAGTACTTAAACTTATGACTTTCTTAACTGTTACTACAAAAACCTCATCAAACTGTTAGTATGTGGGAACATGAGATTTTGGGCAACCTCATCTGGTTATCCCGCCATTAGCGCCACAATTGACTCTCCTCTTCAGATGATGTAAGGGAACTTGACGTCCACATTTTTGTTGCTAAGTTTGCATGTGTATGTGAGTATTGTTCATTTCGAGCTAGTAGCAAACAGGTGTCCTCTCTCTCTCTGTGTGTGTATGTGTGTGTGAAGGACAGAAACCAATCCAAGGGAAATCATCTTCCAGAGGTAAGCAGAGAGTGGAGAAGTGGAGGAGGTGCCTACTTCCCCTCTTGCTTTCAAAGGTCCACCAGGACACTGACTCATTCACAAGGGGTGGGGCCATTGTCCCTATTGGTTCACCAGCAAGATTTAAGTCACTTCCCAGGCATAGCAGCTACCAAAACACCTCACCATGTTCGGTTAGTTGCGCTCAGCCCTGCTGTGGACTGGAGGGTGGGCTTCCTGGCCCAAACTAGCCAGGAACTCACTGACACTACCTCTAACCATTTCTACCCACTCCATTTTTCCTAGGAACAACACTGATTGGTATCGCTTTAGGAGGAGGTATGTCTTTTGCACCTGTCTTGAAGTGTGTGTGGAGGGGGGCATTTGAGCTTTGAGATGGGCTACACCTCAGCTCCTAGATCTCCTGGATTATGGAGCTGCCTAGGTGAAGACCAAGGGCCAAAGCTGTGCTTGCTCTGGGGCTGGGCTTAAGAATTCCTAGACTATATCATTTTTAGGCTTTATTTATGAGGAGCAGCAAGTAGAGCATTTGTTGAGCTGGGTTAGGGAAGGGTATTTTAAACTACAGTAGTTAATCTTAACCTGAATAAACCTGAGGCTCAGACAAATATGATTTGTCCAGTGTTGCATAGCTTGACAAGACCATGCTCGGTCAGATCATTTACTGACCTCTGACCCTCCACTTGACTCCATGATCTATCCAGCACCTTCTATTAAAGATTTATTATGTACATATAGTGTTCTGTGAGCATGTATCCCTGATGGCCAGAAAAAGAAACCAGATCTCATTACAGATGGTTGTGAGCCACCTTGTGGTGGCCAAGAACTCAATTTAGGATTTCTGCCAGAGCAGCCAGTGCTATTAACCCCTAAGTCCCTATAACCTTCTTCTTTACCTGGGAACTCTCTTGCACATGGCTAACAATAAACAGACCCCAGTGAGTTTTTCCTCTAAGCACACAACACCCAGTTCCTCTACCCACAGTTGCCGGTGTGACAGCTACACCCTTAATCCTGGGTGCAATTGGTTTCACCGGAGCAGGAATAGCAGCCTCATCCATAGCAGCCAACATGATGTCAGCAGCAGCAATTGCCAATGGAGGTGGAGTTGCAGCAGGAAGCCTGGTAGCTACCCTACAGTCCGTGGGTAAGTGTCAGTCCAGGAAAGATGATGGAGACCCAGTGAAAGAAGGCATCTCCTTTCCTCTGTCTTCTAGTTCTGTCCCTACTATCTGGTTCGTTGTGAGGTTAAGGTGGTGCACTGGTGAGGCGCCCTGGATGGCAGAAACGGGAAGGAGCCCTAGACCAAGATGCACACTACCTGGGCTCTGATCTTCCCTATCTGGCTTATCTAGTATGTCCCCGTCTGTACTGCAGTAGAGAGAAGATGTTCCTCTCTGAACAGCCTTCCCTACTTTATATGAGTTTACCCGCATCTGTCTTCTCCTTCTGGTCCACTTTGAATATCTTAGTCCAAAGCAGAACACAAGGTTTCAGACGAAAGGCAGTGAGACATCTCTAAGCCTCAGGACACTGAATGTCACTTCACTGTCTCCTTTCCAGGGGTCGCTGGTCTCTCTACATCAACCAACATGATACTGGGAACTGTTGGGGCAGCTGTGGGGGCAGCCTTGCTTTGAACTAGAAGAAAACATCTCTACCACTTGAACCAAAAGACTATAAGAACTATCCAGGAGACAGTGTACCACAAGATGAGCCTCCAAATCCCTCACTAAAGTCAGCAAAAGATGAAAATAAAGGTTATTTGCTGGTGTTCCTATCTTTGCTCAGGGCTGGCTTTCTGAAGAGAGCTGTGGACAGGCAGTTTCAAGTCTGCAGGTTTCCCCAGCCAGACTGAGGCTGGAGATCAGGAGAGGTGACAGGTTGGCCAGCACACAGTCAGTATGTAGAAGGCTTTAGGGGGTCCCAGGCTTAGTGGACATGGTCTGAGTGGCACGGAAGAGGTTTTTTGACTCTGGTGGGTATAAAAACCTGTCTCTAGGAGTCTAATGAGGGGCTGAGGTTTTTCAGAGAATGGAAGGTTTTTAATCTTGCAATTATACAGATCACTACAAGAAAGAGAGACATGAATTATGAAGGGAGAGGGAGACATTTTGACACTGGGGGAATTGTGCCTCCTTAGAGAAGGATGAGGACTGTCTCCTTTGCCCCTGGGAAATTCACCCTGAATCCCCATAACTAGAGCCAGTGTGTGTGTGTGTGTGTCTGTGTGTGTGTGTGTGTGTCTGTGTCTGTGTGTGTGTGTGTGTGCGCGCGCGCGCGTGCCTGTGTGTAAGACAGAGGAGGCCCCATGTAGAAAAAACTACTGCTTGCCCCTTCTCACTGTGGCCAGGGAACTATTTTCCCCACCCCCATCATGGCCAGGTACCCTGCTGGGCATACACAGGGGAAAGTCAGTTCCTCTAGTGGGGCTGCAGCACTGAGAGAATAGGAAGAGGTTTTGGATTTCTCTGGAGATCTAGCTGTGACAGAAGGGTCCAGGGTGGGCCACCAGAACCAATCACTGGATACACCGTGGGGAGGGCAGGATGAATACAAACCAGGCACAGCCTATGGATGAGTGGGTCAAAGCAGGATGCCAGGCTAAGACTCCTCATAGGGACAGAGCTAACTCCCACCCTGCTGGGATCTGCAAAGACATTTAGGTCAACTCCTCACTTAGGGAGAAGCCAAGGAGAGGGGACCTGCTCAGAGTTATGGGATCAGCTCCTGTGTTCACAGTCAGAGCCCTCCCACCTGAGCACTCACCTACACCCTGTGGCTCTGTGACATGATGGTGGGAGAAGGAGGGATGAGCCCACCCCACCAAAGCCCAGGGGCACAGAGGTCAGGTCCTGCTCAAACTTTGCCATGCAAACGGCACACATGCTATTAAGGGATTCATGAAGCGGGTCATAACTGATTTTACTGATTTCCAGTTAAGCATTGGGCATTGGCTGACTGTCCTCTGCATTGGGCATTGGCTGACTGTCCTCTGGGGTTAACTCTTTCCTCTCTGTGTTGGACATGCTGGCAGATGTCACCTCTTCATCTGTGTCCTCTTCTGTGAGGAGAGATATGCTGGAGCTCTCTGAGATGCCCATAACACCGGCCACAAGGGCTGATCCTGCAGAGCCCAAGAGGACTTTAGATGACACAGAGAGTCCAGCGGCTCCTGGGGAAGGAATAAAGGGGAAATGACATGGGATGACACGATAGGATCAGAGATTGTCATAGTTCCCAGAGACATTCAGGATGGCCTGAGGAACAGGTCTCCACAGTATCCCCCCTCTGTGTCTAAAGTTTCCTGGATCTGTGTCTAGCACAGTCACTTTGAAAAGGAGCAAATCCATGCCCGAAGTCTAGGGAAAATCAATCGAGCTGGATAACTTCACCTTCTGGGGAAGAGGCTGGACCTAAGGGAGAGGTGGGAACCTCAGGAAAACTGGCCATGGTTCCTCCCTCCCTCTTCTACCTCCCCTGCTATAACCCAGAGAGAAGGTAAAGCAGGAACTGAGATCCTGGGTATGTCCTGTCTTCCTCTAGGCCTCCAGCCATGACACTTACCCACTGACTGCAGAGTGGCCACCAGGCTACCAGCTGCAACTCCACCCCCATTAGCAATAGCTGACAAGGACATCATCTTAGCTGCTAGAGAGGAGGCAGCAATTCCTGTCGAAGTGAAGCCCACAGCACTCAGCACGGGGGGCACAGCAGCTACAGTCATGGCTGTGGGAAGAGGGGCTGTGTTGGTTGGTGGCTCTGCTGGAAGGGACCCCACACACTGCATCAAACCTTGGGGAGCTGTTGGTGTCTGGAAGGAGAGAATGAGCAGAGCAGACTGGACCAGGGCTTCCCCTCTTCCCTCTATATTCTCCTTGGGGAAGCCCAGAGAGAAATTAGGATTGGGAGGCAAGGGGAGGCTCAGACCAGAGAGACAGAGTCAGGGGAAGCATGGGACGCAACTGGAGGGCTAAAGGAGACATCCCAGAGTCCTGGTGTGTCACAAGTGAGCATGTCGAGAGCCACCAAGCTGATGGTAGCTGCATAGAATGTCTGCAACTTTCCAACTCTCTCTATCTCAGCCCCACTGCACCCTTGAGAAACTCTATGTTTGCTCCACAAGCTCATTTTCAAGGAAACAATTAGGAGCTCAGAGGAGTTTCAGTACACCCGCCAGGTCTCCCTTCTCACACAAGGCCATGGGTACTTGCTAAATAAAGGTGGCCTCCTGGCCTCTACACTACACCCTCCTTTTTCCAGGTCCTTCTTTCCAGTCACTCCGTTCATCCCATCTCCCCCTGTGCCCACTGCCTTCAGGGAAGCCTGCTGACACAAGATGGGCTGCTTCCTGGCTCCCTGCTTATAGGGAGGCCCAGGAGTGGACTGGCACCCCTTCCCTGAAGATACTTACTTCCCCCAAGCACGGCAGCTGCAGCCTTGGCTAGAAAGAAAAAGAAAGTCCTGTAAGAGGATCACAACTGTCCCCTGTCCCATCCAGCTCACTGGAAGGAATGAGCCCCATCTGTCCTTCCCTGTGAGAGGGAATATTTCTCCTCTATGAACTGTTTCTAGAATAAGAAAAAGACCTATACCTCTTCCCGGTCATGGCTCTGGAATGATGGTCCCTACTAACAAATGGGGAATAATACTGATTGGCATTGTAGCTTATGCCAATACCTCCAGCATCCAGTATTCTGATTGTCAGAGCCTTAAAGAAAACCACACTGGCTGATTCAAGAGCATTTGTTTACCCTGAGGAGGCAGGTACTGGCAGCCTGACTCTGAAGAACTCATACATCTCATGTGGATTTTTCCCTGTTCATCGGTTATTTGCATGCTTGCTGTTTTCCTGCTCTGGGGAAGGAAGTCTGAGATTATATTTTCTGCACACTGTCCCCCAAAGCATCCTAGGTTCAAACAATATAAAACCACAAAAGGTTGGGGATACAGGTTGCTAGTAGAGTGGCTTCCATGAATAATGGAGAAAACCCACACTGCTCTTATTTTCATGAGTTCACATAGCTGGAACATGTACATAGTGTGTCTCAGTGAGCACACAATACTGTGGGTAAAATGAAGGAATCCTGGTTGATGTAGAGCTACTAATTGATTCAAAGTGGGTACAGTGTTTGTCAGTGTGGGTTATCAGACACTCTCCCTGACCCCCACAGGAAGCAAGATATCTCTAGGGTGAGAGAGTGCTTACTGGGAATGTCTACTTGCAGCCAGGTCAAGCATCTGTGATACAAACATGTTATCTGAAAGCTGCTTGAGAGACATGTTTGGATGAACTGAGATGCCATACATTGTTCAGTCCTTCAGAAAGACTTCTCAGATTCCCCTGAACAGAATTCATTACTCTAGACAAGGGTCTACGATACGGGCACATTTTTAGGTACTCATGGGCTTAGCGTGTTAGCAATGTGAACCTTCAGGCAGCATGCAAGATCCTGTCCCCTCAAGCCACAGTGGCCAAGATTGAAAACTTTCAACCTGGGAAGGCAGGAGTTCAAAGGCCATCTGGAGAGTTCAGCCAGCTCTCCAGTGGCCTGGGGATGAAGGTTAAGGAATGAAAGCTGGCCTTGTACAAGACAGGTACTGAGTGGCCAGGAGGGCTATCTGGAGGGGATGTGAACCCAGGGGTGCAAGAATATGGTTGGAAGGCATTTGTTGCTCACTTGTACTGGAAAGCAGGGGAGATGATTTTCAGTCTGCTTGGACCATGAGACAGACAGCAGGGGCCTCACCAATAAAGGGGCCCTATCTGTCTGCTGACTGCATACTGGGCCCAACTGACGACCACAGGGCTAGACAAGCCGTTTGGGGAGGAGTGTTTAGAACTTCAGCCCTGGTCCTCTTCCCACAATCACCCTCCACAACACTGAATTTCCTGCCCCTGGCAGAAGGAAAAAGGGCTACAATTGCTTTTGCCCAGTGCCTTGAAATGATGGGCCCCATTGGTCAGGGAGGAATAATATTAACAGGTGTAGTGGCTCGTGCCAATAATTCCAACACTCAGGCATTCAGCAGAAAAACTGTCACAAGCTTAAGGGCAACCCTCCTGGGCTACATACATACTGCCTTCTAAGCCAGCCTGGGCTATAGAGGGAGCCTCATCTCCATAAAGGAAGAGTGACATTGTCATCTTCCTCTGGGCCCATTAGAACAATTCAAGGAACCCACCAATGTAACAGGCTAGCAATTGAGGCATAAATGCACCCAATAAAATTATTCTACTAATCGTACATTATCTACGCTTCTGCATTCCCTAACCCTCTGCAGTTCCGATAAGCAGAAGGGAAAGGAAGCTCTGACTTATCATAGGTCTCCATGAAGAACTGGGGTCCAAGGAGGAATGTCTGATACTCAGGGCCAGTTACCTGCCGTGGGATAAGCAGCCAAGACAGAGGCAGGGCACCCTGAGAAGACAGTGCTGACCTTGAGAGCTCCCAAAACAGGTCCAAGTGTGGATGCTCCAGAGCTCACAGCAGCCTTGGTTAGTAGGATGAGCCCTGGCAGGAGAAGGTAACAGTTCAGAGAGGTGTCAGATGCACCCCCCCCACACACACAGACTTCCCCCCACCCCAGAGATGGCTGCTCTGGAGTCTAGAGAAAGCCGGAGTTTGTCTGCCCTGGGGACAGAAAGGAAAAGAACCATAGCTGCTCAGAAGATTGTGAAGAGATTTTGAGGACCAGGTCTTCTAGGTGCTTCTAGGGACACTGGGGGACGTTTAAGAGGCTCATTCTCAGGGTGAAAAGCAGTGGAATGAACCAATGTTATCCACTGAGAACAAAGAGCCACACAAATGATACAAGTTTTATGCAGAAACACACACACAGACACACACACATCCATAAGAACACATACAGACATACACACATACATACACATAAGTACACATCCACATACGCACACATGTGTGCATACACACACATACATATATACACAGACACATACAAATACACACACACATACAAACACATGCACATACACACAAACACATACATACCCATACACGTGTACACACACTCTTACACACACAGAAACACAGGCATACACACAAACACACACTGGCACACACACATACAAATAAACACACACAAACACGCACACACATAAACACAAACACACATACATACATTCACACACACACAAATTGACACTGAAGCCTGAAATGTGGGGGTCAAAGAGAAGATATCTTTTAGGAGAATAAATAAATAAAAGTGGAGAGGGGCCTACACAAGCTAGAGGAAGAACTTTGTTGACATCACCACCCTGGCTGTAGACCCAGAAAGACAAGCAATGGAGGAAAAGGTTATCCCTGGTGGTGAATTTAAGGGACATGAGAACAAAATGTAGATCCCAGGTCCAGATCCTAGGAAGCCAGGGCTCAGAGGAGGACCTTATGCAATGTGTAGGTCTGAGTTTTTAGGGACTCAAATTGCAGGACCTTACCAGGGACTTGTCTCCCTCAAGGCTTTCTCAGACATAAGGCCATGATGGAAGTATGACAGTGGGCAGCTAATGTCAGGTTGTTACACCCTCCATCACTATCCCCTTGGTCCACCCTTGGCCCCTTCATGGCACTCACCCTGTGAGCCAGCTAGAATGGCGCCAGAGACTGTTCCTCCAGCCTTGGCCATGGCTGCTGATGCTGCTGTCTTGGAGAGAAGGGAAGCCACCAGTATGCCTGTTTCTGACAACGCCATGAAGCCTAGTAGAGTGTCCAACAAGACCCAAAACTGAGAAATAAAAAAGTGGGGCTTTGATGAGGAGATTGGGGTCCCGGAGGTGGACTTCCATCACTCAGCCTGAAAACCCTGAGAGGCTCCAGGTCAGATAGAGCAGCTGCTCAGTGTTGGTGGTAACAGTGAGCCTGTCTCCAGCTTTGGGGTGCACTATCCTGCCCCTCTTGAATAGATGGGAATCAGGAACGATTTCACAATATGCAAGTTTTTTGCTCCAGGGATGAAGGGTCCATTTCAAAGACATAGGCACACTCCAGCCAGGCCCGGCAGCTTACAAATGGCAGGCTCTGACTTTGTTACTCCCAACACTTGCGCTTCACCTGGGCCTCCTCTTGTCTACCAAGGCAGGGGAGGTTTCTGGTCCCTTCCTCCTAGGCACACACTCTTGATGATGCTTTTATGACAACAAAAGGATTGTCAGGGAGGAACTGTACACTGGCCTTCTCTCTGCCTTTAAGGGCCTTTGCCACCAAGGCTAGGGGCTTCAGGGAGTAGCTATATCTCTCTGTGTTTTACCCAGGATAGATTTCCTGAGGATACCCACCATCAACAACAACCCCACTCTTTCAAACACCCCCCCCCTTCTTCCCCGACGCTGTATCTTATATGTATTTCTGGAAAATCCAGTCCTTTTCAGAGCAGAAAATACACTGAGATTGTATACATACCCAGAGATCAAAGGCGGCCAATGAATTGGGTTCCTTTACTCTGTTCTCTCAGGTCCTGACAAATCCACTGTTGTTGAAGACACACCCAGGTCTTGATGGACTGTCAATCAGAGCGCTGCTTCCGCTTGGAGGCGGTACTTCTCTCTGAAGCGCGCAGGCGCCCCTGAGGTCCCGCCCCGGAACTGCAGTCTCAGAAGGTGCTGCAGTTCCGGGTCAGGTTGGCTCTGGCGTCTCCGTGTGTGAGAGAGCTGTGGAGGTGAGTACTGTTGATGAATTCAGAGTTGAGCGGCCCGGTGACCCACTGAGGACGCGCTCCGAGTGTCCTCCATTATAGTGCTTCCTGTGTGCCCCAGAACCTGGTTCCTGCGTGTCCCATGCCCGAGGGCCAGTAACTACGCATCAAGGCCTCTTGATGTAACCTCTGTGGGCTGGTGCGATCGGCGTGCCCCGAGGCCTCTTCCAGGAGGTGCAGGCCCCGTCCCATTTTAGTGACCTTTCTTTACACTCATTAAGGTGGGATCGAAATGCGGTGCTGTCTTGGTGGAGTCGGTGCCTGGGACCGCTGGGTGAGCCTTACGTGCGCGTCATCGTGCCTCTCGACACGGGCGCCATGATAAGCGGTTTTTGACATTGGTCATTTTGACATTCCATTTGGCGACCCAGTGAGATAAATATCTTCATATCCTTACATTGTCCATGCGGAAACTGAGCCACAGAGACGTTCAGCAAAGACTCAGAGGTGTCAAGTATTAGGTCCATATATGAATCGAGTTTTACCTTAACGCTTTCCACAATCTGTTTTTCATATTTCAGTAGGATCATGGTGGAGGCACTTCCACTCACTTGAGTCATGCAAAATCTCTTCCTTCTTTATAGACAGGGTGTCATGTACCAAGGTTGGCTTTGAACTCTTGACCCTCTGATCTTTCTGGAAGGCTGGATAACCACTAACTATAGTTTAATGCAGTGCTGGGGGTGGAGCCTAGAACTTCGTTTCTGCTAGGCAAACACTCTGGGCTATATCTCTCTCTAAGGGACATCCCCGATATCTCTAGATTACTTAAAATTAATTAGAAAGCAGCATGGGATGTAAATGGCATTTGCCATGTTCTAGTAGGGAAGGGAGCTCAGTGCATCTGTAATAAAGCACACTGTATCTCCTAAACACAGAAATGGAGGCAAAACAACATAACTCAGATCCTTTCTCCAACTTGAAAGTGTCTTATGTAGGTCAGGCATCATTGTTGATAATTTCACTTATTTGCATACAGTTTAAAAGTAGATATTATCATGCCCCTCTCTTTTTAAAGGATTAAAACACTAAATTCTGAGAAAGAGTATGTAGTATTGTTGAAGGTTGCATACAAATTAAGTGTTGGAGCTGGGATCCTGACTCCATAGCTCATGTATCCTTACGACATTGCCTGTGTTCCCCTTGCTTCAAGCCAAACTACCGATTCTGTGGGTGTGTTTTGTTTTCTGGCTGGGAGCATCTTCTCTTTGTGTGTGTGTCAAAACATCTTCAGTTTCTGGGTGGTTTTCAGGGTCAAGTAGGTTTTAGGTTCATTGGAAAGTGTGTTGCCACGGAACTTACGGTTTACAGTTGCTAACCTAAAGAACATTTCTTTTCAGCAACCATGAAGTTAAAGGAGACAAAATCAAGGTCAAAGCCACGGAGTCGTGGCACATTTCAGACAAAGGGCATCAAAGTTGTGGGGAAGTGGAAGCAGGTGAAGATTGATCCAAATCTGTTTGCAGATGGACAGATGGATGACTTGGTGTGCTTTGAAGAACTAACAGATTACCGTTTAGTCTCCCCTGCCAAGAATCCCTCTGGTTTTTTCTCAAATGAGGAGCCCAAGAAGAGAAAGGCCCAAGCGGTTTCGGAAGAGGAAGGAGAGTCCAGCTCCCCAAAGAAAAAGATCAAATCGAAGAAACGTAAAGATGTGGTAGTAGCTGCTGAAAGAAGTCTTGCCCAGGATGAAGGCAAAGATTCTGAGCCAGAGTCTCAGGAATGTATCACTGTTTGTTCTGAGCAAAACGTGGGAGAAGCAGCCTTGGAAAGGCTGGCACAGGCTGTTCCCAAAAAAAAGAAAAACAAAGGGAAAAAAAAGTTAAACCCTTCCCACAGCAGTGCTCCTAAAGTGCCCACATGGATTCCTGAAGTGTATGACCAGAAGGCCGATGTTTCAGCCTGGAGGGACCTGTTTGTGCCCAAAGCTGTTCTTCGAGCACTCAGCTTTCTAGGTTTCTCCGCGCCCACTCCAATCCAAGCTCTGACATTGGCCCCTGCCATCCGTGACAAACTGGACATCCTTGGAGCTGCTGAGACAGGTAAGGGCCATTGTGGCTGGAGAGCTGGAGAGGTTTTGGGTCCAGGCTTTGATGGAAATCTGAAGGAGGGGCACGTAGAGAACATTCAGCTCTGGGCTGAAGTCTGCCCCCTGACTTTGGTCCCCTCCCTTCATTCATTCATCTCTAGCACGTGGGATGGAGATAAGGACAGTGTACTGAGAACCTTGCAGTAAGGTTGGGAATGTTCTCTTATGGCTCTAATAGTCCAGGAGTGTTTTAACATCAAGAGTGAATGGTAGATTTTTTTTTTTTTTTTTACACAAATGTTCTTTGCATGTGTTTAGTTTGTGGGCTTTTGTTTTTAGTCCGTTGATAATGGTAAATTATATTGATTTTCAGAAATAAAAACTAAACATTACCGAGAAACAGTGAACTTGATCACAATGTGCTGTTTATATATTGGATCTGGTGAAGTACAAACATGAAATTAGAATATTCCCGTGTAGTTTTGTTGTAATATCCTTGTCTGGTGTTAGAATTGGCAGTAACACTGGCCTCAGTAACTTAAGTGCTCTCTTGCCAGTTATCTGAGATAGTTTTCAATAATTGATTTTTTTTCAATCTTAAATATTTGTTAGACTTCATCTGGGCTATCTCTTTCTAGGCAGGGTTTTAAGTACAGATTTAAATTTTAAAACATTAGAGGTTTTTGGGTTTTTTTAAATTAATTTTTTCCCCTGAGCTATCGATAGTTTCCCACTTAAAATTCTGTCCAGTTCTTTGTTTCATGTAGTCAACAGTCTATTATCGGTTCATAAGTATTTATATATATTAAAGCATTGTTAATTCTCTAAGTGCGATGGTTCCTTTCCTTTATGAAATGACCATCTGTACCCTATAGGAGTTCTTTGTCCTAACATCTGCTCTCATATAACTGTCGCTAGCCTTACTCTGGCTTTATTCTGATATTAATTTTGTCTGTCCTTTTCCATACTTTTCTGTAGATTTACTTTGGACAAACTGCTTTTCTATTTGATGTGCATTTCTTGTGAGTAGTGCATATTTTTTTGTTTTTTAACTGAGTTATTCAGGCCAATTATACCTAGTATGGTTATGGAAAACAGTTGAGTTTAAATCTGTTGTTTTGCTATTGTCCCAGGTGTTCTTTGTTGAGATTTTTAAAGATGTTTTAGTGATATTACAGATTATTTATTTGAAATATTTGAGACACTTAGTGTTTTAGATTTGAATTTTAAAAAAATATTTTTATCTGCATAATAGAATATCTTAGGATGGGATTTAGGCTATGCATAAAATTCATTTAGATTTCACACTCTCCTTCAGCACATAATGTGCAGGTCATGTGGGCAGCTCAGAATGTTTGAAATGTTTTAGCGTTTGGGAATTCAGCGTTTAGGTTGCAGTGCTCACTTTGTGTTAGCATCTTTCTGAAAACATGGGAACTGTGATGGTGCGGGCCTTGATGAAGTAGGAGGGTCTGTGAGTTTGAGGTGAGTAAGTTCCACGCCAGCCAGGACTGCATAGACCCACATCTCAGAACAAAACAATAGAAAACCAGGTGTCTGTGCCCACAAAGCACTTCTGCTACAACAGATGCTGTGGGGTTTTTACCAAACCAAGTGACTTCCACCTCAACTCCAGCCATGTGTTCTATGCACCGGCCAGTTCTGACTGCCTGCAGTTAGAGTCCTACCCCAGCAAGCCTTATTGGTCTACTCCTGATTTATTTGTTCAAATTAAGAAGTTTAATACTTTTTCTAAATAGCCCCCAGAAGTCAGGGAGACATGTTTACTGGCTTAAAGGGTGAAACTCGGGAATAGCTCGGTGGAAGAGATTCACAAGGCAGAATGTTGAGGGAAGTGAAGAGGATAGAGGCCTCCCTCCATGTGTCTGTGGGGAGTTCACCATCCTGGAAAGCTCTTCATATCCCATTGTTTGCAGTGTTCTTGTGGAACATCCTTCCAGTATGTAGGCATGATCTAGTAAAGCCTTGGTCTTTGATCCCCCTCTCTGGTGGTCAGGAGGTGTAGCCTGATGTCCAGACAAAGCTCTCCTACCTGTGGTCCTGTGTTGCTTATAAAATAATTACTCACAGGCTTGTATTAATTACAAACTGTTTGGCCAGTGGCTCAGTCTCGTCATCAGCTAGCTCTTATAATGTAACCCATTTCTGTTATTGCCATGTGTTCTGTGGCTTCATCTATATTCCCTGACATACTGCTTTCTGGGCAGCAGCTCACAGAGTCTGCCTGACACCACACTGCTTCATCTCTGCTTGGATTACCTGCCTTCCTCTAAGGTGCCTTGCCATAGGCCAAAACGTTTTTACTAACCAGTGGTGGTAAAGCATATTGACAGAAAGACATTCCACATCCAGGAAGGATGTGTGTGAAAGTTTCTACCCTGTGGCCACCATCTCCATCCTCAAGTTTTCTAGAGACAATTAGTCTCTAGCTCACAGTCATCTCATTAGTTTACAAATGACCTTGTTATTCCTAAAACTCTTGGCTTAAGCCAGGAATGGAGATTAAATAATTACAAGAAAAGATACTCCTATTGAGAAGTTATGGTGGTTTTCAGTTCTGTGCCCGGAACTGGGAATGAGAGCAAGTACATATTTATTGCCCTGTCTCCTCTCTTGTTCTACTAGCTACAGGCCTTTGTTGTGTGCTTTAGGGCTCCCAGTCTGTTATGGGCTGTACACATCTATTTATCATAGTGTACTTCAAGTGATACAGTGTCTCCTGTGATACAAGAGCCTCTCAGCTTATTTTTCTCTCCCTCTTTTATACCTTTTGTTATGTGTTTTTATTTCTGCCCTTGCTGGAAACTCAGAGATAGACTTTACATGTTTGTGAGCATTTGTTCTTTAAGGGTGTCTATGAGAAGGTTTCTTTTCCTGTAATTTCTGGTGTACTTCATTCCCCATGGAGATGGGGGTTTTCATCAGCCACCATCCTTTCTTCTTCATGGAAGGCCTCAGTTAGCGTTCTCTATAGCGCCTCTGCCAGTGAGTCAGTCCAGCTTTTATAAGGCTAAAGCAGCCTTTGTTTTGTATTTGTTTTAAAGGATTTTTTTTCTCCTCTGGGTAGTTCTGAATTGTCCGTCTTATTTTTCTCAGACTCTCAAATACAGATGCTGCTATGGTATATTTCCACTTTATCTTTGATGAAAGTCTTGTGTTTTTTCTTACATTTTTAAGTTTTTGTTTTTTCTTAAAGCTTTTGCTTCTAATGTTTGGCTTTTTTGGTGTCTTTTCCTTTTACTTAGAGCTGGTCATTTCCTTTTAAAACTATTGATAAGGTTTTTTCTCCCTTTTTCAAGTTTCTAAAACCATTTATTTATGGATGTGGTGCATTCCTGTATAGGCCTGTAGAGGCCAAGGCCTGTGTATAGAGGTCAGAGGATGCCTGGGGTTGGGATTCAGTTCTCCCACCGTGTGGCTTTTGGGATGGACCTCAGATCCACAGGCTTAATGGCAAGTGGCTTAATCCATCGAACCTCTCACCATGCCATGAGAGTTCCTTGTAGGCCTAGACTAGGACCTTTGTCCTCTAGAGACCATGATTGATATTTTTCTTGGACATTCTTGCTTGTCAACTTTAGTGTCTAGGAAGGATACCTTTCAGGCCCCCTCAAACACAGAGGAGATGCTGCTGCACTCTGTATGTCATTTTTCTTGTACATTTATGTAGGTTGAATGCCTTTTACATCTTGAGCATTGAGGCACTGTACTTAACTTTCTGCAGATTGAGATATAACAGCAAAACAAAAATTAACTTCTTCACAGTCTCATGGAGATAATATCCATTCTTATTATTGTAGATCTTAGTAACCAGTTCATGACACACACACACACACACACACACACACACACACACACACACACACACACACACACACACACACCCAACCACCCTCCCTCCCTCCCTCCCTCCCTCCCTCCCTCCCTCCCTCCCTCCCTCCCTCCCTCCCCTGGGACTTTCTAGCTTTCCAATCAAAGAACACCTTACAGCCACACTTTAGCACATCAGAGCTGCGCTCTGGGAGAACCCTCTCAGGTCTAGGACTGGTGAGTAAAGTAGGAACTATCTGAGCATGAACAGGGGTAGCATATCCAGTGTGGACATGCTGCACAGAAGGAAGACTCACAGTTTGTGTAGATGAACCAGACAGCATGAGAGTCCCTTACTGTTTGGAATAATTATCAGCTTAAAATTTGTGAAATGCTTATTTATGGAAATGTCAGTTTAATAATTTGGGAGCCATAATTGACCATGAGTAACTGAAATGCAGAAAGTAAAATGACAGTTAAGGAGAAAAGCTGTACTTCAAATTTTCAGCTTGTAGTGCCCCATTTGTTCTGACCTCTTGGAAGATCTGGGCTCCATATTCCTTCAGAGGTCAGTTTTAAAACACACAGACCTAGAGACAAACTTGTTAAGATTTTTGAAAAGAACCATTTATTTGTTCCTTCACTGAAGAATGTTGAAGTGATGCATAAATTAATCACAGTAAATGAGACTCACCCTTCTTTTTTTATGGTTTCCTCACTGGGGTGTTTGTCTTTGTCACTGGGGACTTTAGGTCAAGTGCCAGTGTATTACACCTTTTCTTGTTTTACCCCCAAACCATTCACCATGTGCTGCATGAACCCATGTAGAGCAGCGGTGCTTCTGCTTGGTTAGGCTGACACTTGGCTTTTTCAGGTTCCCTTATTTCTGTTGAAAGTCAGGAACTCCGAACAATGACATGCTGCATCATGGGTCCCTGTTGTTTTTGCTTTATTTCTAAGGAAGCGGGAAAACCCTTGCCTTTGCCATCCCTATGATTCATGCAGTGCTGCAGTGGCATAAGATGAGAGTCCCACCCATCCCAAATAGCACTGGAGTGCTTCTGAGGGAGCTTGGGATAGGAGCTGCTTCCCATCTTGGATCACCTCAAAAGGATGGAACTGAGTCTGGAGTGTTGCCTGACGAGGCTGAAATTGGGAATGAAGCACAGCCCAGTGAGGCTGTGGATAAGGCCAAACCCAAGACTAGCGCTTTTGCCTCAGGCCAGGCACTGCTCTCCCATGGTGATGATGATGATGATGATGCTGGTGAAGGGCCTTCTTCCTTGGTTGAGGAAAAGCTTATCCCCAAGCAGAATGAAGACAGAGAAGAAAAGCTTGATGAAGAGCAGGCTAAGAAGTTAAAGCAGGGCCTGTGTGACCAAATTGCAATTTATAAAGTACACCCAAGGCGCCCTCTGCTTGGACTTGTCCTGACTCCAACTCGAGAGCTGGCCATCCAGGTCAGGCAACACATTGATGCTGTGGCCAAGTTTACAGGTGAGATTTAGTTCCACTTAATACATGTTTCTAAATGCTGGGTGACAGTGGTGAGGCTTGTGGCTCCTGTTCTCTAGGGGACCTTTCACATTTGCTGGAGAAGTAACTCCTTTAGGAATTGATTGACAGTTGTTCAATTCCCTCAAGGGGACCAGATATTTAAAATGCTTGTGAGTAACCTAACCTTTTAAGAACAAATTTGCTGATGGCCTTCAGGTAAAAGCTTAGTTCTGTACCTTTTGGGAAGGGTTTCCACAGTATGGTGTTTATCCTAATAAAAGCCACATTGCATAGCAGGGTTCTAACTCAAGTGTGAGGCACTTGCTGAGCACCTTAGCTGTGTTACCCTGTGTGTTCACTCCTGTCCCTTGGCCCAGGAGCAATCCTTTCCTGGAGAGAAGCCAGCTCCAGGCCCCAGAAGAGCTCGGGTTCACTAATGGAAGGGAATGGGAAGGGCTCCTACGGCATGTCATATAAACATCTTTCCCAGCAGAGGAATGCACCACTGCTCATGGTCAGAGCTGTGGAGCTAAGTGTGACTGAGTTCAAATCTAGCCTTTCTCTTGTGGTTAGAAAGCAGAGACTAGCAGGAAATGGCAAAGTAGACAGGGTCCAGACCAAAAACTATAGACTACTTGGTAAGACCTCTAAGAATCAGGCCAGGTCAACTTTTTCAGCACTTCCTTGGCATAGAAAACTGCTGCTGACCATGTGCTGATCCAGAGGATGAGCAGCTGAATGCAATAACATTGTCTACATATTTTCTGTCCCATAGGGATTAAAACAGCAATTTTAGTTGGTGGAATGTCCACACAGAAACAGCAGAGGATGCTGAATCGCCATCCAGAGATTGTGATTGCCACTCCTGGTCGGCTCTGGGAGTTAGTTAAAGAAAAACATCCTCATTTGAGCAACCTTCGGCAGCTCAGGTGAGAGGTGCCCCCCCCCCACACTTTCTGAAGTGAGCCTGAGGGGTGTGGTGTGTGTAGGATGGTATGCTCAGTGCCTTCTCACTGCCACAGAATACTGAGGTCTTCAAAAACCAAGCCAGTATGAGAGAGTTAGTTGATGCCCTACTGGTGCTGTAGGCTGCCTGTGTGTGTGTGATTGCGGTGGGAACAGGGTATTCTGCAGAGGTGTTTTCATGCCTGAAGTTGTACTAACCAGTGATATGGGCTGTCTGGATCTGCAGGTGCCTGGTGATAGATGAGGCTGATCGGATGGTTGAGAAAGGCCATTTTGCTGAGCTCTCCCAGCTTCTCGAGTTGCTAAATGACTCCCAGTATAACCCCAATCGACAAACGCTTGTCTTTTCTGCCACACTGACCCTGGTACACCAAGCTCCTGCTCGAATCCTTCATAAGAAGCATGTGAAGAAAATAGATAAAACTGCCAAACTTGACCTTCTCATGCAGAAGATTGGCATGCGGGGCAAGCCAAAAGTCATTGACCTTACTAGGAATGAGGGCACAGTGGAGACGCTGACAGAGACCAAAATCCACTGTGAGACAGATGAAAAAGACTTGTATCTTTACTATTTCCTCATGCAGTACCCAGGCCGCAGCCTGGTGTTTGCCAACAGCATCTCCTGCATTAAACGCCTCTCTGGGCTCCTCAAGGTCCTGGACATCATGCCGCTGACTCTGCATGCCTGCATGCATCAGAAACAGAGGCTCAGAAACCTGGAGCAGTTTGCCCGTCTGGAAGAGTAAGTGAAGTCTGTTTCCAGAGGCCTGGCTTTAAGCCATGAGCCACTATACCCAGGGGGCCAGGAAACTAGGGACCCCGCCCTCTTTCTTAGGTACCTTCTCAGTAGAAAACAGGCTAGTTTTTTTTTTCTTTTCTTTTTCTTCCCTCTTTTCCTTAATTTTATTTCTGTATTTGACAAGGTCACACATTGTTTGTGTTTGTTTGCTATTAATATTCTCAGTGATTTCTAGTAACTAGTTAGACACCAGAAGTTCTGAGCATCCATTCGCTTTGAACATTCTTGAAAAGAAGCAGAATACATTGTAATTAAGAGCACAGACTCTAGAACCAGAGTATGTAAGAGCAAATCCTAAACCCTTCACTTCCTTGTTGGTCAAGTTAATCTGTCTCTGTGCTTCATTGTCTCATACTTAGGGTAGTAGGTGCTGCCGGGATTGTGAGAGTAAAGTGACCGGCAGCGACGAAGGGAGTGTTGGAAAAGCTGCTCAGTGTGACCTTGATGGTCACCAGAGCCCCTGCTACTGCTCATAGTCATTGCTCTTCTCACTGTGAGGATGACAGAGTGGTTTCTAGAAACGGTCACCAGATTGCCCAAGATTTCACAATGTGGAAATGACAGGGCTGGATCTCGGATGTACCTGTCAGACTCCAGAGTTCATGCCACACCTCCTCGTGTGTCCGTCTGCATGTGGACCAGCTCTGAGGCAGGGAGTGGGTATAGGCTGTCTGTCTAGGGAAAAATGACAAGTCGGTCAGAATGAAAGAGAGTATGTGAGAAGGTATTAGGAGATGAAGACACTGACCCTGAGTGTATGTGACTTCATTTAATTCACTGACAGAATATAGCATGTGTTGAGATGCTAAGGCCCAGAGTTTGGGTCCTGATCCCACAACAGAATAGGCATATGTATACCATGGAAAATAAATTTCTTAGCCTCAGCTTAATTATAAAAGGAGGCAATAGTATTACCTTGTAGCGTTGTAGTGTGGAGTGCTTAGTGGGTACTAACCTGATTAATAATTGTTAATTTATAATCATGGTTGTTCTTTGTCTCCATCACAGCTGTGTTCTCTTGGCAACAGATGTGGCAGCTCGGGGTCTGGATATTCCCAAAGTTCAGCATGTCATCCATTACCAGGTACAGCTCTTAGCATAACAGAGTACCTAAAACTGAGTAATTTGTAAAGAGGATGTGCCTGTTGATTCTGGGGTCTTGAAAGTTTTATCTAGGGCATGCCACCAATATCTTCCCAGCTCCACTTCTGGTGGGAGTCTTGACCTTGAGGTGGAATGACAAGCAGGTGGCAAGTGCAGTGGTAAACATGAGACAGCTTTGGGTAGCATGTCATTGTAACCAGTCCAGGCCCTGGAGAACAAGAACTCACACCATTCTTCTTTAAAGTCCATCCATAAGTATCTTCCACTCGGCCTCTCCCAGCACTGCTGCACCTGTTATACTGATGAATTAGGCTTCCAAAGGGGTTTTGATGGGGACAGACCACAGCAACATGTTCTTTACTTTTGTTTTATAATGTTAATTTGTATTAAAAATAGATTTTTTTCTCATACAGAATATTTGTTTTTCTTTTAAATATAGCATATTCTAGTCATGGTTATCTCAGATCCTCCTCATCTTCCCACTTTCCCACATTTATACCTTTTCTTTCTCTCATTACAAAATAGGCAACAAAGCAAACAAACAAACAGATAAAGCACAAGAAACACAGACAGATGCAGAGACCCACATACTCCTACATCTGCATACAAATCCCATAAAAACACAAAATCTGAAATTATAGTTTATAAACAAAAGACCTATAAAGAAAAAAATGCCAAAGCGTTATGAGACAGAAACTTTGCAAATATACCATTGAGTTCATTTTGTGTTGGCCTCCTACTTCTGGGCATGGGCCCTGCCATTTTGTGTGGTTTATATGTTGGTGAGACTCTGCTGGAGAAGACTAATTTTTCCCTTTGCTTGCAGTTGTCAATTGGAGATAAATTCCTGGTTAAGATGGGGGCTTGTATCTACCTCTCCTCTCAACACTGGGCCCCCGTCTGGCTTAGACCTGTGCAGGCCCTACAGAGCTGCTTCATTCTCTGAGTTCATGGGCATATATGTCAATCTACTTGCCTCTGCCTCCAGGTGCTGGGATTAAAAGCAAAGGAATGTGCTCCCACCACCTGGCCTTCATCACATTTCTATTGCTATGATAGAGCAGCATGACCAAGGCGATTTATACAAGTGTCTATTTGGCTCGTGGTTCCATAGAGGGTGTAGAGCTGACAGGTAGGAGGTAGGTAGAGAGTAGCTGAGAGCTCAGCTGCAGTCAGGAAGCACAGAGCTGTAGTCCAAAGTTTCTCTGTCCTGCCTGGCTGGTCCCAAAGCCACTCAAGAAATAATTACTCAGAGGCTTAATATTAATTATGAACTGATTGGCCCATGGCTCAGGCTTATTACACTTTAAGTTGGGCCTTCATTCTTTAATTAGCCACTTAGCTTAGTACCTTTCTGTTCAGTGCAGCGTTCTCATCTTACTTTCGCTCTATCTGGCTGCATCTGCTGCTCTGCTCTTCCTCCTCCCAGAATTCTCCCTGCCTGCCTACTGACCAATCAGTGTTTTAGTAAACCAATACGAATAACAAATCTTTACAGTGTACAAGAGCATTGTCCCACAGAGAATGCACCAGAAATGGTACATGGCTTTAGAGGCTTCAAAGTGTGCCACCAGTGACACATTTCCCCAGCAAAGTAATACCTCTTAAGCCTCGAAAAACAGGGCTTCCAATTGGGGAGCAAGTATTCAGAGACTTAGGAAATATCTCACTCAAAGCACCATATACAAATTGTTTTTTGGTTGGTTGGCCTCAAGCAATCACTCACTAACTATTGGTTATAAATATTTTGTCATCAGTCACTCATGCTAAGCTGTGAAGTTTCAAGGCTGAGACTAAACTAGACTAGATGGTATTAGTCATAAGGGGCGTGGGGGTGGAGAGGATGAGAGATCCCCCTCCCCCCCAGATTGATTGTGAGGAGCTGAGCCAGTGTGGAGGCCATGGGAGGGCAGAGTCTGTAGTGGGTATACTGCGTGCTTAGGGACAGTCTCTGTCTGGACATAGGGCTAGTTTGGTCCACAGTGCTAGAGAGGTTTCTGTGCCCCAGAGAGCAGAGCCACTTTGGGGATGTAGCCCTGAGGGCAGAGCAGTGTTGGCTGTATGTGCTTATCCTAGTTGCTGCTTTGGCAGGTGCCCCGCACCTCAGAGATTTATATCCACCGAAGTGGCCGGACAGCTCGTGCTACCAGTGAAGGCCTCAGCTTGATGCTGATTGGGCCTGAAGATGTGATCAACTTCAAGAAGATTTACAAAACTCTCAAGAAAGACGAGGATATCCCACTGTTCCCAGTGCAGTCAAAGTACATGGATGTTGTCAAGGTAAAAAAGTTAACCCCCCTCAAAGAGTAAAAAGGTATGCAGCTCCTTCACAGATACTTAATCAGAGACCAGAAGCCTTACCCTAGAAAACTAAGAAGTGGTTCTGCCAGTGGCTGGGTGGTAGCTTTTGTAAAAAGGCTGGAAGTACCAGACCTGGGAGAAAAGCAGTAAAGGGTAATGACTGAGGAGGCATGTTTTCTCCCTCATCCACTTTAATATCTGGTCCTGAAGTCTCTACCTGCTTCCACTCCAGTGCAGTGAGCACAGCCATATATAGACATCTGTCAGAGAGCTGTGAAGGGCATGGCAAATGCTGCAGGGTTGGTATACCCCTGGAGCAGAGACAGTAAGGCTTGCTTTCTATGTTTGTACTAAGTCAGGAGCATGTGAACATATACCCTGGGCCACTGTGTATCAGGGACTATAATGGTTTTCCCTAGATGCTCACCAGTGTGTGCATAGACCAAGCTCACAGGGCAGTGAGATTTACATGGAGCACTAGAACTAATAGGCATGTGGTTCTGATGTTGGGAGAAGAGCTTTCCTCTGCAGAGGTGAGTAATGCTGAGGAGGGGGTGGAGCAGAAGGCATTGAGAGAGTCAAGACAAGGGGCAATCCCAGGGCCTGTGGCCACTCTGGCATGAAATGAATGTTAGCCAAGTGAGGATTTATGCTGGGGCTGATGGAAGGTGCAATTGTAGAGAGTTCCTGTTAAGGGGACTAGGGACCACCCTGTTCCCGTGATTCCTTGTTCCCACTGCACATGATTTCTCCCGTGTCAGGGTAAAGGGGACATTGTATCACTGCAATCTAACCTCAAAACCCACAAGAAGAATTGAGGAAACTAAATGTGATGCCTTGGGAGCTAAGTTCACATTGCTACCTATAAGTTGTCAGCCTGGGGCAGCCCTCTAAGGAGGTACAGGCAGGCTTTTGTGGTTGTGTGTGAATGATGACCTGGGCTACTATCAGGAGCCTGGGTAAAGCTTTCAGTAGGATCTGAGTTGTGTCTCACTGGTTACTAATCACAGCAGTTTAAGATCAGTGTCGGTGAATCTCACTTGCGGAGAGGCCTGGACCCTCTCTGAATATTTTTGTGCTCCTGTTCCCTCAGGAGCGGATTCGTCTAGCCCGGCAGGTTGAAAAGGCTGAGTACCGGAACTTCCAAGCTTGTCTACACAACTCATGGATTGAGCAGGCGGCGGCAGCCCTCGAGATTGAGCTAGAAGAAGACATGTACAAAGGTGTGCCTGGGCCGCGTGGGAATGGGAGGCTGCGTCCAGCACTGGTTTTCCCTTTAACTTTTACCTGGTTGGAACCATCCTCACTCTGTGACCCATCAGAAGCAGCAAAGTGCCCTTTTCTTATTTCATGCCTGCTCATCCCATGTGGGCCTTTCTTCTGTGTCTTCTGTGACTCTGTCTCATATGGACAGCCCATGGAGTCCCTGACCAGGAACAGACACAAGCAGGTTGTCCTTGTTAATGTGGCCTGTTCTCTTACCGTGTTTTTAGCCTTCTTTCATCTATAAGACAGGTAATAAGCTTCCTATCTCCTAGCTTTAGATTGAGTAAAGGAGGCTAAACTGGGTATAGCCTGGACAACAGGAGGTCTATGGCACTGGTAAGCCCTTATCATTGTAGTTAGTGCTGTGCCTTCCAAGGCCGCAAAGCATCTCCATGTCTCCCTTAACTTCCCCAGTTGTTTGGTATAAATCGAGTGGAAACTATTGTTCTATTACATGCAGGGATAAAGGCTCACAGTGAGAAGGAATGTGTACATACAGCTCTATCACCAGGCATTGCATAAGCCCTCTTCTGTCTGTGTGCCAGAAGCCAAGGAAGGGATCAGGCAGCATGGCCTTGCAGGGGAAGCTGAGACTGGGGCTTATGACGGCAGTTATGGTGGGTGCTCCTTCTTGCACACCAGCAGCTCAGCTCAGCTGAGGTGTTGACTTCTTAATACCCAACCAGAATGCTGCTGAGTATAGGAGCCAGGAGTTTGCCAGTGGTACACTCCTTGTAGCTCTGGCCTAGGGCTCAAATAGAGATGCGAGTCCCTGACCTTCCTTCCAGGTCAGGCTTGGGTAGGGACTTGGGCTGTGTCCAACCTCTGTGTGCAGTCACAGTGTTGGTTGGGGGGTAGTGAAGAATCAGGCTAAGTGCCACTGTCTCTTGACTAGTCGAGGTGGCAGTGTGTAGCTGCATGATAGAGGTGCAGAATTGAGATGGGGCTCTGATCTGACAGTCTGCTCTGCCAGTGACTCCTCTTAAGTTTCTGAGCTGCCTTACCCGTAAATGGAGGGCTTTCTGCATCTTTACTGGTCTTTGAGCAGTGAAAGGTGAGAGTCCACCTATTGTTCCTAAACAGAAGCTTATCCTAGTCTAAAGAGGGTGTTTCTACATCAGCATGATCTCATATTTATGTCTCAAGGAGGAAAAGCCGACCAGCAAGAAGAGCGTCGGCGACAGAAGCAGATGAAAATCCTGAAGCAGGAGCTACGCCGTCTGCTCTCTCAGCCACTCTTCCAGGAGAACCTGAAGACCAGGTACCCCACACAGTCTGGCAGGCCACCTCAGCCTATGGTGGCCCCCAGGAATGGCGAGTCTGCACTAAGCTGCCTCTCCAGACAGAAGAGGAGGAGGAAGAAGCCAAAAGAGCATCGTGCACCGCCACAGCAAAGTCCGAGCACAAGCTAACTGCCCTTAGTCAATGCAGTGACTGCTCAGTGATGTCTGTTCAGTTGTCCGTGAAAGCCTTCCTTTCCTTGCTTTTTGCTCCACCATCCACCCGGGAAAACTTCCCATTCTCCCATCCTTTAGCAGGAAAGCTCTCATGCACACGTTTTGTGAAGTAAGCATGGTAGCCAGCAGCTGTGTCTCTGTATCCAGTGTATGCAGGCTTCTTATGCACACCATGGTTTCCAGATTAAAAACAAGTGGGAGCCAGAGTCGTCCTGAGAGTGTTGCAGTGTTTTTATCATTAGCTTTGAGGTTCCCTTGGGCCAGCCAGCACAGTATTGTTTCCTTCATGGCCACAAGTCACCATGTCACAGCACTGCCAGCTGTTCTGCATATGTCCCTGTCCTTCTCCACAGCACTGTAATACCAGCTCTTTTTCTGTGTCACACTACTGTCTGCTGTCTTATCTAAGCCACCCTGGAAGCCGGACAGGGAAGAGCTCGCTGTTCTTGGACTGCCCTCAGTTCACAAGTCAGGGTCAGGAGAGAGCACAGGATCTGGCCCAAGCTCCTGGCCACAATTACATGAATTGTCTTTTGTCCTAGTCTTTTTGTAAAACAGACTTCTCAGCCTAAACCACCCTGTGTCATTCCTGTACTGTTCTCTTGAGAGAAGCTCCGTGCTCTGGGCTACCTGCCTCGCAGTGCTGGTCACAGTTGAGCTGGCAGAGCTCTAGGTATAGATCTCCAGTCTTGCATTGGGACCCCTGCTGCCCAGCTCCAGGTCAGTCTGGCTGTGTAACTACCACTGTCAGATTTGGGGGTGGCACAGCTTAGTCTAGACTAACTTTGAGATAGATGGTCATAAGCATGGTTTAAATGTTTGGCTTGAGGAATCCTGTGGATTTTAGTACACAGGCATGCCTAAATATCCTGGTATCTAAGTATCTAAGAAACACAGTCTCAATTTCTAAACTGGATTCTGGTGTCACTGTTGACTGAATGCCTGGGATTAAGATGCTTTTTAACCCCCTGAAGTACTAGAGATTGAGCCTGGGGCTTCATGTGCTAAACAAGTACTCTTATCACTGGGTTTTATATATACACACACTTTTAATAGGTACGTGGTGGAGCTATTCACATGCGGAGATAATTTGTTCTACCTTTCATGGATTCTGGGGATCTAGCTCAGGTTGTTAGGCTTAGATCGTAAATGCTTTTAGCCACTGAGCCTTCTACTTAGTTTGAATCATCTCACTGTCTAGGCAGGCCTTGAACTGGGAACCCTCTTGCCTCAGCGTCCTCACAAGAATTACAGGACTGTGTTAGTCATGGCTGTTAGCTACTTTTATTCATTTGATCATCTCTAAGGTCACGGTGTATCTTAATACCATTTTTTTTTTTTTTTAAAGTAGTTGAGAAAGTGGATACTTAAGATTTAGCCATTGCCATCCAACAGCCAGAAGAGATGTTGGTAACTCGGGTATCTTCCTTCCGAGTTCTGTTCTGTTAGGGCACAGCAACACCTCCAGGTTAGTGCCCTTCTTGTGACCCCACTGTCTACTTCTGACCTAGCTGAGAGGACAAAGCAAACATCAAGAGATCACCCGAGAGCCTTCACTTTCTAAATGATGCTGTGAGATGTCAGTGGGGTTGATAAGCAGGCCAAAGGCCCTGCACACCCATGATAAGATGGGGCCAGTGTTCAAAGCCCATCTGTGTCCACCTAGCGTGCTAAGGCTTTGGTCAAGTCTGTGCATAGCACCCTGCCTCCTTCCAGTGTAGTCTACTCATGAGTGGCCTGTAGGAAGATGGTGATGCTCTTCACTACATAGCCACTATTCAACATTAAGAAGCCAGGCTGAAAGTTTATAGAAACTTTTTAATGCTAGGAAGATGTTTTCATCTGAAGAAACCTGTGGGGCTTGGCCTTGGGCACTCACTGAGCCCCAAGCACCATTGTCTCAGGCTGGCTGTATACTTGGCTCTTAGACCTATTGCATTGTTCCTGGTGGCTCATACTTGGGGAAGCCATTCATTTCTGAGGCATGCTTCTCTGCTTCCACAGCTCAGAGGTGAAATGACTTAGCTAACTAAGCTCACACAGTTGAGAACTTAACTTAGGCTGCTGGCATCCTGTGTTCATACCATTCAGCCTGAAAGTGACAAACACTCTGGCTGAAGACAGTCGCTGAAACAGGTGCCCACCCTCCTCTGGTACTTGTCAGGGTACTTATCACAAACCCCAACACCCTTACCCAGATTGGGGTGGGACAATTAACAAATCAAAAAATGGTGGCCAGATTTATACTCCCATGCCCGTGACTCCCTTAGCTGGAGTCTTTGGATCTAGATGTTTTCCTTTGTTCCCACACCACCCAGACATCTGAATGCTCTTGGCTTACACCAAGCAAAAGAAGAGATACAGATATGATATTTATGAGAGACTCCGGATCCTTCTGGTCCTGTGTGCATACTGTCAGCAGACCTTCATAGTAGTACCAGCAGTCTTAATCCCTGCAGAATGAAAATGAGGGGGAGCCTTGCACCCAAGGAAGGGTACCAGTGGGTGGTTCCACAGCTGTCCTCCACAGGAAGGTATGGCTAGCAAGAGCCTCAGCCCAGCAGGAGGCTCATTTTCCCATAGTGTCCTCAGGTGGACTCCTGAAGGTCTTGAGGCAGCCAGGGGTAAGGGAACTATTAAGGGGAACATGCAGGCAAAGAGGGTACTACCAGTGCTGGAAATGTCCCTGCTTCTGTGGCTTGTCTTTTCTTTCCTGCCCAACTTCCTACAAAGCTGGGCTGGGGAAAGTTAACAAATCCTTGCAAATCCTGTGCTCTCCTTTCCATGCACACATGGCTACCCAGTTGATTACCCAGATACTACTTCTAGAATCCCCTGGGGATGATGGGCAGCTGCAGCTCCCAGGTCTCAGACATGAACACACTGACTAAGGTACAGGCCCTTGTCTTTGTGAAGTCTTATCAAGGTTAGGCTGACAGCAGAACCCTGAGGGGCCTGTCCCCCATAGTCAGGAGTTCTGGTCCTGAGTTAGAAGAACCTCATAACCTGAAGGCTGAAGTCCTTTTCTGGACTTTGGGTATAAAAGTCTCAATTTATCTACTTATACTTTCTCTCCCTCCCTCCCTCCCCACACCAATGGATGGGAAAGCACAGCCATCATAAATGAAACTACACATAAGCTCCTCATATTCAGACAGTTGTCTACTGTTACCCACCCAACATAGGAGGGCTGGACTCTTCATAGGTCTGGGAAGTCACCTGAATATGAAAGCTAACCTGAGCCTTCCCTATGAGGGCCAATGCTCCTGGTGAGGACAAACCAGATATTCCCATTTTTATACAGTGGCATGTTAACACTGCCAGGAACCTCTTCCATATAAATAAATAGGTCCAACGAGGTTCTTATAGTAAACGGATACATAGACAGGATTCCTGGCTTTCTGGTCCAGAGTTAGGCATTACATCATCTATCAAAATAAATACTAAATCCCTATTAAGTCATGACAGTCCATAGTGGGCACAGGTCTCAGTTCAGTGGCTTTACCCAAGAGGCTGTATGTTTTCTAGTTGTCTAAATTTAAAAAATTGCCAAGGCAGAATGTTCCATTCAGAATGCAGTCCATTAGATGATAGGCTCCGGGATGGCCTAAAATTAATCAGTGTTTTTCAGCTGCATAAAGGATGTTGTAGTGGGATGTCTTATAGAGCAGATAAACGGAAGGGATGGCAGCCTCAGGGAACACGTGGTGGTTCAGAGCAGTATCCATCTCATCCACGTACTCCACCTGCAGAGCAATGTTGAGTGCCTGCGACAGAGCTGTGATCTGGACGTGGTCACACTCCATGGCCATGGGCTCCACTTCCTGCAATGCCAAAAGGAAACAGGAGGGTGAGTGAGTGCAGCCCTGGCTCTCAGATTCACAGTCACCTGCAGGGTTCTCTTTCCAATCACATGTGTGTGAAGGTATTAACACCTACCTGTCACGGAAGCAACACAGCCAGAGTACCCGGCTTGCAGAAAATGAACCTGAACCATTTTTATTCCAGACCCTTTAAGGAATGTGCAAAAGGGGAAGAACCTTTCAGGCTAGCATCAAAACTTAGAACTAGAATCACCTTGCCATCAAAGCCTTCCAAGTGGAGGCCAGAGCCTATGTGTAAGTCCTGATGCTGTGGAGACAACAGAGAGGCAGACAGAGGTGGCAGGGACCCTAAAGAGAGCTTTTGTGTCTCCTGGTTGTTGCTATTCAGCTAAGGGCACAGTACCTCCTAATTTAAAAAGAAAGAAAACAGTTCAGATAGCCATATGAAAACTGTCCACTTCTTTACATGTGGGCCACTCCTTTGGATAAGTACATCTAAACAAAAGCCCATCTTAGGGCCAATGTGACAGACAGGAACTGCCACTCTAGTTTATCAGCAGAACAGCCCCAAGTCCTGAGATTTCAGATACAAGATTCCCTGGGAATACAAGTGGCTTGCTCAAGCCTCAGAACTCAGGCCACTCATGGAAGATGTCCCCAAGTACCAGCCTTGCTAGTTGGCACTGCAAGGATGTTCCTCTGGGCAGAGACAGACAAAGCCCAAGGCTGAGGCTGCATCCCCAAGGAGGACCCTAGGGACCTACGTGAGTACAGAAGTCTTTGATGTCCATCTCCTCATCAATGAAATGTCGGAAGAAGTCAGATCGGTTCCTAATGAAGGCTGATGTGAGCAGGCGCAAGAACTGCACGATCCGGTCCGAGGAGGTCTGGTCATTGAACACCTTCAGCAGGCTGGACACTGAGCTGTCTTTCTCTACCAGCTCTACCACACTGTAAAACTTCACGCTGCTGCCATCAGAACAGGCCCCAGCAAGTAACTGCCCCCCACACCCCAGGGGGCCCCTCAGCTCATTTTGAGATTGTAGGTGAGTATTCATGTTGAAGCCCAGGGGCTCCTCTAGGGGCCTAGCATTGCGTCTCCTTGCACCATCCATTCAGAATCTGACAGTCCTCCAAATTGAGGTCCCCTGGACACCACATATGCCCATAAGCAGGAAATATCCCTGTCCTAGCCCCAGGAGGGAAAACTAAGCAGAACTGCATAGCTGTGAGTGGGCCAAGGTCCTCCGGCCTGTCTGCCCCTGTCTGCTCTGCCCATGTAGAAGGCTTTGGTCCTCAGCCAATGTGGCTCAAGTGAACTCACAGCGTTAAAGAAGTTTCTGAACTTGTGTTCCTCAAAGCCAGCAGCCAGAAGGTCATTCGGTGTCTGTAGCACACGCTCTTTGAACCTAGAGGGGAGATAAACCTGATGTTTTATCTGATGGTCACAGGGGGAAGACCGTGTTGCTTTGGCAGGCAACTGCCTGGTCCATATCAGCCTCACAGAAGTGCCTTGTGATGTTTTAAAGCACCCCACATGCACCTATGGAACCCGCTGCCTTCCCTGCTGGAGATGACTCCATTTCTCAGGTGGAGAACTGAGGCAATCACAACAGATTCTCCAGATAATGGCAATTCCCTTCCACAGGCTTCCTATCCCTGTGGTCTCACTTCTTATCATCTGCCCTGGTCATGTTCACCTCTCTTTTCTATCCCTCCCTTAAGCTAGTGAACTGTTACTTAAAGAGTTAGCATCCTTTACTAAAACCCAAATGATGTAAAGGGAAGAAGGCATACTGAAAGCCGAGGATGGATCTGGGGAATTGGCTCAGTGTTAAGAACATACTCTTGCAAAGGATCCAGGTTTGATTCCCAGCACAAGCTCACAACCAGCCAAGACTCCAGTCCAGAGGCACCGAGGACACACATGATGCACATACATAAATGCAGGCAAAACACTCATATAATAAAATGAACAAGTAATTTTAAAAATAAATACTGTGCTTCGAGGTGCCTTGGGAGTATTATATAAGTGAGGTGAGGCTGCCATGGACCCCAACATGTGCTTCTGCTCCTCAGATCTCTGCTCTGGTTGCTTATGTAGCTAGAAGTCCTAACACCAGCTTGCTCACCAATCAGGCCTCCCAGCCCCATGGCCATGGTGAGGAGTCACTGTGGCCACCATGTAAAGCGGCTCTTTATTAACCTCAGGACCAGCCTGGCACTAGGCTGTACACAGTCTCAGGATCACGGACCAGCAAGATGGCCTGGTAAAAGTGTCTGCCCATCAATGCAAATGGAAGGAAAGAGAAGACTGTGTGCCCTCACTGACACACACCCACACACAAGAACATGACCAAGGTCAGTAGGGACAAGCTTCCTCCTGTTGTCTTCCTCTACCTTTCCCTCCCCTCACATTAGTTTGTGAAACAGTCTTACTGTGTGCCTTCACATCTGTTTTTCTTTTTGCAGTAAATATCAAGTGCCCACTCAGTGTTGGTGAGTCATATGTCTTCAGTGCTGAAGGAAGTACTAGACAAGTTACTGACACCTTCCTCAGCCTCTGGGCTGCCATCAACACCACCACAAGTGGGCAGCTAGGTTTCCAGGCATGCAATTCCTCTACTTGGCCACTCACAGCCCTCCTGCTACAGCCTGGTCCTGGGCAAATCCAGCACAGAAGCAGATGAGTCTATGAAGGTCCCACTCACTTGAGGATCTCTCTGCTCTTGCCCAGCAAAGACTCGAGGTAGGAATAGCCCAAAGCCCTGTAGAAACAGTTCCCATCTCCTTTGGTCTTTCGGATTGAGGTAAATCGTTTGCTGAGTTCCTAAGGGGGAGAGGACACATAAACTTCAGCAGCAGGATTGGCATCAGTGCGGGTCAGCCACTGGCCTGGCCAAACCTCCCTTCCTTCGGTGCCTCCCATCCTCTGTCCCACAGATGCACAGATATACTGACTGGGATGTGAGACATGGAGGGTGTCAGCCCCTGGCACTAGGCAGTTTTTAGTCAGGGAAGGTGACACAGAGTTAGATGTTGGTGACAGTTTGAAGGCATGAGATAGGGTGCCCTGGGTTAGAGACATCCACCAGACTTCCAGCAATTAGGAAAGGCTTCCCGGAGGAAGCTGGCCGCTAAATGTGGTATGTGGCAGGGAGGCTGCAGAACAATAAACAGCCTCAGCAGTCCTAGAAATGTTTCTCAATAGTGTGACATGCTACCCAGCATCCCTCTGAAATGGCCTCGAGCCCCTCTCTTGTCTGGTGGGACAGTAGGCAAGGTTTTGCAAGTTCAGCCTGGTTTTCAAGAACGGGAAGCCCCAGTAACAAGAAAGCCTATGCAAAGGGCTTATCTGGATCACCTGAAGCAGGCTAGTTGGGGACAATGTCCCTCTTCTCAGCTCCTAAGAGGCTAAGGGAAGACAGACCTGACTGTCCTCAACCCTAAGTCCTGCTGGAAGTGCTTCCTGTGGTCACTTGCAGACCTCAGGATACCAGTGTCTCTCTGAGCTAAGAAATGGCCCTCAGCACTATGCTGTATCTGCAAGGTCCATGAGATGGGTCTGGAAGATTACACAGCAATGTCATCAAAGATGGAGCCTATCTGCCGTGGGCACCATGGAGTAGGGACCTCGCTCCTCTATCCTTTCTGGCCCTGGGAGTGACCCCGCAGCCTCCCAGTGATACCCCAGTCCTGGGAGGTTTTCCAGTACAGCAGTGATGAGATCAGACTCAGCTAGACAGTTTAGGAGCCATGCGACCATGCCTCAGTTTCCTCAGTTGTCAGGTAGGGATAACAGAAATACTTGCCACACAGAATCATAAAAAAAGACTTAAGCAATTAAGTCTAACACTTAGAACAGTGCTTAGCTTTAGAATGTGTGGTTTCCTCACAAGGAAAGGATGTCTTTCTGAGGTAAATGCCCAGTGTCGGAATGGTCTAAAGAGTGTATCAGCCTGCCCAGGAACCTGCCTTCAGAAAGCTGCCCCTTCTTTACTCTCTTCCATCCCCCTTGTTTAAGCTCTTGGTCTCTTTACCCTCTGCCCTACCTGGATTTTCCTCTGGTAAATTCTGTTTTCAGGATGATCCCGAAGAATGGATAGAATGTCACATTTTTCTGATATTAGGTTGAAAGATGTTTCACTCTGAAAGAGAAAGAAGAAACATTTTAAGAAACCTAACAATGGCAGGGCTCTTGGAACTGATAGCCTCCAAATAAGCAGTTATACAACCCAGAACATGCCTCCTCCCCTCAGAAGGAACGTGTGAGCATGTGACTAGCATCCTAGGGACCTGCTTGGATTGTCCTGGCACCAGGGACTATCAGGATTGGCTTCATCATGAAGTATCGTGGTTATAAAGAACTGACCTCATAATCTGTTAACAGATACATTTTATAATATTCAACACCTCAGACTTAGTAAATCTCTATGCTGGAGTGTGCTCCTACCTCATTCACTCATTCACCTATTCATTCTTTCCTTTACTCACCTCCCTCCCCCAATTCCTGAACATGCATTCTGCATCAAGCTTGGCATTACATGCTGCCAATAAAGGGTATTCCCAACTCTACACAAAAGCCAGTAATAACACAAGGTAAATGTTAGCTGCAAGGTGATCCCGCGTGGCACTGGAGGGCATGTGCTAGGGGCCAGGGAAGGTTAATGATCTGAACTTACACAAGGGCTGGGGCAAGGGGAAACATCTTCCCATACTGCCTACTGGTATTGCCCAGCTGAGTCAAGGCCAGAACCAAGCCTGAAAATGTGCCTGTGGGGAATCAGGGTCTCCGAGCCCTGCAAGGACTCAGCAAACAGGGTGGAAACAGGGCAGTTTCCATCCATTCCATGGATCTAGGAATGGCAGTCATCTCCCCATCTCTGCCTTTTCACTAGGGCCTGCACTGAGAGGGCTGGGGTGGAGCTCAGCCAACTGGCCGTACACTCTTGCCACCAGCCACTCAGGAATGGTGCTCTCTGCAGAGTGTAATGGCAAGTGCCGGGCCGGTGAGAGGGCTTAGACTGCTGATCCCTGGAGACTGATCCCAGGATCCCATATGGTAGGAGAGAACTAGCTCTTACCAGTTATCCTCTGACTTGTGCCAGTGGTGTGTGTGTTTGTGTGTGCATGCATGTACATGTATACTCACGCATGTGTGCACACAAACACATTAGGATTGTTCTTTAAAGTGTTGTTCGACCCACATAAAGAGTTTCCAGCTTAAAATAAGGTTTCTGTGGCAGAGGATGTGGCTCAGTAGATAAAGCACATGCCTTGTAAGCATGAGGACCAGAGTTCAGATCCCCAGAATATACATACAGGCTAAATGGACATAGCTCTCAGGAGGTTGGAGATCCTTGGGACAAACTGACTAGATAGACAACTCAAATCTGCATATTCTAGGCCCATAAAAAGAAGTCGGCTGGGGCTTCTGGGAAAGGTTTTGTTTGGGACAGAAAGAGCAGAGATGCTGACGCAATGTATACTTATAGCAGCCATCCTGTGTCTAGAGGTTGAAAGCCAACCTAAGGAGGATGGTTTGAGGATGTGCTGCTACCCTAAGCCATACGATGGGTGAAATGGTGACAGGTGCCATTCCTGGGCACTGACTATGTGCCAAGCTCTGGAATAGAGGCAAATACATTCCTATTATCTCAATTATCACAACATTCTCATAAGGTGGACATTATTATACCCACAGCACTGCCAAAGCCAGGTGATGTGAGCTAGGAAGTGGTTAACATAGATGAATATGAAGTTCAAACACTCCAGAGTACCCAGGGCCATGGGAATGTGTACAGCAGATAGCAGCATTTTACAGGTTGACCTACCACATGAATGACTCTGAGTTGAGGAACCCCATGGGCAAAGTCCATGGAGGAAGCCCACTAAACCAACATTCATGGTATGGCCCCACTGGGCAAAGTCTGTGGGGTGACTGGCTGTGGATGCAGGTTGTTTTCTGTCTGTAACGTTCTCAGGTACCACTGCTATGCCTCCCTAATAAGGACAGCTGAGGGTTCTTTCCACAGCCCTTTGGTAGTGTGTTTTACGTCTTTGGGCACACATCTAGTTGTGGATAGTCAAGTATAATGTATAGAAATAATACCAGAATATTCTTCTTTACTGACACAGGAAAGTAATGGTAGTTTCAGTCTCAAAGACAACTAATTTTAGAGTTCAGAACAAAACTAAACACTAAACAGTTCAGACAGACTAAACTGGTCCTGCAGAAAATACACAAAGACTAATTCCCAGGTGCTGTTTAATGCTAGTCAAGGCCAGGCTGTTTTGAGACATACCCCATACAATAGCTGACTTTCTGCATGTCCCCTGCCACTCAAGGCTCAATCTGCTACTGTTATTATGTCCTGAATTTTAGTGTCAGTCTCTGTCTGGGAAAAAGTTACATGCAAGGCCAAGCATTTACACTGGCCGGTCTTGGCCGGTCTTTATGACCTGACTAGCCGGAGAAAAACTGTATGATTTCATATGTTAGTAGAAAAGGTTGGGTCATGAAAGTGTAGCATATATTTATTTGTCCAGAGTTCGGCAATGTGTATGTGTGTGTGTGTGTGTGTGGGGGGGGGTTGCAGCAGCCATGTAGGGATGAAGCTATGCGGAATGTAAGTGTGGAATGAGTATGTATGCGTGTGAGAGGGGCAAACAGCAATGTAGGGAGTGGGCATGCGTGGATGTGAGTGTATGTGTGCTGAATGAGAGATGATGATGATGATGATGGAGGAGGAGCCTAAAGAGAGGGTGAGAAATATGAGAATGAGTAGAGAGAAAATGATGAGCAAAAGTGAGTGAATGATGTAGAAGACGCATGTTTGTGAGTATGTGTGTGAGAGATGAAGCTGTGGGAAAGAGCTGTTGCGAATTTAGGAACTATGCAAAGAGCTGTATAAAGAATGTGTAAAAACAATGTAAAATGTTCTATGTGAGAGAGCTATGTATATGAGATTAATAGCTATGGATATATGAGGATTTGTAACTGTGGAGGCAGGAAGATGAAATTGTATAAAAGGAGATGTAGAAGAGAAATGTATGTAAAAGATAGATGGGTTGATATGTGAAAATAGAGTAACTGTGTATAGAGATGTATGACCAAATGTATATAAAGTAAGATAGTAGTTGTATGTATAGAAATGCAGCAATATGGAGATATACAGCTGAATGGAGACAGAGTCAGAGACCATTTATAAGAAGTAAAGAGAAGTTACCATCAGAAGGCATGTGTGTTTACCAGTCGATAGTTCATAATTATCCCAGATAAGAAGTTTCTTATCCAAACTTTTCGCTACTCTGAGGCATTCCTTTTATTACTCTGAAACAGATCGTGGGAGCTGGCCTCTCATGGTCCACCTTAACAGCCCAGACTCCAGAGCTCAAAGGACTCATTTGCCAGACCACAAAGGAATGTCCTGTCCAGGGCAGTGTTGGGCCGTCTTACCCAAAGGCTGTGTCCAACTTTTCATTTCTGCAGCTCTCCAGAGACACTGTCCTCCCAAAGTTCCTGATGGGAAATCAGTGTCTGCAAGAGCCTTGCCAGTCTGTGGTGCTTTCTGCACGGTGTCAAGGACCAGTTCCTAAGTGACACTAGGCAGAGCCATTCAAAGGTATGATGGTGCAGCTCAACAGTGGAGTACTCGCTTGGCACATGCGCAAGGCCCTGGGTCCATCCCTAGCTCTGCAAACAAAGAAATAAGACAAGAAAGCAAATCCCACAGCCACAGGGGTGACTCAGTCTCTCCACCTCTCTCAAGCCTTCTACCCGTGCCGAAAAGATACCAGCTTCTGCCTTATATTCTTCTTTCCAGTCCCTAGTCCCCCTTTCAAAGATCCACAGACCTCTCTGGCTTGCAGCATGAAATGGCTCTGTTTCATTCACAAGTTTAAAAAACCTTACTAGGCAGAACCAACTTTGTTTCTCTCTCCTCTCTCTCTCTCTCTCTCTCTCTCTCTCTCTCTCTCTCTCTCTCTCTCTCTCTCTCAATCATGGAAGAGTGACATCAATGTGTAACATGCAATTGCTGATGTGCAGTTAATTCTGCTCACACTGTACTGAAGAGGCAAGCTTCCATGGGGTTATCAGTCTGAACAGCCCTCTTCACACCCTGGACACACGGCAAGATGACCCCCAGGCCTCTGGGCAAGTGGCCACATGCTCCTCTCAACCAAACTCTCTTGCTCCATTATTAACTCATCCCTATCTTGATACTTGCTCCGTGACTATTTGTTTATAAAAGTAGTTCTGCAGATGGCTGACTTAACATGGTTCATGGGGCTTTCTGAACAACCGATTACAGAGGAGAACTCCCCAACTGAATTTAATAAACTTGTACTCAACTCCGGCCTCCAGCAAAAATCAGAACTGAATACCTCAGGGGTATAGGAACCACAGAAGGGTGACCAGCCAGCCATATTTACTTGGCAGTTTTTAAGAAGGCATCAGTGGAGGAGAGGGGAAAGGGACTCTGTTCATTCTCTCAAATAGGATTCCTGAGGGGGAGAGGCATGGAACCAGAGAAGGCTTCCCAGGGCCTGCAATTGCCTGGCATATTAGATAAACTCACTGCCATCGATACACTTATGAAAGCTGTTTTAAGCAGTCACACTAATAACCTGAGCAGTGCAACCAGCCATATACTGAACCACACCCTTGTCAGTCTCAGCCTCAGTGGGAGATTATTTTCCCTAAACTTATATCATATGTTCCTCATCTCTGTGTGCCCCCCAACCCTCTAAGGTCTACTTGCTATGTCTTTTGAAACGTATCTGTCTTTAAAGAGTATGGTGGCAAAATGAAAATGAAACTTTATGTACACAGTTCTATGACCTTAAGTACTCCCCCTTCTCCCCCGCCCCCATGTTTCAAAATCATGCCTCCACTTTCTATCTTTACAAATCAGACTACAGATGAGATATATTTTCTATTTTAAAAAATAGATACTTTAAAAAAAATATATATATATATATGTATATTATACTACAAATATTATGGGATTTTTAAAAACTAGCCATGGCTTGGTATAGTGGCACATGCCTGTAATCCTAGCATCCAGGAAACTGAAGCAGGGATGCTGAAATTGAAGCTAGCACAGGCTACACTGGGAGACTGCCTCAGGAGAAGCGGGATAAGGAGAGGAAGAGAGAGAGGTAGGGAGGGAGGTAGGGAGGGAGGGAGGGAGGGAGGGAGGAAGGGAAGGGAAGGGAAGGGAAGGGAAGGGAAGGGAAGGGAAGGGAAGGGAAGGGAAGGGAAGGGAAGGGAAGGGAAGGGAAGGGAAGGGAAGGAAGGAAGGAAGGAAGGAAGGAAGGAAGGAAGGAGGAAGGTGGGTCTTGGGTTGGCTTCTAATGCCCCAAGTGTATACTCAGGCACTCTAGTGACAAACAGGTTTCCACCCTGACACTTCAAGTCTCTAAAACACCTTCAGAATGATTCACTAGCATTCCTAGGTGAGACAAGCCTCCGCTCCAGGGCCATCCTAAGGGTAGTATCAGTTTACTAGTCCAAGGAATCTGGAACAGTGCTCTGGTTTTGACCTTGACTGACATTAACTGGTGTTTGCTTTTAAATTATGGCTGAAGAATTCTAGGTTGTTATGAAGAAAAGGGAAACAGACAGGGCGCACCTGACTGTCCTGTCGAACCTCACCATGACACACAGGAAGACACCTTGCTCTTCAATTGCTAGTTTGCAAATAAATGTTAATTAATTAAGCTGGGTAGGGAGCATCCAAGCTTGCCAACAATTTTAGCAGTAGACATGAGGCATGTTTTACTGACCAACTACACAGCCAGGCTTCAGGGATGCCTACAAACCCCATCTGCCCTTCAGCTTTCCTGTCAGTGTATCTGAGCATGCCCACATCCCAGGCCCAGCAGGGCCCACCAAACCTAGCAGGCAATCATCTTCCCTTGGGCATCTTGGGCATGGTTGTCTCACCAACCAGGCCCCAAAGCCACCACTTGCCACATAGCCTGACCTCAAGACACCCAGAAGAGGAAACTCCAGCCTCATCTTTCAGCAGCAGGGTCAGAGCCCCACCTCTCATCTAAAAGGTTCAAGTCTTTGCCAGAGGCCCCCCGGCCTTGAACTCTGGCCCTACCCATTGGCCTGGAGTCCTCACAGTATTAGAAGGGAATGCTTTGAAATGTCTACTTGGGGGCTAGGAAGGTGGCTGAGGGGGTAATGAATTTACTGCTTAAGGGCCTGAGTTTTGTGACCCAGCACCCATGTAAAAAGCCACACACTTGACTTGTGGGAGCAGTATTTGGATCTCCAAAGTGAGTTCCAATTCCCAGAACCCACTTAAAATCTGGGCAGCCTGGCAGCTGTCTGTAATCTCAGCACTCAGGAAGCAGACACAGAGCCCCTGAAGCAGGCTGGCTAAACTACATGCAATAGTCAAACTTCAGGCTCAGCAAGAGACCCTCCCTAAATAAACAGGCGACGGAGGAAACCACCCAATGTCAACTTCCAGCATCCACATGCCCAGACACAAATGCACATGCCAGTCCATGAACACATGTGCCACACACTTGTGAAACAGGTTCATATACACACCACACACACACACACACACACACACACACACACACACACACACACACACACACACGCCAATTTCCGGCCTCCACACACATGTACACAGGCTGCTACAATCTGCCATCATGAACACATACACAGGCATCACACACATACACCCAAAAGTCTCTCTCTGAGGAAAAACTGAGAAAGGCTGCTTTCCTGTTCCTAAAGGCTGCCTGAGGTGGGGGACATGGGGCAGTACTGGGTTGGGGGCAGTATCTGAGTTTGATCCTCGGAACCCTGTGGTGGAGGGAGAGAACTGACTCCTGCAAGCTGCCCTCTAACCTCCACACATATTCTGTGTGGCATGTCTGTACTCACCCCCTCAAACATTTATTTGTGATAATATTTAAGGCTGTCTGGCTTCCATGATGAATGACTCCTTTCTCCAACTTTTTTTTCCTATGGTCCTCTTACTAAGGCCTGTACCTACTCCCTCTCTCTAGTAAGGGCTCTGGTGGTGACCTCACTGCACCTTACTTGATAACTAAGGCCGGTGTCTCACTTCAGCCCCTTAATTGAGTCACACTTGGGAACCTCTCTTGCCATGGTAATATATCCATAGGTGCTAGGGAACAGGACTCGCTAATCTTATTGGCAATTACTCAGCTTACTACATCACCCTTCTGTGGGGGGCCCCAATCCTTTAGCAGCTCCTGAGGCTGGTCTCTGCCTCCCTCAGATAGTGGCAACTTATGTAATATCTTTCAGGGGCCACCCACCCGCTCTCGTCTCTCCCTAGGACTCCGACCTCAAACAGCTGGCAACCTCTCAGACATCTAAGCAGCTCTTCTAACTCATTTACCCCCACTAATTATTCTGTAGCCTCATCTGTCCCCCCAGGCTTCTCTAGCCCCCAGGATACCCCTTCAACAAGACAGAGTACACCCCAAATCCAGGGGTCCTCTTCATTGTCTCACCCTGCTCCACAGTTCCTGGGTCTGGTCTGAAAGCCCTCACCATCTCCACGAGGATGCAGTACAATGCCTGGTGACCTCCAGGCTTCCACACTAATTGGCCTCACATTCTCCATGAGCAGCAGCTGTGGTTACTTAACAGGCAGGGCCTTTCCTCAGTATTCTCTGCTAGGCTTAGATGTTTGTTCCATCCACACTGCTGGAGTTTAACTGCCAATAATCATAGCATCAAAAGGCAGCGTTCTGCCTTCACGGATTGGACTAACCACATAATCATGGATTGTTTCCAGTGTTGACTCAGTTTCTTTACCCCCCCCCTCCCCCCTTCTACCAAGAAAGCCATGCCTTTCCTCCTGGTAAGAAAGCAAGAAGCTCCTGGCCCGTGGCTGGCTCCTCATCTTACAGCTTCTCAGCCTGTCAAAGCCCACAACAGCAACACAACCAGGCTAACACAAAGGCCAGGAACCAGGAGCGATTAAGACGAGGTGAAGAGAGGAGAAAGGGAGGCCTTGGAAGACTTTGTGTGAGAACGCTAGCAGGAGCTGGCCCAGAAAAGACCACGGGGTGGGGGTGCGGGGGGTAGCCTTGGATGGAGGTGAAGAATGAAGTATTGGAGACTGCTGGAAGAAAGGGCATCTCAGGCGGCGAAGAACTTGGCCGCAGCAAGTCCTTGCCCAGGGCTAATGGGAAAAGAGAACGTAAGAACCACGGACTAGGAAGAAGTCACCATCAGGGCAGTGGTATGCCCTCCTGTAACTTTATCCGCTAAAATGTGAGGAGAGAAATGATGGAGAGATGGAGAGTCTAAGTAAAGAGAATGAACGCCTTGGAAAAGTCACAGCCTGACTGACAAAGAATGATATACCATCTGCACTCCGAGGGTGTGGCCCAGAGCCTGGCCACCCACTCAAGAGATTAGAAATTAGGACTGAAGGGAGCTAGGTGTCACTCAAGGAGTCAGGGGCAGAAGACACCCCAAACATAGCAGAGGTCTTGGAGGCTGGCTGTGCATACAGGGCATATTCCCAGAAGCCTCTCAGTGGCCCACATTTCAGGACAGCACACCTCTTGTGTGACCAGCTATGTCAGGGCATGGGAAGCGGGTACTACTCTAATAGCCAAAGCTGTGGCCCTGCTAGAGTCCACATAGCTGGCCTGGGGCCTGAAGAATGTGTGGAGGCCCAGAGCAACCAGGCAGAGTCACCACTACAGCGATGCTCACAGCAGAGGCGGCCATGAGGATGTAGTATGGTTATCATGAGCTGCTGCCTAGGTTGATCCCAGTGAATCCCAGGGGTGGGCAGTTCCAACAGTCCAACCCAAGTGGCATGGAGGCATCACAGAGTCAAAGATTATTCCGGAATCAGAGGATCTAATTCAGTTTGCTGAATTGGGTGTTGGACTCAGATAGAATGGCTTACTCCTTATTTCTGGCCTACTTCCTACTCTGGGGATGGGAATGTCTTAGGCCCAGCCACCATGACACTTGGGTGACAAGCCGTCAGCTGGCAGAATCTGTCAGGACACTGGCCTGGTTCTCACCTCTGCCTGGCTCACCTGTTGCAGACCTGGCCTCTGGACATTTGAGTTGGCTGTAATAAGGAAGACTCCAGGAACTGCTGGAATAGAATGAATGTATCTTATATGTGAAAAGAACAGGAGATTGGGGCAGGGCTTAGAAAACTACGGTTTGAATTTCCCCTCTAAACTAAGTTGCAGTTTAACTGCCAATGTGACAGTTTTTCGGAATGTCACTGGGTCTGGGGACATCCCTCTCATGAAAAGATTAGTGCAGTCATCACAGGGAGAGGTCTTCTCTAAGTTCACTCTGCCTTCCTGCCATGTCATGACAAAGCAAGACCTGCAGGCCCTCACCAGAGGTCAGAGCCTTGGTGCTGGCCTAACCAGCCACCTGCAGAAGCCAGTAAATGTCTGGTCATTATAAATCACTCTGTCTGTGGTACTGCTGTGGCAGTGTGAAACCTCTCCAAGCCCTTCACTTGCACGTTTGATCAATCTGGCAACCTCCCATCTGGCCCTGGTACACCAAGGGGCTCCAGTCACAGTAGGTGCCCTGTCTCTCCACCAGGACACACACTTCTACCTCAGTGCCTTTATACCTATGATTCTTTTGTCCCAATGTCTGTCTGCCTCTTTTCATGACCTGGGAGATGCCACATCAGCAGAGGACCCTCCCCCCATCCTGTTGCCTTATCTTGCTTATTCAAGACATGATCTGATAGGTGGGTTTAATGGCTCCCTCCACCCAAATGCCAACTCCACAAAGGTAGGGACTCAGTCATCTGCCACTGCTGCATCCCCACTTCCTGGATGTTAGAATGTATTCCAAAAACGCACCCCAAGTGCTACACCCTCGATTGTTGAAGCCCTAGCTAGCTAACTCCAAGACTCAGAATGCAACTTTATTTTGGAATATGGTCATCACTGATATAATTAGTTAAGATGAGGTCACAATGAAGTAGGTTGGGTCACCATTCCCATGACTGATTTCCTTATTAAAGGAGATGTATAAACACATGCACGGGAGAGAACCATTTACAGATGAGTTCCAATGTCATTAAGTCAAGCTACTATTGGAAGCTTGGGGAAGCCAGGGGTAGAACATTCCCAAACACCTTCAGAGGGAGTGTGCCTTTGCCTGCACATTTGCCTGAGATTTCAGCTCCCAGACTCATTAGAAAAGTACCTAAGGCTTTAAACCCGCTGGAGGGCTTTCCTGCAGTAACCCTGGTGAGCACACTGAATGAGCAAGCCTGCCTTTCACTCCAGCTGGCCACCCACAACCCAGCATCAGAGAGAGCCAGAAACCATTTCATATTCATCAAAAATGTTACAGTTCCCTCATGCGCAGACAACCCAAACTCCACAGCCCAGCATGCAAAGCTCTGCACAGAACATTCAGATCCCATCCTATTTTTCAGACTCACTACCCTGAGCTCCCCTAGCCTCCCGGCATCTAAATCAGAAGCTTACTCTTTTCAGAATGCCCATTTTTGACCATGTCCCAAGGCCTGTAAGCCAATTGTCCTGCTACCTGGAATATACTCTTTCCCCATTCCTTCCTGAATACTCCTATGCAGCCGCCAGCACCTGGCTTTTCCCACCAGTGGAAATGTGCCATGCTCCCAAGGTCTGGGTTGAGCTCTTAGGGCCATGTCAATAATTCCTTGGCTGTAATCTGGCTCCTAGGCATGAACTCCAGGAGAGGGCGCATATCGTGTGTTTTTTTTTACAACTGCCCCAGCCTTGGCTGAGGAGGTCAGTGGAGGCTTCCTGAATGCATGACAGAGGAAAGATAGGAACTTGTGGTTATGCTCATATTCGACACTCAGTCTTAACCCCCTCCCCCAGTTAAAGCACATGTAGTGAGGGTGAACCCCTTGATATCTGCATCCTGACTCCCAAGGACTTCAAGTCGTCTTTCTGCCTGGGACCCACCTTCAAGCTCAGCCCAGTGACTTTGACATGGAAATAGAGGAAGAAGCTGCCATTCCCAAAACAGGCAGCATCAATCAATATCTAAAAACATTACAATAAATCAACTAAAGTCCCCAGGACATAGCAAGGTGCCTGACACACAACAGATGTATAATGATAAATGCCACGTAAACGGTTCCCAGACAAATGCTTGATTTGGTGGGTCTTAACTATTATCTTTCTCTCCAAGGCACCTAATCCTCAAAGGGGAGTTGCTTTGGGTCCCAGCTGGGTTCAGGGCAGATCCATTTACACAATAAGGGACAGATACTAAGGTCCTGGTCCCTACTGCATGGCTAAAAATGTCCTTTGAATAGCTCTATTCCCTGACAGGTGCACTTTCCAGGAGCAGCAGAACAGGTGAATACTTGGGTAGCAAGAACAAGCTTCTAGTCCCTCCTTTCTGTTTCTGGGCAAACCTCAGCAGTAGATGACTTGTAAGATACCCTGGCTGCCAACACTCGGCACAGGTTTGACTCAAATGTGGGAAGAAAGGCAAGCACAAAGAACCAGGCACCTACACTACCCATCTTCTGGATTCCAAAGGCCCTAGTTGAGTACCACCTCCCTCCCCAAACACACACACACACACACACACACACACACACACACACACACACACACACACACACACACACACACCTCAAAACAAACAAGAACCAAAAATAAAAACAAAACAAAACAGGGTCCTCATAGCAGCCATCGAGTCAGCCCAAAGTGAGGAACTGGGGTGTAGTTCAGAAGTTGAATCTTATCTAACATGCTTAAAGCCCTCGATCCAAAACCCAGCGTCACCAAATAAGACAAAAAGAGCAGGTGAGACCCTTCAGCCCAGAGCTGTGCGACCCTAAACTGACCAGTAGCACTAATAAGGGTCAGGCTCCCTAGAGCCCTTTGTTGGAAGTTGAAAATTATAGGGTGGCCACCATACCCAATCCCCTGTAGGAGGCCTGGCCCCATGGCAACCTGGAGGGTGGGCTGATGCAACACAGAACCCTGGACCAGAGGCTTGGGATCAAGTCTTAACTGTCCCACCATTACAGTCCCTACCAACTTTCTCCCTGTCTGGCCTCAGTTTCCCCACCTGCCCAAGCTCAGGGTTTGACCAATTTTGACCAGCGTCTCCTGAGCCTGATCTGCTCAAATGGTAGGTTTTTCTAGCTTGCTTTCCCTAGACTCCTAACCCTTTCCTCACAACTGGGTGCCCACCTCCTCATATGGTCATGACTCCACAGACCTGTTGCCAGGAGGAGACTGGGCTTATGTCCAAGTGGCCCTAAGTCTTGCCCGGGTGGTCGATCGCTTGTCCCTGGGGATGACTGGCTTGGGCAGTCGGTCTGTAGTGGCTAAGTCCGCGATAGGTAGGCTGCAAGCTGTCCACAGAACTGCCACTTAACAAAGAGCGGGGACTGCAACCCGGGAGGTGCCCCATCCAGCCCTGGCCAGGAAAAAGCCTCGAGACTTCGAGGAGGCGTCTGGGGGCCACCTGGAGCGGACACGAGGCAGCAGGGCTCGCTCCGGGCTGGATCTCCCGGCTGCAGGTTCCCAAAGGCACAGCGCCTCACACCCCGGGGTTCAGCATCCCAAGGATGGAAAGGGCTGAGCCTCGCGCCCGACCGCGCGCACGAACATGAGCTGTGGCGGCGCCCCCTCCCACCCCGCGAACACTGACCATAGTGACTGGAGCCGTCGGGCCACGTCCCGCCCCAGCGAGGAGCGAGCGGGTGCCACGGGAGGCGCTGGGCGGCTCCGCCGTTGGGTCGGGCGGCGCGGGCCTCGCGGGTGTGGGGCGAGCACAGAATACACCCGACCGCCCCTCAGACCGGAGCGCAGACCTCCACTGTGTCCCAGCAAGACGCACTCCCCACGATTGACGTCGGAAGCCGGCAATCAGAATCTGGGACGCAGGACGTCACAAAAAGTGGGTGGGACTCCACGCACCTTCAGCCTATGCTTTGGGGCCTATTTGACAGGAGGCCGCCCCCTTTTTAAAGACATAGAGTGATTTTAACTGGCAAAGGAGTTAGCTCAATCAGGAAAACTGGTGCTGGTTTGTAAAGACAGAGGATTTCTAACTAAAATTGTAAATTTAAGTCTAGGAAATTATATGGCCCTCATTAATTAATCAACGAGCTCACATAAGTAAAGTTCTCCCAAGATAAGAAGGCAGGGACTTAGGAAACACATGCCTGGTGACATAACTGCCTGCGCTTGTCTAGCTAGTAAATCATATTTTACTTCTTTCCAACTCATCAATCAATGGGTTGACAGTCATCCAGGTAATGTTTGTTGAATGAATGTTCAGGATAATCGAATGTAGTTCTGGGGCCGTGGGCTGTGTAGAATACACAAGACTGAAACAGGTGTAGGTGACTTACTCTGTGTACAAGCTCCTTATTACTGCTCATCAAACAAGGAATATTTATCATCTGAAGATCTGTTTGCCAGCCCTTGCCCCCTGGAGTAGCTACTGCAAATGTTGTGTGGAAAAGGGTACATGGCACATAACTATTTAGTAGGTTCTGGTACTTCTGTGTTTTTACTTTACCGTGGTGTAAATGTCATAATGTAGGTTGGAAACTGTTTTGCTCTTTTCTTGAGCTGATGATAGGTGGTCTCACACCCTCATAATACTGGACAGCCAAACTGAGTGACAGCTCCAGTCATCCCCACTGGAGGAAACAATAAACACTCCCTGGTGTTCCACAGTGCAAAGCTAGGATGGTTGGTACATTTGGTATGATGTATGCGTAATGTGTTTTTCATTTTATGGTGTGCATGTGCATACATGCATGTGTGTGTGTGTGTGTGTGTGTGTGTGTGTTGAGATGTGTATCTGTGTTGCATGTCAAGTCCAGAGGTCAACTTAGATATTTTCCTCTATTTCTTTCCACCTTATTATTTTTATTTTTTAAGATTTATTTTTAGTAGCCAGGTGTGCTAGCACATGTCTTTAATACCAGCACGTGGGGAAACAGAGACAAGCTGATCTCTGAGTTTGAGGCCAGCCTAATGAGCAGTGAGTATTCATCATAGGAAAATCCTGTCTTAAAAAACAAAAGATTTTTATTATTTTTAATTGTGTTATAATAAAATGTCCTCTAAGCTAAGCAACCGTCATCTGGAGGAGTTCAGCTGTGTCTCCCTTGCAAAAGATCATCCCAGCTGAGTTTGTTGGTTGCTTTCACCTCCAAAGAGAGGGTTGGAGTAGGTTGAGGGCAAGAGATGCTCAACTGACTGTCCAGCTGCTCTCACCATTTCTAAATGCAGCATAAGGCCTGGGACAAGAGTGTATAGGCTGGGGAGTCCTGTGTGCGAGTCCTTCTTCTATTTACGTAACTACAGAGAAGCTTTTATTACTTCTGGGTAAGGCTTTTCGGCTGCCTGTTGTGGGAGGGAGCTCCCATACCCCTGTAATTGCCCCTACCTATGCTCTATAAGGAAGCCCAATAAACTCACTGGTTCACCAGACTGAACTTTTATGGAATTGTGCCTTGATTTGTCATGGGGACTTTGGGAGGATGGGGTTGCCATTGCTTACATCTAACCCCTGGGGAGAAATTTTAGTAACATATGTGTAGGCGAATGTGCCTGCATATGGGTAAGTGCATGAGAGTGCAGGTAGCTGTGGAGGCCAGATGTGTTGGATGGCCTGGAGCCTGAGTGGGAGCTAACATGGGTGCTGGGAAGGAAGAGAGCTTGGGTTCTCAGGAAGATCAGTAAGTGCTCTTACCCCAGCCATCCCTCCAGCCCTTCCTCCTTATTTTGGGGGACACTGAGTCTCTTCTTGGACCTGGAGCTCACAGATTCCACTAGACTAACCGGCCACAGATCCTTAGGGAGCCTACCATCTCTGCCTCCCCAGCACTGGGATTACAAAAGCTCATCATCGTGTATGGATTTTTTTTAAAAATATAGGCTCTGAGGGAATTGAACTCAGGTCTTTATGCTTGTGGGGCAAGCACCTTTCCAGTTGAGTATCTCCCCAGCCCTTTATCGAATGATGTTTAAATTTGTGATTGCTTTATCAAGAAGAACTCTTATAAAGCCTAGGATATCTGTCTTAATACTTTCAGGTACCTATATACACCTTCATATCTCCCCTTGTCCTCCCCCCAACCCAGTCAGGCTCTTGTTCAAACCAACATTTGCGTCTCTGGCACATGCACCATACATTGGGCAGGGAGTGTGTGTGGTCAATGGGAGTGTCAGGAGCCACATTGGCTCGAACTATTCATGAGTCATTAGTCCAAGGCACTCACAAACAGGCATCCTCAATATGTATTTCTTTACTTAACCTTCTCATTCCCAGGGTGTACAAGTTGGACCTGTGTTTCTGTCCCTGTATCATAAGGAGATCAACTTTCTCAGCCCAGCTTGGTGCAGCACACTTTGGATTCCAGTTCTTTAGGCAAAGGCTGATGGACATGGATCTTTTTTAATTCAAGGCAAGCCTTGTCTAAGTCCTAAGCCAGCCAAGGCTATGTAGTGGGACCTTGTCATATAAAGAAGGAAGAAGGAAGGGAGGGAGAGTGGGAGGGAGAAATGTTGTGGGATAATCCTTTTTGTACTGTAAAGATGTGTCTCTGCTATGGCATCTGATTGGTTTAACAAAAGGATGACTGGCCAGTAGCTAGGCAGAAGAGAATAGGCAGGACTTCCAGGCAGAGAGAGGAATAGTGAGATGAAGAAAAGCAGAGACGCCAATGAGACTCAGGAAGTCAGCCATATAGAATGAAAAGAAGTTAAAAAGCCACATGGTAGAATGTAGATTAATAGAAGCAGTTAATTTATAAGAGCTAGTTGGGAACAAGCCTAAACTAAGGTCAAACTTTCATAATTAATAAGAACTCTCTGTGCCTATTAGTTAGCTGGTTGCCCAAAAGAAAGTCCATCTACAGAGGAAGGAAGCACGAAGGAAGGAAGGAAGGAAGGAAGGAAGGAAGGAAGGAAGGAAGGAAGGAAGGAAGGAAGGAAGGGAAGGAGGGAGAGAGGGAAGGAGGGAGGGAGGGAGGGAGGGAGGGAGGAAGGAAGGAAGGAAGGAAGGAAGGAAGGAAGGAAGGAAGGAAGGAAGGAAGGAAGGAAGGAAGGAAGGAAGGAAGGAAGGGAAAAGGAGATCTACACCATACATCCCCACTGAGTCCTAGGTAGCCTGAGTGCCGCGCAGGATGCACTGAAGAAAATCCATGCCATGGTGTGAGAGCTATAAACTACTCCCTGCCCTGCCATTGCATGTTCTTCCTTACTTTTGCAGGGTTTCTGCTACTTGCTTGTTCTGCTTTGAGGATAGTCTCCAAGGTTGCCCAAGATGGCTTTGAATTCTTGGGCTCAGGTGACCCTTTTGCCTTTGCCTTTTTGGTAGCCGGAACTCCAGGCTGTCTTTTTGTTAGTTTGTTCATTTGTTCGATTTTGGGTTTTTTTGTTTTGTTTTGCTTTTATTTCAGTGACCTCAATCCAGAGAAATAACAGGAACAGGCCAGGCTAGGAGTAGCCCTGCTTGGACTACCTGCTTCTGCTCCCTGCCTCTACCTTCTTGTGAGACAAGTTCTTGCCGTGTAGCCCTGGCTGTCTGTGAACTCAGATCCTCCTGCCTCTCTTGCCTGACTGATGAGATTACAAGTGTGCCTCACCATGGCCCACCAGGATCCTGGATTCTCTGACACCTCACTTTGTCTTGGTCTCAGCTTTGCATCCCTTGGTGGAAGAATGGCTGAGCCAGGTGTGGCTCCATGCGTATGGTATGAGGCTTGGTGAGGACTTTCTGCCAGCTGAGGCTCTTAGAAACCTTTGAGCTGTGCTTGACCCCATCCCTACACCTCAGCAACTGCAAACAAAGCCAACCTTGGTCTAAGGAAAGAATGGGCTGACATCCACAAGGAACTCTTGTGGCTTCTAGCTCTGCCTGTGTGTCTTCAGTCAACTCCTGGGCCCTCCTTGGTCCCTTCATTTCTCACCCAGTTATGGGGGTGGGTGGGTAATCTGAGTGGCTAAGAGAACCTTTTAAGGGGATGAGGATATAGTTCAGAAGAGGGGTACTTGCTTCTAAGTATGTATATATATTAGTAGTAGAGTCTAACAATCTCTCCCATTGAAACGTCTTATGGGATGGGGGGCTTGTCTCCCACTGGGAAAATGGAGGCCTTCTCTCTGAACTCATCAGGCTTCTTCCTGAACTCTGAAAGATGATTAGAGAAGGAAAACCTTCAGAAACATCTACTCTTCTCAAAAGCTGTTTGGACAATCCTTGAGGTGGCCCTTGTGCAGGAACAAATGGTTCTCTTTCTGCATCTCCTACCTGGAATTGAGGTGACTCTGTGAAGAAGCCAGGAATGGCAGCTGTGGTCTCACGGGGAGAGAGAAGAGTGAAGCCTCCCATGAGGCCCCTGGACCTCTGTGTGCAGCCTGTGAGGCCGGGCTGTGTTACCAAGATGACTGAGTCTCTTTGTATGCTCTTGATCTGTCTGCCCAAAGCCAACAGCTCTTCCAGGTTCCCCATCCCCACCTCATTCTCTGTCTACCTCTCCCCCTTCCTCCCTTCATGAATCCTGGCTTCCCTGCAGAAGTTTGGGGGTTCAGAACCTTCTGACTTGCTCACCCTAAGCACCCCCACACAGGCTCAGCTCTCCAAAGCTCCCATCTGTCACAGTGTGGCTGCTCTCCGAAGCCTTCCTGGACTGCACTGGGGGTCGGTTGTGAGGTCCTTTGAACCTCCAGGCCAGGAATCTGACCTTCCTCTGTGGTGACATGCCCTGCTGCGGTGAGCAGAGAGACAGGAGGAGGTGGTGATTATGCAAGTAGGCAGTGGAATCAGATCAGACACACTCACGACATTCCCTAGGCATTGCTGCCTGAACAGGTCACCCCTTGCTGGGCCTGGTTTCTCGGCTGTAAATGGCAGGGTTGTGAAAGCATTTGGGAAGTGTGGGCTTGGCGTGATCACCCCTAGGGCCCCAGTCTTACTCATTCTAGTGAGCATAAACATAACACAACAGAGAGTGAGGCCTGACACACTGGCCTCCACCAACTGTGGGGATAGAACCATGGCAGCTACACCCCAAAGCGGTCTGTGTGGTGTGCCTGTATGAGGCTGTTGGTGTCTCTCAGAATCAACCCAGGGAGGCTGTGTTGGAAGTAATAAGAACAATATGGGCCTCTCCCAGGATGCACCTTTCTTTCTGTGTTTTTTAACTGAAAAAACACTACCCTACTTTCTGACTGTGGGTTGGCTGAGCTGCAGGACCCCCAGCACTAAGTGCAGGTCTGTGAGCACTAGGCTTCTGTTGCCCAAGGTCAACACATCTTTCTCCTACTGTGAAAAGGGTTTGAGGTCTAGATTCTGAGACTGTTCCTTGGCTGGGAAGAAGATCTATAACCCCTTGGCCTTCAACTCTACTCTTATCTCACCCCACCCCTACCTCACCCCACCCCATCCCTACCCTACCACACTCCACTCTACCTTCTAACCCATCACCTCCCTTCCCCAGGGAGCAGAGCCTTGTCTCACACCTGCCGGCCATATTTCGGGGAGAGACTTGTAATAACAATGGGATTAGAGATTAGAGAATGTAGAGGCCAAACTGACAGAAAGGAAGAACTTTCTGGAATCAAGGAAAGGCAGACAAAGGTGTCCTGAAAAAGGAAGTTCCTCACTGGCTCAGAGGAAAGGCCTGTGCTGTCTGAGGGATGTTTTGGATGATAAAACCCCCTTTGTCCTTACCCCCAGGACACTGTGCAGTTGTCTCCTCCCTCAGAAAGCCAGGCATGTCTGGGCAGAAGTTATAGCAATATTTCTGCTTTTCTGCTCTGAGGAAGCTGCTTGGGCCCACACAAGTCCAACAGGTCAACGGTGGGGAGGGAGCCTCACAAATGTAGACATTTAATTTTCCAGCAGGTCAAGAGAGGGGGACACACAGTGTCCTCTTGAGCAGGAAAAACCAAAGTAAAGAGGTCATCCTGTATTCTCTAGAGGCCCCACACAGCCAGCTGTATAAGCTCTGCCCTGGCTGGTGGTTCACGTTTTACATTCCAACATTTGGAGATAGAGACAGGCCAATCTCTGTGAGTTTATGGTCACCCTGATCTACAAACCGAGTTCCAGGACAGCCAGGCCTATGTAGGGAGACTATGATTTAAATTAATTAATTGATTGATTGATTGGTTAATTAATTAATTAAGGAGGGTTGGAGATGTAGCTCAATGCAGAGCTCTTGCCTAGCACAGCAAGGCCTTGGATTCAATCCCCAAGTACCACAAAAGAAAAAAAGAGTGTTTGGAAAATTAAATCATTGTTGAAGCTGGCCTCACACCTAGCCTCAGCTCTCTTTGTGATTTAAAGTGACCCACAGGTTTGGAAAAAACTCATGGGTCAGTTTCCCATCTAATCACCCATCTATGGCTCCCCAGGGCCAACTCTGTGAAGTAGCATTTCTGGAATTCCGATAGTGGGATTGTGTCATACCCTCTTGGGTTGGGCAGGGGCAGCTTTGGCTTCTATGCAAGAGGAACCTCCGAAGTGGTTTCTAGAAAACTGAGGCACTTCTGTGCCTGCTCCAACTCTATCCATTCTCTGTGTAGAAACAGAGAACCTGGATTCTAAAGGAAGCTGGGCCATTTCCTGGGTGGGAGCCCCAAGAAGGTCATGCAGCCTTCGCGGTTTCCTCTTCCAGTCCTCTGTATTCACACCGTTAGCAGGATCCTCTCTCTAGGAGCGGTCTGGCTACTTGGCGTAATCCACAGAGTACAGCTATTGTCCAGTGACATTCTGCACATACTGTATTACCTACCTGCTTTGACGGTTCCTCCAGCTATTTTCACCTGTAAGGACAGTGTGTCTAGAGGTTCCTATGGCAATTGGCTAAAAGCAACTAGATCCCAAGATGGTTGCTGAGAGGATCGATGATAGACATTAGATGTCATCAGCATCCACCTTCCTCTAAACCACACATCTACCAGTTTTACAGTGGTTTACCATATCCATGCAGCTACTAGTAAGGACCATGTAAGGAAGGAAGTGGTCAGTGTGGATTCCCAGAGAGCCGGGTGAACCTTTTCATTTTATTTCTGCTGCCTATAAACTGAATTTCTCAGAGAAAGAAAATCCGCATCTGTACTGAGCATTCTGCAAGGCTGACAATGAGATGTTTTGGATGTCTGTGATCCCAGAGGATGAAATGTTATAGGCTGAGAGGCAGATTATCCTGGGATATCTTTAGCCTCCCAAATATTTATTGTCCACCCTGTATCTTAACTAAATGTCCTTGTGACTATTAGGTAAATCCTTCCAGAATGTGCAAACAGGTCCAGGAACAGCAGCAGACAGCATCTTAGCCTATAGCAAAAGTTCTCCTGTTTTACTATATCCCACCTACCAATTTTTCTACCAATGTATTTGAAAGTATCTTGACTTAGGACTTTCTTTGTTCTTTTGGTATAAAAACTCCATGGAACCATTGCCACGTGGGGACATGGTATTTGGGTGGTGATCTCAACCTGCCTTTCTGGGCCATGTTCACTTAAATTTGGCTTCAGAATCAACTTCCTCTTCTCCCTCTGAGGTGACAGTTAGGTTTTTGTGTCCCTTTGCTTGTTATCCACCAAGGCCCAGTGGCTGAGAAACTGACAAGCTGGTCTCTTGGTTCCTTACTCTTTGGATACTGAATTAAGCTTTTGACTTCTTCACTTCACTTGGGGAACTGGCCTCATAAAACCTGCCCAGAGAGTGTGGCATTTGCCTTGTTGGGGACACAGAGAGTTAGGCTCAAGAACATACCCAGAAGAATTTGTTTCTGGTTTTAAAATCAATTTTATTTTTCTGATTATAAAAGATAAACGTGCTTATTATAGACATTTTGGACAAGATAAAGAAGCATACGGAACAAAAGACAAAATAAGAATCAACCCTATGGTCCTAGCAAACCACTGTTTCCAAGGCAACATAGACTCCCCTCCCACTTTCAATTTTTATTTTATTTTATTTATGTGTGTTTGTCTGTGTGAGCATATACACACGGGTGTGCATGTGCATGTACGTGTATGTGTGCGTGTGTGTGTATGTATGTGTATCACTTGCATATGGGAGCCCACAGAAGTTATAAGAAGGTATGCTATGACAAACACCATGACCTAAAGGAACCTGGGGAGGAAAGAGTTTATTTGGCTTACACTTCCATGGCAGAGTCCCTTGAGGGAAGTTAGGGCAGGAACTGAAGCAGAGACTAACATAGGAACACTGCTCATCGGTGTTTGTCATCTGTCCGTGTGTCCTTCACCCCACCTAAGGCACAAGTTCAGGTATCTTTCTTAGGCAGCCCTGGACCACCTGCTTAAGGATGGTACCTCTCACAGTGGGCTGGGCCCTCCTACCTCAATTAACAATAAAGAAAATGCCCCCCAATGACAAGCCCCCAGGCTAGTCTGATGGAGGCGATTCTTCATTTGAGGGTTCTTCTCCCCAGCTGTGTCAATTCAAGATTAGCCATCTGGGTGCCTTAACCTGCCCAGCCATCCCGCTGGCCCCTCAGACCCTGTCCCACAACTTCAGTTCCTGGTTTTCCAAGCTGCTCTGAGGGAGGCCTCCATACTCAATGACCTTCAATTCTGCTGCGATGTGACTAGCACTAGGACCCTGCATCAAATTACTTTCCCGAGAATTTATGTAAACAGAACCACCAGATCAGAGAGCACATTTTAGAAACATTCACACAGTAGCTTAATTTGTATTTTTGAAGGACAAAAATTGTATGGCTAAAACATTTTGCTTGTTTATAGGCCGTTATCAATTATTTTTGTGAGTTGCTTGACTATGAATAATCTATGCCAATTTTATTTATTTTTGTGAGTCTGGGGTCATGGACTGAATGAAAAATGAGAGTATGAGCTAGACACCAGCATCTGTCTCTGTTTCCAAGCAGCAGACACATAGTGACTGGCTGCCCCAGACTTCTTCCTTTCTATGATGGCCTGTAGCCTCTCAGTGCGTTCGCATCAACGCATCCTCCCAGAAAAGTAACTAAAACTGGTCACTGCAACCCTAGAACCCAAGTCTAAACCTTGCACTTAGCCTGGCATTGAGCTTCTTGATAGCAGCCATGATGGCCTTGGCCCTTTAGCACCCATGAAGTCTCTGCCCTGGTCTTGGCCACTTTTCTTCTGACAGTCACTCAAGAGTGCCCTTGCTTTAACTCCACTGTTCCCCTTCCTGACAGAAGCATACAGCCTTCCTCTCCCCCCGGCCCCTCCTCCTCTGCCTCACCTGCAACAGAACTCCCCATTGCTATTCTGCCCAGGGGAGCCTGCTACCCACTGGTGACAGTCCACCGCCATTCACTATCCACCACTGTTCACAGCTTGTCACTGATGGCAGCTTAGCTCACTAGCTGCACTTCAACATCCAGAGGTACCCACCAACAGGCCTAAAAAGGGAGCATCCTGGCCGAAGTACCCACAGCAGCAGGTGGCTCCCCGAGGACCCGTGACTCCTACTCTGAAGGAGTGTCAGGCTCCATGTGTATGTGGGTGACATCTTCTCATCCAGCTTAGAGAAGGGCCTTGCTCTGCCAGGTCTCCTGAGGGCTGATGTATTCCACACTGTGAGAAGATGCTCAGGGTGGGAAGCTTCTGGGGACCCATGATCAGAGCATTGGCAAACCTAGTTTCTTTCTAGCTGCCCAGCTGCTGTGGCTCAGGCACACTCCCATGTACCTGTTGACTTGGGACTTCTTCACATTTCCATGACTCTGATAGTTCTAACAGTCAGACTGTCAGAAGCACATTGCATCAGGAGGCCATAGTTACAGCAAGAAAGGTAGTCTTGGAGCCCAGAGGTGCAGATCATGCAAATAGGGAGGTCCTGTCCCACTGCCACCACCAATTGCCACCAACTCTCTCTCACCCTGTCCCAGGCACTCCTGACAGTCTTCCAGCGTGTGTAACACTATCCCGAAGGCTCCAGAACCTTACGGGCTCTCTCATTGCTCCACTCTCCGGAAGCTTAGGACTTTTCCCTTGGTCTCCCTACCCTTTCTTCCCCTTCTTCTCAAAGGAAAAAGAGAAAAGGAGGCAGTGTAAGGGGGCTCATAATGATGCCTGGGGTCATAGTCAGACCGTCAGCACATATGGGAGCTCTCTGAGGACTAGATGCTGGGAAAATGGTCCTGGAGATCTTGTTGTCCCGGGACTTCCCTTAAGGATGTGCTGTACTGTCTGAGCCTCTGTGTTTTTGAGACTGTGTCCTGACCAGCATCCTTGACTCCAAGAGTAGAAAGCTCAATCTCCGTGTCTGTTTTGTCCAGTATAAATTCCAGGAAAGGGAAATAAATCTCTCACTTGCCAGTGCTTTGGCTCTGGCACCCCTTTCCCAGCAGCAACAAGGAAGTGGGGGGTCTGCAAAGGATACGGCATCAGCACCATCAGGCAAGTGAGTGAACAGAGGCTCAGAGAGGTCAAGCGTCTTATCAGAAGATGCACAGCCTGCTAGTGGCAGAAGTAGATGACCAGGAGTCTAGATTGTTGTGTGGTCCCTGGATGTGACTGCCCATCTCTTCTCACTGCTTCTTTCAAAAAGCCACACCTGACTGTACTCAGCATCCCTCTCTGAGGGTCATTCATTCTCTTGTCCTATCTCCAGATATATGCAGCACAATATTGGGTGCATTTGGGTGACTGGATGGATTACTGTGGGTGGAGTGACCTACAGGCTTGGTGGGGCCTTATGGGAGAGGCCTGAGAAGCCTCAGCATTGCCGTTCTATTTCTTCTCTCCCACTGGTAAAATGATAAAATAAACCCACAGCAGCCATCTAGACCGATGCACCTTTCTCAGAGGTTTTGATGATAATGTGAAGGGCTTGTGGGATCCCAGGGAATGCCAATGACATGAACTTCAACCATGGCTGCCCCCAAGCTGAGCCACACAGCAGCTGGTGAGAAGGCCTTCCTCACAAGGCAAGGCTTCTCCCTGCTGCTGTGACTGGGCACTCATGATGGGACTGTCCCCTCTATGCAGAGGGGCTCAGGATTCTGGGCTTGAGTGCTTATCTTGAGCCTTCGCTGAATATGGCAGACAGGATGGGTCTTTTAGGGTGATGCTGAGGGCTGGACCACACTATGCCTAAAACCTACTTGACACCAGACTTTCCTGGCAGAAGAGCCAAGCTTGTTACAACCTCAAATTTACTACAAAGTGACCGCAATCAAGATGGTATGGGTTTGGTACAAGAAAATTGGAGCTCAAAGGAGAAGAATCTGGAGACTGTGGGGCCTATGTTACCAGAAGGTACTAATGTATCTTTCAGACATGATGAAATAGTCTTGAATTCAATGGTATAATTCTGACTACATTGGCAGCCTAAAGGGTTTACTTTACGGAGGTGCATTTTTATGGTATGTGAATTATATCTCAAAAAGCTTCAAAAAGTAAATACAAGCCCCGTCATTGGCTGAAGCCAATCTGGTAACATTTTCATTGCTGTATTGACAGTAGTTTAGTGGGAGGCAGTGAGATGTGGTAGTCCAGGGAACTTGTCTGAGCCCCAGAGGAGGGAGTCAAGGCGCCTCCAGTCACTAGAATGCCCAGCTCTAGTGCATTCACACATGTGCACCTGTATGTCCTCCTGTGTGCAAGGCCATGCCATGTGCTCATCTGAAGGTATGTGTGTATGTGTACCTTACATTGTGGTTATGTATCAAATATCAAAGATAGATTTGATATCAAATATTCCTTCCAGAGTGGGACTCCAATAGCTGCCTCTGCCAATTCTCTTTGTGACATCTCTTCTGCAACTGGCACAGTTGGATCTTCATGCTCTGGGATGAAATATGTAGGGGTCCTCTTGGCTCAGCAAATGCTCTGTGGTATCCGCCCAGCCCAGAGCTCCATATCCTTATTGTCTGAGTGAGTGGACACTCTAGGTCCCTGGAGATGCAGGATAGGGTCAGAGCTACATACTGCAGGATACAGAGATATGCTAGGCACACCACTCACTCAGCCAAGCCCAAGTATGTGAATTAGGAAGATGAAGAGCATGCAAAGCATTACATTACTTCTCTGGTGTTAATTTGCAAACGAGAAGATCTGAGATGTTCCCTACAACTTGGTGATAAGCCATACTTTCATGCAATGTTCTTAAGTTACCATTCATGGATGTGGAGGAGCCATAAAGAACTAAAAGTTCAGACTTTAGGTAAAGACAAATATAACCCTGTGTACTTGTGGGAAGTGTCCAGTGTAGACATAGGATATGGGCCAAAGATATTAGGTGGTGCAGTTCCAGATCACTACCACTAGGGGGCAGAGATTCTGCAAAAAATCCCTCTGTTGTCCTGCCCTGGAATCAACTAACCAACCTGCCAACCTTCCTCTCTGGTTCCCGGTGGCAGGGTAACAGGCAGGTTCTCCACACTCTGGCAACTCTTTACTTTGATATGGCCAGAAAGAAGAAACTTGGAAAGCAATAGTTTTCAACACTTCTTTTGAGGTGGTTGCTTCTTGCCATCTCCCAAGATTCCTCGTTCCTAGTGTGTATTGTCCCCATTTGACACACAAGGAAACTGAGGCTCAGGGAGGAAGATGAGCCACACAGACAGTGACTGGGTTTGAGCCTAGAGAGACAGCCTCACCCAGGACCCCCAGGTGCAGGGGATAAGGGTCTCTTAATTCTTTGGTCCAGGCTTCAGATATCACATGTGGGCACAACAGTCCTGTGGCCCAATACTAGACACTCCAGGCTCTGGAAAGTGGCCTGTTTCATCCCAGAGAAAAGCTCCTGGTGCTGCTGGGTGTCCTGCATGGCTGTGAAGAGCTTGCCATAATGCTTCATCATGGTGTCCACCAGCGCTGTCTGGGATTCATTCTCATCTCTGCGACCCGTGGAGACTAAGCTGAGTGAGACAGATGGATGCCCTGCTCAGCAGCTACACTGACAAAGTGGGAATTCTGCATAGAGCCCCAGAACTAAATGGAGCTAGACAGTCAAGCCAGGTCTACTCCAGGGGATCAGGGAAGGACCAATGATTCTCTGCATGTCACCAGCCACCTCCTGCATTCTCAACAGAAGCCTGGGCACAGGAAAGGCCACTTGGAGGCCGAGGACACATTGAGAACTGGTGATATACAAAGCAGGAGACTTATGGAACCTGAAAGAAGGGCACAGGCATGTCCCGTTTGAGGGATCAGATTCAATGGGTGCTGTGTCTGTTGCAAGGAGACAGATGACCTTGGCTCAGTACTCAAGGTGAAATTCTATATCTCCCACCAACCTGGAAGTTCTACCCTGGGGTGCAGAAGTGTGTCACTCTGGACCCAGTCTGCAGAGCAGCGACCCCAGCATCCTATCCAACCACATCTGCCTGCCAGATTCCTCTGCTGAGCCTCACCAGATGTCACCTGTGACACTTTGTCACCTTCAGGGTAGAGACAGGCTTTCAGTGTCCCTTTCTCACCTCACAGCCTTCACTATAGCATGAATATAGTGGCTATGAAATTGGATAGGGTTTGAGCCTGAGCCTACCGCAGCCAGCCTCGCTGGGTGACCTTGGGCAAGGTCCTTACCCTCTCTGTGCCCCAGAGCTTGTGAAAAGATTTGAGAAAGCCTAACTAGCACAGGGAAAATATTATATATGTGCTAGTTCTGTTTCTGTTGCTGTGATAAAACACTGGCCAAAACACCAGGTTTCAGACAAAGTCAAGACAACAGACCCTTAAAACAGTCACAGCAGATCAGAAGCACAGAGAAGTGAACACGCGCATGCTTCCTTCTTCGCCTACTCACTTGAACTCAGTCAGCTTTCTCTACTCCTATAGGGTGCAGAAACTCCTGCCTAGGGAGTGATGCCACCCACAGTGGTCTGGGTTTTCCTACATCAGTTAAAGCAATCATGACAACCCCCCACAGAGATGTCTACAGGCCAAGGTGACCTAGGCAATTCGTCACTGAAGTTCTCTTCCTGAGAAGGTTGCAACAAGTTGACAATTACAGCTAACCATCACAGTAACAGTTCTTGTTTTTGATGATGTTGGAATAATGACATAAATATGCATTTTATGTGCATTTTCTGTATAGCTATGTACATATGCTGTGTGTGTTTGCTTACCCTTCCCCTTTCCATACTTCTATTACCTCCTTGCTGCATACAAAGAAAAATCAAGAGCCTAAGATCTTGCCAGAGGTCCTAAGATACTGTCACCAGGCATCCTAGCCTAGGCACCTGGTATCATCAGCCTTTGTGCATCCCCACTCAGAGCCATGCAGCTGGGTGCTCAGACAGACACATGCAGTGTCTCATGGCTGGCCAGGACCATACCTGGGTGTCCAACACAACATAGGCTCAATCTTGACTCCCCAATGAGCACCTAAGCCAGACATGGTTTCAATATGTGGTTCAGTGCTCAAGGGCTGAGGGCTGAATAAGGTCCAGCTTATGCCCGCAGTGGTTGAGGTACTGTCTCTGGGGGACCACTATGCACCATTGTGGACTCTGGTTTCTTATTTACATACACCTGGATAAGGGAGGGGAAACTCTTAAACGGGGCCCCCAATCCCTCTGGGAATCCCAAGTCCTCAGAGATGTGAGTGTCAGAGTTGAAACTTTGCTTTGGACATCTGCTTACAGCTAGGATGTGGTGTTCCTTGAGAGGATGAGGGGCAGGGTGATGCTGTGACTCCAAGAACAGCCTGGGTTAAGTACGGGGTGAGATAGGACGATCTTGGGCTGTAGTGTGAATTGTATCAAAAAGAAAGAAAAGAAAAAAGCAGAGGTGGGAAGGGAAGATAAAGAAGGAAAGAGAAGAAAGCAAGCCGTGTTCACAGGGAGGCTTGTAATGGGATTCACGTGTTACTGAGGCCGACCTAGAGGCATAGCTTTGGAGTCTCAGGACCCCGAATGGGGCGTGGCCAGCCCCCACTGAGAACCCTGTTGCATGCTGCCCTTTCTTCCTGTGTTCTCCGGGAGAGGATTGGCACCATTACTGAGTGGGATCGTTCCATTCTCCAAGAATTGCCTTAAGATTTGATTCGTATCAGTGAGTGTTTATATAAACCCTTAATAAATGTTAGTCTTTTATATAATCAATTGCCAGTAAATAATTCTGCAGTAGCTACTATCATCTGTGGCTTCAAGAGGACAAGGTCCCAGGGTTTCCATTTCACAGGGTTGGGCAGACTGACAGTTGCTTGCAATCCCTGCTTCATGGCAGGAATACTCAGTCCCTAGAGCTCGAGGCTGGACCAAGTTCTGGGGCCAAAGCAGAGCTGAAGATGAAGGATTATGGCCTGGTCCCACCTTCCACTCTCCCGCATCTTGATTCGCCTTAGGACTCACTCCCTTCCTTGACTTCTTTGCCATAGTTTTGCCCTGTGGTATCATTAGGGCACCACTTGGGCAGGACAGGACCAAAACCAGGGCAAGAGGACCAGAGAGGAGGCAGGGGCATGACATGGCTTGGAAGGACCAGGGCAGAACAGGGCAGGGACAGGGCAGAGTAGGGCACTGCAGGGGCAGAGCAGGGCAGGGCAGTGCAGGGGCAGGGCAGTGCAGGGGCAGAGTAGGGCAGGGCAGGGGCAGAGTAGGGCAGGGCAGGGGCAGAGTAGGGCAGGGCAGGGGCAGAGCAGGGCAGGGCAGTGCAGGGGCAGGGCAGTGCAGGGCAGAGCAGTGCTAGGGCAGGGCAGGGCAGGGCAGGGCAGGGCAGGGCAGGGCAGGGCAGGGCAGGACCAGGACAGGCTCAAGGCAGATTGTACCTGGTTAGTATCTGGACTCACAGCACCTGTGGGTCCACTTCTTCATATTCAGGATTGCTGAGGCCAGCACCCTAAGCTGTCTGTGTGGCTATTAGCAGTGTGCCTCACCAGCCCAGGCAGCGCTGGAGTCAAGTAGGGGCCACATAGACCTAATTAGAGCAAAATAGTGGCTGCTTCTTCTCTGGGTTCTCCTGGCGTCCTTGGAAGCCTGATATGGTATGTCCCCTTCACAGAAAGAGATAGGACTCAGAGATGGGCAGTGACCAGCCCAAGGTCACATAGCAGGGCTGCTGGCTCTGGACTCAGGGCTCACTACTTCAAAGTCTAGGATCTTCGAGGTGAACCCCAGTTCAGGAATGCCTGGGGAATGCCACTCTGTAATGACATTAATGTTCTCTCTGTCCCACAACTGGTATGGTCCCATCAGTCTCCAACTACATAGTGCCAAGATACCTAGGGGACTTCTAATAGGTGTCAGCTTCCAGAAGAGTCTTGGGGTGAGGACAAACTAATTCAAAGAGCAGTCAGGATCCATTGTCTCTGTCCTGGACCCTTCACCCACACATTGCTCATCCATTTCTCTGTGAGCTTATGCAGAACCTTCTGGAGCCAGTTCATGGCCAAGTCTGGAAGACAGTGCATTACAGTTTCCATACAGTCTTGCTAACAGTGCCTTGGCCAGAGGCCCTGTGCTATGTCCTGCATTATACAGTGTGACCTGTTTTGGCCATCTATTGGGTCAGCAAAAAGGGAAAGTGAATGCATGCCGCTCAACTCCTCCAGCACCAAGCATTGGTAGATTTCAAGAGTACCAGGAGGAGGAAGTGGTCCAGGGGACTCTCACAGCTATGTGACATCACAAAACTAGATACATTCCCCTATCTCCATTCTATATACTGATGGGCTTACAGGCACAGACGCATGCCCATTCCTGGCTTCAAACATCACCACAGAGGGTACCTGCAGTAGAATCCAGGTTATCAGTGGTCTTCTAGCCTTCCTCACCCATCCCTTGGTTCAGCTCCCAGGAGACGGGGAGAAGGTGGCTAGGGCATTATACAACATGCAGTCATAGGGAGGGTGGTTCTAATGCTCACCTGAAGTGATGTCCCAAATTCTTCCAGCCTGTGCTCTCTCTTCCGCTCTGCATACCAGGGTTTCAGTGGCTACAGCTTAGTTATTTCCCAGAGCACTCCGATTCCAGACTCAGGGTGCAGTTGTGGTCCAGGACAGGGAAGGAGCAGCAAGAGGACTCAGGACCTACTGTGGACCTACCAAAGCTGTGCAGTGGTAAGGCACTGAGCCTGATGTTGTCCTTACCCATGGAAGGACTCCATTCACGTCTGTCCTGTGAGCATCCAGCCTCTGGGGAAAGCCATGGCTCAGAGAAGGCTGGTAAAGGGGAGGCAAGAGCTTGGGCTGGGCAAGAAGAGAGAAGATGAAGAACAGAAGCAGCAATTGAGACAGTTGTAGAGACTGGACCTGTTCTGGACAGCACCCGGTGTTGGAGGGGGACCAGTGACTGATGGTAGAGGACCGAGAATCAGGGTTCAGGTTCCCGTGAGTCTAAGGCCACACCCACCTCCTGACGTCACTACCCCAACACCATTCATTAGCCCTGCCCGCCCACGTGACCCCAGATAGACGCGGGGAATGGGAACTATTTCTGTGGTTCTAGAGCTCCTAGGCTGGGCATGGTGGAGGAGAGTCTATTCTGGCCTTGGGTTGAGAAAGGACAGTGTATGTGCAGGGAAGGTCACTGGAGACAGAGACCTCCTGAGGGCCAGGGCTGCTCCGAGATGGGCTAGTGTTCGCCTGGGCGGGGGTGGGGGGGTCGGGGGGGTTGTGGAGGCCCCAGCATTTCAGGACCTGAGGTTTTCTCTAAGGAATGGGAATGAGCAAGACACTGGACAAGGAGGACATTCCAGCAACACCAACAGTAAGACAAAGGCTCAGAGGCATGAGGAGCCTGCATGGCTCCTGAGAGCCTTGGGCAGAACCTGAAAGGGCAGATCGGTGGTGGGTGAGTGGGTGGCTTGAGCTAGAGAAGCTGGTGGCAGGAACTGAGAGTTTCAACAGCAACAGAAAGGGACCAGACTGCTGTAGGAACAGAGAGATGGGGTGGGAAGCGCTAAGGAAGGCAGAGAAGCCAAATGGCGGAGAGACCATGTGGGTCTAGGGTGAGGCCCCAGCAAGCAGGCAATGGATCTAAGGGGAATAACCCAAAATGTTCTCCCGACTCGCACCCAGTATTCATTTTTAAAACTAAAAGAACATATCCAATTGGCCGATAGTCTTGGGCTCACCCTGGGACTTAACAAACTGTTGTAATAAAACTACTCTTTGCTTTAGGTCCTGGGTAAGAGGAGGGTCACTGACCGCAATACTGTACACAGTAGTAACACAGCAGACAGTCCGATGAGAGAAGCCATCTAAGTGACTACTGGCTGGGTGATGCATACCACACAGATACATTGAATAAAGGGAAGATTTGAATTTGGGACGGAATAGAAGAAGGTTTCATTGCGCAGCCAAAGAGAAGGATGCACATTTAAACTGTGAATCGTGTACTTCTAAGAATTTCTATTATCACATTTGGGTACTGATGAATCATGAATAGTTTACACCAGACCATAGTGTGGGGGTCCTGGTTACATTGCTGTTATGGAGATTAAGCTGTTCCATATCCACAAAGCCCTGACATTAGTCACCATTATTGTACCCAGTTAAATTAAAACACATCTGAAACCAGGAGGTTCACATGATAAAGTGTGGGCACACACTCACATACACCACTATGGTGGTTCTGTAGTGAAGGTGGGGTCCTGTCTAGAATGTTTTTCAGTCACACTGGGGGAAAGTTTGGGTGTACTCCCTTCGTTCTATCCTTTCTATTAGAACAGACCCCAAAGAGTCCACAAGAGGGCGTCTGCATGCTTCCCCAGATCCATCCCAGGATCACCATCCCTTCCTCTGAGCTGAGCTGGGCTAAACACCCCAACCCGGGTGGCTTTTCCCAGCTCCCTGGGTGGCCCAGACAAAGGCCTCTTTTATATTTATCACTTTTAGGGCTCCTAGTGTACTCTAAAATCCCAATTGTGGGGAGATACAGCTAGGAGGTCTCTCCCCCTCCTGCGGTGCTTTGGTGAGGAAGAGCAGGGTACTCTGGAAGCCAAGGAGGGAGAGAGCCAAGAAAGGAGGCCAGTTCCTGTCATTGTTCCCAAAGTCCTGAGGCTGTGGATACCTCGGTGTGCTTCCCACCTGGCCAGGATTCCTCAAGTGTGACAAAGGTCACAGACTGGTCAATCTGAGATGGAGAAGTCCCCCGGGGTTTACCTGAGCACGTTGGGTCCTTCAACAACAGAGCCAGCCCTCTTTCCTGGCTGACTTTCAGGATCCAGCCTGGAGATTGAGGGGTTAGTGAGAATGAAGAAAGGGGTTCTCAATGCTGAGACAGCAGGGACAGTGGGAAAAGACCAAGACGTCACTGAGAAACCCCTTCCTATAGCGGGCAGTACAAAGAACCAGAGCTCTGTCAGCATGCTGGAGAATTTTGGACACTGCCTCTCTCTAGGGCCTCAGACCTCCATCCATGACCTTGAGCCTATGAAGCCCTGAGGTGGACAGCATCAAGCCTTCCCAGACTTTGGACCTACAGCACACTCAAGTTGGTCCATGAAGAACCCATGAGACACACCAAGAATTCAAAGGCTAGAACGTCAGGTCCCAAGGGAAGCAAGGTCAAGGCAAGTTTCAATCTTAATACCTAACCAGTGTTAATTCCAACCATCCCAGCACCAGGAGAAATTCAGAGCTGGCTAAAATCCTGAGGTTTCCTAGCAGATGTGGGGACAAGGGGGCCACCAACATGTCCAGCTGGATATATGAAGTCATGGAAGCTGTATGCTTAGGACATCCACTCATTGAATGGAATTCATCTTAGGAAGAGGCTTTGGGACCCTGAGACTGAAATCTTGGCTGGTGTACTATGGCCTGGATGGGGTTTCCAATACTGGACATGACCATGCATTACACCTTAGCTCACAGTTCCTGTCCAATCTGTGCTTCTTATTGTAGATATGAAGTTGTTTGTGTTCCTTACCTAGGAGCATGGTGCTGGTCCTCAGCCAAGGTCAAGGGGCTAGCTCTCTCTTTAGAGAATGTCTAACTCTCTGAAGTCTGCTGCAACAGCCAACAGACCTCTGGCTGAGGATGGAGCTGGGCTCAGCACACAGTAGACAGTTTACAGGTGCTGCCCTCAGCCCTTCCCTACTCTCTGTATGGTCTGGGACAAAATACATACCAACATCAAGATCCCATGGACACAAAGGAGCCATGAGACCAAGGCACAGGTGATGAACACTGGCCAAATGTTGGGAGCTGATCCAAGGCCCTGTTCCCTCATGGGCAATCCAAAGAAGGGCTTCAGTGTGTCCTGAACAGCTGGTGAGCATAACAGATATTAGAGGCCCTGTCCTTGCCCCCTCACCTTGACCTCTGGGTACACACCTCCAGGCTTCCACCTGCCAGTCCTTTCCTACTTGTCTGAAGTATTAGAGAGAAGGCACAGTCCCAAGATTCAGCTCTCAGTCACAAGCTACAATGCCAATGGCAATTGCCCCCCTCCCCAAGCTAAAGCTGTGGGGACTTTTGATGTGGTTAATTCACCCGAGGCCAGGCTCCTGGCTCACTTTCCCTCTCTCAAACCCTACTCTACAGTATTTGATGAGATCTAGTGGATTAGACATGGTGTACTCCCCCCATCCCCCAGCCTTGAGGGCACACATGTCAGAGATGAGTTTTATAGTCAGTTATGAAGTAGTGTGCCCTTTAAGGGGCAGAGCCTAGCCGGCAGTGGTTAGGTCATTAGGAGTTCTTCCCCAAGAAATTAACATGGTTTTTCATGGGATCCATGATTAGAGTTTTTAAAAGCTATGGGGGGAAAAATGAGCCTAATCCTTAATGCTCACCCTCCTCTGGCTTTCCACCTCACCATGTACTCTCTCCCTCTGGCATGCACTCCTACCATGAAGGGGATCCAACTGAGTGCCCTCACTAAAGGCTAGCCTATGGAGCTACCAATCTGACAACCATGTGAGTTCTAAGTCCTTTACAAAGGGCTCAGCCTCAGATGTTCTGCTCTAGCAATGGAAAGAGACTAATATGGAGCTTTTCCTACACACAGGGTCCTTGTCTCTCTCTGGGGGAGCTCACTAAGATGCTGCCTGACATCTCACCATCATGGCCTTCTAAGGCCTCCTTCCACATGTTGTTGGGTATTGTTAGAGGTGGCACCAGAGTATGGGTGAGTCCTGTGGCTGTCATCAAACTGTTGTCCTTTCTTCCTGGGACCAAAACTAGAAAGCCATGTCCAGCCTATCTGATGTGGCTTGGGTGAAGTGACGTGAATATTAGTTTAGCTGTGTAAAAGCTGTGCTTTTTTTTTAATGCCGCATTTGTTTAACGATGTAAGGATGTGTGTTTACTTATGCAAAGATGCATCTGTTTCACCTTGCTTGCCTAAGGCACCCGATTGGTTTAATAGAAACTGGAACAGCCAGTAGCTAGGCAGAGAAAGAATAGACAGAGCTGGTGGGCAGAGAGAAAAAAATAGGAAGAGAAACTCAGGCTGGAGGAAGAACGAGAGGAGGGAAGAAGAAGAGAATGGGAGGAGAGGGACACGTCCACAGCCGGAAGCCGGGCAGCCACCGGCTGGCCAGACAGGGGAAGCAAGAAAAGAAAAGTAGCAAAGGGTAGATAAAGAGAAACGGATTAATTATGTTAAGAAAACTCACTAGAAACTAGCTTAAGCTAGGATGAGCATTCAAAACTAACAAGAAGTCTGTCTCATGATTTGGGAGCTGGTTGGTGCCCAAAAGAAAAAGCCTGGTCTAGTGATAAAGTGTCTTCTCTGCTCTTGCCTTTCCAAGCTTAACAGACGGAGAGATCACAGCCTGGGGATACCCACATGTGTCAGATGGCAGAGGCGTCCACAGGAGCAGCCTGGGCTCTGAAGGAGGCCGTTGGCTAGTCAAGGAGAGACATGTATGGAAGCTGTTTGTCCCAGCAGCCCATCTTGATGAGTTCAGAAGACCTGGCCTTTGGTTCTGTTTCCATCACTCACTCTCTGAGTGGGGGCAGCAAGCTGAGCGCTGTGCAGGTAAGAACGTGAGACCCACAGTCACGTGACTAGAAGGTGACTGTTCATAGAAGGGCTTCAGGCCTTTCCATTTCAGCCCTCCAGATTCCTAGTATGCTGTACTTTTGTCAATGGCTAGAATTTGCTTCTGAGTCTGTTCCTATAGTCCTAGGGCATTTGGGGGGGGGCACTGAAGCTAGATTACCGGGTAGATACTTTGGCCAGTCTCCTAATTCTCCACCCTCCCCATTAGGCCATGGTTCCTGTCCCCAGGAAAGCCTTCCACTGCCCTATCCTGAGAAATAAGCCACTATCATGTAGTGGGATTATGTTACAATATAAATAATTGTCCTGCCTACTGGTTTAATAAAAACACTGATTGGCTGAAGACAGACAGGAAGTATGGGCGGGGCTACCAGACTAAGAAAACTCTGGGAAGAGGAAGAACAGAGCAGAGATGACACAGAGCAGTCAGCAGATTCAGAGGACACCTATACTGCTCTGAAAAAGGGTACTGAGCCTCATGGCTGAACAGGATAAGAATCATGGGTTAGTTTTAGAGCAAAGAGTTAGCAAGTTATATGCCTGGGCCCTGGGTCAATCAGCGTACAATTAATATAAGCATCTGTGTGTCTCTGTTGGACTGCAGGTCTGAGGATCTGCAGGTCCAAACCTCAAGGCTAGGCTGGAAAGTCTGGGCCAGAAACAAAGTACACTTTCAGGTCCCAGAGAACCCCAGGACAGGCTCACTCAGTACCTCAAGCTGTTATTGAAAGGCACATCTTCATAAAATACAGAAGAGAGAGTACATGCTCCCAAGGATCAGTTATCATTTATTCTCTACATTTAAAATTTTCTTAAATTATGGATAATCAGGGGAGATTCGCTGCTGAGTGCCAATGGCAACCAACTTTTTCCACATACCCTCAAGAAAAATGACAAATGCTACTAATGTGTCCAGCAGTCTGAATTCGTTCTAGAGAATCCTGTCTCCTGACTGGCCGCTGGAAAAAAAGACACACTCTGTGTTGGTAGTTTGATCAGCTCATCCTGGCTTGTCCTAAGAGAGATCACCACAGCTGCTGTTACTGCCATTGTGGTGCCTCCGTGGGGAGTGGCAGCAGTGGGGATTGCCTTTGGTCATTCTGTAGCTACTTCAGCCACTTTAGATGTATTATTAGGAAACATAACAAATGCTTTAGAGACACAAAACAGTATGAGATAAGGTATCTTACAGCTTGACTTGCAGATTTCCTTTGTAAGAGCAGGTAAATTTGTTTTGGGAATTATATGCAGCACCTGCCTAGAGAGATCATTGCAGTGAATGAGATCAGAGCTCCAATCAATTAGTTACATGCATAGGAGATGATTAGGAAGTGGGCAGGGTCATTGCTGCTGTCAGCACTGCTTCTCATCCTGCTCCTAAGTCAGAGCTACAAACCCATATCCAGACAGGTTCCAAGTTTCACTCACCCACTCGTGTAGGTCCTGCTGGCTGTGCTATCATCCCCCTTTTAGGACCCTTTATAGGATTTTCCCTATTGGTAGCTTTTGGCCCATGGACCTTTAATAGGCTCACTAGATTTATTTGCCAACAGATAGACTCCTTGGCCTCCAAGCCCATACGGGTCCACTATCATAGTCTCCATCTGGCTGATTTAGGGCTTAGACGAGCCCTGTGAGGATGGGCCTCCTACGGGAGCTGCATGCCCACCCAGAGGACTGTATACCTGTCCATGGTGTAGACATCCCTATAAGAGATGCGACCAAAGACTGCAAAGAGGACCATAAATTCTGTCTCTGGGTCTCCTGGAGAGCATGCCTGGATGCATAGGGGTTAGTACTTGGCTCATGACCCTTCCCTCCGAAAAAGAGTACCTGCCCTCGTCAGGACTGGGGAACGCTCCTGAAAAACATGGACAATTTCTGGGGGAGGGAGCTCCAGGACCACTGCTCTCTCTCTGGGATATTGTCTGCATAGGCTTTTTGTCTTGTTCAAGCCCTCTTCACATTTTTGTAAATTAAAAGAGAGGAAAATGCTGGGAGCCAAGGCCTGTGCTGGCTGCAATAAAAGCCATTTCACCTAGTTTAGAAGCTAAGTTTACAGAACCTACCTGACATACCCCAGCTCTCCAGGAATGAGTTAAGTGCAATTCCCTGCCAATTAAGACTCTCTGCAGGTTTTGACCCTTAACTCTCTAGGAATGCAGCCCTATCTCCCTGTCAGATAAGAACACCTGTAAGCAGTTGGTCAGAGTTGCAAGACAACCTTCCTGAGACAGGATATCCCACAGACTAGGTTGTTTAGTAACCCCTCTTCCCCATTCTTCCCCACACAGCCAACTACCCACCTCACTTGCTTTATAACCCCCCTGAGGAAAATTAAAAATGCAGCTTGACCAGAACTACTGCCTTGCTGCCATTTCTCCCGTCTCTCGCCCCTCCCACTCGCCCTCCTCTCGCTCCAGGGTTCCCAGGGTTCCGTGCTCTCCTTATAGACCGCTGCTGGCCGGGGCAGTCTAGAAGAGTTAAAGTTGGCTTGCGTAAGCCTTCTTGGGTTCTGAACCCTGATACTTACAGAGGACTGACCCTGCCAGGCCAGGTGCAGACAGTGAGTGTGGACAGAGTCTCAGATACCACACACAGCCCAGAGATCCGCCAGTGTGTTTGTCAAGAGGCCCAGAGTCAAGGTCTGTAGGTTTTGCCAGCTGCCGGAGGTTTCCTTGAGTCTCCCGAAACTGATCTAGTTCTCTGGTTCTTTTGCCCCGAAGTTTCTCCTGAGATTTCTAGCTCCTCCCCCCCCCCCCCCCGCCCGACTTCTCCCTCCCAAGCCCCTGCACTAGCTGCTGTCTCCACACAGACTGTCCCCACCTCACAAGTCCCCAAACCTTTATCTAGCAGGTCCCAGCAGGCAGGCCACTGCCCTGCCTCCCAGTCTAGGAGACCCTTGTACTGGTCAGCAGAAAATTTAAAAAAAAAGAAAAAAGATTACGTTGTGTTAGTTTCCTCCTGGCCTCCGAAGCCCGGTGTGATTGCAGAGCTCTGACCCAGCATTTCCAACAACCTCCCTGGGATGCAGCCCAAGCTGAAGTGTCCACATGGCCCAGACTTCTCAGATCTACATTTGCCTCCCTCTCCCTGCCTTCTGACTACACCCCACCCCGAGAGGCACCCTAAAACTCCATGGTGCCACAATGGGAACAGCCTACAGCCCACAAGCTGGAATAATCCACTTCTGCCAAGAACTATCAGCTAAGATTAGGACAGTCTGTGAGAAACCATCGGTCTCCTTCCCTGGTCCTTCCATAGCCCACACTCCTCTCTATCTTCCTCACTTCCATCATCCCTTTTCCACGCCCCCCCCACCCTTATTCTTGATCCCCCTCCTCCCCTCCGTCCTCCTCCTTGTTCCCATCTTCCTTCCTGCTCTCTCTGGAGCTGGGTAGCAACAACATCCCAACAGCTGACTTTGCTTCTGGCTCCCAGAAGGGCTTGTGACATTTGACTTAGGCTTGGAGGATAAAAATAATAATAGCTACATTCATTGAGTGCTAGCCTCAAGTGCTCATTGCCCTGTATGTCCTCATTAGGCCCATGGGCAATAAAGGGCAGGCGGCTGGGGCAAAGGTGGAGGCTCAGAGGAAGTCATTGCATTGACCCAGAGGCCTCCAAAGCCCCTCAATCAGCTGGAATCTGCTTCTGTGAGCAGCCTTCACTTCCGGACACAGGAGCTCCTGTGCTAGACAGACACCTGGGTCAGAAACCAGGCCACTGGGCACCAGGGCCAAGAGATGATCCAGGGCATGTGGCACAACAGAGAGTTGATCCTGGGGGGGCAGGAGTTGACACTAAATATAGGGCCAGAGGCCTGAGGGCAGGACATTGAACAGGCAGCCAGCTGGCCAGCCAGGAAGGTCTCAGAACAGGCCCCACACCAATTCAGAGTCAGCACCAACTCAGAATCAGCTCTGGTCCCTGGTGCCTGTCTGTCAACCCTCTTGCCAATCAGGGCAGCCATCCTCCGAAGTATGCCTCGGCTGTCATCATGCCAGAACTTGTGTGCCTGGTCACATGCTATGCAGGGCCAGGCCAGGAACTATGACAGTGCAGTTTGGAGGGGAGTTTGATTTGTGTGGAATCAAGAAAAGTGAGAGGGAAGGAGAGAAAAAAAAGTCACTTGCAGTACCCCAGCTCCGCCATTAGCTGGAAACAGTGAGGGGGGTCAAGCAGCTGAGGCACCTAAGCCTAGGCTGTGAAGTGTACATAATGCCTCTGCCCTGGGGACAGGGGGAAAGAAACATCCGTCCTCTTTCCAACCACAGGTTCTCAAACTGTAACCGAGTCATGCTCGAGACCACGTGTGCACATGTGGGGGCGAGAGTGCCACAGTGTAGGGGTACAGGGTACACGCAATGCCAACTGAGCCCCGCTCAGTGACAGTTGGAATGAGGAGCAATAATCTGCCATCCCAGCATTCAAAAGCAATATTCTAAAACAGTTACCCTGACTTTAGTTTTCATTTTCCAAATGGTCAGGAAGCCTTGATTCGATTGCTAACTGTTATACTTTGAATGTTAATTGTGAATGTGGGCACAGCAGCAGGCATCTGCTCAGCTGTTCTCTGAGACCCTGAGTTCAGGACGGGTTCTGGTTTTGTTCTGTGTTACTGGGATATGGTGGACAGCCTTTCTACTATGCAATCACCTGTTTAACCCTGAAAGGTATAGCCCAGGCTGGCTTTGAATTCATGATCCCTCTTCTTCATTCTATGTAACATTTGTCTACAAGTGTACACCATCATGACCCCTATAGTTTACATTCTGAAAAGCTGAATGTGAACCTTCTCTCAATATTCAGGACTCCAGATGGGGAAGCTCTGAGGAGAGTCACACAGAACTTTCCTGAAAGGCTAAGCCCACTACCTAGGTTAGGGCAGAGTATTTCCCAATGTGTCAAGGGCTTCACAGACTATGTTGTAAGATTGTACATCCTGGGCACATACTACTCAGGCATGCTTCCTTCGCCCACATACCTGCACTAGGAAATAAACAGAGAACTGATATTTTTAGAAAACAATGGACTTATTCAGAGGATTACTGTTTCCCTTCACACCCTCTTCTGTACACTAGAGGCTCCAGCTAGCTTTGTGTTTTCTCCTGAAGAAGGAAACGTCCAGGCTTGCTCAGCACTCGTAGGCGTGTGTCTAATGGGGCCTGAGCCCAGAGAGGCTAAGACCAAGTTGGGCCCCCCTCCTGTTCTGAGGAGGACCCCCACCTTCAGGATGATCACTACTGGTTGGCTGTTTCCTCCATGTGACCTTCAGAGCTTGTTTATAAGCCTTTCCAGGAGCCTCCCAGTTATGGAACAGTCACAGGGCTTGGAGAATGCAAGCACTCAGCATCTGTATGTTTCTATTTTTAAAAGTAAGCATGTATTATATATATCATACATGTATAATATAATAATAAATCATGTGTATATTATATGTACATACTATGAAATATATATATAATGCTTAAGGGCATTATATATGTAAAATTTAAGTCTTGCCATCTTCCTATAAGCCGCGGGCACTATCATTTCCCCCTTTTTGTAAATTAGGAAACCAAGGTTCAGAGAGTTGTTCAAGGTCACACAGCTAACAAGAACTGTATCTGGCAGATAACTTCAGGGTTGTGCCTCTGAGGCACTGGGTTTCACAGGGACACCCACAACCATCACCTTACAGATGGTTCTGTGCTGGAAATGGCCCTGAGATGACTGACTGTGGAGAAACAAGGTACAAGAACATTGATGCTCAGCTTGTCTGGACTTAGAGGTAGCCACTGTCATCCACAGCATGGACACCCCCAAGTGTTTCTGGGTCACCAAGGAGGGCAACTTCCAACCTCCCAGCTGCCTCTTGGCTATATGGTCAGGGTCCTGCCCATTTGCTCACCTCCCGTCTCTGAGTCTGTGACACAGTGGGATTATCTAAGAGTGTTAGGCACAGCCAGCTAGAGGATTGGAGCTGGGGTTCCCATCAGGACTGGGTATTCCTCTGACTTTCCAGTTTTCCTTTCTCAGAACAAGAATATGGTTCCTTATAGAATGGAGGGTACACACATGCGGCTCCTCCTGGCTGGTTCTAGAAGGTCTTCAGAGGGTCTGGGTTTCTCTCATGTGACTTAAGGATGGCAGCATCTCTCTCATAGCACCAGAAGCATCTTACTCCATCCCATTCCAAGTGTAGAGAAAAGGATACAACCCACCCTTGAGACATCAAAATCTCTGGCCCTTCCCTAGATTCCAAGCCCAACTTCACACCCACAACTCAACATCCACAGCCCAGCAAGCCCAGAGCCTTCAAGGCAAGCCGTGTGTGTCTGGCACCCCACAGTGGGCACTGTATCTCTGGCCCCTTAGGGTGAGGATGGAAGCTGAAACCCACAGCAGCTGTCCTATGACTGGCTGTCCCTGCAGAGGTGCCAAATGAGTGACAGCTGTGTGTTCAGAATTTGGTTCTTGCAAGTGTGGCTCCATGGTGGCTGGCTAGATCTCTGCCTTCCTGCCCCCCACCCTCCTGCTGAGTTATACAGGAGTGTCAGAGGATGTTCCCATGTAGCTAGAAGCGATGGCAGCAATTGCTGTGTCCAGCAGGACCAGCCTATGAAGTCCCAGGGGAAGGAGCTGGGTCTGCACATCCTGCTCTTGCTTAGGGTCCTCCCTCCAGCTGGTGAGCAACAGAGGGCTCCCAGCTTTGCTTGAAATTTATTTGTGTGTGTGGAAAACCTGTTCCCAGCAGCTAGCTCAGGCCCTGGGCTGCTCTAGGTTTAATTTTGTCCTTGAGTTCCCCAGGGTGGCTCAGGCATCGTGAGATTAAACCTCACAGGATAAGCAAGTGACTTGGACAGCTGAAAGGACCAGCAGCCCCTGGGATAACTTAGTCTCAGGCTCCCCGACTGCCTTAACCCTCTGATTCCGGAGCAATGGGAGATGACTTCTCTTCTGTAGGTGGCTGTGGGAAGAAGAGATGTGCCCAGACCGTTGCCTGCTCAGCCCTGGGGGCAACTTGAGTCTTGAGATTTTGCTGAATCCTCAACAGTCAAAGGGATCATCTTTCCACTAGTCTCAGAAAACAAGGCCACAGCTGGGTCTCCAAGTTGGGGTTATCTGCTGCCAGGGCCCATGTTAGAAACTGGGAGTGTGGTGGGCTTTTTTCCACAGCAAGGTGGTCCTGTTCATGTAAGGCTAGTCTAGTACACTCCTGAACAGTTTAGGATGGGGGTCTTACTTTGTAGTGTTACTTTGGCTGCCCATCAGTGGGGAAAGTGAGGTCTCTCTCTGGAGTTGGCCTTGACCTGTGAGGGCCCTAGTGCTCCCTCCAAGCCCTTTCACTGGCCCCTCCTCCCTCCCAGGACTCAGCCTTTGCTCTCTCCTGACTCCCCTCTAAACATGCCTAGAGCCAGGCTCAGGTCCATGTTTGTTTTTCTTCATCTTGGTTATGTGAAACCAAAATAAACTTCTCTCAAGGTAGTGAGGGCCGAGGCCAGGACATCGGGCTACAGGGTGCTTAATTTAGCCAGGATGTTCCACTCAGGGGCCGACGTCATCCTTGGGCCTTGGCACTGTCACAGCCCAGTTCTCATGGCTCCTGGCTGGCTCTTATTCCCTGTATGTTGGCTCCTTCCATCCTTTCTGGAACAGGGGTCACTGGCAGAAAAGAAATCATCCAATTTCATTGCTCCTTTGGGTCTTGCTGGAGAAATCCTGCATGTTCCGCAGGGTATCCTGGGGCTTTCTAGAGGTCTTCCTCCTGCTCTTCTAGAGGCTGGCTTGCATCTGTTTCCATTGCAGACCTTTGTGTCCTCTGAAAGATGGTTGTTAGAGCTAATCCTGGATCTTACTGTATGTTGGGGACCATGGAATGCTCCAGAAATTACTAGATCAGGCCACCAGATGCTCCATATGATTGATTACTTATTAGGGACACACAGTTTAAAGTTGCTACTGAACACCATTAGTGCCCCCAGAAATGGCTAATACTTAAGTTGTGAAAGCCCACAGGCTAGGCAGGGTGTGGGGTGACTAGAAACTATTATTAACATTTGTGGGTACAAGTCAGCTGAACTGGGCTGGGAGGTCAGAGATGCAGTACTCAGGTCCTGTCCGGCATACTTCTTCCTGTTGGGCCGTACTGTCTTTCTCTCATATTGAGTCAGGTAGCCAAGCCTGCCTGTCACAGGAGTGTCTACTGTGGGACTCTGGCATCTGGTCCCATGGGCCGCCATTTTCAAGATGTGCATTGGTAGGTCCTTCTTTGCTGGGTGAGATCAGAGGAGTCACAGCACCTCTCTGCACCTCAACTGGGAAACAAGGGCTCTGGGAACATCAGCCAAAAGCCCTTCCAGCTGGAGAGGTTACAACACCCCCAGAGACTAGGGAGCTTCTGCTCTGTCGAGGATTGTGACATGAGCATCCTACTGTGAATGGACAAAAGACGATGAAATTGAATCCTGGTTTTTGTTAGTCTTTCTTGAGTCAGGCTTTTGCAGCCTACACCTTTAACCGCTGATCCATTTTGATGGCTCGACAGGACACATTGCATATGCAAATTAAAATGTCAAAAGCAAAGGAGAAAAACCTCCCAAACTTGAAGCCGACTTTTCAATAGGTATTTGAAGTTGGTCCTGCATTTTAGAAGCTCCAGGCCTCAGACATGATTATGCTATTTCATTTCATTCCATATTTTGTTTCGTTTTGGATTTTTGTTGTTTTTGTTTTGTTTTTAGATAAGATCTCACTCAGTAGCCCTGGCAGTCCAGAAACTTACCCTGTAGACCAGGCTGACCGTGAACTCATAAAAATCCACCTTCCCCTGCCACTTTGATGCTGGGATTAAAGGTGCATGCCACCACACCTGGCCCATCTCATGATTTTGAGGGTCAGGAGGGGGTGAAAGGTCAGTCTAGGTGGTTTATCTCTGGCATTGGCTGAGGCATCTGTTGGGGATGAAGGAAGGCCCACTTTTAAAACAGGTCCTCACTCACTGTCTGTGACCATCATCTTCCCTGTCCACTCTCTCTTCTCCCACAGTAGTTCTTCTGCCTGAGCCCCTGGTTGTGGCGCACTGGTATGTCCCCACAACATGGCAACTACAAATTGTCTCCTGTTTAGCCTTGGTGATCTCCAGACATTACTGCCTCTGCCTCCTATTGCTAAGCACATGGCTAACGACACCAGAAATCCAGAGGAAAGAAAGAATAGATTCATCTCTTAGAATGCCTATTCCAGAAATGGAGATATTCTTTCCCAGACCTGGGGATATTAGGTCCCTTATGTGGCTGACCTATCCAGGATAGCCTGATGCTGTGTGTTCATTGGTCTGTTGGCTTGTGCCCTGCTCTGTGTCCTTTGGCTCCACCCCACAGCATCGAATTCTGGATAGCTGATATCTCCAAATGTTAGCCTTGGCCACCTGCTGCATGCCCAGCACTGAACCTTGATTTTTTTCCTCAAGGGTCTTATGTAGAATCCTTTACGTATCCTCCCTCAGTGCGTCTTCCTGTCTCCCCCTTGGGCTCTTCTTACACAACCCTCCTCTCTCGCTAGCTTTTTATTCTCTTTCCTATTTCTGTGTCTCTTTGTGTTCCCTCCTGTCTGTCTTTCCGCATCTCCCTCCTCTTTAGCTCTCGCTTGGGAAGTTCTAGAAACATACCCATATATGGCCTCCATGTCAAGGATCACAAATGATGACATCACGTGAGGGCCGAAGCCCGAGATGTTCTCTGAAGCGGGAGCCTGTCCTCTGTGCCCCCAGAGGAGTGGAAGGCGGGATTGCAGTTTTCTCAGTGCACTCTTCAGAAGGGAAATCTGAGAGTCATAACATCTTATAGCTTGGCTTGACATAGTGGTCATGAGATGGGCCCGAAATAAACTCTGTGCTTCAAAGGAGAGTGCTTCAGAACTGCCTGGCACAGCAGCTGGAAGCTCAGGGCCAGCACAGGAGGCAAACTCAGGGAGCATGTTCTGAATTCAGACAGTCAAGAAAAATCTCTCTGTTGCCCAGACCTGTGTCCCTGCCACAGAGCCTCACAGGTAATGCATGCTTTTGACTTGGTCACAGAAACTTTAAAAAGAATTACTGGGTGGGCTGGGACCTGCAGCTTCAGGACTCACTGAGCCCTATAACCAAACTGTGCCCGTGGCCTCTCCCTCTGCTCCTTCTCTCTAGCTCTGCACATACTGGAGACTTTTGGTCTGGTGGCAGGGAACTGGCACTCTGCATGGGTGATAACTATTCTTCTGAAGGACTCTGGCTTAGAGTGTCACTCTGTGTGTGCTTCTCAACATGGACGTGTAAAAGAAGTGAGCAGCAACGCTATCATTGGGTCCATAGGGTGTTTGGTAATGTCTGTGTTAGGTGACTTCTGAAAATGCTTCTAGGCTGAGAAAATGATAGACATTTTTCTGCAAGAGGACTCAGTGTCTGCTGCACTAGGAGGGCTGTGCATGAACAGTAATCTAAAACTGATGACAGCTTGGGTACTGTAGGCTTCTGCTTGCCTTTTCTGGAGGGTTAGGAGAGGGTGTAGAATGAGAAATGTTACCTAGATGAGACTTAAAAAACATCTATGGGATGCAGAGGTGCAAAAATATCTCATGCATACGTACATGCACATGCACAACTTACCGTATCTAAGAAAGCAATGGTCTTGGGAAGGACAGATGGAATGCCATCACAGTGAGCAAGGAGGTCTCTGGATAGAGGAACAGCTGGGGAAAGGGAGCTGAGACTTGGAAGGACAGAGCTGTTGAGGGAAAGACTCCCTGGGGTGGTAGGGAGAAGAAAGCCCCTGTGGAGGCTGGAGGGAGGAGGGCTCACTGCAGGACCTGGAGGAGGTGGAAAACACTTGAAAAGTGTATGAGCAGAGGGGAGGCAAGTGGGATTTTATCTCAGGCTGTATCTTGGAAAGCCAGGGAGATGGGCTGACATGAACAGTCAGTAACATCGAGGGACAGTGGAGATGTGACAAAGCCCTGCTCAGGGCATGAAAAGTCTCCTGTAAGAAGTTTTCATGAAGCAAGGTTTGAGGGAATTCACAGGGGCTCAGGCAGACTGCCAGAGCCTGACCTGAGCCACAATGCTTTTTATTCCGCTCTTGTTCAAAACACGGACACATACCCACTAGGAGGGACCATTGCACATTTCTGGTCTCTGCTGTCACAAGTAGGCCACACCTTATATATATTGGCTATCAGTGGTGGAGCCTCAGGACAGTAATTGGGAGTGCGGTCTTCTTCCCCTGGGTGGGGGCCTGGAACAATTTAATAATGAAGAATAATTCAGTCTATATTAGCCGGTGCCCAACAAAACTTAATATGAGTGAGTTGTTTCCATGACCCCTCTCAAAACCACCATGAATGTGAAGTGACCATTAACTTCCCATTACAAGATTTGGAACCTGAGGCTCTGAGAGGTTAAGAGTCTTTCTGAGGCTGGGCAGTGATGAGATGCTGGAATTAGGAATGAAACCTCAGCTTCGGGACATGAGGCACTCACTCCCAGGCTAGCCTCCCCTGGTGTCTTCGTGGCATCCTTAGGTACCATGTGCTGCCCACAGACAAGATCTCAGAGTCTTCCTAAAGGAGACACAGACATGTCTCCAGCCTGTTCCCTGGCCTCCTTCTTCAGAGCTGCAGAGTCGCTGGCTGCCTGAAGGGGGAGGAGTAGCCAATCTTGCCACTCATCACCATCACTTCAGGGTGCTGGCAGATGGCAGAGCTTGGTATTTCTAGCGACCAGGCAGAAACTGGGTCAGAGCCCTGGAATCCTGTGTCTAGCCCTGTGGACTGAACCAACCATAATGTGTCTGGATGCAGTAGGAGGATGGAGCTTGGGACACCCGCCAGTTCCTGCAGGGCCTGGAGGCAGGAGAGGGGCCCCTCCACCCTGTCTGAGACAAAGGTGATCTCCTGGCTCTGGAGAGGCAACAGCTTAGGAGCTGTGGGAATACAAGGGAACCCAGGCTCCCTGAAATTCTGTTAACTGCTGCTCACTAGGCAGGCCTCAGATGGCCTTTAGTGCTGTGAGGGACCAATTCCTTAGAAAACAGTATTTACCACAAAACCCAGAAAAACATTTCTTCTTTCTGTTTCCCCAACTCCCCTGCACCCCTTACTCACCCTCTTTTTTGAGGTGGTTTTAATCAATGGACTCCGGACCCCAAATAAATAAATTATCAAGATGTCTTTTTAGGATTCCGGATGACTTGAGAGAGATTCACAAGACTGTGAACTGGACAAGCAAAAGGAAGACACTGTGTTCTACTCCAGATAAAGTCTCAGTTTCCACTTTCTGTACAATAGGCCTCTGGTCTGGTAGTGGTGAGGGAAGAGTTAGCTTTGGACAAGATCAACCCCATTGGGTAATCATTCTGGGCCTCAGTTTCCCCTCCATACAGAGGGAGAAGAGTCCCGTGTAGTGGTGTTTTGACTGCATTCTCTAGCCCTGAGCCAATCTCTCTCCCACACACAACCACTGACCGAGCCTCAGAATCCTCAAAGCCTTGATCCCCCAAAGTCACAAGCTCAGCCGTGAGCAAGGGTCTGAGACTAGCAGTGAGTCAGCTGTGCTTAGCAGCTGTGAGGCCTGTTCCATATGCTTATCCTGGAAAGACACCAACAGATGTCTACTCGCTCCAGAGAAATCTCCAACAACAGACCAAAGGGCAACTCCACCCAAGTCCAGCTTGGCCAACCAATGAGTCATTTACAGAGCGTGGGTGCCAGAGTGATTGACTTGATATTTCAGGTGAGGCTCACCCCCTTCTATGAGGGAAGGTCAACAGGCTGGATCTGGAGGGTCTCTTGCAAATAATCCCTGCTCCGCTGACGAAGGTGATCAAATTAGCTGTTACACTGTGAGGACAGAGGTCTGGGAAAAGGCCTTGACACCAGAGGTCTTTCAGCCCTGTCTCTCACTGTGGTGGCTTGGATGAGAAATGTCCCACCTAGGTTTATGAATTTGAGGACTTGGTCCCTGGTTGGTGACATTGTCTGGGGTGGTACTGGAAGAGGTACATCTCTGGGGCGGGCTTTGAGAGTTTATAGCCCTACTTCTAGTTTGCAGCAATGGAAAAGGAACTAAGGGCCACCCTGGGGCTTCAGTCTGGGTCTAGCCTTAGCTAGGGCAATGACAAAGATCGGGAAGGGTGAGGTGAATGGTCACTTGGAGGAATCCTTGCCATTGTATCCTCAGCATTTATGGCCAGGGAGGAAGCTGATGAGGAAAGGGACAGGTAGGCGTGCCCGTGGCCACTTACATTCTGGGCCCCAGCCTCCTATCTGTGCAATAGGAAGGAATGCTCCCTAGCCTTCACTAGCTGGCTTCTCTATTGGTGTAATAATGACATAGACTGAAAGCATTTTGGGTGTTCTGCCAGGAGGGTTTGTTTGGCTTACTCTTCCATACCACAGTCCCTGTCCCAGGGAAGCTGAGGCAGGGGCTCAGGGAAGAACTTCACGGCAGGACCTGAAGCAAGGGTCATGGAGGACACTGTTTATCGGCTTGCTCTGCCCTGGCTTGCTCGGCTTGCTTTCTTATAGAGCCCAGACACACTTGCCCAGGGACAGCACTGCCTACCTATGTAGGGGGCTGTAGTCCAGTGATGGTTTCATTCAAGATGTCTGCAGACTCTGCAGATACTACACATCTTTCCTAGAGGTCTTAAGCATCTAGGATTTTGCTATCTAGAAGTTCTAGGAACTCATCCTGGCAGACACCTAAGAACAACTCTGTATGTAACACCTCTGTGTGTGTGTGTGTGTGTGTGTGTGTGTGTGTGTGTGTGTGTGTGCATAAAGTTAAAATGAAGAAAGCAGCTGGAGGCTTCCCTTAGCTGCATGAAACAGAAGGCTGGTGCAAAGTCAGACTCAGCTTTTCTGTTCTGTTCTTATCACGCCTTCTTTGGATGTTTCTCAGTTTCTCCATTGTCAGCCAGAAAAACAACACCCCTACCACTGACAAACAACGTGGTTAAGTCAGCAACAAACAGGAGGCTATGCAATGGTGGCAAGAGAGCCTTCTCTTTGGTTGACAGTACAGCTCTGAGGCAACACCTGGCTCAGAGCCATAGCCTTGCTCCGGAGCACAGAACATCAGCCTGCCCTCCACACTCATGCTTCAGCAGATATGTGACCCCAAAATGAAAACCCTCACACAGTGCTTGCCCTGTGCCCTGCACCATTATATAACTCAAGAACCCCTTCAGAGTCTCCATTGTCTTTTGCAAATGGTTACCTTGTACAGATGAAGCTTGGACTGGAGGAGGGGGGGAGGCCAGGCAGGTGGTCCCCCAAGGTCTACAACATCTACAGTGTGGAGAGCTGGAGGATTTGGGGGGAGTGACACTAGCCCTGTATCAGCCCGGATCAGGGTGGTCCACCCACCCCAGCTCTGTCCAGATCTGACCACGACACACTACTCAGCTTAGGAGTTGACAGCCACCATTTTTATGAGAGAAGAAGACAGGCTTGGGATTCCGTACTCTTTGTCCCTCATTTTAAGTGGAGGAGATCTGGAAAGAAGGTAAAACCATCAGATGGCCATTCTAAAAACTTCCAGCCAGGGTAGGTCCTGAACGGACAGGAGCAGGGAGAGGCTGCCTCCAGGGAGCTTCAAGTAATATCCAGGTTTTTTTCCAGGCCCTGGATGGATGTCAGATGATGTTCTTTATATTTACAATAATGTTATGTGTCCTGTAAACACAGCTACAGGTCAAGGCTGTTAGCATTGACTTCACAGGCAAAATAAGGCCTGCAAATAGGCTACAATTCCTAACATGGTCAGCAGATGGCAGGGCAAGGCTAGAGCAGGTAGCAAGGGGTCCCCAGCCCAGCTAGCTGGTCTTCCAGAGAATTTAAATCTTATTATGATTCTACTGTTTATTCTCCTACTCTTATTAAATACTTACTGTGTGCCTGACCTTCTGTTAGGTCCTGGAGTTTGGACAGAATGTGAAACAGTTTTATGGATGCTATAGGCTGGTAAATCCATTGCAAGCAATCCAGACGGCCAGCAGTCTAGAGGGCAGTTGAGAGATGACCTCTTCAGCTCTTCTATGAATACAACACAACTTCCCTCGCATCTGACCCCAGATCCCTGGCCAGAGGGGTTGGGTACATAAGCATGGCTGTCTTCCAGCCATGCCTGTTCTGCTCTGTTTCTTCGTGGGACACCCAGGGTATGATCTCCTCCCATGTGGGCTCCCTACACCACACACACAGGAGGCGGGAGGGCAAGCAGGAGAGAAGGCCATCTTTCATTGCTGTTTTATCCCATGTCACAGTCCACCTGAAATCCACACTTAGCCCGGTGCACAGACTGCAAACTGAGGCCCGGTTGAAAAAGCACAGCTGTCTGCTAACTCAAGTTCTCCAAATAGCTACCCTCTACTACTTTACAGAGGTCTTCTGGGATGGGACCCTGGGAATCAACACAGCATACCTCAAAGCAAGAGAGAGCTTGTGAGAGGCCTAGCTTCCCTGGGGCAAGCCTGCATGTGGGCTGACTAGCTCTGGACCACTCCTGCATGGACCTGGCCAATGACATACTCTCCCTGGGAAATGGCTGCTCCTATCCCAGCTGTCCCAGTGGGTCTTGGCACTCTGGTCTTCCTCCAGGACTCAGGCCCACCTGCTCAGAGCCCACATATAGGCTATTTCTCCGATCATCACTTCTGAAATTTCCAGGAAGAGCATTTGGTCTGAGGATGGAGGATCAGGATTTCAATCCCAGCTTTCCTGAAGCATATCCTTCTCCTTCTCTGAACCTTAACTGCTTCATCTGTGAAATGGGGTGAATGACAAACTTCATTAAGTGTGTGTGTGTGTGTGTATGTGTGTGTGTGTGTGTGTGTGTGTGTGTGTGTGTGTGTGTGTGTGTGTGTGTGTGCTGGAGCTGGGACAGAGGTACCCTGGGGCTCTCAGGGAGCATTCTACCTTATAGCCACTCCCCTTGGAGTTCTGGAATGATTAGTAGGAGCAAGATGGGAAGATTACTCAAGGCAATGTCTTTTGGACAGCATCCAGCCCAGGGCAGAGGCCCAGGAAAGGTTTAGAGTCTATTAGTTGAAGGAATGGGAGATTAGGTGGACAGTGAATGCTGCTCAGCCTGGGGAGACACACTGGGGCCTGCTCTGTTAGTGTCTCCAATAAACCCCTGCTAAGTTCTCATTGAACATAGCCCATGGCTCCTTTCAGATTCAGGATGGAATTCTGAAAGGACATTTGCTGCAAAGCTTTAAATATTGTGGAGTTCTAAAAGCAGAGAGAGGGGGAAGATTGTCAGACACAGCTCAGGGGAAAAGGCTGGGATGGAGGGAGCACAAGTTGTTAGGGAAGGTACCTCCCAGGTATCTGGGATGGACGGTCAGGGTGTAGAGAGGAAGAAAGGTAAGGGGTAAGGGATAGATTTTGAAGGACAGGAAGAGGGGGCAAGAGCTTCCTTTACAGGCAGAGTGAGGGCTGCAGGAAGTGAGCTCAGGGTGTCAGAGTAATGGTGGGCGAGTCAGGGAGGCCAGGCCAGGGAGACCAGCATGAAAGTGACTTCTGACTTTGGAGAGAGAGGTGCAGGGGAATGGCACCAGGGAGACTTCTGCGTGGGAGAGAGGCAGCATCCCACTGTCCTTGTACATTTATGCTTTAAGCCTCAGCAGGCTGTGTATGGAAGAGCCCAGAATTATTGGATAAAATCTCTTGTTTTCTGGGGATCCATCAAGCAAGCAGGGGACTGCTGTAATGATTAAACCAAAGGGTAAGTGCATGTTAAGTGCATGGGTGAGTGCATACATTTCTGTCCTGAGTACTGGCCTATCCCTTCTCCCATCTGCCTGGGCTTCAAATAAAATTGACAGGTCCATACCTGGCCTACACTCCCAGGACTCTGAGTGCTGGGGAGTGAGGTAGGACTCAGGTATGGTACTTTCTGATGGGTATTTTCTGTATTTATTGAGTCGTTAGGTCACAGCAATGTAGTATGTGCATGTAGAAATATGTGTGCATGAGTCACACATGAATGGACCCAGGAACCCTTACAAGGGCTCACTGTGCCATGAAAACACTTAGCAGTGGACACTTGAGGAACCTGACTCCACTGTGGTTCCTGTAAGCTCCAACAGACTACAGCCTCCCAAAGAGGCTTCCGTCATGGTCATTTAGCCTGTTCTAGAATTTGACATAAGCATGACCATGTGTATACACATGACTTACATACATGTGAACCATATATTTATGTCTTTGTCATCTTTCTCATTTGGCTCAGTACTGTTTGAAGGCATCCGTGTGTAAGGCTGGGTGCTTCCATGGGTCCACACTCTCCACAACTCCACCATCCTGTCTTAGCTCATATCTTTTGTTGGGCATTGTGGATCTGTTTCAGTTGGGTTTAGATGAACGATGTTGCCTTGACTACTCTAGACCTTATTTATCTATATATACATGCCCCTAGTTCTTTGGAAAAAGATCCCTAGGACGTTTGTTTGGTCAGCTTTAGCAAATGCCATTGACTTTCCAATGTAGTTTGTCATTTCCCACTTCTCTTGGTTCTGGGGAAGCAATGACCTTACGCTATCCCTGGTGACCCCATATTCTCTGCGGTGATCCTCACACACTTCCTGGCATTTGCATTTTCCACCATTTTCATTGGAGCTGTGTGGGGCAGGGGAAGTTGTATTGCTGTAGATTTGAATTTGAACCTCTCAACATTAATGAAGTGAATGCCTCTTGGTGTTTGGCTCTGGACCACTTGGATGTCCTCTCTGAAGGGTTGGGCTGGTCTCCTGGGTACCAGTGAACTGGAGCTGCAAGAACGCCACATAGCAAAGCAGTCCTTAGACGAAGAACTGGTATCCAAGGTCCATAACTGCAGGTGGGAAAGACTGACTGAGCTGCAGGCTGAGGCAGAGGGCTGCAACCTGGAGGTTCCTACTCACTTGGAGGTAGTTCAGCATAGGAGTGAGTGTCAACCTCCCACTGGCTGAGGGGGGCTTTCACCAACTGGACAGGGACCCCTGCTGGATGAAGCTTGCCTACCCTCAGGAACGTGGTGTGCCCCTTCTGGGGCTCAGGTTACAAGGAGGCAGGTCTTGTGGGAAATTCCTTTTTCTACTGGGCATGACAGAAGAGCTCTCTCATGTGCCCACCAGCTTCCAGTTGGCAGAGCAGGTCTCAAAGGCTTGGGCCCAATATCCAAGGAGAAGAAGGACATCTATCTCTGGGGGAGGGGCCTATATTTGCCAGAATAGAATGCTAACACTTGCGGGGAGGGCATGTTTTTTTAAAGACCTCATGTGACTTGAATGCTCAGCCAGGGCTGAGAACCATTGACCTGTGGTCACGCTGCTGCAAGCCAGTAAATATCACAGGCTTGGCTGATTTGATTTCATTTGCTGAAAGAGCTTCGCTCAGCCTGCTCTGCTCTCTTGAGACATTTGTATCTTTTAGAAGAGAGTCCCTGTAATGAGATTGTTGTGATGGCTGGTTTTAACTAGATCATGCCATCCCAACCAAGCATGAGCCCATGTCTGACTCATGCACAGCATTCTCAGCCCTCCCACAGTGAAGAACAGTCTTGATGTGCCAGTGTGAGACACAGCTGTGACTGGATGGGAAGAATGCATATGACACTGTGTGGGCTTACAAAGCAGGGTTCAGGATGTTGATTGAGATCTTTGTGTCCCCAGATCTGTGTGCCTGACCCAGAGTAATTGCACAAGAAATAATCAGTTAATATATGCAGTCATACCTGTATAGATAGATTTACTGGAATGGGAATGGAGAGTGGGTAGATATCTGCACCAATAGGTTTAAAGGGGGATAGGTAGGAGAATGAGGGATACATGGCTGATGGAGTGAATAGATAGAAGGATGGATGATGGACAGATGGGTGGAAGGTTAGACAGATGGAAAAATGGATTGCTGGAAGGTCAGATAGGTTGGCATAATAGTGGATAAAAGAGTTGATGGGGTAGTTGTTGAGAGCATGTACTGGTCAGTGTGTAGGAAGATGGATGGATGGGTAGGATGGTTGGATGTTTGCACATATGGGCAGATAGGATAAATGGGAGAATGGATAAAGGATGGGTGGGCATAGCTGTAGGAGGGTAGACCGATGCATAAGAGGATGAGTAAATGGATAATAGTTTAAAGATCAGGTTGATTGGTGAATAGATGAGTGAATGGATAGATGAATTGATGTTTTGAGAGACTCATGAATTTTCTTTTTAACAAAGTATGAGCTGGAGAGATGGTTAAGCACATTTGCAATTCATGCAGAGGATCCAGTTGGTTCCTAACACCCATATCAAGTGACACACAGCCACTCACAACTCTAACATCAGGAGACCTGACAGCTTCTTCCAGCCTCCATGTGCATCCACACTCATGTGTACATACTAGCATGCAGACCCACACATACATGTTAAAAAACATGCAATTGCATAGTCTTCCCGTGGGTAAATGTGGTTGCCCTGTGGGACACTCAGTAACTGGAGTGGTTTTGGTTTGCTTGCAGGGATTTGTCAACTTCTGTGTGCTTGCTGCTACTGAGTTTCTTCTGGAAGGTGGAGGAGAAGTGGCCAAAATGGCGACTGAGATCACCACTCGGAGCAGACAGCGTGCCATTGGACATGAGGAATACAGCTTGTATAGCAGCCTGAGTGAGGAGGAGCTGGTCCAGATGGCCATTGAGCAGAGCCTGGCAGACAAGACTCGGGGCCCAACCTCTGCTGACACCACTGTGCCCTCTCAGACCAACCACCAGCCAGGCCATTTCCACTCACGGACCAGGTAAGAGAGGTGAGGCAGAGGAAAGGAAGTGGACCTAGGCATTCCTAAAGCTTCAGATGTTCATACTGAAGCAAAACATCCTGATCTCTGACCCCTTAGTGGACTGCATTTTGTCATCCAAAGTCACTCTTTGGTGTTACAATGGGGTGGGATCCAGGATGCTCATGGCCCAAGTTTCCCACATAACTGTATTTGCATATAATTTATGCACACCACAACTGTCATCACTAGGTCACTTTTAATAACAAATACAAATGCTGTGTAACTAATTGTCACGTTATAGTATCTGAGGAATAATGGCAAGCAAATGATCTGCACAGTTCAGAACAGACAAGGTTTTTAAATATTTTTGATCCGAAGTTGGTTGATCCTATGTGGGTGGAACCGATGCTCTTGGGATTGATTCTATATGCTTCCATTTCTGAAAATTCTCTTAAGGACTCTGTCAGTGGTCTCTGTGTTGGGGAAACTGAGGCCTAAGGCTGACTAACTGGTCCAGGGTTACAAGGCTAGGAACTTGAAATTGGCTAGCTCCAAAGCCTAGACCTGGCTTTGCCCTACTGATAATGCCTGATGCAGGGGCCTGTTTTTTTAGAGTGGGGCTTGTGCTTCCAGCTCCGCCTGGCCAGTGTCCACTGAAAACATCCCTGAAAAACAAGAGGCATCTATCTGCCTGGCAGCCTCATCTTGACCCATTCTCCCTGCCTCTCTTTGGCACCTCATTTTCTCAGATGCTGAGATTTCTAGCATTATGATCTGAGGCCACGTGAAAAGCCACAGACACAGTCCATGGTGCCACATTAATAGTAGGAGAAACAAGTGAAAATTTACATCATTTTATAAAAGTGTATTTTTGTGACATTGTCAAATTACATAAGTTCAAACTGATCTGGAACTCACTGGGGTAGCCATGACCCACAATTTACATATATATATATATATATATATATATATATATTCACTTATTTTATATACTGACCACAGTTCCCCCCCTCCCATTCCCTCCTCCTGCCTCCTATCTACCACCCTCATATCCACTTCTCTGTCTCCATTCGGAAAGGGGCAGGCTTCCTATGGGTGTGGATAAAGCTTGGCATATCAAGTTGAGGCAGGTCCAAGCTCCTCCCCACATCAAGGCTGAGCAAGGTAACCCAGCATGAGGACTAGGTCCCCTAAAACTAGTTCAAAAGCCAGGGACAGGCCCTGATCCCACAAAGTTATCATTTTTTACTTATCACCAATATAAAAATTATACATGGAGGTCTGGTGAGATGGCTCAGTGGGTAGAGGTGCCTGCTTCCAAGCCTAATAATCTGATCTTGATTCCTGCTTTCTATGTGGAAAGGACCGACAAGGTGTCCTCTGACCTCCACATGGGCACACGTGTGCCCACACATACATACACACAAAATAAGTAATGCTTAATCGCCTCTTGTCAAACTTTTAAAATCGTATGTATTTCACGTTCACAGCAGTCATGTCCCAAGTGCTCATTAGCTATATGTGGCCTGTGGCTTTCAGATTCGCCAGTACTGATCTAGAAGACACCTTTGCAGGGACAGTTAGAACAGTTCTAGGCATTTACTCAAAAAGTAATGTATACGTTGTGGAGATGCTTTGCTGTCTTGCCAACGCCCAGCCAAGGTTGCGTGTGTTGGAGGTAGGATGCACGGAGACAGAAATTGCTGTAGCAGATGGTACCTTCGAGCTATGGGTCTCAAATCTCAATTCTCCAGCAACCAGTGACCCCTATGAGAACTTGATCTTGAAAAAGTTCCCCACTCCTTCAGAAGTTCTGCTCTCTTTTCTAACAACTTTAATGTACAGATCTTGCTAATGTGAGCCATGGCAGACATGGGAGATAAGGCATGCCAGTCCTGTCCCTGGGTGACAAGTATTGGTGTTTCTATACATTGTTCCTTGCTTACACTGATAGTTCACCTGTATCCTACTGGCTGTGCCGAGTCCAGGACACCCTATTCTGAGGAGTCCCTCCCAACAAGGGGATCAGGCAGGCTCCTAGAGTAGTGGGAAGGAGAAGAAGACCTTCAGGCTTCTAAGCTGGCCCTGACCACATCCCATTAGGGCCTCAGAAACCCTGTGCAGGAACCTGGCTCATCCACTTCCTGTTTTGGCTAGTTGAGCTGAAGTCAAACGTAGGTTCCTCTTTCTCAGGAGAGGACCAGAGAGACAGAGATGGAACTGCTCCAGGAGCCACACATTTCCGGGTACCTGCATCCTCCTCCACAGCTCAGGATCCCCTCCTGAGGGGTCCTTAGAAACTCAGGACTTTGAGGACCTTGAGCTCTAGAACCATCCCCTTCCAGGAGATAAGGAGGTGGAAACACACTGAGACATTTACATCTGTCCAACCTCATGGGTCCGCCCTGAAGTGAAACTGCTTGACCAAGGTCAAAGAGCCTTCGTCTGGATCTGTCTCATGATAGCACCTTGACCAGCCCAATGGGCAGGCTCCCACCAGCATCACCTTTACACACACACATGCACACACACACACACATGCACACACACACACGCACACACACATATGCACACACACATATGCACACACACATACGCACACACACACACGCACACACACATATGCACACATACATGCACACACACATGCACACACACACACATGCACACACACACACGCACACACACATATGCACACACACATATGCACACACACATATGCACACACACATATGCACACACACACACACACACACACACACACACACGTGCGCGCACACACACAGCTATGCTGTGTCTCAGTGCCCCTCTTAACAACTGACAAGACAGTTGCCCAGCAGGGCCAGGCGGTCTGTAGGCTCTGCTAATTCTGCAGAGCAATGCTTCTTCTGCTCTCTTACCCTCTCAACCTTGATCCAAGCTTCAACCTCATTACGTCACCCTCACGCCCACAGGGGTCTAGGCTTCCTGCAGACTCATGAACAGAACTAGAAGTTAGAGGGAGTAAGGGCCCTGCAAGCCCTGTTCATCTCCCTTTGGATATTACGATACCATCAAATAGACCCCGGACATCGCATAGGCTCAAGGCAATCCTCTGTGTCTCGGGCTAGCTCTCTCTTTCTCAGTAGTCCTGCCTTAACCACTTCAAGGTCAAGTGGGCTGAACGTGCTCACTCTCTGTCCTGGCAATTCCTGCATGGATGGCCCTGGATGTTACTTGAAAGCCGTATTTGCCTGCTTCTGTCAGCAACCTGTGACGTTCTAGCGGTTCTCAAATCCCTCATCTGCTCTCTAAAGCCCTAGTCGTAACCTTATGACAAATGGCCACTTGTGAATAAGCGAACGGTGTGGATAAAAGAACAAAAGAGGCCGCGGGGAGAGGTGGGTCTGGAGGTTGAAGTGTTTTCTGTGTCACTTGCTGAATGTGCTACCACTTCAGGTTACATGTCCCCATCTCAGTGAGTCCTGCCCTGACCACTTATTACTCTTCCTTCTCAAAATGGCAATAGATAAAGCTTGCTCATACTTTTTTAAAAAAATCTTTTTTTTTCTTTTGGTATGGGGGATGGAATCCAGGCCCTTGCTAGGCAAGTGCACACTCCAGCCCCCTCCACACCTTGCAGCAGGTTAGGGCCATCCCCACACCCTGCAGCTTGAGTTCACCTCTCCATGCTCTCTAGGTGAGTGCTGGATCCCCAACCTCATGACTGCCTCAACTTCACAGACCAGCTCTGTGCCAAGCTGACTTCTTGGGGACACAGAGACCTTGTTCATTTCTGTGTCCCAGTGCCTGTTACTGTAGGTATCTAATGAACACCTTTAGTCTCCAAAGCCTTCAAATGCCTGCATTTTATTGAAGGTTGCTCTTCTCAGAAGAGACCAAGGAGGGAAACACAAATTTGGTCTTGCTTGAGATGAGGTACATAGCCAGACTTGACTAGGATGGGATGTATAACTGCAGATGATCCCAATCAAGCTTACTACATCTACTGTATGTAGCCTGTGCTGGGTCCATCCTGGCACTTGATCATGCCCTCCCTAAGCTTGTAGACTGAAGAAGGCCAAGGCTGAAGGTGCATGAGAACCCAGCTGGGCAGGCACAGTGGCGGTGCTTGCTGTGTTTCAGTGAGGTGGGGGTGTGGATGGGGGTTGTGGTACAGATAGGCCCTACCTGAACCTCTTCTAGTTCATAACCTGTAGCCACATCCTACGGAAGTATGTTCCTCTCAATTCAAATGACTCAGCCTAGTGGTTAGCTTTACTGGGAATTCCCCTCACGCAGCCAGCAGAGGGGAAGTGGGCCTTTCTACTTTGCTTTGAAAGCACAAAAGTCCTTTGGCTTCCCATCCAGCCTGAGACTTGGAGCTTGAGCCCTGTGAGCAGCCAAGCCACAGGGCTGACCCCCGGGCCAAGGTCATGCATCCTAATTTCAGTGCTTCTACAACAGGTTCTCCGGCCTTGCTCTCAACCCCTCCCTGCAGCTCTGTGGGTGTGTGACCTTGTCACGCACATGTGGCCTCTGATCATATAAGGATCCATAATAATACATGACTTAGTGATCTACAAGCCCAGTCCCCGACAGAGCCAGGGTTTGGGACAGAGCCAGGGCTGGCATATTGCAGACCCATCATGTCTGTTTCTTTACCTGGCAGAATGAGAATGACACACCATGGAAGGTGGCAGGAGGGTGCTTGGGAGGGGTCTGTGAAATTTGTCCTGCCTGGTGGAGACCTGTGACCCTGACTGTGTCATAGTGCACTGCATCCTTGGTCCCTCAGTTCAGCTACTCTCCTTGCTGTTAGCACTTCAAATGGATTGGTCCTTAGTTTAGGTGAATGTGGCAGTTTTTACTAGTGTGTATCATCTTGCTAAAACAATATCTAGGGACTAGAGGCCATGTGGACCAGGAATTCCAGAGTCTTGTGGAGAGCTCAGACTTACTGATTACAGAGATAGCCTGGCCAAGGCTGCCTTCCCTAGGGCCAAGAGGAGAGACGGGAACAGGGGATCTGTGCAGACATGCCAGGTGAGCCAGGCTGTGTTCATCTTTATCCAGTTGTTGGTTCTTATATCTGTGTCAAACTGATCTTCCTCAGGCACACAGGTAATGATGAACCCCTAATTTGGTCCTGAATAAGTAGAGGCACAAAGTTCAGGAAGAGTTGGTACACATTCAAAGGTACAAAACCAATCTGGAGGTCCCGGAGTGAAGGGGATGGGTGGGTTAGGAGGCAAGAAGAAGCCAGGCTCTGTAGGATGGAAGGGTCTTAGGAACTGTCTGACCCTTGGCTCTCCCCACCTGCTGTGTGGGACCCTGGGCAGTCCCCACCCTCAGCTTGCTCATCTGTAAAAGGCAACAGTATTAACGCCCACCTTAATAAGCACAGAATGCAAACTGCTAAAAAAAAAAAAAATGTAATAGGTAAGTTACGTGGCTTGGAGATGTGTAGACAGATAAAACGGGTTGGGAATAAAGGGAAAAAGGGGGGGGCAAGGAAAACCAAGGTGGCCAGGCCTCCAGCCTGATTTGACCTAAGCCTCTATTTCTCCTTCTTGGTCTTCTCCTCTGTACCTCATCCTGGCTTTGCTGAGGGACCCACAGAGTGAGAGGCCACACCCTGCCCTGTCAGTATCCTTCCCGAAGTCCTCATTACAGTGCCCGTACCCTATGGGGTACCAGTCACGAAATGATGGCCCAAATACTACAGACAGTCCCCTGCCTCAGGGTCCAGGCAGCAAGGTGGGGAGTGCTTGGTACTAAAGGGTGACCTGCAAGGGGATGAAAGGGGCCAAGTCTGATGTTCCTGCAGCCCTAGACAAGAACAGAGTGGAATGGCTGGTGTATCTCGCCCAGCCCTTCTGGTAGAGAGAGACGGAGGCTAAGTGTACCAAAAACAAAATGAAGTATTGACCTGAGTGGAGTCTGCTCTGTGTCTTGGTCAGTTGACTCTCTTCCACCTCAGGGACTAAGGCCTGAGAGAAACGGATGAAAGAGAAAAAGATTTATTCAGGCCCACAGTTTCAGAGGCTCCAGTCCATGGCCAGCAGCCCATTGTTATAGGCCCAAGGAGCAGCAGAATATCATGGTGATGTAAACAGATGGCTTAGGTGGCAGTTTGCCCCACAGAAGCCATGAAGGCAACGAAGGGCAGAGAAGAGGGCTGTGCTGGAGGCCTGCCATGTCAACTTGACACACGCTAGAGTCATCAGAGAGGAAGGAATCTCCGTTGAGGAAATATCTCCATGAGATCCAGCTGTAAGGCTTTTCCTCAATTAGTGATTGAAGGGGGAGGGCCAAGCCCATGGTGGGTGGGGCTCTCCCTGGCCTGGTGAGCATGGTTCTATAAGAAAGCAGGCTGAGCAAGCCATGAGGAGCAAGCCAGTAAGCAGCACCTCTCCGTGGCCTCTGCATCAGCTTCTGCCTCCAGGATCCTGTCCTGTTTGAGTTCCTGTTCTGACTTTCTTCAGTGATGAACAGCAATATGGAAGTGTAAGCCAAATGAACCCTCTCTCCCAACTTGCTTTTCGGTTGTGGTGTTTTGCCGCAGCAATAGAAACCCGAACTAAGACGAGGACCAAGGACCCACTCCTAACTGGATCTCAGGTCCTGGATTTCCACCCTCCCCAACACCATCAGTCCTCATTGCATTCCTGTTGCTATGATAAAAATATCCTGACAGAAGCAACATAGGAGAAAAGGAGTTCAGTGCAGCTTACAACCCCAGGTTCTAGTCCATCACTGCAGGAAAGTCACAGCCACAGGAGCCTGAGACCTCAGGTCATGTGACAGTCACAGTTCAGAGCAGGGAGAAATGAGTGTGTGTGTGTGTGTGTGTGTGTGTGTGTGTGTGTGTGTGTGTGTGTGCTTTCATCTTGATTCCACTACTCTTAGACAGCTCTTGCCTAGGTAATGCCATCCACAGTGGACTGGGTCTTCACGTGTCAATCAGACTTAAGACAATGCCCGCAGACATGCTCAGAGGCCAATCCAATTTAGGCAATATCATTGAGAGAGTCTCTCCCCAGGTGATGCCAGGCTGGGTCAAGATGACAAAGCTACCTATCACACCATTCAATTTTGAATCAGTCAGCGGATCAAAATCCAGGGATGAGAACAGAGCCCTCTGGATCCAATCACTTCACCAAGCCACAGTGCTGAATACTATTGTGTTGGGGACAAGCCTTTGACACACAAGTCTTTGAAAGACACTGTGCTGTAGAATGAAACAGCTAAGCATTTCACAGGGATTGCTGGAGACAGGGACTCTCCACTAATCAGGTGGGGGAGCTAAGACATGGAAGATGAGCTTGTCTCCAGGTCCCACAGCAAATAGCATGTGGGTTTGAATCCCTGTCTGACCTGCACATACCCTTTAGTGTACCTTCTAGACTGCTGGGTCCCAAGAGGACTATAGGGCACACAGTCCTTTTATGAGAAGCCAGTAAGGTGAGGTGGAGGATCCATATGCTTTGGCCTCTCAAGCTGGCTCTCCTGTTCCCTTGCTTGCTTAGGAATCTTTTGTTCAGCCCCACTGAGACCCCCATGCCCTCTCAACCGGACTCCTGCTACTGACCACTTCTCACATCTTCCCCAGTGAAGAATGTCACCTTGCTTCATATCTATGCCCTTGTGGTTTGCTGGGGAGGGGGGTGGTGGGGGCGGGGGTGAGGTTAACCTCATTGTTGTCTTATATGGTCATTTAAATCTCTAAGGGCTTCCTCCAAGGGCCAAAAATAATCCAGAGACACAGCAGCTGTGTCCAGCACACAGAGAGGACCCGGCCATCTGCTTTGGTTCAGAGCCCTGTGTCTGTCTGTCACTCAGCCTCTCCCGGTTCACTTTTCATCCTCCTTCCTGCCTCCAGCATGACCCGCTTCTCCTATGCAGAGTACTTTTCTCTCTTTCATTCCAGCTCTGTACCCTCCGGGTCCTCCTCGTCTCCTGAGAGCCCGCCATCCCGTGCACCCCTGGGCCTGTTCCAAGGGGTCATGCAGAAGTATAGCAGCAGCTTGTTCAAGACTTCCCAGACAGCGTAAGTGACCCTCCCTTCACCTGGCCCCATCAAGCTCACACCTCCAATGGGGGAAGCAGGGACAGGGGCAGATTTGTCACCCTAGACCCCCTAGCTTTGTCCCCTGGATTCCATTTCTCCCACTGAGCTGGACACAGAACTGATGCCTAGGAGTAGCATTCAGGCTATGCTTGGGACTGACCTCTGAGATATCCCCAGAGACTGTGACCTGCTGCTAGAGGAGCTCCATGGGATGGGTTGTGAATCTGGGGCTGTTGCATGCTCCAAGGACTAGAAGAAGGAATAGGGATTGGCTTCTATTTCATTTATCTCTGTCTATGTCTCCCCACGCCACCTCCAGGGGTTCATCTGTGCACATCTAAATCCCCACCCACAATACTTTATTTAAACGCCAGGTGCCAACGCCCAGATCTAATCAGAGCTAAAGCAGAGGGTTCTGCCTGGGGCACCGAGATAATGGGATAGTTGGGAGATGATACTGCACCCCTGCATGTCCTGTCAGTTCACCTTTTCTGCAAAGCAGGGTTGAGGAGGACAAGGTGGCCTTCCGGGGTCCTGCCCAGATTGCTGTTAGTCTTTGGTGATTTAACATGCCTAGGAATCTCTCCCTCTTTGGGGGTGGGGACTTTGAGCTCATGGGGAAGCTGACACTGAGGGCCCCAGGGTCTGGGAACCCCAGCTAGAGAGACCACTCCGGCTGCTGGGTCAGAGAGCAAGCATTACATAGTGGAAACCTCCCCTTCCAAAGTCACAGCACGAGCCAGCCCACTCTCTTCCACTTCAGCAGTGGCCACATACCCCACGGGGCCCTCCCCAAGACTGATGGGGGTTGATCCAGTTGCTCCTGAGTGGAACTCAAGCAGGTGGCTGTGATGGTGTTGATGGACCTCCAGGATCTAGCTGGTCAGTCCCCTGTCCCTGAGTCTCTGGCTTCACTCGTATCTGCTATTAATAACCCAGAGGCTGAGTGGCAGGAGGAAGTATACATGCTGGAGGAAGCGGTTTGGGTGCTGGTCCTAGAGACTCTTCTGAACCCATCATTGGATCCTAAATGGGCACCTACTGACTCCCTAAAGGGAAAGATTTCAGTGACTGGACAGATAAGTGAGTGAATAGATGAATAAATAAATTAGCTTCAATGAGCCAAATAAAGATGCCCCTCACTATAACCTTGAAATCTTTTGATATTTAGAAGTTTTAAACTGTGAAGGCTCATAATTTATTAATCCTTCAAATATCGTCATTTTGCAGCAGCTGGAAGTAGGGATAATGAATTCAATGGGGAGATGGGAAGGCTGGGATAATGGTGAAGGGAGGGGCCTTGGCAGGTCCATGAGCTCTAGCAATCATTCATTCCTGTAGGTAGCTGTGCTTGGTACAAACCAAAGGGTCATCTTTGGGAAAGGTCCCTAGTGACTGCAGATGCCTCCACAGTTGTTAGTCATTGTTAGCACTCTGTGCCCGAGTCCCCTTGATAGAAATAATCTGGGTGTGACATTAGCATTAGCCACAGAAAGCTACAGGGCTGCAGAGGACCCACCCAAATTCTCTTGCATCCACTGAGCTGAAAGCAGAAGCATCTGTCCCAGAAGAAAGTGAATACCCAAGGACAAAGGACCCCAGAGCAGGCACTGGCTCCTGTCCTCCAGCAGGTCTCTTTTGGCCCCAGGACTCAGGCCACCTGGTCCCGCCTCTGCCTATTGTTAGCACTTGCTCTCACAGGGCTATGGATCCTGTGCTGAAGGCCATCAAGGAAGGGGATGAAGAAGCCTTGAAGGCCATGATCCAGGATGGGAAGAATCTCTCAGAGCCCAATAAGGAGGGCTGGCTGCCGCTACACGAGGCTGCATACTATGGCCAGCTAGGCTGTCTAAAGGTCCTGCAGCAAGGTGAGGATCATCTCTGAAGGGCCATCAGGGACAGAGTGACCTCAATTGGGGGAGGCCAGGCCATGTAATAGCCCACATATAAAAGTCACTGTGTTAGGGGAAGATGGACAGGCCCCTACCCCTGGTGCTACCCCGCTGAGGTCTCCCTGTGACTTTTAGACAGGAAAACCTAATTCCTAGAAAAGGAAGAGGAAATATTTGAGTTCTGGGACAGCCACTGCCAGCTTGTTCCAGAATGTTCCAAGGGATGATTTGGTGTGGAAAGAACCGCAACTGTGCCTGTGTACTGCCAAGGCTGTCCCCACCAACTGTGGGACCCTGGGCCAGTTCTGCCTCATCTCCAAATCCCATCTTCCTGTTAGGATGGATTAGAATTAATAATACCAGCAGGCAGGCATTACCTTTGACTATAAAATGATCCCGACTCTTGCCAGCCACATTGGAAGAAAGTTACATGCATGAGACATGGACATTCTAGTAGTGGATAAGAGGGTAAATCAAAAATAGACATTTCAGAGTTAGGGGCTTAACCTGGGAAGGCTTCCTAGAGGAGGTGGCATCTAGTTGCATTTCTACAGTTAGAACCCAAGCAAGGTCATGAGGGGCAAGATAGATTTTAGAAGAAGCAGTTCCACACACTTTCTCAGAACTGTGAGGAATCCAGAACATGTGTAGGTAGTGTGGCTACCTTCCTTCTTCACAGATTTCCTGCTCTTCCCCAGCCTACCCAGGGACCATTGACCAGCGCACATTGCAGGAAGAGACAGCACTGTATCTGGCCACATGCAGGGAACACCTGGACTGCCTCCAGTGGCTGCTCCAGGCGGGGGCAGAACCTGATATCTCTAACAAATCCAGGGAGACTCCGCTTTACAAAGGTAAGTTTCTAGGTTAGGTTTCTCATGGACCAGGAAGCCCAGAAGCGAGGTGGGCAGCTTGCAGACTGCTCCCAGGAATGCACAGTTCTGAGGGGTTCCACTTTGCAGAGGATAATACCCCTCCAAGATGCTTGGGAACATGTTAATCTGATCTTGCATCTACACGTGGGATCACACAATGTTTCCCATGTATCTTTCCCCAGGTCAGTATGCCGAGGGATACTGAAGCCTGGGGATGAAAAGATGTGACACTAAACATGAGCACATACTTAGATCACAAGCATGTAGAGCGTGGCAAGAGGTGGGGTGGGAATGTGTGGAGGGGGTGCCTCTCGGAGGGATGCCTGAGCTCAGGAAGAGATTTACCAGCTGGCCAAACTTCTGGAATAGCATGGGCACAAGCTAGAAAGTGGGAGAGGGAATGTACACCTCTGCTGTTTATATAAGCAAAAAAGCCTCCTGGCTGGCTCAGGACTAGCTCAAAGGTATGCACTGGCTGCATTAGCCAAGCTTAATATCAGTGGATAGATAATCCATCACAGTAGCTGGCACCCATGTGCTTGTGTGCTGGGTGGGGCCCTTTCCTTAAGCCCCTATATTCATCTCCACACCCAGTAAGCTGTTGCTAGTGCCTCCATTTTATACATAAAAGCCAAAGACAGAGCACCTGTGGATTTGCCATCCAGCACACATAATATTCTATAGGCAATGAGGACCCAAGCAGTTACCTGAACCAGACATAGAAGTGTCTTCTAGGGGCCCTTAGCTGTTTCCTGGGACTTCAGCTGTTTCAAAGAGAGCCGAGAGCCATAGGAAGGATGCTAACTACAAGCCAGTAGTCTGGCCTTGGTCCTATCATGCACCAAATCCTCAGGCTCCCGTGTGGTGGCCTCCTGTGGTCCCTCCCCCAGACTCCTCCAGGAAGGCTATGCCATGTGGTTTACAGGGAGAGTACAGGAGCTTATGAGGTGGAGAGCTGCTCCCCCTGTGTGCTGCCCCCTCCGTGGGAGGCTACTAGAACTGTTAATTGACTCATAGACCTTGGTGACTTCAATGCCCTTTATAGCTCTCAGGTGGGAACTATGGGCCAGAGCCAAAGGCACATTCAGGGTCTTTTGACAGAAAAAGCTGAAGAGAAGTTTTGAGGAGAATGAGAAAGTGGGTTAAAGTTAACCTAAGTTAAATGAACATTTTTGTTGTCTCGATTCTTTTAGCTCTAGTGTCTGAGGTATCATTGAAAAGAATAACTAATTACGAACACTAGAACATTCTAAAGAATAAATTCTCTGGGTCTGAATCCCAGTTCTAACATTTACTCTCTGTGTGACGCTGTGTAAGTCACTTACCGTCTCTGTTTCATTTATGGAGGTAGGTATTGGCATCGCATTCTTCCAAGGGGAGTTGGGAGAATTAAAGTGGGCAGCTGCCAAGTCTTCCAGGGCCACACTGACTGTCTGTCTTTTGCCTGGTCCAGCCTGTGAGCGTAAGAACGCAGAGGCGGTGAGGATATTGGTGCGATACAATGCAGACGCCAATCACCGCTGCAATCGGGGCTGGACCGCGTTACATGAATCAGTCTCCCGCAACGACCTGGAGGTCATGGAGATCCTGGTGAGCGGCGGGGCCAAGGTGGAGGCCAAGAATGTCTACAGCATCACTCCCTTGTTTGTGGCTGCCCAGAGTGGGCAGCTGGAGGCCCTGAGGTTTCTGGCCAAGCATGGTAAGTGGTCACGGGTACAGCTGGAAAGGACCTCAGAGGTCAGCTGGGAAGGAAAGCTGTGCTGGGGTCATCTTGTGGGAATCCTCTGATCCAGGGCCTTGCAGGGCTCTGTTGGGGATTCTGAGGCTGTGTTTAGGTTCAGTAGAGCTGCTGTGAGGTGTGTTGGTGTGCTTGCAGTCACACACAAGCATTGTACCATCCCTGGTCCAGAACAACATCCTCCTTCACAAAAGAGGAATCTGAAGCCTGGAAAGAGGAAGTGACTTATCTATAAAACCAGCTGTAGAACTATCTAGATTCTTGGACTCTTGATGGCTCAACCACTGTTCTTTCTGTCACGTCATAGTGCTAGGCCAGGAGACCTCAGATAGAGATCACATCCTTGTTTGGCAGGTGATTAAAACCAGGGACTAGGGTGAGAGAGTGATTTGTCCAAGATTATACAGTAAGTTAGTGATAGACATGGAATCTGAACCCAGGTCTCTGTTCTAATTTCCCTGTGAAAAATCTTAACTGGAGAAACTAAAACAATACTGCTTGAGCCATGATGTTCCAATGGCAAAGACCTCTAGACCATTGCTGGGAAGGTCTGTATTTTGTCAGCTCTCTCAAGCTCTCCTGTAATTTCTTTTTCCTCTTAATGGAAAGAAGGTCCCCTTTGAACACTGGAGAGGTTGAAGTGATGCAAACCTCAGAGCTGTGCTACAAAAATTGGTGAGGAGCTTCTGTGTACCAGACATCCTGCTAAGCATAGGCCTACAATGGATAGAGTGTGAGCTGGGCATTGTCCTAGCTCCGCTCTATGCATGAGGAGAATGAGGCTTGGAGAAGCTAGGGTGATTGCTCACTATGAGAGTCTGGATTCTGGCTTGTATCTGCCCACAGTCTGCACCACACTACAGCATCTCAGCCTGTAGAATAACGACCTTTGTTGGGACAAGAGGCCACATCCATAGTGTGTGTCAGGACAAACTGAGGCTCTTAGCCAGGGATAAATCAGCAATGAACACTCTAAGAACACAGAGGCCAAGGCGGAGTCCTGGAGCCCATGCCAGCAGGCCATGCTGAGGGCAAGGGCACAGTGGGTGAGGGGGACTCCCCTCTCTAGGCAGCTGTCTTGTCCCCTGCCAACACTGAGGCAGAGACTGCTCCCTTCATGGGGGGCTAAAGCCAGTTCCTACACAAATATTTTCCTTGTTTGAGCAGGCTGCTTTGCTGGCAAGCCTAGGCCTGCTGGGGAGCCTGACCCCAAGGCCCAGCAGCTTGTTGAAGGTACTCTCCCTGAGGGAAAGGCAGAGTCAGTCCCTGTCCTGAGCTTTGTCCAGACAGCTGGCATTGGCTGAGCAGCTTCTGAGCCTGGCACTGCGGTTGTATTATCTTATTTACACCTTGTAGTAACCGTGAGAGGGGTGGGGCTACGATTCCTGGTCAACAAATAGGTAAACTGAGACTTCTTCTAAAAGCTACCTAAGTCCCCAGAGCTTGGGAGTCATAAAACAAAACTCGAGTGGCCCCAACAGGCCATCAAGGCTTGTGCCTTTCTCTCAAGGGCAAAGTGAGTCCCACTGCTGTTGAAAATGAGGTGATCAGAGAGGTTAAGGAGAGCAGACGACTCTCCGAGAGGATCTGTGGTTGACACAAGCCTTTGATCTCAGTCTTTATGAACCACATTAGCTCATCTGCTTCTGCAGCATGAAGTGTACATCCCTTTGAGGAGAAATCATGTGCACACTGGTTCTCTTTCTCACCCCATGAGCTACAGAAGATGCAGAAGACTGAGAGGAAGGCAAGCTTCCACCAGGCTGGAATCCCCTCCTACCAGCAGGGCTCGGTGCTTTTTAAAATTTATTTTCACACACTTTTAAAGTGTGTGTGTGTGTGTGTATATGTGTGTGTGTGTGTGTGTGTGTGTGTGTGTGTGTGTGTATGTGTATGATGTATTTATGAGTGTAAATACCTACAGAGACCAGAAGAGGGCATTGTTTCCACCGGAGCTGGAGTTACAGGCTACTGTGTGGCTACTGTGTGGGTGCTAGGAACTGAGCCTACGTCCCCTTTAAGAGAAGTACATGATCTTTCCCACTGAGCCATCTCTCCAGTTCCTCAGTGATGCTTAAGAGGAGGAAGGAAGCCATTTATGATAGAGAATAACAAGTCTAGGCCTTTGTGGATTTGTGGGTGTGACTCCATTGTGGAGTGCTTGCCTCATATGTGCAAAGCCCATGGTCAGTCCTCAGCACTGCATACGTCAGTGTGATGGTACATGCCTTAATCCCAGCATTCTAGAGTTAGAGGCAGGGTGATCAAAATGAGGCCTGAAAGCCTTGTCTCCACCCTCTGACCATGTGGGTTCAGGTTTGGCTTCACATTTACAAGTGGGTTATCCTGAGTCCTCTCAGGTCCTGTGTCCCAGTCTATGATAAAAAAAAAAAAAAAAAAAAAAAAAAAAAAAAAAAAAAAAAAAAAAAAAAAAAAAAAGCTTACCCTAAGGTAAGTCTGGACCTCCCAGAGTTCAATATGGATTCAGAGAGACAGTGTAGGCATGGCTCTGTGATAAAGAAATTACTGTCGCTTTGACTTCCCAGGATTCCTTATGGATTTAGATAGTGTAGGCATGATACAGCACGCAACAGTTAGCTCAGAGGTGCTCACCACACAGGGCACTGAATTATGGCAAAAGCACTGGCCACTCATAGCTGTTTCTCCCTGTCCAGGAGCAGACATCAACACACAGGCCAGTGACAGTGCCTCCGCTCTCTACGAGGCCTGCAAGAACGAGCACGAAGATGTGGTAGAATTCCTTCTCTTACAAGGCGCTGATGCCAACAGAGCCAACAAGGATGGCCTGCTTCCGCTGCATGTTGCCTCCAAGAAGGGTAACTACAGGTCAGTCCTGGTGTGGCTCTGCAGAGATGCCCAATGAAGGCAGGGCAGGCAGGGCAGGCAGGGCAGGCAGGGCAGGCAGGGCAGGCAGGGCAGGCCGGGCACCTCCTTGTGTCTGTCCCCAAGGGCAGGAAGGTCAGAGACTGTTGGTAGAAGGATGTAATGGCCACATGTGACAACCACTGTACCAACAGGAACACACACTTGAGCATATGGTCCTACTACAGCTTGGCATGGCCAACCCGTTTAATCCTCTCAAAGGCTTACTGAGGTGGAGGCCACGATGACCTGTTTTTGTATGAGAAGGGCTAAGATAAATAGAGGTTGAGCGAGTGGTTGAAAGTCACACAGCTTGTAGGTGTCAGGAATTCACCTGCTCCAAACAACCCAGCTAATCCTACTGAGGGAGCAGAGAGGGGTCTGAACTCATGGCTGGTTTTTGGTTGGGTTGAGAGGATGCAGAGATAAGCTTCAGAGCATCCTAGTAAGCAGCCGAGTTTGCCTATAGCACTGCAGAGGGACCAGTCACTGGGCACTTCCCTGCACATCATGTTCTGGTGGGGGAAACTCTGCTTCCCTAGAATCCATCCACAGGAGGGGAGATGTATATACTCATTCTCTCTCTCTCTCTCTCTCTCTCTCTCTCTCTCTCTCTCTCTCTCTCTCTCTCACACACACACACACACACATACACATACACACATACACACACACACAGAAATGATGATGATGATGGTGGTGGTGGTGATGAAAGGGTATCCAAGCCTAAGCTCCACAATGGCCTCAGCAGAAAGGCACTGTTAAGCACTGAAGTGGAATGCATAAAGCCAGCCCATATCAGCCCGTGCAAGCCTGTTACAGGTGTCATCTCCAGAACATGTTCACTCCCCTCTTTGGTAGCATTGACTTGACTATGGCTAAAAATTTCCCACCCACACATGGTAGCTAAGAGCCTTGTGCCTCAGTGGGCCAACCCCCAGAAGTCACACTCTTCTATTGGTTGTGTGATTTTCAACTGTGGACTCTGCCAAGTCTCTTTACAGTTTAGACAGCTTTCATTACTTTTTAAAGACAGTTTTTTAAAATACACTTAAAAAAATTGTTTTCAAAGGAAACATTCACCACAGTGGTACAGTGGAAAGATGATTTACGGTTACTAGAAAACCCATGCCACGTGCCTGGGATGTTTTAACTTCTCAGGATAGCAGAAGACAAAGAAGAGATTGTTTGCATTGTCAGTCAGGGGGATTATAAAGGAACACCCACAGAAAATGAAGCAAAGGCCTCAGGAGTCACACTGTCCCTCAGAGCCCCAGGCTTTTCTGCAAACCATCTGCATACATAACCAGTTTCTCGAGGGCTGCCCAGTGAAGGGTTAAAGTTGGATTCCCAGCAGCCTCTGCCACCTGGCTAGGCTATGACTCTTCGCTCATACCATGGGCATGTGGCATTAGAGACCCTCCCTGTGCTGGCCTCCCATGGGCTGAGCAGGGATTTGATGTGACATTCCATAGGCATTCAGCCACCTGCCAAAACACTGCTTAACCAGAACCTGGAGTGCATTGCCTGGAGCCTGAGGCCATTTGCCAGATGTGGTGAGAAGTGCTGGGGCATGGCTGATAGAGGAGCCTAGCATCCCCATCCCTTAGTCACTGAGAGGCACATTTTCTGTCTTCCATTTTTAGTGTGGTACAGGGACCTTATAAACAAAAGGCCAGCAGAATAGGTAGACTTCCAAAACCTGTTGAGCTGGACAGCTAAAGGCCCTGAAAACAGAGGTTCCCAACCTCAGCTATGCAGCCCTGATCCAGGCCCCACCTTAGACCAGTTTATGGCACTGGGCTGGCCTGGGGCAGAATTTCTAAATGGTGCCTGAGTGAGTTCCAAGAGCTTAGCACCTCTCTTGTGGCCAGTAGAAAGCACAGCCTTGCATTTCTGTATTCATATCTGACCCACCATTGTTAAATATTCTCTTTACATATGTGTGATATGTGATGCACACACGTCAGAGCTGACAGTGTGGTTTAGTGTGTTGGCAGCGATGGTGACTAGTTCCCCTGTGACAGGATGAATGCTAACAAGGGTCAGGCCACCATAACCTTTTGACCAAAGTCTCCTCTGGCTTGATGCAGCAGAGTAGGGCTGCTGTCACTACACTCAGGACGTTGACGTCCAACTGCCTGCTATGTGCTGAGCAGACTAGGGCATGAGGTGTTACTTTGGCCTCCAGAGCAGGCTTGGTGAACACAATGATGAGGTTGTGCTTTGCAATGTGGATGCAAATCCCACCTCGTTGGATATATGAAGAAATAAAAATGTTCAGTGCTCAGTCGCATATTCATTGAGATTCTGAGGAGAGTGAAGTGTTCCTAGCACTAGGGCCTTGGTGAAGGTTAGCTGTAGGTGTTATTATCATTGTCATGATTGTTATTCAGTGTAATCTACTATAGGTGTGGTTTAGAGAGTTTAGTGGCATGCCTGAGATGGCCCAACATGAAGCTGGCTGTTACCAGGTCCAGCTGGTTCTGAACCCTGATGCTTCCTCATTGCTCATGCTGTCCCCCAACTCTCCTCCCTGCAACACCCCCCCCCCCACCCGCCCAGTGATAGCTAACTTGAATGCCTACTCACTGCTCCTGCGCTGGGTTTGTCCACATGGGCTCCCTCCATGGTTGGTAGAAGTATGGTGGCTTTAGTCCTATATATAATGCCAGCATGTGGGAGGTAGGTAGAGGCAGAAGGATCAGAAGCTCAGGGTCATTCATGGCTATATGGGCCACAAGAGACCAAACATATAAATAAATAAAATTAATTAATTAATTAAAAAGAGGTGGGGCACCACAGAAAGTCCTAGCCCTGGGTACCCAGTGCCTCTACTCTGCTGTGACTTGCTGCCTGCCTTTCTGCAGACCCACTTGCTCTCTGGTTCCTGTCCTAGATCTCTATTTCCACCCTCTATAAAATGGCAACACCATCCTTATCTCTTTGGGAGCTGCCCAGCACAGCACACCAACCCCCGATGCCTCATAGAATAACCAGTGACTGGATGACTCACTGAGTTGCTGACTGGATGCTTCTGGGACTAGGGGCAGATATTGTCAAGTTCCCACATCCCCCCCCCCTTTCTTGGCCTGGGCAGGGAATCATTGGAGACCAGCTGGGGCCTGCAGAGATCCCAGCCCATGGGCCAGCCGCCCAGCCCACTGTCCCTGTTCTTTCCCTGCTTGGGTGTGTCACGGCTGTTACCCTGCATTTGTTGGTCATGGCGGTGGTCCAGGGGCCTCAGCCCTGCCTTTGACCAGCACCTCTGAAGAGGGGGTCAAGTCCCTGGGGCCTGAACAAATAGAAATTAGGAGGCAATTAGCTCCCCTGCGTATGTGAATTTCCTCCAGAGGTTTCAGAGGTAGATCTTAGCCAAACTCAGCATCACTGATGATAATAATGCTGCCTTCGGGGAGACCAGCAGGAGGTCACTGGCATCCCAGTTCCAGGAAGCCAGAGGCAAGGACAGTGCCAGGAGGCAAAGGACATGGGAACTGGCCTGATGGCACCTGCTTTCCTTTCCCCCTTTCTCAACATGGCCACCTCTTTAGAGCCCCACAGGGAGGCTGTGAGTCACCTGCCAGCAGAGCTTGGGGTTGAAATCAACAGTATGATTGCTTGTTCTAGAAGGTGGCAGGGATCCAGGGGACAAATGCCAAGATGAAGGGTCCGGGGGGGGGGGGGGTCGAACCCCTAGAGCTATTCTCTGACCCCCAGTTTGTGGCTGGTTTTCTGAGCCATGTCTGTTAAAAGAGATAGACACAGCATGTTCTGAATACTCCACAGGACTACAGTCAGGGTAAAATGGACCAGGCAAGCTAGCACACTGTGAAAATTGCAAAACCCCATGACCTATCAGCTGTCAGCCTGAGCGCTACACCAGAAGTAAGAGAGTAGTTAAGGGTGTTGCCTAAAGGATCAGATCATCTGAATTCAAATCTTTGCATTCTCGCTTGCTTCCTGGCTGTGTCCTTAGGAATTCTGTACCTTCTCTAGACTTCCTCCTCTATAAGCCACAGACTTACAATCTCAAAGTGTCCCTAGGAAAACTATGAAGATTAATAGGTGGAGTTCTGAGATCAGAGCCTGACACCCATCAGGAGCCAGGGCAGTGGAAGCTCTAGGCTTGGCAGTGGCTGGCAAAGCTCTCCTTGTCCAAAGAGAGCTGGTATTACACATTCAAGGGGGAAACTGAGTCTTGAAGGAGAAGAGAGAGTGAAGGGCAGAGTAGACCATGGATCTGGGTCAAGAGTGGTTGAGACATTTCTCCCTTTCTGGCTCCACGCCTCTTATCAGCCACGTCTAGAGGTTCCACCAGATGTCCATGTAGCAAGAGAGGAGGAAAAACATTTCATCCCCACAGTGCCCCTCCTAGTAAGTTCTTTAACCGTTCGAAGCCTTGATTGTTCTCATCTGCAGAGTGGGGGCAACCCATGTTTTTGGGGTTCTCATAATGATAAAACCCCGTATTCTCAGTGCTTCCTTCTCATACAGAACAGGATCTGGCACCAGATTTCAGCATCCAACTCTATCTACTACTTCATCAGAGTAGTGTGGGCTTTTAATGGGTGTGAGGGGCTTCCCGCCACTTTCTCCAGATTACTGAAAGCAGTAGTCTTTATTACTAGTGGGTCAATGTTCCTCTGCATGTATGTCCATACACCATGTATGTGATTGGTGCCCATGGTCACCAGAAGAGGGCTTCAGGTTCTCTGGAACTGGAATTCGAAACAGTTGTGAGCTGCCCTGTGGGTGCCGGGAATCGAACTGGATCCTCTCTGGAGGATCATCCAGAGCTCTTAACCTCCGAGCCATCATCTCTCCATCTACAAGCATTCTTTCTTTAAGCTGGAATGAGTCCACATGAGATGCTTGAAACCATAGCCCATCTGGCTAAGGTTTTTCCGGAACTCGCCAGCCAGCTCCACCTTTTTCTGGTTAGGTGACTAGGGGAAAGGGGCCCCACCCAGCAGGGCTGGCCCCTCGGCGCCCTCTGCTGGCCGGGCCATGCACATGTGTGCCATCTCCTGACTCAGCTCTTGCCGGCCACCCACAGGATTGTGCAGATGCTGCTGCCCATGACCAGCCGCACTCGCGTGCGCCGCAGCGGCATTAGTCCGCTGCATCTGGCCGCCGAGCGCAACCACGATGCGGTACTGGAGGCGCTGCTGGCCGCGCGCTTCGATGTGAATGCACCACTGGCACCCGAGCGCTCACGCCTCTATGAGGACCGCCGGAGCTCTGCGCTCTATTTCGCCGTGGTCAACAACAACGTGTATGCCACCGAGCTGCTGCTTCTGGCGGGCGCCGACCCCAACCGCGATGTCATCAGCCCCCTGCTCGTGGCTATCCGCCACGGCTGTCTGCGTACCATGCAGCTGCTTTTGGACCACGGCGCCAACATCGACGCCTACATCGCCACGCACCCCACCGCCTTCCCTGCCACCATCATGTTTGCCATGAAGTGCCTGTCGTTGCTCAAGTTCCTCATGGACCTCGGCTGTGATGGGGAGCCCTGCTTCTCCTGCCTATACGGAAACGGGCCCCACCCACCCGCGCCACGACCTGGCCGATTTCACGACGCGCCAGTGGACGACAAGGCACCCAGCGTGGTGCAGGTGCATGAAGGGAGGGGACAGGCGGGTGTCAGGGAAGGCAGGACAGGGTGTTAGCCCGTACTTCGGAAGCAGGTTGGGCTAGTGATTATGGCAAGTGGAGCATGAACCCTTCATTAGCAGACTTCATGGCTCACAGGGATGATGCAATCCTCATTTTGATTAGGGGCTCTTAAGGAACCTACAGTGGGGGTAACATTGGCTGGGGAGGAAGAAACTCTGCAAAATTCCAGGGCCCGTCACCTGTGAGAAACCTTCAGCTGAAAAGAAGGTGACAGCAGAGCAAGTTGATGTTAAATCAGGGGAGGCTCTAGGACTCAGGACAGCCAGGCAGGTGAGGTAGGCCTGTCTGTAACTCCGAGGCAAAGTAATGCAAGTTCGAAGCTAGCCCCAGCTACAGAGTAACTTTAAAAGTTATGTTTAACAATTCAGTGAGAACTTATCTCAAAATCAAAAGGCAAAACAAAGCCGGCAGAGATGGCTCAACAGTTAAGAGCATGTAAGATTCTCGCAGAGGACTGGAGTTGGGTTCTCAGCATCCACTATCGGTAGCTCACAACCACCTATGACTCCAGCTCCAAGGGAATCCCCAACCCCATCCTGTGGGAGCACCCATGCCTACATGCACGTATCTATACACAAATTTATACAAAAAATTAAAAGTAAAATAACGCTTTAAAAGTAAAATAAAGTGTAAGAGAGAACGAGGGATTTTATCTGTCATAGAGCAGTGAATGATGCAGTAGTTTATTCTCAGCCCAAAATAAATAAATGCAATAGCATTTAAAATATACAAAGTAGTTTATGTTAAAAAAAAAAAAACCAAAATACAATAACAACAAACCCTCCTTGGAGTGGATGTCATATGCCCAGTTTCTAGGCAAGGAAATTGAAGCTCAGAGAAGTAAAGGGACCAACCTGACTCATCCATCTTGCATGTCAGGTAACAGATGCCAGTGCTAATGCTGGGGGGGTGGGGGGGGTTGCAGAAGGGTCTTAGACACCTGTCCTGTCCTCTCTAGCATCACCTAAGAGAGTGATGTGTTCCGTTCCCTTTTCAGTTCTGTGAGTTCCTGTCAGCCCCGGAAGTGAGCCGTTGGGCGGGACCCATCATTGATGTCCTTCTGGACTACGTTGGCAATGTGCAGCTGTGCTCCCGACTGAAGGAGCACATTGACAGTTTTGAGGACTGGGCAGTCATCAAGGAGAAGGCAGGTAGGGCCCTGGCTGCCGGTACCAGCATATCCTGTTCCACAGAGACTCAGACCTCAGGCAACGTGACCCATACCAGCACAACCTGTGCCTGGTCCTGTCCTGTTCTGTAGTGTCCAGCCAATGTGTTGGTGGCTCCTGGGGTGATAAAGTCATCTAGCCTCAGACATATGATGTCACCTGAGCCAAAGTCACATAGCTAGCTGGCAGCAGCCTAGATGCTAGCCTAGGCCTGACAACATGTTAGTCTTATTCCAATCTGTTTGAAATAATTCTAATACCCAAAGGGAGCTGTGGATCTACTGCCCATAGCCCAGTTCTCATCCAAAGAGCAGCTCCTGACCCCACAGCTTTGTGCAGGTCTGGAGTCTGCTGCATTCCCATCAGACTCTGGGCGGGCCAGAGCCAATGCTCTGCAGGTCACCTGGAGCAGCCTAAGCCTGGAGAAGCCTTTGAAGGGACCGGGTAACTGTGAGAATGGCCTCTCACCCCTGAACAGAGACAGAGAGCAGGCTCACGGCCCTAACCCTTCCAGCACTCAGATGGCAAAACCTGACTAGCTTGGGCCCAGAAGGCTAGACAGACCTTGGTTATTTGTCCATTGGGCAGGTAACACAGAGATTGGCATGCAGTAGATCATCACCAGGCTGTCCCCTGTCCCTGTCCCCCATAAGATCCCAAATCTGATGTACCCAATTCCTCCTCGATCCCATCTGCTCCTTGAACCCTAACTACTACAGGATCTTCCCTGGGCACAGATCGGGGTGAACAACTCTCAGGTGATGTCTTTGACAAGTTAGTGGGCAGCAGCAGCAGGGGGCAAGTGCCATCATCTACTTACTACCCACTCAGCCACTGCTATATGTCATAACCTTTCACTAACCGATGAAGTCACTGGCTGCTGCCACCATGATCCCTGACCACTAGAGGGTGGAGCAGTCCACACACAGATGTAGGCCCTAAAGATTCTGCTCTTTCCTTAGAAAGGGGCCATCTCTCACAGCTAGACTCCACCCCAGGGGCAGAGAACTGTAGTAAGTGCCTGTGAACAGATGATACACGGTTCTGAGGGCTGCCTTGGGTACTCTGAAGCTACCTTTCTCTGGCTAGGGCTCCACTCACTTCTGAACTTGGTCCTTTGTGGAGAAAGAGCATGCTAGATTGGTCCCCAGGCTCTTTATGACTTGGCCCACAGAAAAAGGCCTTACCTTCCTAGAGGGAAACTGAGGCCCTGAAGTCAGAAGCGGCGGGAGCACTGGTATCTGTCAGGAACCCCAGGGTGGCTGTGGGCATGAGACTGGGGGTGCCACTGTCTTTTGCTTTCTCCCTCCACATCGTCACCATCTTCCTTGACATGGTCTCTAAGGCTAGACAGGCACTTGCCAGCTTCCCTACTGGGAATGCCTTGGCCTCCGTCCACCAAGAACGTTTTGAGACCCCTCTTAGAACCTTCTCCACATCCTCCAGAAGGCACTACTGCATCTCTGGCCTAACATGTACTTGTTGAATGGATGGATGGACAGATGGATACCAGTGGAGGATACTCCCTCAAAAAATACTAAATAGTCCCACGTGAGACGCCATTTGTAGTAAGAGGTTTTTGGCCCGGACTTTTGGGCCTAGCCTCAAGGTTTAGACCTGCAGACCCACAGACTTGTAGAGACACACAGATGCTTATATTAATTTTAGGCTGATTGGCCTAAGGCCCAGGTATATAACTTGCTAATTCTTTATCTTAAACTAACCTATGATTTTTATCTTGTTTAGCCATGGGCTCTGTATCTTGTTTTAGAGTAGTATAGTTGTCTTTTGTATCTTTTGGCTTGTCTGGCAACTCTGGAGTCTCTGTGACATTTTTGTTCTTATTTTTTTTTTTGTTCTCAAAGTTTTTTAGTCTGGTGGCCCCGCCCACACTTTTTGTCTGTTTTTGGTCAATCAGCACTTTTTATTAAACTCATGGGGGGGGCAAATATTTACAATATAACATCATAAATCTACTACAGATGGATGGATGGATGGATGGATGGATGGATGGATGGATGAATGGATGAATGGATGGACAGGTGAATGGATGGATAGATACGTAAGTGAATGGCATGTTTTAGTTTTGACAAACTGTGTGCTCAAATAAATTGCCCAATTACTAGATGCACACTCTGCCTCTCTTTACCCCCACCTCTGCAAACACCAGAATATAAGGCACTCCAGGCTGTCTGGGAGCAACCAAGTAGGAATCTCCAGCCTTCAGGAGAGCCATCTCTGCCCTTTCTTCTGGCTTCTCAGGGGCAACAGGAGTCCCAGATAAGTCCTCTGTATGGGAATGCCTGAGAGGTCAATTTCTGACCAATTTGTTGAGGTCTTTGGAGGTCCAGGCCTGTGTGAAGAGGAGAATCACAGGACAAAGGGACATAAGCATGTGTCTTAGGAACATCCTGTGCAAGATGGGTGGCCTTGCCTGGGAGTGGGTATGGCATTTACCCTGACCACCTTAGGCCGTGAAGATTCATGCAGGTTGAAGGTGTAAAGGCACTTTGCTAGTCCCAGCTGTGGGCACTGAAGTTCCCAGCAGCAAGCATCCACCCCTCTTGGACTCAGTCACATCACTGGCTGGACTCACAGGCCACACCCCTTGCTCAGTGCAAATGACAAGTGTGCATCTCCCATCTTCTCCTCTTTCTAGAACCTCCAAGACCTCTGGCTCACCTCTGCCGGCTGCGGGTTCGGAAGGCCATAGGAAAATACCGGATAAAACTGCTGGATACATTGCCGCTCCCAGGCAGGCTAATCAGATACCTGAAATATGAGAACACACAGTAACCAGTCTGGGAGGAGACTCGGAGGAGGCCTTCAGACTGTTCCTATGATACTTCAGGTGGCCTGCATTCAGGAGCACCTGGGGTCAGAATGAGGCTGCAGAGTATGGTCTTGGATCTCTGTACTAGATCTTCATCTAAAGTGAGAGCCCACGTATGGAGTAGGCGAGGAACCTCCTGTTTCAAACTGTTGAACGGATAACAGATCTACCTGCTCTGCCACTGGACATTGCCATAGACCTTCAACCTGTGGTCAGGGCATAGCTGGTCTGGGAAAGGCGGCTCAGGCAGGAATCCTAGCCTTCAGCTGGAGAACTTCTAGAGATGAGTTCATCTGCCTGGAATCACCCTGTCTATCTGTGAACCCCTCACTAGACTCTGAGCTTTCAAGCTGGAAGAGGGACTTTCAGTTCGAGTGCTTTGTTGAGTACAATAAATGTTGTATACTAGTTTTCTGCCCTGTAACATCCCTCCATTCAGACTCCCCAGGCCTGAGGTTCTTAGCCTTGCTCCTGGCAGTAGCAGGAACTGAGCAGGGGGTAGGTACAGGGTATGCAAACCCTGAAATGTGTTGCCTTTGTTGGGCTTTTAAAGACTCACAAGGGCATGTCCAGGAGAGACCCAGTTGGTTTCTTCTGGTCCAATCACCATGTTTCCCAGAGTTTCATCACTAGCTGTGGGCCCATATCAGGCCCTCTTTATACCCAGGATTGTCTTGCACATTTCCTGACCCTCCTTGTCACCCCTCATTTGTTATGGAAGTTGAAATAGTAAGGAAAGCAATCTAGAGCTGGAGAGATGGCAAGGCCACCATGTTTCTGTGAGAGAAGGCAGGAGCAAATGTCCTGTTTGAGGTGAGTGCTGAGGCTCAGTGCCGTCATCACCCTTATTCAAAGATCTTAGGGACCCGGTAGCCGAGACCCAGCACACTCTGTTTTCATGGGAGTTGCACCAATTTTTCAAAGTTCTCTCTGTAAGACAGTGAAATTACCTACTAGGCCAGGCCAGTCTTCAGCACCAACCCTTGCTGAAAGCCTGCACTTAGCCCAATCTCTGTCTCTGAGGGGCTTCAGCAAGGTCAAAGGTGGTTTCTGACCTTTTGGAAAGCAGCTGGACCAATAGGAAGTGATGACTCCGGCCAGCTCTGGCTTTCTCTTCGGGACTTTGGTTTCTTTGAACAGTGGGTCGAGTGGCTCCTGATGGCCTTGCTACCTCTGCCATTCCTGGTTTTCATGAGTAGATCTTGGTGTCTTCAAGGAGAGGAAAAGCCTCCTAGGCTCTGAGGGGTTGCTAAGCAGCATCTTGTCCACACCCTCAAGGTCATGACGAGATAGAAGTTGAGGAAGAGAAGGCACTTACCTGAGTATACAGGACAAATCCCTGGGGTTGGTTCCAGCCTGGTTGGATACCTGACCGCACCCTTGGTGTTTTCTTGCAAGTCCATCCTCTCTCCTGGGAATGCTTAGCCTCAAAGGTCTGTGGGAAGAGTCTAAGTGTGGTTCAGCTCAAGGTTTCCTGATGATATTTAAATAGTAAGCAAAGAAATCAAGGGAAGCGCGGGGAGGAGGGATGGGGGTGTGTGCTGAGCTGTTTGCAATGCAGACAGGCAGGCAGCTATGACCCTACAAGGCCCCCATACAATCTAGAGTTCTACCAGACAGAAGCGAACATCTTCCCACCTGAGAAACACAGGTGTTGGAATGAGTGGGTGCTCCTGGAATAGAGGAGGCAGAGGAACCCAGTTACCACACTTGGTAGTTACCACCTATCTGGTATCAGACACCCTGGCGTGGACAGTACCAATACTACCTTGAGCTTCCACAGATCCTGCTGTCTTAGTTAGGGTTTCTGTTGCTGAGAAGAGACACCATGACCACGGCAACTCTTATAAAGGAAAAACATTTAATTGGGTGGCTTACAGTTCAGAGGCTCAGCCCATTATCATCATGGTGGGACATGGTGGTGTGCAGGCAGACATGGTGCTGAAGGAAGAGCTGAGAATTTTATATCTTTGATCTGCAGGCACAGAAAGTGAACTGAGACACTGGGTGTGGCTTGAGCATATATTTAAGACCCCAAAGTCCACCTCCACAGAGACATGCTTCCTCTAACAAGGCAACACCCACTCCAACAAACCCCATCTCCTAATACTACCATTCCCTTTGGGGATCAAACGACCATATCTCTTCTATCCCCTCACAGCCCAGATGCTACGTCTGTCCAGAGGTCTGATCTAGTGGTCTAGTGACAATTGGTCAGTGTTTGGGGTTGCTCTGGAGTCTATTATGCCACCAAGCTCAGCAAGGGTGCCTGCTTTAGAGAGGTCACACAGTAACACAAAGAGAATTTTGGAAGTCTGGCCCCAGTTGCAATGCATGAGCATGAGAATGCTCGCCATGTTGATAGAACAGGAGATTGAGCAAATGAGAATTCTTGTACTGGCTTTGGACTGTACTTGAAGCCACATCATCGACACAACTTGGTATTCTTCTTTTGCCTCCACACCCCCCACTATTTATTTTGCAGTGATGCAAACCAAGCCCAGGGCTTTGTGCATGGTAGCCAAGTGCTCTATCCACTCCTGAGCTACATTCTTAGCTCCCACCTTGCTCTTTGTTTGGGGGTGTATCTGCTGCTGTAGTTAAGGCTGCTTTTCCCAATTTCAAGTCTCCCAGATGCGCGGTTTGATCTCCCTGGCTGCTTTCCATGTGAAGGAGACTGGGTGCCCTGGGTTCCTGTTGGGTCATGTCTCATTAAAGTTTTCTGCTTTTAAGATTTATTATATGTATGTGTGTAAAGATGTATGAGTTTATGTGCACCGTGTGTGTAGTTTTCCATAGAGCCCAAGGGTGTCAGATTACTGACAGAGCTGAGCCTTCTGAGGTAGATTCTGTACATTAAGCCTGAGATTTCTGCAAGAGCAGTATATGCTCTTAACTGCTGAGCCATCTCTTCAGTCTCAGTTTCTGCTTTTAAATGAATCCTTCTGACTTTTGAAGAACTGGATCTGCAGGTACTGCTGGGGAAGCTGAGCCCCAATAGGAAAAGGCTGGTGTAGGACCAAGACTCAGGCAGGGTGATGCTCAGCAGCACCTGAGAATGGGGGTCAGTGGTAGGGTGTCTAAGGCACTTAACTGCAGTAGGCAGCATTATCTATGACTATTTCTAATCTGCCAGCCTGGAAGGATCTCCAGATGCCTAAGTGTGGGAGATAACTTCTCGTAATAACAGAAATCAGACTTTTACGTGTACAGTAGCCCACGTAGCAGGTCTGTGTATGATCTCACTTTGAGAATCAGGAAATTTCAGCTCAGGCAAGTAACTTGATTAGTAGGTGACAGAACTGGAGCTCTGAACCCGCTGATGTAGTTTAAAGGCGTCTGAGAACCATTACATGGGTTCAGGGGGCCTTAAGGACGATGCTTTGTGGTAAGGGAGGACACACAACTGCTCCTGGCCCCTCATTTTTCTCTAAGACCAAGTGTAAGCTAAGGACCTGTTCCTCCCATGTGTCATTGTCCTAAATGACTTAGGACAATTATGTGTCATGTCAACATCCGTGAGTCTGACATCTTCTGGTGCCTTTGGACAAAAACCCCCAGAATCCTGGACTACTGCTCATATTTCACTGACCATCTGCACTTACAGGACTCCCTGGTGGGATTTGGGGGTAACATAGGCTAGGACCAAAGGGCCATGTGCAGCCTCTAATCCTGGATGTGGAGTTAACTGAGGACCACTTCAGAGGCAGGCCATGAAGGAGATAGTACAGAAGGGATCCTGTTGGAAATCTCCTATGGGGTTAGCAGAGGTTGCCTCATCCCCAGGCTTTTTATCAGACCATGGCTGATAAACTGTGTAGCCCAGACGCACTGGACTGTGCCTAGGCCAGTGCTACTGAGGAAGCCATCTAGACCAGCAGCTTGCTGTCTGTGAACTATCAGGAGAAGTTCCCACTCTTTGCCCCCAGCACACACAGACTCTCCACATGTCACTGACATGTGGCTAAGAACAACCATAAGAAAATTGGGGATGTGAGTTAGCTCAGCTTTAGGGCTTGGGGTTTGGGTTTTGTTTTGGTTCACTGTGGACATATAACCATGCGCGTGATTAAAAGGGACATTTTGGTCAAAATGCCTGTTTTGTCCTGCTTTTATCTCTGACCAGGAGGTGCACGGCCATCCTGACACATAGCATAAGCTGTTACACAGGTACACAGAAACTATAGCTCTACCTCCCTGGGTCAGAGCATCATGAGCCATGGGGATTCAGGCTTTGCCTACCTCTTTCTTCAAATGTCTGGACATTTGAAAGCATCCTTCCCCATTCCTTCCCGCCTGTTTCCTATCAATTGAGCCATGGCCTCCCAGCACCCATCTCCAGATATCGCAGAGGCTTCAAGGCACGCTTCCCTGTATCATTCTCTATACCATCTTGCATCTGGGAACTATCCCATGTCATAACACCCAAGAGGTGGAAACTGTAAAAGAAATCTTTATTTTTTAACTTTCTCAATATTTACAAAGAACAAAAAGAACAAGTGAGATGCCCCACTGTTCAGTTGGCAGCTGAACAGTGTGTAACGGGAGGCCGCCAGATCAGGGTCCCACCGCCCATGGTCTCCACAGGGACAGGGAGATGAGTTTTCTGGGCAAGGGATCCTGTGTCTGGCCACACAGGCCGCAAGAGTCACATAGCTGCCTGCTTGAGGAGCCCCCTCCCTGAGGCTGCCTGACTAGACCCCTGCCCAGCTCCCTTCTCACATGGAGAGCTTATCAGAGACCCCATCCTGCAGGCCAAAAAAAGGGGGCTGAGGCCATCCCGCTAGAGGTAGCCGAAGACATTGAAGATGGGTGGAGGCATGGCTGGCTTAGTGGGGATAGGCTTCAGAACTACAGGTCTGTACACTTTTGGCCCTGAACTGTCCACATCCTTGCAAAAGTGGGCCAGCTCCACAGGTGAGGCTGGGCTTTTTCTCCACAAGCCCAGACTGGGTACTGGCCCTTGAGGCAGGACCCCTGGAAGGCTGGGGAAGATAGGCTGTCCATGATACTGGAATGGGCAGTAGCTCCAGGCATCAAGGCTGCCTACCAAGGATACCCCCGACATCTTGAGTGGCTCCGTGTCAGCTAGTACTCTTGGGGACATGGGCAATGGAGCAGTCTCAGGCCCCAGGGACTCCAGACCCTTGCAATTTTTCTTATTTTCATACAGAGATGCCTCCCTGGGAGCTAGGCCCACCTCCAGCCCCATTGGGTAGCTGAGGGTGGGCCTTGGCTCCTCCCAGAACGAAGCAGGCAGCTGTCTCTTCCTCATGGGCAGCTGACCAGGTCGAACAGCCTCTGGATTCAGGCCCCCGAAGCTCTGCTCCTTAGAAAGGCACTCCTCCCTGAAGGGGGTCCCCAGGACCTTCTCCTTGAAGCTCCCACCCCCACCAGGGCTGGATTCAGGACAAGGATGGAGAGGCAGCTGCCCAGGCCTCTCTTCAGGCCCCCTTTGCAGGTGAGGCTCTGTCACCCTGCCAGGCAGGCCCCTAGGGAGCCTGGAATACTTCTGAGAGAAGCGCTTGAGTTGCTTCTGCAGGTACTTGCGATGGTCCACAGAGCGGCGGCAGGGTGCGGACTTGTCCAGGGCCGCCTTGATGTCACTGGAGGCCAGGTTCACAAAATTCAGCAGCATCTTCACATCACTGTCAGCTGCCATCACCACGGGACCTGTGCGGGGCTTTCCATGAAGAGTGTGGGCTCTGCTGGGGGCTGGCAGCTCCAACGAGAGCACAGGGCAGACCTGGGGAACACAAAGGCAGCTGGAGTCTCTCCAGGGCAGTTACACCTTCCCCAGGGCCACCAGCACCAAATGCAAAAAGCTCGCCATTCAGGCACCCTTCTGTCCCAAACAATCCACAGCAGGACATCGGGCAAGTCATTCAGCATTTCTTCACTGAGATGAGACAGGTACCAGCTATTTCATTTAGTCTTTTAGGGTCTGTTGCCCTCTCCTAGAAACTGAGGCTCAGAAAAAGCAAACACCTTGCTCAAAGCCATCCAGCTACAAGTGGCATTGCTGGGGCTACATTCCCGACTGGTTGCATCTCCCACATACTGTGAGACCAGCATGCACAACTCACCATTCAAGTTTTAATTTTCAAAGCCAAAGAAATTCTCTACAGCAGGCCAAGCCCCCTTCCCCCTCCCTGGTGGTGGCCTCCCCCTCCCACCACCCCGCCCCCTCTGCAGTCCCCCACGCTCCACCCCCAACTCTCACTCAGGCCAGGCAGGATCCCTGTCTAGCACTTAATCTAGACCTGCCTTCAAGGCTCCTCTCAGGCTGCCTGCAGCAGGAACTCCCCTGTAGAACCATCTGCAGCAATTTCATGCCTCCTCGGCCGCCACCCACAGCACTGTGCCCCTCCCCCAAGGCCATAGACCGCTCACACCCTCCACCCTGCCTGTCCAAACCACCTGGGACTCCACACTGACCGAAGGTGCAGGTTGGGACCCCCGCCAATGTGGCCGGCAGGTTCCCCACCGTAGACCCAGGCAAGCTCGGCGAGCTGGCTTGCAGCGAGCTCCGTGCAGGGTGAGAAGCAGTTGTGCAGCCCTTGAGTGGGCTGAATGGAGGACAAGTCCGGAGCTGGGGGGCCCTCAGGCCAATCAGGAGCGCCTCTCCAGATACAAAGCATCCCAATCAGGCGGCGGAGCCCCGGTCCCACATTCTTTGCCGTCACAAATTGTCACCATGGGGACCATCACAAAAAAAGACAGCTCCCAAATGCAATCATTTCCCGGTAAATTTCTACCCTTCAGCCCCACTTTCCTTGGCCTCAACCACCCCCCCCCTTCCCTTGACCTCGGTACCCTGGTTTCTTGAGGGAGTAGGGTGTGTGTGTGTGTGTGTGTGTGTGTGTGTGTGTGTGTGTGTGTGTGTGTGTGTAAATGGCCAGAATCAAGGAGGGCTGGATGCAATGGAGACAGGCACCCAACCTTCCCCAGATACTCCAGGCCTCCAGCTGCCATGCTCCAGTGCAGACAGACAATCGGATGGGGTAAGCTGGGGCGGGCTGCTTTCCCTCTGCCCTTGAGTGTTGAGCGTGTGCTCTCTGACTCTGTCTGTCCCCGAGTCTCCTGCCTCTTTGACTACCCTTCATCAAGGGTCTCTCTGGGATGGATGGGTTGAGAGGTACACTGATGTGAGGAAAGGTAGCCCGGACAGGCTAGCTGAGGGGTGCTGGGATATCCATGGGAAGGGAGCCGGGGCTCTCAGGAATCTTGTCTTTATGTCTGCTTCCTCAATTGAGCTGCACAAAGCCTGAATTGCCCATTCAGTGCGGCTGGACAAAAGGGTGGCGTTGCACGGTCTCCCTGCATTTGTAGTCAAACAGTTAGGGACTTAAATCGAGTCGTCATGATGGAGAAAGAGGTGGACAAAGCCCATAGAATTGCCATCAGCAAACATTTTCCTGTGTCATATTAGCTAGTCTCCATGGCTCCCCCTGGCCCAGGGACAATGGCACAAGTTTGCACACTTGGCTACTGTCACCGTGCCAACGCCGGCAGGGCTGCAAGCAGGGCCGCTCACATGGAGCAAGCAAGGGAGCCCAGACTGCCTTGCCCCTGCCCACCAACTGCCCAGAGAGAAGGTGAGGCCCCGTAGCCACATGGTGAACAAGGCTGCTTGGGAAGTGCTCCTGGGCAGGGTCTCCATACCAGCTAGTTCACTGTACCCTGCACATCTCCTCTCTCCTCCCCTCCTCTCCTTCCCCTGTCTTTCTGCTGCCTTCTCCTGTCCCCCTGGCTGCATTATTGGCCTACACCTTCATATCACAGCCTAAATGCCAGACAGAAATGGCTACATGCCCTCACTTGGGAGCGGTGCCAAGAGACTGCTGCTGTGGGGATGGGACATGGGTCTATGGTAGTCTGAGGAGCCCTCCCCTGGAGATAGCCCGGGGCTAATGAGCTGCAGTTCATGTTCTCTGAGCAGAGCCAGGGCAGGTCAGACAGTGGTATTTGAATCCCCAGGAGTTTGGAAGGGGAAATTCTGCAGTGGTGTCCTGGCCTTCCCTGACAGGTACAAGCAGGCACTATCCTCTTTAAACTCTTGGGACATTCTGCTGGAGATATTCTCTGAGATCCTGTGGCCACTGGGTTAGGCTCCTGCAGGCTCCTCTCAGACCCCACATGAGACCTACCTCTGTCTCCCTCCATGATGGAACATTACCTCACAGATCCAGCCCTTTTCTGCCCTGTCAGCACTTGGCCTGTGACATGTGGGCCCTATTCCCAGGAACAAGGCTGCTCCCAAGAAGGTTGCTATCAAGTGGGTTGTCAGCTTCCTATAAGATGGCAAGATGACAGCATGTCTGTGCCCTTTAGTTCCCTCCATGTGCTGTCTCCATGCTTCTCGGGTTAGTAGGTTCTGTGGGAATCCAATCTTAAAATGCCTTTCTAGGCTTGGGGTAGGGAGGGATTGCTTGGTGGTGAAAGGCCAGTAAGGCCCAAACGGACTCTGCTGAGCACTTAATGTGTGCTGTCCTACAAAGGCTTGGCATAGGGTGTCTTCTTGCTCCCAGGAGAAACCATCCGTTCTACAGAATAGCTTGCATCCTGTTGGCTGGAAACAATTTGTTTCCTGCTTTGCTGCCCAACTCTAGCCAGGTAAGGGTGGTGAGGGTTTGGCGACAGATTTGGTTTAGAGTTGTGGAAGCAGAGACGTCCTTGGCAGATGACATAGCAACTGTGACTGAACTCAGTGATTGCCTTGTGTGTGTGTGTCCCCCAACCCAACCCCCATCCAACAGCACTTAAAGCAGGAGGCAAGCTCCCGATTGCACCCAGGTAGGAGTCTCTGCCAAGTTCTGCCAAGGGACTAAGCCAACCAGAGAGCAGAGCACCCTCCCCTTCTCAGCCCCATGTGCTGGGGAGCCCTTACAGTCAATTCTGAGACCTGTAACCCTTGATCTCAGTAATGCAAAATTCTACTTAAGGATTCTCACTAAGAATGAGAATCAGTGTTAAGTGTCTCCAATCACTGTCCATGGGCAGGGATTGACAGGTCATTGCTGGCTGTGTGTCCTAGTCTTGGGGTGTGACATCCCAATATGCTGTTGCCTGACAGCTGTCAACTAGGGCCAGACCTCATCTCTACCAGGGACTCTCTCTGCCCAGCGGCTTGACTTACTCCGACCACTCTGGGGATGAGTGCAGCCAACCACTCTGACTTGAGGGACATATAAAGGCCATTTGGAGTACAGCAGCTGGCTAGAAGCTCTGCTAATACGGGGCGTGCATCACAGGGTGACTTATGTAACCCCTTATGTAACAGCAGCTTTTCTATCAAAGTTCAGCCTGCAGCAAGTGTCAACCATAATCAGGCCTGACTAGGGATGTGAGGCACGGGGTGGAAGTGAGCTCTTTTAGATGCTGGGATCAGTGCTTCCTGCCCTGGCTGCCCAACTTCAGGCTTAATGACGATCCTCTGAGTAGGACTGTACCCAAAGAATGGCTGGGACCTCAGGTGATCACGGGTAGTTATAGCCCGTTGTGGTCAATTCCAGCAGCAACAGAGGCAGGGTGTGTAACTTAGTCCCAACCTTGGCAAATGCTTTGATTTCTCCCGATAAAAATCAGGGCATATTTAATCTCACTTATTAGCCTGGGATTTAACCTCACTTTAGCCTAGCAAGAGGTCAGAGTTGGATACTATTAGGGGCAAGAGGCTCCAGGCAGAGATGGTACAGCCATTCTCTCTCCATTATCCAGGGCCTCAGGAGAGCAGACTTCAGAAAGGTGACTCTACACAGCAGGTCATGTCTGCTTTCTGGTGTTTGAGTTTTCACAAGTAGATGACATATGGGGTGGGCATGGTGGCTACCCATGCTCTACAGAGGCCACCGAGGCATTAACAATGAGACTTACCAAGGAGTGGCTGTGACAGATTATAAATGAGCTATATCTCAAATTCCTCACCCTTATTGTAAATGAATTGCAGCCCCTGGCAAACTTGATACTGTGATTAAAACTCTTCAAAAAGGAAAGAAGAGGCTGCCTGGCTTGCAGCCAACACCCTTCCCTCTTCCTCCATTCTCCTCAGGGCTGGATCAATCTTTCCCGGTGAAGCGCGGCTGGTGTGGTACCAACTGTGGCTGTTGTGACTCTGTGCCCCAGCGTTCTGTCCCTGCTGGATCCTGACCCCACGATCCTGACACTGCCTTGTATCCCCACCCTCAGACCCACCACAGACAGACACATCACCTTGACTATGTCCTCTCCTGTCCTTCTTACGCTGTCTCCTGCCCAGTCAGTGCACTGGTCAGAATGAAAAGTCAGTTTAATCTCAACTGTCAATTCGGATTTGATTGGTGATGCCTCCAAGGAGTCCTGTGGGATGATTCCAAGGCCAGCATGGAATTTGGAATGCTCCGATCAGCTAGTGATGTCTGCCTGGAGGGTGGATGGAGATGGTCTCTGGGTGCCAGGTCCCTGATTCTGTGTGGAGATGACAGGGCACAAAGCGTGGTGTTATAGGAGCCCAACCCCCACTATCTAAATCAAGCAAACAGAACACGGAGAAGAGCAGTGACTTATCCACACACACTGTCCTTTAACCAGGACCCAGATCTCTTGCTTCCCAGGGGAGAGTGCCCCAGGCTGAGCTGGAACATGTGATCAGCCTCTCAAAGTCTGGAACCACAGGTCAGTGGCCATACCTAGCTACACATTTACTAGCAGGCTTCAATATACCCAGCCAGGTATTAACCATAGTAAACATCTTACATGTCTAATGGTATTAAAATTTATTTTGGAAATTTTATTTATTGTTTATGTATATGAGTATTTTGCCTGCATATGTTTGTACCACCACATGTGTGCGGTGTCTACAGAAGCCAGAAGGTGGCATTGGATCCTCGGAACTGAAGTTAGAGATGGTTGTGAGCTGCTGTGTAGGTACTAAGAATCACATGTGGGTCCTCTGAAAGAGCATCCAGTACTCTTAACTGCTGATCGATTTCTCCAGCCCCGCAGGCCTAACTGTGTGTCATTCTGTGTGATGGATCTCAGTATTTTTCTGCACTTGCCAGATGAAACCATGGTTTGTGGAGGTTCCGTGATTTGAGAGCTGGAAAAAGGATGATTCAGGAAGGATTCAAACCCCTTCTTCCCAACTCTAGACCCTGGGATCTTTCTAATAGCTTTTGAGCATGATATGCAATAGCAATCTCAACCTTGGAGAAGACTCTGAGACAAAGTGTGGGCACTCTGGGGTGCTGAAACAGTAAGAATTTTAGTGTCATTTGGAGGGGAGAAGGTCAGTGCGGGAGTGGCGTGATACAAGATATGAAAGAAATGTTAAATTTCTTACTTCATTTTTGCTTTTGTGAGGCACATGATAAATGCTTGGTGCCAGTTGCATGAGGAGAGTGGAACATGAAGTAAAATGGCTGGCTGACTCAAGTGGACATTTGTGCCTGACTTGAGCCCTGAGCACACCTTCCCTCTTGGCTGAATGTTACAAACACATGCCACCATCACCGTAGGAGCCTCCAAGGCAGTAGGATTTCAAAAGGAACAGTAGTAGAAATGGACACATACCTGCCTCCAGTGTGGAGATCTTGCTTTCTCCAGAGGCAATTAAGTATGGACTGGACTACCACTTAGCAGGGAGATGACAACCTGCAAGCAGGCACCAAATGCATACAGGAGAAATCAGCTGAAGCCCACTAACCTCAGCTAAAGATCCTGGGATGCTGGAACTAGGTGACTCCTGGAATTGTCCCCAAGAAAGAGGCTCCTTTTTATTCAGCTCCCTCCCTCTTCCTCCTCCTCCTTCTTTAGTTGCTTATTTCTTTACACATCTGTCACACCCCTTTCACACACATGCTAGTTGTAAAGCAGATCCAAAGACCTCAACATGCTCCTTACTGTGGGAAGTGGAGACCAATACCTTTCCTTTGGCATGGATTAAATGACTCCCTTCTAATGAATTTCTGCTTGTTAGATGGAAAGGTGACTGTGCAAGTTCTAGGCAATGTTGGTCAGAGGGATGTGTGGGTGAGTGTGTAGGTAGTTGAATGGACATGTAGGTGTGGAGATGGATGGATAAATGGATGGGTAATCTATGTTTGTGTGTGTGTGTGTATGTGTGTGTATATATATGTGTGTGTATGTATGTATGTGTAAGTAGATAAATGGATGGATGGATAGATAAATGATGGATAGATGGAGGATGGATGGGTGGATGATCGATAGATAGATGGATAATGGATGGATGGATTGATAGATGGATTGATGATAAATGATAGATGGATGGGTAAGTGGATGGGCGAGTAGACAGCTGGATGGATGGGTGGACATTTAAAAACTTCTAGGTTCTTCAGAAGCAGTGCACTTGTTATGACTAATTGAATGGTAGCCATAATTTCTTCACATGCTTCAAGGCTTTCTGTCTGTGAGGTTGCTCCACACAGGAATGCCTTTTCAAAAACTCTTTACTTCCCATCTTGTCTGCTTACCTGGTCCCTACTGTCCACTGTAACCTTTTTCAACAGATGTTGTGTGCCACAGGTGGAAGGGACCTGTGAAGCACCACAGGGTGGGTGCGAGGGGCTTCTGGAGTCACAAATCTGGCTTCAGGTCTTAGTCCTGCCCCTGACCAGCTGGGCAGCTCCTCTGAGCCTCTGTCAGGCTGTGACCCCTGCTCTGTCCTCAGTGGGCACTAAGGAAAGGCACACAGAGTGTTGTCTCTGGGCTGGATTGGCTCTGCTGTCCATTAGAGCCATTCACCTCCACCATTGATTTGACGAGGAAATGAGCCAAGAGGTAATAATTAGTTCTAAGAAACTTGGGAGGTTGATAGCTAGAATCTTAACTCTGAAACCTGTTTCTGCTTTCCATCTCTTCCCCAATTGAAAATAGTTTTTTTTTTCCCCACACAATATATTGTGGTTCCAGCTTTCTTGTCCCCCAAAACCCCCCAGGTTCTTTCCACTTCCCTTCTAAAATCCACCCCTTCTCTATCTCCTCTTAGAAAACAAACAGGCATAAAAATAATAATAAAATATGATAAGTCCTCTCTTCTGAATCCACCTTCAGGATTCTCTTCTGTGTGCTCAGCCTTCACTAGCCACGAGGGGGAGCCTGTGGAATCACTTAGGTTTTCTATCTGGCTGCAAACTCGGGGCTTGCCAGGCCAGCAGCCCCTCAACACCTTCTCAGAATCATGGTGGGAGTCTCCCCCCACCCTGTGCTTGCATGCTATCTAAAGACACTCCCCTGTTCTTCTTCCTTAGCTCAACTCTTGGTCTTCTAACCCCCAAATTATTATTCATTTCCTGAGCAGAGTTGGAGTCATTGAAAAATCCTATTGTTCTGGTCCAAGCGTGTGGCTCACATTTGCAAGCATGTCTCCTTACCTGGGGTAACAGAATGTTCCTACCTTTATTCCATCCATCTATTTCAAAAACATCAGACCCACATCTGGAGAGATGGAGAAATGGGAAGGAGGTTAAGGATGCATCAGACATCCTCACCTTTTCAGAAAACTTGCTGTGGCAGAAGAAGACTTAGCTATAAGCTAGCTGGTCCTAGTATTGAGGGCTTGTAATCCCAACTACTTGGAAGGCTGAGGCAGGAGGATTGCAGATTCCAGGCCTGCCAGTCTCAGAAATAAAAGTAAAAAGTAAGCTGTAATTCAGTCAGAGAGCTCCTGCCTAGCATGTGTGAAGCCCTAGGTTATATCCCCAGCAAAAAGGACAAAATGATACAACACAACAGCTAAAGACTTGTTTCTATGTGTTGCTTGGACACAGGAATAGAATCTAATAATGGAAGACTTGGGGGCTGTTCCAGAAGCTGAGCTGAGCCCTAAAGGATGCCAAGCGGTTGATCAAGCAGGTAGGAGGACCACAGCCAGCCACAGGAGAGAGACCTCTGCCTACAGGTCTCTCAACTCATGGTAGCTCTAAGGTGACCAGGCATAGCCAGCAGCCAGTAGAGGGCGCTGTGACCTTTCTAAGCACAGCCTGGAGGCTGCAGACAATGGAGATGGTCAAACTCACTCTCCAGTCCTCTGGGTAGGGGAGTCCTATTCTTCTTATCCCAAGCTGGAAAGCTAGAAAATGAAGACAAGGGAAGGACACAGCTCTTGGGGCAAGTGAGACCCAGATGTAGCATTAGGGAGGCAACAGCAGAGGATTAAGGCTAAAGAAGATGCCCAAGGATGAATCAGCATCAGCTATGAAGACATGGTCACCCTCTTCCCACAGAAGCCCTGAACAGACTACAGTATTTTCCATGTGCCATTTCCACCCCTTTCTTTGGAGAAAGGACTTACACAGGAAACATGTTAAGCCCCTGGACCACCTTGGGACTGTAGTACATCTCCAGCATTTCAGCAGCTGGAGAGGACCTTGACCATCAGAAACATGGCAGCACCCAGATGTTCAAGGCTGGGGGACAGAAAATGCTCTAGTGCAAACCAGGTTTTTCAGATGACACACAATGAGCACAACAGTTTGTTACAACTTAGGGTCAATCTTCCTGTTTCTCTTTACTCACAGATGAGAGACTGTAGTGAAGAGATGAGGTCCTGGCCTTGTCACCCAGCTAGATGGGTGGTGCCTTCCTCTGGAGGCAATGCAAGGTCTGAGTTATGCTTAGAGCTCAGAATTCAACTGACTATGGCCACAACCACACAGAGGCCAGAAATGTGCCTGGTTCTGGGTAGTGACTCAACTCTTGGTCACTGTTCCAATGAAGAGACACCATGACCAAGGTGACTCATAGTGGAAAGCACTTAATTGGGGGTTAACTTGCACTTTCAGAGGGTTAGTCCATTGTCATCATGGTGAGAATGTGGTAGCAGGCAGGTGTGGTGCTGGAGAAGTAGGTGAGAGCTACAGCATGATAAGCAGGCAGAGAGTAAAAAACTAGACGAGGCATGGGCTTTTGAAGTCTCAAAGCCCATCCCTAGTCATACATTTTCCAATAATACCTCCTAGTAGTGCCCCTGCCTGGTTACTATGAATTAAAATATAAGCCCATTGGAGCCATTCTTATTCAGACCAGAACAATAGTTCATGGCTAGATTAAACAGCTCAAGCTCTCTGGGTACCTACTGTGTGCTTCAGACTCAGTACGCAGGGTGCCAAAGATGGACAACTTGGGTGCCAGCTGGTTGCTCCTGGTGTCAGATGGGACCACCAGACAACATAGACTTTGGGAAAGTGTTGATTCTCCTAGGGTGGCCCCTATTGAGGGAGCAGTGGGTAGGTTGGTTTGTTTCGACTGCCCTTAATCCAAGACAAGCTAAGAAGTCTATGTTCAAAGGCAGATAAGGCCTCAGTCATCTGTGAAGATCACATATCCAGTCTGGGCACCCTGGAGAGATTGAGGGTGATCCAGTGAGGGGGTTGGAGAGTGGACTCTGAAGAACAGGGCTGCGCACAGGACTGGGTGAGATGGGACCTGTTAGAGGTCCTGTGGAGGGACCTGAGGTTGGCAGAGGGGCTGGGTCCTGCTTTCCCTCTTGCAAGCTCTGATGCTTGTGAGCTGCTTGGCTTGATCATTGGGCTTTTTTCCTGTAGCCACAATGACATGCATAAAACCCAGAAGTTTCTTGCCTGTCTAGAAAGACAGACCCCAAGTCTGGAGCCCCTCCTAGGTGTGGATTGAAAAGGACACAGTGGCTCAGGAACTGTCCTCAAAAGATGCAGGGGACAGAGACCACTTGGGTACCTGCCTCCCCCATCAGAACCACTGCTATCTCCTTACCACAACCTCCAGGGAAGATATGTGTTCAGAGTATGGGGGTGCTATATGAGGTCCATGACTGCAGTCTGCTTCCACCTCAGGGTAGCTCAGCCTCCGAGCAGAGATCACACATGAGCTGGAGGCATACTGGACTGCAGGGCATGCCTATCATGTGTCATGGATCACACGGGCCATTTGTATCTGCTTAATCAAAGACATTTTGCTTTTTCTGGTTGGCTTGGATTTGGTCTTTGAACCCAGCAGGAAGGACCTGGGGGTTAGCAAAGACACATGGGAACTGGTGGTCAGAGTAACTTCTGGGCTCATTCTTGGAACACCTGGCCTACAGAGTGAGCCCCAAGTAGAACTTGAACCCCCAACCTCTAGCAGTCTCCCTAGCTGGAACGCACACACATACACACACACACTGCCTGTCTGGTCTGTCTCTCTCACACAGACATCACACACACACACACACACACACACACACACACACACACACACACACACACACACACATCATACACACACACACACACACACTGTCTGTATGTCTCTCTGTCTCTCTCTCTCACACATACACTGTCTCTCTGTCTCTCTCACACACACACTGTCTGTCTCTCACACACACATCACACACACTGTCTGTCTTTCTCTCTCTCTCACACACACACATCACACACACACTGTCTGTCTCTCTCACACACACATCACACATACACACACACTGTCTCTCTCTCTCTCTCACACACAGTCTGTCTGTCTCTCTCTCTCTCTCTCACACACACACACTGTGTCTGTCTGTCTCTCTCACACACACATCACACACACAGTCTCTCACACACATCACACACACTATCTGTCTGTCACACACACACACTGTCTCGCTCTCTCTCACACACACACATCACACACACACTGTCTCTCTCTCACACACACACATCACACACACACTATCTGTCTGTCTGTCTCTCTCTCACACACACACTGTCTGTCTGTCTCTCTCTCTTTCATACACACATCACACACTATCTGTCTGTCTGTCTCTCTCTCTCTCACACACACACATCACATACACACACACATAGTTATTTTCTCTCAGTCTACCCTACTACTATAGATACAGAACAGGTTAGGCAGAGAGTCCCCTCCATCTCCTGCTCCTGCCTCCTGGTTCTTCCCAGCAGGCTCTCTGATGCCAACTCTGAGGGCTCCTTTTAGGCTGGGAAAGGCCCTGAAGGGCAGGACATCTTTGACTCCTTCCTGCTGGCATATGTTTGCACACACTACTGAGAACAGCTCTGTGCCTGCTTTTCCTGAGTTTATTCTCACAGTCAACCAGTCCATCAGTGGTCATTACTCAGAGAGACAGGTTCTTAGCATCTCTGACTCAATGCCACTTTAAATACCCGCTAGGTCTGTTTGTTTAGATTTGTATTATAACATTGAGGACAGCACTTTAACACTGAAGACTGTGATGAGTCATCGTTTACCCCTGAATAATTAACAAAAGATTTAAAGTTATTTTCATCCTAAGAACAAACGTCTTAGGAATCTTTTTAATGTCCAGGCTGTGGTGAAGAAGGGTGAGAACTGAGAGTCCAATATAGGGTTGGTTGCAGGAACGGCTGGTTCCAGAATTCAGCATCTCTAGGACCAGTCTACTGCCTGACTCTGCCACATGCCAGCCCTCTACAGGCTAAAATCCCAGGGTTCCCAGGGAACACCACAGGCCACCAACTGTAATCCCGCCTCACCTCATATTTTAGGTTCCAGAGATAAAAGTGAGGGTTTTTTCCCCAGGAGTCTAAGAGTAAACCTCTCTATTAGTTCAGCCAGGCCAAGCTCAAAATTGTGATCCTCTGGCTCAAACCACAAACCTAAATTTTACCACCAAGGGAGGCAGACACCATGCCAGTGTTCTAGCCTTCTTCTCAGGGAGCTCCTTCTGACAACCTTCCTTATGTAATTCCACTGCCCTGGGCCTGACACTTTCTGTGAAGGCTACATGCTAAACATTTAGGGCTTTTCGGGGTTCCTCTCCTCCTCCCCCTCCTTCTGCACCCTTTAAAAAGCATTCTTAGCCTGCAGATCAGGCAAACAGCCCACAAGACTTTTCCTGTCCCTGCTTTGGGGCCCTGTTGCCATACACATGGAGTCTGCACAGAAAAAGAAAGCACACCCTCCTCAAGAACTCTTAGCCTTGCTGTGGGGTGCAGCATACCCACCCCTGTGCCTTGAAGTAGGCTTCAGATCCATTGTATCCTGACTTCAGCCTGGGAAAGAGAGGTGCATACAGACATATTCTAACACTCTGTAACAGCTTAACTCAGGGCAGTGCGAATGGTCACTTCCCATCCAGGCCTTCTCTGTAGTCACCAAACTCCTCCAAAAAGAATAAGGCGGAAAAATAGAGTTCAGAGCAGCAGCTGCCTGGCATTTCCAGCATTTGAGGGGTCTGAATCCTGCCCCTGCCTGAGTAAGGGTGAGTCTGTGAGCTTGCTCTAGGGTTTCCTGCCCTTAACTCTCAGGAGCTCCTGTGCTGATCTCACCACAAAGACTTCTTTGGAATGGAGGAAGAAACCAACTGGAATTTGTTGGTCAACGAACAGAAATGAAGGGGTCCTGCCCATGAGCGGCAGAGCTACTGAGCGGGTTACAGGTAACACGATTACGTTACTACAAAAGCACAGTCAAAGCCCTGACTGGGGTGTGTGAAGCAGGACTACCACACCTCTTATTTGGGTCTCAAGTCCCTGGCAGATGCCTCAGCCACCTGTTTGCAACCTGTGAAGTGGGGACAAGTGTGACATCAGGGGTCTCTCCCAAGAGACAAAGCTCAGACTTGCAAAAGAATGATCTTAGCTGTGTGAAGTGTAGGTGTTTGTCCCTGTTGTGACATGAAGAGTTTTCAGAGCCAAGAGGGTCCCCAGAGAGTGAACCCCTCTACCACTTAGAAACATGAAAACGAAGATCCAGAAAAGCCCTAATTGCTTGAAGCCAAACCAGTCTTGACTAGACAATTCTATATTTCTAATATTAATCACATGTAATGGACCCCCTAAAACTGTTAACGTCTCTGTGAATGAGTGTCTACCATAAATAAATGGGTTTACCCACTGCTGTGCTGGGGGTGGGGGGGGGGGGCCTCAGGTTTTCGACTTCTGCCTGTAGTTCCCAACATTTCCACCAGGTGGCCCAGCCATTGCTAACCTGGGCTTTTAATCCCAAGAGCCATCAGTTACGATGGAGTGCAAGAGCACTGATGTCTGATGCCCATTCATCTCCCATTTAAATTTAATCCAAACACCATGGAAAATTCACATCTTAAAATTCCAAGTATTCAGTAATGAATGGGTGCTGGAGAGAGAGGTTTGGATATATCTTCAGACTGGCCAAATCCTGGCATCCCTGGGAACCTCAGAGCCTTTTCTACCCTAAGCTTCACACAGCTGAGGTGCTGGTGTGTTGAGGTCCTAGGGCAGCACCAGACTCTGGGTGCCCTGGACACTCATTAGCAGGGTTCTGCCCCAGGTCCAACCCTGGGGAGTCGAATACTGATGGTCTGTGGGAACAAGCCACAGGGGATGCCCAGGTTTCCTCCTGCCACCTTAGCAGGATATGGAGAACAACACAGGGGTCCTAGGCCACAGCGTGGCAGGGTCTTGCCTCTCTCAGCTACCTACCCTGGGAAGGCTGGAGCAATGTCTCTGTGACACTTCACACCAGTGGCCCATTGTCTGTGGTAAGTCACACTCCTGCCTAGGAAGAGGGTCATGGCACACACTGGGTACAGTGGGTATGGTGGAATATGTGAGGAGGCAAATGTCACTGACACTGGCAGCTAGAAGATGGCTTATATCCATGGCTCGACTACAGAAAAACAGATTCCAGGTTATTCCTACATAAACATCATTTTCATTCAGGTGGCAGTCTTTCTAGAATGTTCTGGGCTGAAGCTGAATCCCAGAGAGAATAGTGAATACTATGTCCCCTTAGGACAGCCTTGGGGCAGCAGAAAAGGCTATATTTTTATTTGTATTGTATTAAACCACCCTGAAGTTTAAGGAGCAGTTCTAGGACTGGGGGGGGGGGGGTTTGGCACCTCACAGGCGAGGAAAGGACATCGGATAAAAATGGGGGAAGAAGAGGTTATAAGGCTGAGAGCAGATCTGTGGACAGCTGGCAGGATAGGTGTCATGCTGGCCAAACACAAGAGCTTGTCGAGGATCTGGAAGTTCAAGGACTTTCCAAGTCACATTAAGTGATTGAGATTGTTCACAGAGATCCACAGGGGCCAGGAGGCTGTCCATCCTTAACAGAGCAGAAACTAGGGACAAGTGGCCATTGCTGTCACCCAAGGGAGGCCGGGAGGCCCTAGCAGAGAGAGTGACAATCGAGGCAGAATAAGGCCAGATACCTGTTGTGTTTGGGGAAAGGGATCCTCGGGACACAGACCCACAGCGGGGTAGGTGGGCAAGCTCTGCAGGCTAGAGCTGAGGGTACAGAACTCTTGGAAGGTGAATCTGGATGGATGAGCAGAACATGTGGCTTGTGGAGACATGTGGATACGGATGCCAGCCTTTTAGTGGAGGGGATGGCTGGACCTTGTGAGTGATATCATGAACAGGGGCATGGACACCTCCAGGCCACACAGACTACCAATAAGGTTCAGCACTGGCCAATTTGGGGTGTGATTTCTCTCTCTCCAGCCTTAGTTGTCTTTGACCCATAAAAAAGGCCAGATAAGATGGCTTCACAAGTCTCTTCTACTATAGTTCTTCCAAAATGATTCAACCAGGGAACATCTCCATTACAAAGCTAAAAAGGACACGAGATCATCTCTACTACATACGAGTCACATCTAATGTCTGTATATACCCAAGACGTTGTCATGAGAGTTCACCTCATACCAGTTTTGTCTAGAACTGCCGTGCTATCTGGTGTATGGCTCGTCCTTTAGAGAGAGATGGAATCTACCCAAATCTTTCTGGCCTTTCCAGGACACAGGGGGCCTGGATGATCTCCTTCCCTGAAGGTGATGGGGAGAATGTAAGCCACGTGCCAGAGCGTTACATACCTCCTTTCTCAGGCTTCTCACTCATTTTCCCTACAAAGCAGCAAGTCCTCTGTGAGTCTCTGTGGTAAAACTGAGAGGCGGCTGGGCTCCGTCCAGCCCACATCCTCCCAGTAGTAGCCCCAGGAGACTCATTCCCAGCATCAACTACTTCCTCTTAACTATGGCCATGACCCAAGATTTATGACAGATTTGGACGTTAGGTCAGCATTAAATGTCTGGGCTGGGCTGACCATACACTATGCACCTGCCAGCTGCATGGTTCTTGTTCAAACCACTGATGTCTTTTTAAATCCTACTAGGAAGAAGCTGGATTTGTCTCGGAGGGTGGCAGACAGGACAGTTTTCATCTGGCAGATCTCCTGGCAGGTGGACAGGTCAGCAGACGGTCATCACCTTGGAAGGCATAGATCTCCTATAATGGACACTAAGGAAAATAACAAGCAATGTGTCCTCTGTATTCCAGTCTATGAGTCATTGAGTCATTCAACAAACCCTGAGAGCAAGCGCTGAGCTCCTCATTAGGATGGTGGATTTGATCCTGCCCTTGGGTCTGCTCAAAATTTCTCCCTGTGGATGTGGGGAGATGGCTCAGGGGGCCAAACGCTTGCCACATAAGCTTAAGGACTTGAGCTTGGATCCCCCCCCCCCACACACACACATCAAAAGCTAGCTGTAGAAGCAAGTGTACGCAACACCTCATACCCCTAGAGTTTTATATCTTCTTGCCCACCATACACGTCAATGATCAATGATAACAGTATAGCTGCCCAACAAGCACAACCCTCCCACATCTCCCTTTCAGGTGCCTCAGTTTCCCCTTGTACATCCAGTAGCTCCCACCCTTCCCCAACATAGACAAGAGCAGATCTTATGAGTCCAGTTCTGCTGTGGACTCAGTAAACTGAAGCACTCAGTCCCCAGCTTCAGGAGGTGGGTTCAGAGCCCCAAATCAAGACAGACTCAGCTAAACTGGCTGACTGGGCACCAGGTACTGGAGCGAGGTTGAGATTTTTACACAACTCATTGGACTCACACACTATTGCAACCTAGGCTGTTGATGTTCACCACCAGTGATGGGTCACGTCTGTATCCTGGAGCCAAGTCCCAGCTGTAACTGAGGTTTCATATCTCACCACGGAGAGTTCTACATTGTAAATCAGGTACCCATGAGGAAGAGGAGGGGAGGAGGGCTGTGAGAGGCTAAAGCTCAGCATCAGCACTCAGATGGTGGAAACACTGGCCTTTCACACAACGATAGGGCTCCTGTCTATATGCTCCATGGCCCTCACTCAGACCTCTACCCAGTGTTTGAGGATGAGTTGCATTGTGGGATCCTGGGTCTGCCTTAAGTAGTTTTTCCACTTGTCTTCCAACCCTATCTGGCTTCCCATACTGCTCTGTGCCCCAGGAGAAGGGTCTCTTGATGGGCCTAAGGGAACCCTGCCTGACTCTGGCTCTCTTGGGCTCTTACATGGAAGACATGAGTACAAACCTGGAGGATACAAAGAGGCTAAACTGGGATCTCATTCCCTGGCCTCTTTCTCTTTTGGATGGCAGCCTGCATCCCAACACCTAGACATCTGATTCTGTGGCAGTCCATTTGTAACGCCATAAATGCTCTAGGACGTAGATGGATGTTAATATTTGAAAGCCCTATTGTCCCATGTCCAAAGAAAGAGTGAGCCACTAGCACAAAAATGGGAAAATTAGACCCATAAGCCATGACATGATGCTTCCTGTTGCTTTCAATCCCTTTCAGGATGTGTGTGTACTGGGAGGGGGGGAGGTTTCAGGTATGTAGTTTCGCGTGTGTGTTTATGTGTGTATTCATGTGTGTGTGCGTTTGTGTGTGTGTGTACATGTGTGCACCTGAATATGGAGACCAGGAGTTGAAGTCAAGAATGATCCACAATCATTCTCCCACCTTATTCTTTGAGGCAGGGACTCTCAAGAAAACTAGAGCTCACTGATACGGAGAGTCTTGCTAGCCAGTTCACCTTGTCTCTACCTTGTGAAGCCAGAATTACAGGTAGTCGGCCATGTCTACCTAGAATTTACAGGGTCTCTTCTGGATTCGAACTCTGGTCCTTACGCTTTGCTGAGCAAGCACTTACCTGCTGAGCCATCTCCTCAGTAGCCCCATGCTTTCCCCTTTTTATTTTGTGTCTATCAAGAAAGATAATTTGGACATGTTTAGATTGAGTTTAGTTTTCTTTTTCAATTCCATGCTATCTCTATGCACAGAAAATGGAAATAGAAGCAAAATAAACAAATAAAGTTCTCTCCAAATGTCTTCACATTCAGAGTTCATCTTTTTCAAACTGTTATCTTTGGAACCACTCTTTTCCATGTTGGTTTATGACCTCAGAGAAGGTGTGTCTCTGGGGAAGGGCTTTGAGATTTCAAGACTCATGCCATTCCTAGCTAGCTCTCTCTGCCTCATGTTGGGGATCAAGAATGAGTCTCAGTTACTACTCCAGATGCCCACCTCCATGCCCTTGCTCCATTCTTATAAATTCTAATCTCTGGAACTATAAACTCAATTAAATTATTTCTTTTAGCAGCTGCCATGGTCATGATATCTTATCATAGCCATAGAAAAATATAGGTAAGACATAGTATGGATATAAAAGATACAACCTAGAATATAAAAGTGTTCCTTTTTATCTTATCGTCACTTTTTATCACTGTCAGAACTGAAGCAATTTTAAAGAGATGTCTATGTCCCCCAATATGAATATCAGATGATTGAAACAATGATTCCAAAGAAATGTGACTTTTTCTAAGAAACTCGTGCTGGGAGAAGGAAAATGTCCCAGTTAGAGGCAGAACTTTCAAACGGATTTCACACAGCTCAAATAACTCGTGAGACCATCTCACAGGATGAGCCCATGCCCAGTCAATGAAAGGTCAGTGGTGGGTGGGACTGTACCTAGGCAGGAATTGCTGAGATGTGCATAACCTTGGCCCTTTCTTTAAGCTTCAATTTCAGTTCAGGACCCCCAAGGCAGACTTGGGATGAATGCCCCTGGATCTTTTTGTCTCTATTCTCAATGTGGTCACATTGAATAGATCTCCTTTTTTCTAATTTCTACTTTTAATTTTGTGCCTTTAATTGGCTTATTGAGGACAAGAAGCTGAACCTGGCTTGAATGCAATATGTGACACCCCCCCCCCATGGCTTAGTTACTGTTCTTTGGCTGTGAAGAGACCCCATGATGAAAGCAACTCTTATAATAGAAAGCATTTAACTAGGGGCTTGCTTACAGTTTCAGAGGGTTAGTATACTATCATCAAGGTGGGAAGCAGACAGGCAAAGCACTGGGCAGTAGCTGAGAGCTTTGCATCCTGATCTGCAGGCAACTGTCAGAGAGAGACACACTGGGTTTGGGTTGGGCTTTTGAAACCTCAAAGCCTGCCTCCAGCGACACACTTTTTCCAACAAGGCCACACCTCCCAATTCTTCCCAACCAGTTCCACTACCTAGGGACCAAGCATTAAAACATGAGCCTAAGGAGGCCATTTTCATTTGAACTACTGCACCCAAGTTTGGGAAGATTTACTGAGCATCTACTGTGTGCCAAGTCAGAGACTCTAGCGGGGAATAAGAGGAAAACTCCCCATGAGGCTTGCGTGCTAATCACACAGACAATGGTTCCTAAGTAAGTCAGTGTTCTAATGCAGCACATTATAGTTGAATAGCGCTATGCAACGTGAAGGAGACTTCATGAGGTTCTTATGACAGAGTAGGGGACTCTCTAAAGAAGGAGCAACTGAACTGGGGCATTCAAGAAAGAATCCAGAGAAAGGGGCACCTTGGCCCCGCCCATGCTTGTATATTTTTAAGAGACAGAAGAACCAATGGGGTCAGAGCACAGCAAGCAGGGATGGGAGTAAATGTGAAGGGGGCAGGCAGGATCAAGTGCTGGAGGATTAAGAAGCCTTGGAAAGGAGATTACAGACCTAATCCAATGCACAGAAGGTATGCAGATGGAAGAGGGGAGAGGGAGAGAGAGAGAGAGAAACATTCTTTAAGACCAGAACAAGCTGTGAAGCTGCAGAAAAAAAGAATTCAGGTTCCAGATCTGTTAGGAGACCTTCGTGATCACCAGGGCCCAGCCACAAAACAGGAATCCCATAGGTGGTGGGCAGTCTGTTCCCATAGGTATGCGGTATGCAAGTATCTTAGCCGCAGAGAGTCCAGAGCCTGAAAGGGAGGTTGGTGATTATTCTGTGAAATCAGCAGAGAAAAACAACCAAACTTGGTAATGATGCTTAACAGTGTTCACAGTGGCCAAGGATCCACTTCAAACATTTTAGCAGCAACCTGCTGGGATCCGGGCAATCTCTGGAAATGATTTATTTACATATAAAAATGAGACAGTCCCTGGGGCGAGGCTCTCATTGGTCAGCGCCTCTTAGGACCACAGGCTCAGGCCATTCTTCCTACAGCCTAGGCAGGGGGCTGATTGCTCTCTCAGGGGAGGTAGCAGGCCTGCCAGCCAGCATCCCAGAGTTCCTTCTCCAAAATAAGCCCTCAGGAGCATTTTAATGTGTGGCTGAGCCTGAAGTACAGTCAACATTTCATTCCAAGAATGCAAATGAGCTCCCAAAGGGCTTGCAAGAAGCAAGTGCGCTGGCCCAGAACACCTTTTTAAAAGGCTTGGGTTTGGCCCAGAAAATGCCACTTTTTCAGTCCAGAATTGGGAAACTGAGCCTGGGGAGTTAGGGCCTGCCCAAAGTCTCAGTGGGAGAAGAGGGCAAGGCTGCCTCCTTTTAGTCCTGTGGAATCCTCGAAGCTTTCTCTGTTGTTTGGAACATGGTCATCCTGCTGGGCAAGGGGCCCTTGGAAAGAGAATGGAGAACTCACCATTCACAGATTGTCTGAGGAGGTATTTGTCACAAGCTTCTGATGAGGCTGTGCATTGTTGGCCCACCATAGAAAAGAGATCTGGGTTCCAAGAGGCATAGTGGCCAGGGCCATTCAACCTTCTCTAGGGATGAGGGTTACCTGTATGAACAAAAGTTCCTGAAAAATCCAGGTCTTGTTCTAACCTCTCTGCAAAATGGATTAACTGCTCAGACTTATAATGACCATGGAGATGTTGGAATGTTGCAGGTCTAAATCCTAATTTTGGTTTAGCCTGGACTATGTTCAGTGCCCTTGGCAGCCATTCCTGCCCACCTCTGTTTAACTAACACTTGGGACCTTTTGGATTCCACCACCTAAGAGCTAAGAAGCCTCTGAGGTCTAGAGTATTAAACCTGAATATCACAAGAAGAGACCAAATCCATGATTGTCCAATTAAAGTAGCTGTATCTTGGGGTGCACCTGGGACTGGCCAGCCGGCTATCTCACCCTAAATCAGGACTTCAGAGAGTAGCCCCCGCTGGCCTCCCGAGGAGAGACAGGTGTGAGTGAGCTGGCTGTTATACACTGTTGGAAACTACAATTAAAGAAGAAAGCTACATCGAAAGGGGAGGAGCAAGAGCAAAGACATACATCCCAGGAGCAGGGCTGCAGGCTTAATGTCAGTTGAAAACATGTCTTGCAGGTTACATCAGATCAAGAAACAGGAGCTTATTCTTAATTACAGATAGAAACCTTAACTTGTAACCATTTACACAGGAGAAACAGAAACTTATTCTTTAACTTCGCAAGGACTTAGAAAGGACACACGGGAACTTATTCTCAACTGTCTGAACTGCAGACAGAAACCTTAGCCTGCAAGACATATATTTCCTGTTTTGATTTCCCATTAACTTGCACGATATATTGTTTCTGTCTCTCTCAGAAGAGCAGAAATTTCTCAGCTTCTCCATAAACTGCCTACCCAATGTTTTCAGCAACACACTTGAAAACTATCTTGATTTATACTTTTCTTTGTTCCATAAAAGCTCATGGAATTGTTACCATGGAGGAATATGGAATTTGGAATAATTTAAGCCTGTGTTTCCAAGCCAAGATCCCTCCTATTTGGCTGTAGAATAAACTGTCACGTGTCTCTTTTGAAGTGAGAGTTTACTTTCTGAGTCAACAACTGGGACTCTGATTCCAATCCTGGATCTGTAAGCAGCCTCCCCACAGCCCTGCAAAATGATCTCTGCAAAGACAGAGTCTCCAAAGGTCAGAACACGGGGCACAGAATGACAGGCCCCCTCCCTCCATCCCAATCACGGGAACACCATGTGACCCAAAGCTAAGCCAATGGGCCTGACCCATCTTCCCCTCTAGGCCTTAAACAAGCCCTACCTCAGCTCCCAGCCTCAGTTTCCTCACCTGAGCACTAAGGAAAACAAATTACTGTTCTGTCCTCCTGTCACCTCTGATCTGTTCACCACCCGAAGGCCAATATTCAGGAAGCAGGTGCTAGTGAGAAGGTAATCAGGTTTAGTCAAGGGCTAGCACCCTAAGAAGATGGAAGAGTGGAGGTTGCTGATACCCCCAAAATACCCTTAAGGATTCCAATAGTCAAAGGCCTTGCACAGATTGGGAGAAAGCACAGGGCATTGGACACAAGACCTCATTATGGGGTCAGGGCCGTTATCATCCAGGCAAATGGCCTTTCCATTTTCTTTTTAAAGATTTATTTTTATTTGTGTGTATACAGGTGCCCTCAAAGGCCAGAAGAAGATATTGGATCCCCTAGGGCTGGAGTTCCAGGAGTTTTTGAGCTGCCTGGTGTGGGTACTGGGAACCAGCTCTGGTCTTCTGCAAGAGTAGGAAGTACTCCAAACCACTGAGCAATCTCTCCAGCCTGTTTTTTTTTTTTTCTTTTCCTGGCCTGAACATCAGTTCATTCTAACCTTCTGAGATCATCTCCTGTAGTTCCTTCAACATATCACTTTTCTACACGTTAAACCTCACACCAATTTGCATGTTTTATGTTAGCTGATACTCAGGACCAAATAATAAAAAGGGCGTTACACTTGCTGATAGTTATCTGAATATCGCTAGATGTTTCAGGTTTTAGAAAATGAAGGTTATTTAGCATCTAGCACCTTACCTTCTTTGGACAAGGTCTCATGCAGTCCACACTGTCTCAGACTTATTATGTAGCCAGGGATGACCCTGATACTCCTGTCTCCACCTCCCTAGTGCCAGGTCCAAATACTGGTGGTAAGACAAAAGGCAGCATTCTTCAGGACCTTGTGAAGCCTTCCTTGTACTAAATAAGCCATTTCCTTACCTCCGACAGAAGGGACAAATGGCTATGTGTGATTATCAGTGTACTAGAGTACATGCTGGCCTCTGGGCTTCCTTAGTATCCCAAGTAGCTGTTACACATTTTGCGGTTCACGCTAGCATCCTGGCTCTTCTCACTCGACCCCCTAACCTAAATTAACACTAAAACTCATGGGCACTGCCCCCACCCAGCTTCTCATTTCTCCTTATAACCATGCTATTTCAGCTATGCTTCCTCATCCTTCCCTTTTACGATGGTTTGAATGTTATTCACCCCCATAATCTCAGAGGTGGCACTATTAGGAGGTGTGGCTTTGTTGGAGTGGGTGTGGCCTTGTCGGAGGAAGTGTGTCACTGTGGGGCGGGGCAGGCTTTGAAGTTTCCCGTGCTTAGAATACTTCCCAGTATCTTAGCCATGTTCCTGTCGCCTGTAAGATGGAGCCCTCTCAGCTCCAGCACCCGCCATGCTCCCCACCATGATGATAATGGACTAAACCTCTGAAACTGTAAGCGAGCCCCAATGAAATGTTTTTGTTTGTTTTTTTAATGAGTTGCTGTGGTCATGGTGTCTCTTCACAGCAATAAAAACCACAACTAAGATGCTCTTGATTGATTGTTTCTCTTCTCCTGCCTTCCCCCTCTCTCCCCTCTCATGGCTGCTCTGCTCTGCTGGCCGTGTTCAGTCTGGAATCTTCCAGATGCCTCCAGCAGTTCAGCAGCTCTCTTTCTCACATTTCCAATACAGCGCTCCACTGAATCATGAGTTGGAGCGGTCACATCCTTAGTGTATACATCTGGTGCTGAAAACCCTCAGTTTATATATATGCCCCCTTGATCCCTTAAATGTAGCTTCAGGAAAAGCATTTAGACAGCTGAGCAAAGGAACGGAAGCAGTTCTGCCTAGGGCGAATCGCAAAGGTACAGCCACTGTTCAGCCCCTGGGACTGTTAGGACTGAGGTAAAACACTCTCCCAAAAGAAGCAGCTGTCCGTAGAAAGAGGTTTCTGGTCTGGACTAGCCCCAGAGTTCGGATCCGCCTGCTGTTGCTTATCTGGACCAGCCATCCCAAAGTCCCAAAGAAACACACAGACACATATTAATTTTATTCTGCTTTCATCCTAATTCAACCCATTTCCATTCATCTGTCCTGCATGTGGCCTGTGGCTCACCTGTCTTACCTTACAGGGCGATTCTTGGGCAGCTGGATCACGACTCTTCTGATTCCGCCCTCCTTCCCAATTTCTCATGCACCGATTTCTCCGCCTACTTCTAAGATGCCTGCCATAGGCCAAGACAGTCTCTTTATTCCACTCCGTTCTTTCTCTCTTCCCCGTCTGGTGCAGAAGGCCTGGTAACACCCTGGGCACTCACTTGTGTTAAGTCCACATTGGAAGGCCACAGAAGCTGGGTTCTGGTGTCTTTGGAGTATAGCAGTAGACACACTCCCTCAGGAAGAAGCACTGAAATCCAGTAGACACACAGTTTTTATCTCAGCTTTCTCTATACCATCACCACCGTTGGAAGGTGCTGAAGGTCCTCTCCCTCCATTAGTTAAACATCTCTGCAAACCCTGCTGGCCCAGATCAGGCCTCCCTCCAACCTGAGAATGAAACATACCAGACACTGTGAGTCTTGGCATGGAGGGGTGGGACTCACTCAGCATAACCTGCTGTACCTGGACCCCCAATGACTACAGTGGATACGCCCTGGAGAGCTGAAGTGACCACATAGAGAAAAACAAAGAACCAGCTGTAGGTGTTCTTTTGTCCCCTTAGGGCTTTTATTAGGGTGTGATTGAAAACATCATTATGCCTGAGATGATGCAAGCCTTGGGTGGGAAAACCAATTTTTTCTTCAGCTGGCCCAGAAGATGGGGTGCAGCTTTGAACCCAAAGATTCCACCAACCTGGTAGGAACTCACTTTTCAAGCCCCACCTCACACCCCATAGCCGGGTGTACCCTACAGCTCTGTGCTGCCTGTGTGTTTCCCCACAATTCTGACAGCTGCCCTTAAAGCTTCCTCCTGTCTAGACACAGGCATTTATTGGCACCGCGGAGGGAGCCACCTGCTCCCTTCTCCACCTGTACCCCTCACACTGAGATAAGATAAAGGCTTTAAACTGATTTAAGGAGAACACAAGGACTAGCATTCAAGGCCAAGACTGGATGTGCACAGATGTCTCAAGAGCTCCTTGCTGGGGCAGTAAAGGTGAGAGCTGGATACTCCATGTTTTTTTAACCTTTCTGAGCACCATACTCTGCTGGGCCAGGTGTTGGGGACCCAGGGTGGCCAAATAAAGACACGGGGTTGAGTTTAGTCTGAGAAGAGAGGCCCAGCTCTAAATCCATCCACAATGCAAAAGAACTCAGTGATGGCACATGGTTGAGCCTCCAGCCCCAGGAACGTGAATCACCCTCACTGGTCTGCCTGCTCCTCAGGCCACTTCCGTACTAGTCTCAGATTCCTCCTATTAAACGAGACAAGGAGCACAGTAGCAAAGGGAGGTATGGAATATCCTGTCTCTACTTTCTGTCTGGTCTTTGCTCAGGGAACCCCTAGGTGCAGTATTCTAGTGTCTTCTCTGTCCACCCAGAGGGACAGGCCTGAGGGACTGTCAGCAGCCATAGGACCAGCAATAGCCCCACCTGGAACATACTTCTCTTGCAAGGCACATCCTCAAGGCCACCATTGTGGCTCTGAAAACAAACGTCCTACTCTGTGCTCCCCTGAATGCTCTGTCAAGAGAAATGATTGCTCTGTCTGCAGGCTCACAGCTAGGGTAGCTTGTTGTCTCCCGGAATAAGTGCCATTCTGGCCTCTATGGCTCATCCTCCCCAAAGGACTAAAACCTTATGTTAAATAGGGGGATTAAGGAAAAACATGTTTTCCTGCACTATAGACGCCGCCACCTGCTGAGTGCTAGCCTCTTGGGATCCTCCAAGACCTTGGGTGTGCCCGGATGAGGGGGCAGGGTGTAAGAGTTAAGAAGGTAGTAGAGAGCTGGGACACGCTAGCAGAAGCAGGAGACAAGCATGGAGTGGAGTTAGTAGAGTCAGTATGAGTGGAATGGGCAGAAGGAAACCAACATGGCGGGAAGCTAGAGAGGGAAAAAGGCTAGGCGAGATGCATGGCAGGAGAGAAGCATGGCAAGGGGAGAAACAGGTCTAAGATATAAGATGTACTGAATAAAGCTCGGGTCTCTCATTGTGATCCTGAATGATGGAACCTAAACGACTCCTGAGTGCAGATTATTTAACCTCGACGCCCCTCGCCTGGACAAGACTCGACCCCAAAGAAACCGGATGCGGTAGTAGCTGAGGGGAAGGCTGAGAAAGAAACCGAGGGGCAGGAACAGAGCACATGTTTGGGAATGTGTGCCTGTAAACTACATGACCGAGCTGGGAAGATGCCACTGTCAGCTCTGATTATTGTCATTTTTTTTTTTTACCACCATATCCGTGCAAGGCTGGGAGCTGTTTCCCAGGATTTCTTTCTGTTATGGGTTATATTTTGACCATTTAGAACATAAGCCATAGCCTCCAGTGCTTCAGAATGAAAACTTATTTGGGAAGAGGGTCTGTTTGGGTACAATATTGTCATGAGGCAATGGTGCAGGCCCCTCATAACTGATGCTTTTGTGATTTAGTTGGGGTTTCTATTGTTATGCAGAGACACCACAATCACAGTAGCTCCTATAAAGAAAAGCATATAGTTGGGGGCTGGCTTAGAGTTTCAGAGATTTAGTTGATTATTCTCATGGTGGGTCATGGTGGCATGCAGGCAGACATGGTGCTTAAGAAGGAGCTGAGAATTCCTCATCTTGATCTGCAGGCAACAGAAAGTGAACTGTGACACAGGCATAGCTTGAGCATAAGAAACCCCAAAGCCCATCCCCACAGTGACACACTTCCTCCAAGAATGCCACACTTCTATACAGACACACATGAACCAAGATACAGACAGAAGTCAAGGATAGTCAAAGACTGTGGACAAACAACAGAAGCTAGTTCTCTGATGGACCTCTGGCCTCTGGAAGTGTGAGGTGAAGCCTTAGTCTGTGTTCTGCTGCTGTAACAAAATATTTGGCACAGCGTAATTCATAAAGTACAGAAATTTATTTCTCACAGCTCTGGAGAGAGACAGGAAGTTCAATAGGAAAGGTCTGCAGGTTGACCTGTGGACTGATGAATGCTCCCTTCTACTCCTAGGCTGGCACCATGAAGCTATATCCCAGGGAGGTGAGGAGTGTTGTGGGCCAAGGACCGAGGGCAAGAGGTATTAGTGCCCTCCTCCAGGCTCTTCGATAGGACACTTAGTCCTGCTCTACCCTCATGATATGCTAGCCTTATGGGGGACTTCAACTTCCAGCTTCTTGGGAATTAGGTTCCCATATAACTTTTGGATGGGTAGAGCATTCACAGATACTCCCCCTCGCCCCGCTGCTGCCACCATGTGTGTGCAAATCACCAAGTCTGGAGTGCTTTGATAGGAGAGTTCTAGCTTAGATTTTGTTGGCTTCAGAAACTCTAAGCGTTAGATGGCAGCTTCTTTTTCATCAGTCCCCCATGATGTTCTACTGCAGGGCTCCCAAGACTTATGACCTTCTGTCACCTGCTGTCTGGCTTTCCCCTATGTCTTGAGCTTCAGTCATCTGCAACTGGTTCATCCTTCAATCCACTGTTCCCCACCCTATCCACCCCACTTCCTCCAGTAGTCTCCAACATCACTGACAGTGGCTTTGTCTCCTTAACCTAGACAAACTCAGTCCAAATGTCATGCTAGAAGTCCTTGCTGGGCCAGACTCCTCCCAAGCATTACCCCTACTCACTCTTAGTCTAAAAGGCAGTCCCTGCCAGCTAGAATGTCTGGCAGATCTGTGAAGAAATTCACTCAGTGGCAATCACAATGACAGGCATGTGTGTGGAAAGATTTTGCTCTCTCAGCCAATATGGGAACCCTTGTTTATACCACCCAAGAGAGCCCTCTCAGTGGGGCCACCTTGTCACTCACCCAGCAGGAGCAGAGGCTGTATCCTGGCAGGGCTGCCTGATCTGCTGTTTACAAAGCCAGAGGGGGCAACAGCTTTTTTGAGATGCATGTCATAGGCTGGCTTCTCCATGGATCAGATGAAAATACCACTTGATTTTTAAGGCAGTGCAGCATGTATGGCTGGGGCTCTCATCAAATATACCAAGAGCATTCGGATGCTTTACCCATTACTTGTTACGGAAGAATGTTCCTAAGAAAGCCATTGGATAGTCTCCTGGTTGAAGAAGGCTCAGTGTTTCAGTTTTACAATTAGATTCTAAGACATGTCAATGAAACATTCCATCCTATAGGAAACTCCTTAGGAAGATAAACAACTCAAAATAAAGGAAGTTCCTGAAACTGACCAGATTCACTAGACTCCTCCTTGACAGAGAAGGATGATCTGAGTCCCTCTTAGACAAAATGAAGCTCACTGGCAAAGACTGAGACTAGACCACTTACAAAAACTGAGACTAGACCAGCTGTTTTAGCAGAAGCAGAAACCAGCTGAGCTGACTGGAAGAGAGTTTAGACCAATTGAAGCATCTGGAAAGGACACTCTCCAACCCATTGAGCTGCCTGCAGGCTATGCAGTGTACTCTAGGTTCCCAACTTTGTGAACTGGGGTGACTTTGGTGATGCAGTTGTCTAAGTCATTTCTACTTCTGTATGTGACCCACCACAGAGATTCCTGTCATTAACTCCAATAAAACTCATTGGTTCACCACGCTGGACTTTGATGGTGTCTGTACTTTGGTCTGTTGTGAGCTCCCTATTTAGAGTGAGTAGACATGTATGTTGGGTATCCTCAGGAAAAAGTTGTTACAAACAACCAGAAGGACCAAATCCCAGATGCACAAAACATATAGACTTCCCCAGACTCTGAAGACATAGATTTCCCCTGAACTAGGGACAGGCCGCTGTCCAGCTAAAGATCAAGCTCACCGGTGTCATTTCATTCTACTACACCAAGAGGAACCTAGCACCATTCCCACTTCTGAAGGGAAATTGAACCTCATATCCCACATGGAGTAGTAGGTGAGATTGAAGACAGTCATCTACTTTCAACATCAAAGCAGGGCTTCACCTTGTAATGAGTGGTAACAGATCATGGGGTGGAGGTTTCCCAGCCTCCAGGATTTGAGATCTTATGGACACATGGATTTGTTGTAATGGCTCCCTGACCCTTATCTGGGGGGAGGATAGCTTGATTGGTCGCCCCTCTTCACAGGGAAGTCACTTCCCCTCTGTTCATCCTCTCCTGAGCCCACCGTCTGGAGTTTTCCCATAATGCAAACCCCAAATCCCAATTGCTCTATGTGACAGTTATGCAACGTTTGGGTAAGACTCTTCCCATCCTTGACTGGTCTTTTCATCCATAAAATGGGAAAACACTGGAAGTTGCTTACAGTTGTTGTTAGTGTAGACAGATGTTTACACAACCAACACCTGGAATTAAAAAAAACAAAACAAAACAAAAAAAAACCAAAGAAAAACAACAAAAAAAAACCTCAGTAAAAGTCTGTGGTCATGGCAGCCATGTTGGTGGTTATTGATATTACTGAGCCATTTTAAACATCTGTCTCATCTACACAGTAAGATTCTCAACTTCTGGATGTCATAGGGCTTATTAACACAGTCTAGATATATAGTAGATACCCAACAAAAATTAATTAATACATGCATAAATTATTAAGTTTATAAGCAACAAGTCTCATAATATTTTTAAAAAATGGATGATAATGATCATGGCACCAATATTATAAGTAACAATGTTATTGACCACTCGTTAAACATTATCAGGATTTGGGCCAAGCACTTTCCAGAAATTATCTCATTGAACTGTCATTGCAACTAACCATGAAGTAGTGACCCTTGTAATGGCAAACCTGAGATCCAGCAGCTTGTTCCTGGTCCTAAACTACTGAAGAATGAAGTTTTTATACTGGAAGTGGCTTCAGAGGAGGGACTCAGTGTCCTCCTGACTGTATTCCTGGTATCAGAAAAAGGATGTCACATAAAATAAGCCCTCAAGGAAACATTTATCAAATGTGTGGTTGGCTGAATGGACGGAGAAGTGGGTGCATGAAAGTCTGGATGGATGATTATAGGAGATAGGTAGACAGACAGACAGATGGTTGCTTGGAGTGAAGATATGGACAGATGGTGGGTACATGCGTTGGGGAGTAAATGAATGTTTGCGTGGCTTTGGGGGGGGTCATTGAATAAACTAATGGCTATTTGCATGGAAGAGTGGGTGGGTGAGTGGGTATTTATGTGGTTAGACAGCAGAAAGAATGGGAAGATGAAGAACTTCAGAGTAACATGGGAGGGATCTTCACACAGGGAAACATTGGAACCAGATGTGCATGAGATAAAAGATTTGAGAAAATCGTTGTTGGCAGCCCTGTTCCTGGAAGGGAAGCAGGAGCAGGGAAGGTCCATCCCAGTTACAGGAAGAGCGGCCCCTTGTTCACATTGCTCTTCTGGAAGGGCTCTGGGCTGCACAGAGAAGACACTAATTGGATCTTGTTAAAGCAAAGTTGATGACTTTATCATTGGAGGAGCTGGTGTGTTAATACGTGCTATGCCAGCAGGAGGTACAAAGAGGCTGCCAGGCTCATTCCACCTGGCTCAGGACCAGAGTACCCAGTGATGCAACCTAGTGCCTGGTTTTCTACCTCTAGAAACTCAGACACACTGCCTCAGAGGCTTGGAGCCCTTGCTATATCCCGCTTGCGAAAATCCACCTCCCCCAACCCATGGGAGCTCTGTATAACAATCTTGTTTATGCATCAGGCTAGGTACAGGGTCAGAAGCAGCCAGGGCATGTCAGTCGGAACCCAATGTATATCTTCAGGACAGGACTAGTACTCTCCTCTGCAGGATAGATAAGCTGCAGAATCTCCCAGGAACTAGGTTCCTTGACAAAGTATAAGAAAAGGAAAAGGGGGGGGGGGAGGAGAGGAGGGGGATGTCAGAAAGAGAAAACTAAATCCCGTTTTCTGACTTCAGACTTCGTATCTGGACCTGAGATCAGCTTGTCCCCTCCCCAACTCCTGACTGGTATACAGTTATCTCATAACCCACAGCCCTACAGAAGCCCTTACCCCCTTTCCCCACCACTGCCCACCAGCCCCATCCTCTCTAGGAGATGAGTGAAGAGGTTTGAAGGAGACCTTAGGATGTGATAAGTTGAACTCAGAAATCTTTTAAATGTATCTTTCCAGTTGAGGCATCTCGCACAGCTTTTAATGACAAGACTGGGATCTAAATCTTTCCTTTCAGCTTTCTGGTCCAGGAAACTCATTTCCAAGCATCATGATCCCACTTGATCTTCAGGATGACCCTGGAAGCTTGTCTGGGTAGGAGTGAATTCCCATCCTCCATTTCCGGAAGGCAGTAGGGCTGGAGAGATGATATGGCGTTGGAATCTGTATCTTCACTCAGGCCCACCCAGGTGCATTGTTCCTGGGGGTGGGGGAGCTGGGTGGGTAGACAAGAACGCAGCCCAGTGGAGATGGCTCAGATTCTGCTGCACTTGGCATCTGCTTGTGTTGCTTCCTCTGCCAGAACACTCCCCTATCTCCTTTATGCACCATGCCCCACCTAAATGACCTTCTAGGCAAAAGTCACAGGCTACTTGCAGACAATCTAGGTGCATGATTCCCTGGGCAGAGCAGTTCATAAATTATTATTCTGTGTTTGTTGTTCACCTTTCTGTTTGGGTCTGAAACTTCTTAGGAATAGACTCCATCTTTCATCTCTAATGCTCCAACTCCTATCATAAAGCTTGTCCCATAATTGTACAGACTCTAATGTTTGTGGGCTCAGTCAGCCAATCATATAGATGCTGATGCCGAATGTGTTTATCACTCACAGAGCTGATTCCCATTCTTTCTTATTTACTTACCGAATTACTGAGGATTGCTCAGGGAACACATGGTCACATTTGGGTTGTGATCAAGTCAAACTCCCCATCCCAACCCCACCTTGTTCCCTACTGTCCCTCATCTTCCCCGTTCTTCCTCTGGAGGGAGCCACATTGCCATTTGTGTGTCTTCTCCAGGTCATTAGCCATATGTCCATCCTGGTTTCTATCTATTGAGGGAGTGGAAGGCAGAGCATCTCAAGTGTTCTCTTCCCATAAATGAGCCCCTTGATCTAGCTCCTTGTTCATGACATAGCAGGGCAGCCCAGGCTCCCTCTGCCTCTAGGAGGGCTCATGGCTGCTACTGTTCCTCACTGAGACTCATCTTGACTTGGGGGAGGTTCCCTTTCTTCTTTTGCAAATGCTGTGGCAAAGCTCTACTCCAGACATTCGGTTTTTATGATTCTTACTGGGCTCTGAGCTGTTTCTACCCTCCCCCCCTCCTCCAGCCCACCTACCCAGCAGCCACCTGAGCTCTGGCCATGCTGGTGTCTGATCTGAGAATGATTTTGAATCTTCATGTTCTTAAAAACAGAGACCCTAAATCCAACCCATCTATGCCTTTCTGATGAGTCGCCAAGCACTCCAGAAAAGTGTGTCCACTCACTTTCTCAGTAGTTCAACAGTGCCTGGTTACTGCAGAATGACTTTGTGGTGAGGAAAATGTGTGTGTGTGTGTGGGGGGGGGGAGTGCATCCAGACCCTCCTGCTGTGGCACATGTAGCACCTTCCACAGGTCTACACTCCATAGTTGTTGATCCAATAAGGCAAGCAAGCATAAAGAATAGCATAGCAGCCTGGGACTGCTTTTGGACTGGATTATGAACAGCATACGTTGCAGCCTGAGTATGGACATGTACGCGCATATACCTCTCCAAACAATGTACGAGTAACCTTAGATCCCTGCTAGCATCTATCTATGCACATGTCTTTTTAAACATTGAGAAAAGTCTCTCTTCCTCTTGATGGCCAGCAAACTTGGACAGCTTCTGCTCAAACACATTCCCAATAGAAGAGCTGATCCTGAACTGTTTCGGAGAGCACGTAGTGAGAGTGAGAACACTGTACTCAAGCTTTTAGGGGGCTGGAGAGATGGCTCAGAGGTTAAGAGCAGTGGCTGGTCTCCCAGAGGACCTGGGTTCAATTCCAGCACCTACATGGTTGCCCACAACCATGATCTGGCGCCCCTTTTGGTGTGCAGGCAGAACACTGTGTACATAATAAATAAATGAATCTTTTAAAAAAAACCTTTTAGGGAGACTCCCCTACTTACCATCTTATACCTATGCGTAGTTGGGCATGCATGGGAATAAAATCAGATGCTTTGTGGGTTATATGCAGTGTGAAGACAATTATATGATCTAACCTACCAACCAAAACAGAGAGCCTCCCTCACTATGCCCTTTGGTAACCAAATTCCTTAAGTCTCTAAAGGAGGCTTCAACAAGGGCGGGGCCCTTGAGTAAATTCACTCACGTGGCTACTGTTCCCCCTTGCCGGGCATTCTGATCTTTGTTCTCACTTTTGCAAAACTATGTGTTTTTATTTCAGTTCTTTGAAGAAGAGGCCGAGAACATGGGGTGAAGAGATGGCTCAGCAGCTAAGGGCACTTGCTAGTTTCCTTTTCGGTATCCACAGTCAGTGACTCACAACTGTCTCTAATCTGAGCCCCAGGCAATCCCATACCCTCTTCGGAACTTTGTAAGTACTTTCACTCAGTAATAGCAACAAAAAAAAAATCAAAAAACTATGAGGCCAGGAACCCTAAATACTTGACCTTGACCACTAATAGTGCTCTGTCTAGAAGAGAGCCAGCTCCACCCCGGAATCCATCCCTGCCTCACTACTGACCAAGTCCTTGCACACTTAGCCCATCCTCCGGCCCTGCCTGCCCTTTCTGAGGACAGCTGAGAAGCGGTCTTTCAGTGTGTTTTGAAATAGGAACTTAGTGGATCCTTACGTAAGACGGGACTGGAAATCCTCCTACCACTAAAGTTGCTGACAGTCAGTTCCAGGATCCAAAAGGCTTTGGGGCCTTCTCCCTCCCTCCAGCCTCCTGGCTCTGTGAACGGAGGGTAGGGGAAAAGAAGACAGGCCAGCAAAGGATTTGCCAGGGCCAGGCACATAGGCAGTCTCCATGGTGATAATGCAGTGTGGGCTTTGGGAGGCATTCACTAGGTGACTCAAGGCATTCAGAGTTCTGATGTCCACTAAGGAACTACCCTGGCCAGAATCACAGTATCAGAGACTTGAGCTGGGGTGGCAGCCCATGCTGCTGAGGAGCTCGTGGATCCACAAGGTAGTCAAGAGGTATCCCTGGCATTGGTTAGCTTCAGCTTATTTACTGTGGGATGTTGGGTATCTGTTTGCTTCTCCTTGGGCCTTGGTTTGCACTGTAACATAGGAGCAAGACTTCTCTCTAGCAGGCCTTAGCTGCTCTGACTGTGAGAGAGGCAGGACCAATGTCAGGCTTCACTAGCAGGATCCTTGCAGAGGGTAAAAACAAGTGACCACCCCATGAGGGAAGGGATGTGTCCCTGGTAGTGTCTGATAAAGTCAGCAGGGCTCAGCATATCCTCCATTCTGTGGCAGGCCGGCCCTTCCTCTCTGCACCTCCCATCAGGGCTTTGAAGAACATCCAGGAGCTATGGCACTGCCTTGCTAGCTCTTGCTAGCCCTCAGATGCCCAAGGACCCATCCATCCACAGCCCCAATTGGCATTGTCCTGAGTACAATGGCAAAGACACAGAGAACAATGGCAAAGAGGTGGGCAGAAAAACAAGATGGATGGAGAGAGCAGAGTCAGAGAGAGGCTTGAGAGGCCCAGGGATGCAGAAAGAACCTTGGAAGACAGAGAAAGGGGCAGGGCCACAGGTAAAGCAGAATTCCCAGCATGGTATTTCTCTGCAGGCCATTCCACAAGAAGTGAGGCAGAGGCTGGGAGTATGGGACGATACTTGAGTGGTCAACAGAGGAGGGTGGAGAGAAGAGTGTCCAACTGAACTTCCCAGTGTCTCCACAGGGACAGCACGGGTGAGGTGAGTCTCCCTGGAGGCTGCCAGGAGAGACAAAAGGGAGAAGCCAGACTCTGGGGCTCTGAGGGAAGCAGGAGATGGAGGAGCCAGAGGCCTAGATGTTTAATGGTGAAGGATAGGAACAAGGAGAGACAGATGGCCTAAGGGGAAGAGAGGGGAGGAAGAGCTTGGAGACAGAGACACTAGAAGGAAATGAGAGACAAGAGAGGTCTATACAGACAGGAAATCGGGTGAGATAAGAGATAGAAAGATTGGAGATCGAGACAGGGCACATAGAGAAACTTAGTCAGAGAGATGGAGATGGGGAGAGTCAGAGAGAGTCCTCAGGAAAAAGGGCAAGGACCAGTCCAGAGGCAGAGGCAGGTAGTGAGATCAGGAACAGCTTATGGAGACCCTCAGGAAGAAAAGCTCTGGGGCAGCGTGTCCTGAGTCAGCACCCATGATTCTGGGCCAGGCCTGTGGTGGAATGCAGGACCAGCAGTTGGCCCAGACGAACCTCCTGTCTCAGCAGGCACAGGCGCCTGCCAAAGCCAGAGGACAAAGTCCCTGGGGAGACACACTCAATCTGCAGAACAAACAAATTAAGCAACCCTCAGAGGAAGGCTGGAAATCTGTCACCAAGCAGTAGACCTAACTGTCTCCCCCCTCCCCCACTCCCCAAAGGAGCCAAGTGTCTGAGCTTCCACCTGCTTCTGAAGTACTGGAGACATGCATCATGGATTACCACCACAGCCGCTGCTCGCTTTCTGGAGGCTAGGCTAGAATTAAGCTCTTGGAGTCACTGAATTGTTTTTTTTTTAAAATGATTTGCCATTAATTCTACAGCTTAGCAAGAGCTTTCCGGATGAAAGGTCGATCAGGGGACCCCAAGGCTATATTTCACCAATGTTAATGCTGACTCAAGCCTTCAGCCTGACACCTCCTTCAAATCCCTTGGACCAGAGTCTTGATGTGCACAGTCCTAGGGGACTTCTTCCGAAATGCTTAAGTCTCCTCCCTGGCACATCTATTTGTATTTGTATTTTCAATTTATTTTATTTTTGTGGCCTAAGCTGTCTGCATAATTTTGTTCCTGGAGAAATATGCTAGAAGATTCATGGTGGTCAAACATCTGTTGTATCCTTAGTTCCAGACTGGCTGACTCACCTAGATGTCACGATCCACAGAGATCTTTCCAAAGCATGGGTATGAGAAGATTTCACTGTCGCTCAGCTGCCTCCTGTGACTCCTGCCGCACTACCCTACCCACCTCAGCCCTTCAACCCTGGGGAGACATTCTGGAAGATTCTTATCTCCTCAGCTGTGCTCTCCGACATGCTGCGGTCTCCCTGTCCACAGTAAACTATGGATCTTTTTCCTGCATGGGTGCACTGCTCTGCTTGGACAGCTTGGCTTTGTCCTTCACAGCTGGGTTGTCCCTCCTCTGCACCTTCACCCCTGATCTGTTCACACTCCATTTTACCCAACAGCCCCTTGATATAACCAGTTGCAGCTCTGCTCACTGGCCTTCAGTACAGGGACACTCCTCTGAGAAGCTGCTCACCTTCTATTGCTGGTCCCCCCTCCCCCGGAAGTGGGATTCAAGGCCAAGATGATCCCCAAATCCCCAGATGCCTTCCTGGGACAGCTCCCCAAACTCAGCGTTCTATAGGGATTTGCTCAACTCAAAATCAAACTCATGATCATGATCATGAGAGGGCTCCCCAGCTCGGTCCCATCCTCAGATCTGTACCAATGGAGTTCCTCTTCCAGTTCAGAGAGCTGAGAGTCTGCCCGACCCCCTGATTCTCACTCCCTATACCCAAGGAGGCCATCAGTACCAGCCTCATGTCTGTCTCCTCTCTTCCTCATGTAGGAGCTCCCTAACTTCCAAAGCTCTTGCCTATCATTGCCCGCCTGCTCCCAGGCCATACCCTCGCCTCTGAAAACAACCTCACCATGAACGCTGTGCTGACTTTTGACCCCTTGATTGCTGAACTAGACTCATTATCTCTGTGGTATCATCCCTCCTCTGCCAGATCATGTCCTTTCTCACCTCTGGACGACCTTTGCATGAGCAGTTTCTACTGCTTCCAACTGTGCTTTTGACTCACTGAGTTTTTGCTTCTGTGTTAGTAGTCATAGTATTATACCCAAACATGTGTGTGGGTTCTCTTCCAACAATCTGGAATCTGTTTGAGTTGTTAGCCCAGAGCCCAACTCAGAATCATTCTCAAATATTTGTTGAATCAATACAAGAATGGATGGGTAGATAGATGAATTTAATGGTGTGTGTGTGTGTGTGTGTGTGTGTGTGTGTGTGTGTATGTGTGTGTGTGTTTGTGTGTGTGTCTGTGTGTAGGTGGATGAATAGGTGGATAGGTAGGTAGGTGGTGGATGCACATATGGGTGGATGAATGGTTGCTTGGGCTGGTAGATGGGTGGTTGGGTAGTTGCTGAATGGGTAAAATGATGGATGGGTGAATGAGTAAGTGGGTGTGTGTTTGCGTGTACATATATACTGGAATATGAACAGACTTCACCTCTGGGAGATGCCAAGAGCTGCTGGACAGCAAATTCCAGCTATGTCAACTTCCTCTAGCTAATTCTGAACAAAACAGGGATTATAATTGTAGTAAGAGGTTTCTGGCCCTGACTTTCGGGCCTACCCTCAAGGTTTTGGACCCACAGACCCGAAGTCCCGCAGTCCAGCCGTCCCACAGAGACACACAGATGCTTACAAGTTTTAGGCTGATTGGCCCAAGGCTCAGGCATGTAACTTGCTAACTCTGTACCCTTAAACTAAACCATGACTCTTATCTTGTTCAGCCATGTGGCTGGGTACCTTTTCTTAGAGCAGCATAGTTGTCCTCTGCTTCTTCTGGCTTTTTTCTGGCATTCTGCATTAGTCTGGTAGCCCCACCCACACTTCCTGCCTGCCTTTGGCCAATCAGCGCTTTTTATTAAACCAGTGGGTGGGACAATTATTTACAATGTAACAGCATAATCTCCCACATATAATTGCCACGAGTATTTTCGCATCATATTATAATAGTTCACTGAAGTCTCTAATCATCATGTACGTTCACATTACTTTGCTTTCATGATTATTAGCTTCCATTTTACACAGATTGCTGTTTATGTTACCACTGAACTTGGAAAGTGGTACGCGCAACACTGTACCTCACTCCACCAGAGTTACTTTCTTTCAGCATCCCCTGTATTTATTTTGGGCACTGGCACTGCTCTGTCAGGAAGCCTGTAGCTTTCATTGCATAGTACCGGGGGTGGGAGGCCTGGCACAACAGTGCTTCAGAAGTGGAAGTGAATGGCAGAGGCCAGAGCCCAGGGGAGAAGCTGCATACAGGGGAACTGATCAAGGACCATTTGGAGATGCCTGAGGAACAGGCTGTGCAGGATATGGTGAGTTGCCAGGTACCGAGCTCCTGCCTAGCAGAGCGGCAAGGTTGGTGCCCAGCTCAGCATCCAACTTGGGCTTTCCTGATGGTTGATGGTTTCTGCCCACTTTCCTCCAAGGCAGTAAAGAAGCCCAGAGCCCCTAGGGGCAGGGATTGGAGAAAGCTCTGTCCCACAGAGCCAGGAAGCTAGTATGAATTCTGGAGCCTTGTCCCTACTCCTCAGCTTCCTCATCTGTTCCACACAGCAGAGCATCTTCTAGTCGGAAACTCCGAGCAGCTGGCTTCCACAAACCAGACTCCTTCCATGAAGGACACCACCAGGTCCTTCTGTGGAGCTTTTGATCAAAGCCCCACAGACTGGAAAGTAGGAAAAAGACAGGTCATCACAGTTCCTCAAACCTGTCTGACTCAGTGGCATAGTAGATGCCTTGGAGGGATACTTGGGTTCCTCAAAGGACCCTGGCACTCCTCAGCCGCATGGATTTGTTTGTTCTTTTGTGACACTGGGCATCAAACCAGGTCCTCATGGATGCTCGACAAATGCTTTACTTCTGAGCTAAGCCCTCAGTGACCCTGCTTCATCCGCAGCAGGGATAACCTCTGTTTCTGCTCACTCCTGCTGTAAGGCAGCAGAGACAGGATTGCTGATGGTGTCTAAACTGAGTCCCGGAATTTATTAAAGGTCTCTTTCAACTGTGCTTTTGACTCACTGAGTTTCTGTCTGTGACCCAGGGAGGGTCTCTACATATTCCCATACATGTTGAAGCCCCATAGCACAAGAGACTGTATACACAGGACCTGGAAAGTCAGTGTATTGGGCTAGATCGGTCACCAATGAGACTTCATGGCTGCAGTCAACTGTCTCCAGTATCCTTTCTTCCATCTATTTTTTTTTTTTTTGATTAGTAACAAAATTATCAAGCGTTTGTTGAAGCCCATGGCCCCATGGTATGATCTTGTTATCTGTATGAGTCAACTCAAACTGATATATCAAAGAATCCCAGACTGGGCATATTAGACAACAGGGATTTATTCCCTCAGTGCTGGTGCATGAGTTAATCAGGGGAATAGGCAAGGATGTTTCTCAGAGGCCCTTCTTCTGGCTTAGAGATGGCATCTTCTTCCTTAGTATTCATATTTCTCTACCTCCCTGCAAGTCTGTGTTCTAGTCTCATAAGGACATTTTCCTTGCATCAGGACCCAACCTAATGCCCTCCTTATTCCTTAATCACTTCTTAAAGTGCCCAGTCTCCAAATACTGCCACATTCCGAGGCAAGCAGGCATTAGGATTTCAACATACAGATTTGCAGGAACAAGCTTTAGTCTGTAATGAGCCTGCATTTTTCAGCTTCCCTTACAGCAAAGCATGACTAACTTCAGTCCTGTCAAACATGCTGCGTACATCTCCCAGGTCATCTCACTAAAGAGCACAGCTCTGCACTGCCTTGACTTCCTTCTTAGTGGTTGACCCTGTTGCCTTGGGCAAGATGGCAGAGTTGAAAGATAACCTAAGTCTATGGCTAATTTCAGAGATTAGAGCTGTCCTTCCCTACTTCATTGTCCTGGTCACAGGAACACATCTCCACGGCATGAGACCATAGAGCATGTAACATAGGACAAGGTGGAGGGTTTCACACCATGAGGCAGGGTAAGATGCTGGCTTGGTCTCTCTCTTCCTCTAAACCTCTAAACCATTCAGGCCAATCATGGGAGCCTCATTATAATTACTAGTCTTGTCACCTTTGAGTTTTAAAACCACAGTAAAAACAAATCTCTGGGCATGTCTCAGAGAGATTACTTTAGATCAGCTGAAGTGAGAAGACTCATATGAGGGCAGCACCGTTCCATGGGCTGGGGATGACACTGAATAAAAACGGGGAAGTGAACTGAGCAGCAGAATCTGTTTTTCTGCTTCCTGCCTGTGGACGCTGCGGGACTTGCCAGATTCTGGCAGCCACACCTGCCTGGCCAAGATGGACCTCCTGGAACTGTTCCTAAATATGCCACACCCTCTTTAAATTGCTTTTGTCGGGGATCTGTTGTAGCAGAAGCAACTAACTAAGACACTCATCTTTGTGATCTCATCCAAGCCTCATGGCATCAGAAAGGCCCCATTTAGGACTATCATTAGCTATGATTTTAGGATCAAGTTTCCAACTCAAGGACTTGGAGACAGATGCTCACCTAAGGTCTTCAGTACTAGGAGCTGTTCTTAGACCAACAGATGATAATTTAACACCAGCATTTGATATCTCAGAGGGCACCTGCCACAGGTGCCAGGCTTCTGAGCAAGAAACACTGGTCTCTAAGGCAGGACAAAGGATACTGCCCTGTACTGTTGTGGGCAGGAGGCAGACCCTGGGTGGAAGTTGCAGGCTGTTCTTTTACTGCATTGTGCCCTCAACCTCTATTCTGACCAACTTACCACTGGATGGCTAGAAGCCATACGGTGTGTGTGTGTTTAAGTAATTCGCAGACTTCTAGCTTGCATTATAAAACAGAAGGTGGAGGATGTGGTGGAGGAGGCAGAGCAAGCAGTGAATCATTCTTCTGAATGTGTTTGATACACATTGCACCCTGTATCTTATAGAAAGCTACAGTCGGTTGATGCTGATTCCTGTAGGGCCTGGTCACACTTAGTCCCCAAGTTCCAAAGAGTCTATCGATAACCTCGTTCTCCGTTAGACAAGAAAAGATAGACCTCACCTCCTCCTCCTCCGTCCCTTCTTGCTCTTCAGCCAGTCATCGGGCACATGGCTTTTGGCCTCTAAACTCTGCTTGTTCTGTAACTTGTTGAAATGCAACAATAAAGTAATTAAAATGTCAGGTTTTATGTGCTTTGCCCATTTTTATTACAGCATTTGCCTTTTTTCATATCAATTCACAGCACTGCTTTATACATTAAGGATATTAATCCTCACAGTACGAAGATAATATTTTCTCATTGTGCAGCTACAATTGGTTTTATTTATAGTGTTTCTGGTGTCAGGATGTTCAATTTACAACTGGTCAAATCTATTAATCTTCCTTTTGATTTCATACTTAGAAAGTTTCTTCCCCAGGCCAAAAGTATACAGACATTTATATTTTATTTATTCTTTGATTTTTATACTTCCCAAAGTAACTTTTGCATTTAAAATAAGGAATTTATTTTGGGATACAGTATAAAGTTAGAAACTACAGGAGAATTTGATTTTAATTTATAATTTATGGGGCCCCACATTAACCTTTATTAAATTCAGATGGTAGTTAATAGGTAGAGAAGATAGATAGATGATACATCAGACAGACAGACAGACAGACAAGACAGACAGACAGACAGACAGACAGACAAGACAGACAGACAGACAGACAGATAGATAGAGATCTAGGCTCTTTTACTTCATTAGCCTGTCTGATGCTTAGATTTATCATAACTTCTTAAGAAGTGTAAATTTCCCAGGGCCATCAAAACTTAGATGGGGTGTAGCACAACAGTTAATTAACAAATACGTTTTGAGCTGGGCCTAGGCCTGTCGCTCCAGGAGGCTGAGCAGGATTATAGACTCAAAGGCAACACTGTCTACGAGTGAGTTCAAGGCCAGCCTGGGTGACCTTGTGAGACATTGTCTCACAAAGAAAAGTCAAGAGAAGTTGAGAATGTAGCGCAGGGGTGTCACTGGTCTGGCACACAGAGGTGTCATCCGCAGCCCTGTGGACAAAAGAATGCCAGGAAGAAGTATACACTGAGTGACTGAGTGTGCTTCTCCTGTACCAGAACATGTCTGAATTCTGGTTTTTCTAAGTCGGTTGATTGTGGTCTGTGATTTACATGCAGCCAATTCTCCCTGCTTTTAGAGTCCAGTGTGATGGATTTGACAGATTCACACAGTGGAGGAGTCACCCACACAACTACTTAGGATATAGAACACCTTTTTTTTTTTTTTGCATCAGGAAAGCTTTGTCCACTTAACTACTTTTATTTTAAACCATAGATTTTAAAAACTTGATAAAATTGATCATCCTCACTATTTTTTTTTCACGTAGCCAAGGCTGGCCTGCAACTTGATATGCAACAGAGGCTGACCTTGAACTCTTGATTCTCTTTGTCTCCACCTCCTGAGTACTGGATTATAGGCCTACGCCACCTTAAGACATTTCGGCTGGGGATTTAACCCAGACCTGTGTGCAAGCCAGAGGACTTTGTCAACTCAGCCTCATTCCCAGCTCCTCTTCTCCATTTTAAAGCACACAGTGTATCAATGTTAGGTCCATCTGGAGGCTTATGCAGTGGAACCGTGAGACTTCATCTTGCAGATTGGACCCTTCTAATTCTTTAAAGTTCCCCATTTCCTTCCTCCAGCCCCCAGAAAACGCCATTTGGTTTTCAGTTTTGACAAATTCTGTTCCTCGAGGACTTAGTGTATTATTGATTATACTGTGTGATAGCCTTCAAGGGTTGAAAATATTGGAGAAAAACCCAAATGGTATCTGCACTGAGCTTTACGGACTCTCCCCTGATGTTCTCTGAATTGCTCAGGGGAAGGACTGAGGTATCATTGGCATGGTGCCACGTAGAGAAATAGTTTAGAGCATGTAGCAGAATACAGGTAGGTTATACAGGAAGACTATGCTTTTCTCAGGGGAAGCAAGCACCTCAGAGAGTTTAGTACTTTGGGGTCTTAGGGTCTTGGAACCTCAGGTGCTAGAAATCATTGTCTCTCTGAGCACAACCCCAAGGCTTACCACAACACTGAAAGATCTCTCTCCCTCTCTCTTTCTCTGTGTTTGTGTGTGTCTGTGTGCACATGCAGACATACACATATACTTGGATGTTTGTGCATGTATGTGGAGGCCAGAGATCAGCCCCAGGAGTCAGCCACTTGATCTTTTAAGACAAGTTTTCTCACTGGTTTGAGGCTTACCAATTAGGTTAGCCTGTAAGCCCCCGGAAGTCTTCTGTCTCCGCTTTTCAGGGCTGGGATTACAACTATGTGCACAAAACCTGGCTTTTTGTGGGGGTTCTGGGGCTCAATGCAAGTCCCCAGGCTCACACTTTCAACCGATGAGTGATTCCCCTGCCCCTTCCTTTATATATATATATATATATATATATATATATATATATATATATATATATATATATATATATATATATATTATATGCCATAGTACCGGGCAGACCTACAGTTGTCCCGCTGCTACCTGCACTAGGTCCTGACTTGTTTTCAGTCTCCACAGGGTCGTGTGCACAGCTCCTCCCAGTGTGCAGGCTTCTAAAACAGGCTTTTTCTATATGCATCAGAGGTTCATCCACCAAGTGGTGATGGTGATGCTCTGTGTCTTTGCTTCTTATTATTGTGCCACATTTTATTGTATGGATGCATCAGAGTTAACTTATCCATTTCTCGGCTGGACATAAATTTGGGCTGCTCGTGTTCTTGTTATTACTGTCTCATAATGCATTTTTATAGCGAAATCATCTAATGCCAACTGTAGTAGCTCATCTTCCAATACTGTGATGAAATTCTGAAGCCAGGGGCTTTATTAAGAGAAGAGGTTCATTTGGACCTCAAGTTTAGGGACTAAATGTCCAAATGGCAGGGCACCAGCTCTGGTAAGAGCTCCACAGGCTGTGTTGCCTCGTGACAGATGGTTTCACAGTAGGCATATGTAAGAGTATGAGATCACATGTCTAGACAGGAAGCTGGAGAGAGGGAGAGACTTGGAGGAGCCCAGCAGGCTTTTATAAAAACTGGCTCTATAGAGCCCACCATGGGTAGCATCTTCAATCATCAAGTTACTTCCTATTGGGTCCCATCTCTTAAAGGACCCACTGACTCACTACATCCCACACAGCACACACGTGTTGTGGGGAGGGGACGGGGGATGACATTCAAACAATATGTAAATCACAGCAGTCTGCTCTGCAGGTACCAGTCACAGACAGATAGAGGAGAAGCAGACACCCCTGGAACATGGAAGTGAGATGGGAGGGACCAACTTCCCCACATGAGCAACATGTGTAACATCAGAGAACTTAGGGAAACACACAACCAACCATCTAAACACTCTATCCGACAACCACAGTCCCAAGTATCACATACCCCATCCCCACCAAATAACAAAAACAAACAAAATAGGGCTGGAGAGATGTCTCTGCTGATAAAATGTTTGCTTCAAAGGCAGAGGGACCCATCTTGTTTTTTAAGCTGTGCATGGTAAAACCATCTTAGAATTCTAGTGTTGGAGAGGTGGACCTAGGCATGTGCACACACACACACACACACACACACACACACACACACACACACTTCTCCTGTGACTCTGAAATCAGACCCCAAGATTCTATGATACCACAGGAAGTGGTCTAAACTAAGTGAATCTTGAGCATAGGAGACCTCAAAGCCCACCCCCACAGTGACACACTTCCTTCAACAAGGCCACACCCACTTCAAAAAGGCCACACCTCTTGATAGTCCCACTCACTTTGGGAACCATTTTCTTTCGAACTACCACAGACTTCTAAACTCTAAGCTAGTCTCAATTAAAAGTTCTCCCTTATAAGAGTTGTGTGATCATGGCATCTCTTTACAGCAATAGAAATCCTAATTAAAACACCTACCTTTGGCAAAACTAAGGTACAGATTACTGACCACATGCTCCACACTGCCTCTACCTCCCATGCAAGGATAGCTGTGGTCCTGGCTGTGGCACCAGACTGGCTTCTTCTGCCCCCAACTCCGCCTTGAGCATCTCTTGACTGCATCCTGCACACTCAGATTTCTACTTGAGCATCTGGTGAGGAAATTGTCAGGGAGCCACAGGAGTCATCAGCCTGAACACATAGTCCCCATGGGTCCCAGCTGTGGCCCATCAATTTGCAGGAGCAGAGAAAAGACAAACACCTGGGAAATTACAGCTCCATCAGGCCGCCATCATCCGCTGCATTCTTCAAAGTGATCAACGGCCCTTTGGCTCTCATCTTAAAGATTCAGGGGAGGGATGACTCTACCAAACTCCAGCCTGCGCCGCTGGCCACCTGAGAGCCAGAAACTATGATTGATGGAATGTCTGGAACATAGAAAGCAAGAATCTCTCACAAGAGAAGGTCCTAGTGGGTTGCCAGGAGGCACATGGTCCCTTGTAGTTTTGAGAGAGCGAGGGCCACGGCTGTTGGTTTCCACACCAAGTAGATGCAAGGTAATATGAGATATATGAATGAACAATGAATGAATGAATTAATTAATCAATCAATCTTTATTCTGTCTTCTTGCTGTTAGAATTTTGTCTAGTTACCAAACCAGCTAAACAGCCAGTGGAAAATTCAGTTTTCTTACCTATGAAATAGGACTGTAGGAAGCATTGAGTCTGTATCACAGGCTCTTGAGAGGGTTGGAAGATGAAATCAGTAAAACTGAAGGAAAGGAGGTAAAAATGTTAGATCATGAGTTCAAGTCTGGGCAGGCAGCTGATTCACAATGCGGCAGACCCTTACTTACTATGTCTGATGGCCTCTTGTCTGAATTTTGCCTGCCTTGAAGCAACAGAGACAGAGCTCAGAGAGCAAGCCTTTTGTATTCTCTGTAGAGTGTGGCATTCTTGTGGGGAGGTAGGGTACTAGTCAGGAAAGTTCACTTTTGGGTATTGTGGATGAAGAGATATCTGTGCTTTTCTGTGGCAGGCTCACAGGGCAGAGTGTGGGTACCTAACCTTTGTGTGGGCATGGTTCTCCAGAGACCAAGGTGAAGATGTCACACTTCATGACCAAGCACAGTGGGAGCTATGGAAGGTTCTGGACAAGCAATTGGACATTGGTGCCCAGAGCAGAGGAAGGAATAAAGGAAATGGCTAGGAAAGGTCACTTTCCCACACGGCAGCAGCTCTCTACAGGCATGGGTGCCACTAGTCCTTCAGTACTTCAAGTGTTAGTGAGTCCTGAGTTGACATGCAAGGCTCCAGCATGGGAAGAGCAGGGAGCCAGGCCAGGCTTGGTCTAGCAGCATCCGGTGAGACTTGGAGAGAAAAGTGACTCATAAAAGACCTCTGGGCTCTGAAATTAGACCCACAACAAGCTTTGGAGCTGTTGGAATGGTATGGCCCTACTCTTAAGGAAAGCCAGCTATGAAGAGGTTCCTCAGTTTCCCCCAGGATCTTCCTTCCCTGCCATCTTCCCCAAGCCATCAGGTCCCAAGGCATGCTCCCAAAATGCAGTCATAAGGAAGAGAAGGGGTGCCTTCCATGAAATGTAGGTGGGGTCCCAGAGTCCACACATGCTGCCACCCCTAAAAATACATAGCCCAGTCACATGGTACAAGAACCGAGAAGGTGGGTCACTCACATCTATGTGTGTGTGGGGGGGAGGGTTGGAGTGATGACGTATTGGGACATCCAAGTTTGTAAATTTATAGTTTATACAGATCTAAGGCAGTCTAGTCAAGTCTGTGCATTAGGACATAAGTTCAGAGAGAGGCTTAAAGTAGAGTTTGAAAAAGAGACCAAGGAAACCACTGTTTATTCAGTCTTCAGCTATTTGTTTGTCTGATCAAAGCCTTCCTAAGTGAGCTGACAAGACAGCCCTGGCACCATGAGAACATGGAGGAGATAATGCCAAGCTGAGGGTGAGATGGAGGCCCTGTTCCAGGGTGCAATACTAAGTGGGTGGGTAGGAGGTAACCCTGGAGGGCTCCCCAGAGGAGATGCTATCCAGTGTGGTCATGACAGATATGTAGGAGTCAGAGAATTCCTGGGCTTTGGTGCCTCTAGGGTCATTTTCAAATGAGAAAACACAACCCTTGTAGAGAAAGCACCCAGCAAGAGGGGTAGAAAGTAAAAGCAGTTTCTCAGATTCCAGGCCAGTGTGCCTAGAGGGTAACTCAGGAGACACTGAAGCCAAAGAACACAGTTTATTCCCCATAGAAATCTGTCTTCATAAAACACAGCACAAAGTCAATCTGTGCAGGACTAAGTACAGATGCTTACTGCTGATCCATCCATCACTGCACTCAGTCATCTGTCCATTTCCCCTTCTATCCGTCATCCTTCCTTCCATCCGTCAATCTATTATCCTTCCTTACATCGATTCACCACCCATTCATTTTCCACCTGCCCTCCACCCCCAATAACATCTCTTGAACACCCCATGGGTATTTTTTCTGGAGTAAACAAGAGAGTCAAGCCATTCTCATGGGGGAGAAGTCCTCTCTTTGAGAGAATTTTCTAGAAACAACCACCATCTATGTGTGGGAGAAGACAGTAGAATAGTTTGAAGATCCCAGCTCCCTGAAGTCAACTCTTATCAAATGTTCACCTCATCACCACTGCAAGGAGGAGGAGGGGCAGCATCTGAGGAGGAGGAGGAGGAGGAGGAGGAGGAGGAAGAGGAGGAGGAGGAAGACATACTGGCACATCTGATGGGGAGCTTACTGTCAGAAGGATCAGCCTATCTTTTCTGCTGTAGCTAATCAGCGTGCTGTGAAAGGAGGTACCATACTCCTCCCTCCATCTGCAGGTAGGGGCAGTAGAGCCCACACACAGTGATGAATCCTTTCTGAAGAGCCTCAGTACAGCCATCTCTGCTCAAGATCTTCTGGGCCCCACCCACCAGTGGGAACTTATGACAACCTGTCATAACTGTTCTGGGCAGTTACAGGTCTTCATTCTTGGGATCTTCTGAGTAAAGCACCTTCCAATTCTCAGTTCTTCTTTCCAAGAAAGACAGTCTTGGCCCAGGAGAGTGAGCAGCCATGACCACAAAGCAACAACATTCACAGTGCACACATGCTGGCCCACTGATGTTCTGCTCTAGCCATGACTCAGGATCAGGACAGAAGTAACATTCAACATGAAGATTTCCTTTATACCCTGAATAAGACGCAAGGAGCAGGCAGGACCCAAGCTTTGGTAGCGTAGGAGCTAAAGCCTCTGAGCTGGGACCGCCTCTCCTAACTCAGAGTCTGAGAGTCTCTTTAGTCACAGCCTTGATCATCAGTTCAAAGAAAAAAGCATCCATTCCAGCAGGCTGCCACTGTCATTTTATAATGAAATTTGATTTTACAACCCCAAGCTTCTAATGACTAAGTGAAGCAAGGTGCAGGATGGGGAGGAGGAGGCTTAGGCAAGTGAGCAGGGACATGCCTGGAGACCTGTCACTCATAAGAGGCTGAGTCATGACTGAGATGCTCATACATACCACACCCACATAAACATGCACACACACCTGCAGGTAACACACACACACACACACACACACACACACACACACATACACACACACACACACTTTACCTCAAGTGCTCAATCTGAAGACGTAAGTTCCAATTGTAGCCTTGCTGTGATACAAGAAGAGCCTCTTTATGCCTCACTTCCCAAGTGGGTGGTGTCAATATGTACCTCTCAGGTTAGTGTCTGGCCACATGGATGGCAGAAGTATATGCCAGCTTAGACAGGGCCCCAAGTGTTTAGTGGGTGACTACTGGGCAATCTTTCAGTCCTGGCTTGTTTGCTTGTTTCTAGAATTTTCCTCTTATTTCTTTAACAGACTAGCCCTGAAGCAGTCCAAGTTGGCAGCCATGATGGAAGCTCTGATGTGAGGTGGCCTAGCTTTGAATTTGAACAAAGTTACTGTTTATTAATCACCTACTATGTGCCGAGCCCAGAACTAAGAACTTTTCTTCACCCAACTCTTTATAGGAAACCAGGAAAGTCAACACATCTTTGAAACAGCAAAGTGGAGTTCTGGAGATTTGCTGTCCCAGATCCATCTCACTGCTACAGTTTATAACAAGTCATAAAACCTTGGAAGACCGGGGGTCTCTGGGACAGAACTGAATCCTAAAGGAGGTCCCTGGTCCCACTTGAGAGAAGTGAGACTCTTGTTCTTGGAGGTATGCAAGAAGTTGCGGCCAGTGTTCCCTGTGGATATCTCAGGGTCCCTGGGTCTTAGTTAAGGTTTCTACTGCTGTGATTAAACACCACAGCCAAAAGTAAGATGGGAAGGAAAGGTTTTTGCTTGTTTGTTTATTTGTTTTAATCTCACAGCTCACAGTTCATCACTGAGAGAAGGCAAGGCAGATACTCCAGCAGGGCAGGAGCCTGGAGGCAGGAGCTGAAGCAAAGGCCATGGGGAGTCCTGCTTACTGACTTTCTCTTCCTGACTTCCTTAGTTTGCTTTCTTATACGATGTCTTGTATCTAGAGGATGGCACCACCCAGAGTGGGCTGGTCCCTCATAATAGTCAAGTTATAGGCTTGGCCTACAGATCAATCTCTTGGAGGCATTTTCTCAGTTGAGGTTCCCTCCTCTCAGATGTCTCTACTTTGTGTCACATTAAAAACAGTGACAAACAGCCAGCACACTATTGGTTCCTATTTCTGTAACACTCCAGACTCCAAAGATCAGGGTCTCCTTCATGCACCCAAATGCTGACGGAAGACACCTCAGCCTCATCATCCAGCTTGGTGCTGCTCTGGGCTTTGGATCCCTGCCTCCTCAGACTTCCCTGGGGCCCCTTCACAGGGCTTTTTCACGTACCAGGCTGAGTCAGACTCTGCTTAGCCTTTCGCTGTCACTGTCTCTGTCCCTGGAGAGGCAACCACAACAGCCAACAGCCCCAGGAGCTCTGGAGGAGTGATTGCCTGCCCTGCCTGCCCCTCAAAATGTTGCATACCACCTTGGTGTGAGGCACTATCTCTTGGGACTCACACTGGAGATTCTGTAGGAGGGAATGACTCCCCAGATCCTTCTGAGGTGAGCTGTGCCCCTGTCCCCTCAGTCAATCCTCCCTGGAGCCTGTGGGAAGGATAATGAAGTCCTGCTTTAACACAAGAGGAAAACCAGGGCTCAAAGAATTAAAACCACTCATGCAAGTTGCTTCAGCCTGCAGATGGCAGGGACAAGACCCTAGTCTAAGAGGGTCTGACATAAAGTCTGGGCTCCCTTTCCACCCTGGCTCTTGAAGACCAGCCTCTGGCTGCTGATGCTCTAACCACACTTCTCATTGCCTGCACCTTGTGCTTTGAACTTCATTTGGCCATTGCTGGCAGCCGGTGTAGGGTATGTGTAGGATCATGGTCCTCTAGCACAGAGCTTTGCCATCTGGCTATGTCAGGCCTCTCAATGAAAAGCCATTATGCATATAGGGTTGGAGCAGTGTAACAATCAGAAAGCAGTAGCTGCTGACCAGGATGCAGGGCCTAAACCTTGTGGCTGGGATGGTAGGGAGAGTCATGCCTTTTAGTGGGAAGCTCAGTGTCTGGATAGTGGATGATTTTATACCTCAGGCCGGGAAAAATCTGTAGCTGTCCATGGCCTCAGGGAGCGGCTAGATACTCTTTCCAGGGCACAGGTTCATACCTGGAAACACACAGAGATGTGGGTCTTGGGAAGATAAGGAGCCAAGTTACAGAGATGCAGGCTGCCCAGGGAAGGTGGGAATCCCAATGGGTTCAAATTTTCAAATAGCATTTCAGTCAGTGGGACACAGATGAGGGAGGGAGGCATTGGCCTTGCAGGATCTCAGAATTGTGGACTCAGGAAGCTGAGGACATGTGACTTTAAGGTCCCACAGACCTCAAACTCATTACCTTTAACTTATGAGGCACCTTTTAGGAGACAAGTACCCAGGTCTACCATTTATTACCCCAGGCTTGTTCATCTGCAAGACTGTTAATACCCTTTTTCTTTATAGGTGTCTGTCCTAACCCAGTCTACAAGGACCCCTGAGGTGGGGCCAGCATGGTTCTGGCTGAAGTGTGTGCTCAATGCAGTGCCACAGATACCTCCAGAATGTCACAAAGGCAAGAGTTGTGTGGACTATTATGTGGTGTCCTGGAGATTCAAATGTTAGGAGTCTGGGCATACTGGGGTAGAGCTGAGGTTACTGGGCTTTCTCCCCAGGCAGAGGGTTAGAATCTGCCTTTTCTTAGCTGTGTGGTCTTGAGTAGGCCTTGGCACTTCTGTTCAAGAGTACAGAGGACAGAGTGTGAAGTTATCCACTTGGGGAGCAAAGATAATATGAGTGATTAAGTCACCTTACAGCTGGGGCATGATTGAGCTATGGTGAAAGCCTACATGGGTCTTTTTTCTCCAAATTGAGTCCTCAAGGTGAATATAAAGCAGGGCATGTCAAGGACTTGAGGCACTGTTCAGTCACTTCTCAGGAATAACGGTTCCCATTTGAACCACCTAGCAAGATAAGTCAGAGGCCTCTTGCTTTTGAGCATGGACACCAGGATGCTATCATGTTACTGTTTTTTAAGCTCAGTCCTAATTTGTTAGTAATGTCATTATTGGAGTGACATTTTTTCCTTAAGCATATTCGTGAGTTTTTTCCCCCATGATGACTGCCTTTCAGAGTTAAGTTTTCATGAAATGATGGGCACTGGGCCTTTTGGGATCAAATGTGAGAGTCCAACAGTTGGAGTGATACAAAGAAGCAAGAAGCCAGTAGGGGCTGGAGACGTAATTCAGTTAGTAGTGCTCTTGCTTAGCATGCTTGCAGCCATGGATTCCATGCCCAGCCGCACAAACTGGAGTTAATGGCACGTGTTTGTAATCCCAGCACTTGGGAGGTAGAGACAGGAGGATTACAGATTCAAGATCACCTTGGCTACCCTGTGAATTCCAGGCTACCCCTACATGAGACTTTATCTTCAACAATATTAAGAGCAAAAGCCAGTGCACAGAGTTAGTGTTGTATGTGGCATATTGCTTCTCATACTTTAGTGCTTTTCATTATGCTCCACGTTTTAAAGTCAACGTAGAAATGAGCTATTGCCTCACGCTTACTCAGACACACACATACACACACAAATGGCAGTGAAGAATGGCATAGTTATATCTCCATGGAGCTTGGTGGTGGGACCTATAAATTATTGAGTAATTTGATAACTAATTCATGACTTTCCTGCTACAAATGGTGTCATCAGGAACTCATTAAGTAAAAATCTGGTGAACTTCAGGACCTTCCGGAAGCTGGAAAATCCCAACTGTTTCCATGAATGTGTGAATGAGGGCATGTGTGTGTGTGTGTGTGTGTGTGTGTGTGTGTGTGTGTATGGCTTGTGTATGTGTGTCTATATGCTCTGTGCATGTGTCTATGTGTTAAAATGTTATGTGTATGTGAGAATGCTTGAGTTTGCATGTGTATATATGCCTCTGTGTGTTTGAATTTGTGTCCAAGCACACTTCTGGCTGTAAGCTCAGTGTAAAAGTAATGCTCACAAACAATCCCAGCTAGCCTTGAACTCATTATGTAGCTGAAAATATTCATGGATCAACTTAATGTGTGCAAGTGTTTTTCATGCATGCATGTCTATATACCATGCAGTGCCAGTAGAAGCCAAAAGATCCCTGTGAGCTGCCATGTGGGTGCTAGGTACGGAGCTCAGAAGTGCTCCTAATTACTGGGCCATCCCTCCCAGCCCCTTGTGTCTTTTAATTTATTCGTCTGTTGATATACTCTTGAGCTGTTTCCATCTTTTGGCTATAGTAAATAAGCTGACGGTGTCCAAGTATCTGAGTCCTAGCTTTCAATTCCATTAAATTAACTTGTTCTTTAAAGAGTATGCAAATCTGTGTTTACTCTCGATTTACTGTGCTCTAAATGACTTATTATACTGTTAGTTCGGATGAGAGACGTCCCTCTTTGCTTTCAAAGAACCCCACCTAAAGCAGCAAGCTTCCCCTCAGATTTATTCTTGGCCCCTGTTGTCTAGAGCCATCTTCTCTGATGATTCTTCTTATCCCTCAGACACTTACAGAGTGCTTTCAGCTGACATCAGGAAGCAAAGGAGGTCAGACATGACCTCAGCTCTCAAAGACCTTCAGCAGCCTGCGTGACCAGACCAGACAAAGGCGGGAGCCACCAGGACCCCACGTCCCAGTGTGTGCTGTGACTGGAGACCAGAGCAAGGTTCTTGAAACCAGACAGGGCTCAGGAACATCTTCGGTGCCACTGCTACAGCTGAAGCACCAAGTATGGAATGCCATTCAAGAGACCAGGAATTGGCTCTTCCCTTCTCTCCCCATTTCCCTCCCTCCCTTCCTCTCTTTTTTATCTGTGCATGTTCCTGGGAATGCAAATGTCATGCACACTGTGGAGGTCAGATCGAGCCTTGGTCCTTGGGTGCCTTTCACCTTTTGATTTTTGAGACAGGCTCTGTCACTGACTGGGAGCTTTATCCTGTTGCCCACACTGGTTGGGCCCCAAGCTTCCGGGGATCTATGTCTCCTTTCTCATCGTTGCTGGGTTTATAGAGACAGACCACCACACTCATCTTTTTGTGTGAGTTCTGGGGAGCAGAAATCAGTGAGCCCCAGCTGGGGGGATTGCTCAGATCCGACTAGCCTGTGGGTATGTCTGTAGAGAGATGATCTTGCTTGCCAATTGATGCAGGAGCCCATAGTGGGTAGTACTATCCCTAGGTAGGTGGGCACAGGTGTATGAGAAAGCCAGCTGACCACAAGCTAGCAAGCAATGTCCCTCCATGCCTTCTACTTTAGTTCTTTGCCTGGGTTCTTGCTATGACTTCCCTCCATGCTGACCTGTGAGAGTCTGTAAATGGAAACAAAGTCTTTTCTCTACTAATTCGCTTTGATTCTGAAGTTTGTCAGAGGAAACAAAACAGCCCTGGTCCCATTTACAGGTGAGGATGTGCCGGAGTGGCAACCCAAGGAGAGATGGCAGAACTTGATTCCAGAGCCTAAGGTCTGAGCTTCAGGAATTCATTTCTGTCCTTGGTGAGACGGGGGTTGGGATGGCGGACACCACAGGGATCAGATACTGACAGTGACAAATGAGGAGTTTGAAAAGGTGACAAGTAGATCAGATTTGGAATTTTACAAACCTAATGCATCGCTACAACAGCCCCTTCTGTATCCACAGTGGGAGAGAAAAAGGCCTTGCTGGCTGTGTGGCCAGTAGGGTAAAGAGAAGGCAGCGCCCCCTTAAGGCTATCTTGGGAATGGCATCAGAGATTGGCACTACCATCTCCCTGCTTGGCTCAGCGCTCAGGGTGAAGAAACTGCTCTCTCTTGCTAACCTTCCAGGGTCTGAGGTTTCATTAAAGAGGGTGACATTTTCTTCTAAATTTCTCTCTCTTAGAAAGCCTAATAAGCATCCCCTAATGAGCACACAGGGCCTCCCGGGCACAGTAACACACTATGACTAGTTTCCACTCATCCTGATCTCCTTAATTAAATGGAAGGTACCAGTAACTCCACAAGAATTTACCAACTGTCTCTCAAAGTAACTCTGATTAATAACAGAGGCACAAAAATGTCTCCATAACCAGGTCACATGATATAATACAAATGACTGTCTGTTGCTATTTTTAAGTAATGTTTATTAGAATCCCTTGGCGCGTAATAAATTTAATTTACAGCTGCTCGCAGTGTGACTTACACATGGCCTCCTGTGGCTCAGCTCATTAACACACATAGGAAGAAATGAGTTTTCTCATAAATTCTCCCATTCCATTTCTCCTTCCTTATGAGCCTAGATTATCAGGACTCTACAAGAGCCAACACCACCCTTGTCTCTAGAACAATTGTCCTAAATGCTCAGAGTTTGTTAATTACCACAGAGGCACACAACATAAATTTGTGTTAGATAGCCTGAAGCAAAGAGTTGGAAGAAGACTCGGTGACTCCTGTGAGTGATCCCCCTCAGGAAGGATGAGACAGGGGAGGCTCGAAGACAACTGGAGCTTCCAGAACATTCCAGTTGGATATTTGGCAGCCTCTTAAGGAACTTATCACTAGATGCTTGGAGAGTAGAAGTGTTATAGGTAAGGAGACCAAAGACCTGGGTTCTAATTCTGCCTCTGAGTTTGAGAGAGAAGACCAGAGGACATTTGTCTGATGCCTTCCATTTCTTGGCCGGAGAGCCAAATTCAAGGATCAGACATTTCAGTTGGACAGCGTGTTCTGTGAGGGTCCAGAGAGGATGCATTTAGAGCTGTGCAGACCAAGAGGTAGAGATGAGAGATGCTATGTATGTTGCATAATCCTCCTAGAAACTTTGTGGGGCAGAGTGGCTGGGTGACTGTCCTAGTTCTCAGGAGGAAGAACACATTTCCACTCTTTCTTATTCCTTCAGAATCCAACACATCTGGGACTAAGGAGATTGGTTCTTGAAGGAGGAGTCAACACGAACCAGTCATCTTCTACTGGGCCCCACCTCTTAAAGCCATAGTACCTCCATGCTGCCTTATCTGGGCAGCAAACATCTAGCAGATGAAGCTCTGGGACACATACTATCAGACACAGCAGGATACAAGTGGGGCCACTGATTTAGCCTTACCTATTTTATAGAATATATGTAGTAACAATCACCACCTATGTCAGTGTCATGCCCACATCCCATTATCAGCAAGTGTTGGCCTTTGTTGCTTTGTGTGTTGACCCTGGAAACCAGTGTCTTCTCTCTCACTGTCTAGACTGCAGCCAAGGTTTCACAAAGAAAGGTTTAATTCCAGAGCTCTCTGTCATTTGACCAATGACCCAAGACAGCCATCTTATGAAGAGGGAGGGTACTCATGGGTTCAGAGTTTCCAAGACTGATTGACAGTTCCTGTGACACAGAAGCACATGGGAATGTGTGTCAAAGCCATTCCGCTCATGGTGAGATGTAAGAGAAGAGGCAGTGGGCAAGGTGTTCCTTCAAGAGCATAAGCCCAGAAGACTTCCTGATAGATCTGACCTCTTATAAAGTCCCTATATTTTACAAAAACTGACCTACAAAGCTCCATAACACAAATGACTAGGATCTCTGACAGAAAATTTGGCCAATTGCTAGTCCTTCAATACTCACTTCTCTAATGCTGATTAATACTGACTCCCCGAATACATGGCCATGCTGATTAAGAAGTATGTTTCACAGCCTCCCTTGCAGCTATGTGTAGTCATGTGATTATGCTCAAGGCAATAGAATGCAAGCAAAAGTGTCCTCTGAGACTTCCAAAAGTGGCCTTTACAAGGAAGAATCTATCTTTCTTTCTCTCTCTCTCTCTCTTTTTTTTTTCTGCTGGTAGAATTGGGAAGTAATGGCTAGAGTTTGAGCAGCAATCTTAAACCATAAGGTAAGAAGACTTCTACATGCTAAAGATGGCAGCTCTTTAGTAAAGAAGAACATCGATCTTGTTCCATGAGACACTGTATTAATCCTTCCCCTCCCCCACATATACAGACTTGTCATATTTTTTTTTTGAAAAGAAAATGAAATTCTACTGTGTTCAGCCTCTCTGGACATTGCTGATCATATCTGGTATTTACATAGTACTTTTAAATTTATAAAACCTATTCTCATTTATTTTTTCTTATAATATTTCCAGCAAAACAAATGATGTTATTCATGTTCTCATTTTATAAATGAAGAAACGAAGGCTTGGGGAGTTTAATCAGCTGCCCAAGATCAGTGTGTTAGGCAAAAACCCGAACTATGTGACTCTTGGGCCAACGTGTCCACTAGCACAGGGTACACTCGGCTTGGCAGTCTCAACCTCCATTCTTTATGCACCCCCTGGGTGCATAAAGACAGGAGAAAGAGGCAGGGGGAGTCTGGGGACAGGAGAAGGGGAAAGGACCCCTCATCCCAGCATCTGGCTGAGGCTGAGAAGCAAGAATTCAAGCACAGTGTAGAACTGTTTAAGGCCATCCTTCCTCCTAACTGTAAGCCTGTAGTTTTCTAGGACCCTCACGGGAAACCCTTCACAGGAAAAGGGCATCTGCTAAACCCCTGTGGAAATTCAGCAGCTCCTGTATCGCCTTGTCAAATTAGAACTTCATCCGTGGTATCTCCAAAGTCACTCTAATCCCACTTGTCAAAACATTGAGAAAACGCCTCAAAAGGTTTCATAGAATCTAGAGAGCCACCCGAATGGTATATATGGTCAGTGCTAGGAAACTTCATTGTGATTTTCCCCGAGGAGTCCATTCCTGTAAGTGTAAAGGAAAAGATTCATCCCTCATTTACATAATGAGATCCAGGCTGTGGTGGTTTGAATGAGAATGTCTCCATAGGCTCAGAAGTTTGAATGATTGGTCCCCAGTTGGTAGAACTGTTTGGGAAGGGTTAGGAGGTGTGGCCTTGTTGGAGGAGGTGTATCACTGGGCATGGGCTTTGAGGTTTCAAAAACCCATGCCATCCCCAGGTAGCTCTTTCTGCCTCAAACTTGTGGATCAAGATGTGAGCTCTGAGTTACTGCCTGCCTTTTGCCATGCATTCGCCCATGGCGGTTACAGACTCCAACTATCTGGAACTCTGAACTCTAGATTAAATGTTTTCTTTTATAACTTGTTTTGGTCATGGTGTCTTGCCATGGCAATAAAAAAGAAACTAAGACACAGGTCGACCAGGGCTATGTAATGAGACCTTGTCTCAAAATAGAGTAAGATAAAATAAAAATTTTAAATCGTCTTTAATAAAATCCCAGCTCTGCCTCCTCATACCGGATGGTCCTGAAATTCTTTTCAGTGTCAAAAGCCATGATTCTTGGGCTGATCTGAATCAATGTACTTAAAGGATTAGGGGAACTCCTGAAGCTTCTGAGGGTACCAGCATGGATACTGATCTGGACTCTGATCCATGCCAGAGTGGTCTTCACAAATCACCAGTAGTTGAAGCTATTAACACATTCTTTTTTAAAAGCCCTTATCTCTACCCAGTCTCACCAGGCCACTGTTCTCCAGTCATCTTCCTCTCCATCATCCTTGCTTCTTAATCTTCTCAGGCCCAAGAGAGCATGACCAGGTATGTCAGCTGCTTTTCTCATCTCCATGACAAAATCCTTAGCAGAATCAACTTAGGTAACAAAAGGTTTGTTTTGGCTGGTGAGTGCACAGCTAACCCTGAGAAGCTCCTATGTCCACAGCAGTGAGTTATATAAAGCCACTTTCTCACATCTTTGAGGTAGAGCAAAAGCAGATAATTTGGGCTGTATCAGGGACCATAACCCTCTACTCTGACCCCAGTGGTCCTAGTCTATCACCTAGGTCCCATGTCCAAATGGTTCCATGACTTTCCAAACGGCAGCATCACCCAGGGACCAAGCGTTCCAACATATAAGCTTGTGGGGAACATGACACATTCAAACCATGACACCAGGAAACAGCATCCCCAGGATTCTATCCAGTTGTTTGATATCAAAGTCAATGAGTCTTTTTCCCATGACACCGGCCTTCTGATTCTTTATCCCCATGGAGGGTAAAGGTTAGCTGCAAGTCCCTCTACCCCAGTTCAGGCACAGAAGCCCAAGGAGGGTGATCAGTGTCGGACTGAGGAAAGGCACTGCCCAGGGAAGGGCTGGAGCTAAAGGATACTGAGGGCCCTGCTAGGAAGTAGACGGTTTTACTTCAAGGTGAGTACAGGATATATGTATGCAGAAATTAGGACAAATGTGCACAGGAAGGCATTGTGGGTCAGACCAGGAAAAAAGTACATCTGCACCCAGATACTGAGAGTGCCAGGCTCTTTTGGAGCCTTGCAGCCTGTAGTCATGTGTGTCCACACCACACTATGACTGTCACCCCCACCCAAATGAAGCTCTTGGAAAGAAGACAGTAACCTTGTGCCTAGCCATTCTGATTCCCAGGCTCAAGGCTTGATACAGAGCCTGTAATCCAGACATGCTTTCGGGAAGGCCTAAGCAAGTTGAAGGAGGTGGCAACAGTATTTAAGGAAGTGTGAGTGCAAACGGGTCTGTCTCCATCAGCCTCCGAGAAAATGGTGTTCTTCAGAAAGTCATCAGGAACAGCTGTGTGCCCGGCTGGCCGGCGCTCGTGTGAGCGGTAGGTCTCTGAGCTCCTGGGTGCTTCTGACATTTCTAACTAAAGTAAATGGCAAAGCCCTCCCTCCCTGAAAGCTCTACAAAGCCTGGAGCCAGACAGATTTCCAGGCAGAAGCCATTCCCAGAAAATCCCACTGTAAACAAGAAGCCGTAGAATTCAGCGAGTTCCCCTTTGGAAGAAAAGTCACCCAAACCTTTAATCATAAAGCAAGACACAGGATATAGAACTTTGCAAATTGTCTCCGTTCATTCACTCAGCAAACACAGGTCAGGCTGTGGTGAGTGAGTACCCCAAATCGGGAGTTCCACTCCAGATTGGGAACATGGCAGCTAGCTTCCTGGTTGATGTCCCCCCAAAGCAGAGTGGAGGACAAGTTAGGGTACCCATAGTTTATGTGTGAAAAGAGCCCAGAATCAAGAGCGATAGGGTGAGGGGATTGGGCAGGGCAGGAGGAGAAGCCAGGTGAGCTGCTGTGAAGGACGATACTGCTGTAGAGACATGGCCTCCCTCTGCCAGGGCCCTTAAAGAAGTGCAGAGATCTCTGAACTAGCTGTGCAAGGTTTCAAGAGAACCTGGGGATGCTCATAGCATCCTGACCAGTAAAGCGTAAGCGTTACTACAGTCTAGGTGCCACCACCCCTTCTGAGTTTGGGCTCCTATATAGGCTTTCTTGGATTTCAGGCAAAAAAGCAGTGATACGTTACATCAAGAACTTATATGGAGAGAGAGAGAGAGAGAGAGAGAGAGAGAGAGAGAGAGAGAGAGAGAGAGAGAGAGAGAGAGAGAGAGAGCTCTTCATCAAGCCCATTGAAACCATCGGTGAGCTGAGGGACTACAGTATGCAGTCTCTCCTCTAGGCAACAAAGAATGAAGCTGGACTCCTTCCCACAAGGAATTCACTTTCTAGCGAGGGAGAGAAGACATAGACAAAACACATGTATAACGCAATGTGAGTATTATATAGAAACAGATACAGACAGAAGCAAGAGCAGGTTAACATGATTGTCACCAAGCCTGGGGACCTGACATCCTCAGGATCCACATGGCGGAAGTAAAGGCCCAGTTCCTACAAACTGTGCTCTGACTTCCACATGTGAAGTGCAAGAGCTGATGGATTGGGATGTAAATAAGGCAGGGCATTCTGGGTAGGTGTCTCAGTGTGTTTGGTACTGCCACCATAGAATAGTGGAAGAGGCTTGATTTACAGAGTAGAAACTCCTTTGTCACAGTTTTGGAGGTTTGGAAGTCTAAGATTGAAGAGCTGGGAGGTTTGGTGTCTGGCAAGAGTCCTGTCTCTGTCTCCAGAATGGTACCTTGGAGGCTGCCTCGCCCCCACCCCCAATGCCATTGCCTATGTGTCTCCAGAGCAGAGGGTGAGCCCACAGCATTAAGTCTTTTCCATCCAGTCAGAGGCAGAACTTTCATATCCTAAAATCTCCCGCTAGATCCCAGCTTCTGCACTAGAATCAATGTCCCACATGAACTTGGATGACACTACGTATTCAAATCACGGAAGTATGTACTGTTGACAAAGTGGTACCTGAGTGAGGAGTGGGCCCTGGTGACCTTGGGGAAGAGCTTCCTAGACATCAGGAGTGACCAGGCCGAGGTCAACTCAGGTTAGAGGGTTTGAGAAGTAACAATGTGGCCGAGATGGAGTCCTGGGAATTGGGGGACGTATCTGTGACCTCAACAGGACGCAGGGAGACATGCCATGGGGGACAAGACTCAGTTCAACTCAGCAGGACTCAGTAGCCAGTGTTGGTTCAAACTCCTGGAATCTGATCCCAAGAAGTTTATTTTAGGCAGATTTAAGCACAATACTGTTTCGTGAAAACTTTTCTGCTGATAATTAACACAGTCCTACAAAGTCAGCTGACTACAGATATGACTACACAGAAACTCTTTGTAAAGATGGGTTCTATAGATTGACTGAGAAAAACTAGCTCCTAAGAGTCTGAGGAAGGCCTAGTGCAGGGAAAGTCTCTAGCTACTGAGGTGGGATGTCTTTCTGTACGCTGTGAATATGCTTTATTGCCATTTGTTAGTGAACTGTTTTGGCCTGTGGCAGGGCAGCTTAGAGGAAGGTGGGAAATCGAAGCCAAGATAAAGGAAGAAACTGAAAGCTGCTGCTGAGAAGGTGAGATGTGTGGGACACAAGTAAGCCAGCCACAAGTCGCATGGCAAAATATAGATAAATAGAAATGGGTTAAGTTGTAAGAGCCAAGAAGCAATAAGCCCGAGCCACAGGCTGAACTGTTTGTAATTAATATTAGCCTCGGAGTAATTATTTTATAAGCTGTGGGACTGTGAGTGGGAGATATTTGTTCAGACTGTGGGCCTGGTTAGGTTAGAAAACTTCTAGTTACAAAGCTACATGGTTAGAGCCAAGGTTGTCCAGCTAGAAAACACATGTGCACATAGCCTTGTGGGTAGGAAACAGATATTGCATTCTTCCCTGTGAAGGAACAACCTCGTATGCTTAATATCTTAAGTTCCCCCAGTGCTTATCTGTGAGCACAGAGACTTCTACACATCCTACAGGAGACACAGGGAGGCTGTAGGGAAGGGGTGAAGGGGACCCTTGTCTATAAGGCTCATTGCATGGAGTTGGTTTATGTAATGATGCCTTGCCAGCCCTCTTGGATGTATTCACTAAGCTCCTGAACTCAAAGATGGATAGCAGCCTCCCAGCTAGGGAGCAGGCCGACTTGCAGTTAGGAATGGGCCAGGGTTTCACATGGGCTGGCTCTGTGAAAGGCCTGGTCTAGAGGCTTGGCTGGCATTATTTCTAATATTCCTCACTACAGGCAAGCAGGGTGTTATCTTCTTCTTCACTTTACAGTCAGCAGTACTGAGACTCAGAAAACGTAAGAAAACGTCTCAGATTTGTCCTGGAGCCAAGTGACACCAGACTTGTCCTTGCAGACTTTCTGAGAGCATGCTATAACCTGTCCAGTCTGCTTTCTTTTGCTGTAAGAAATATCTTGGGGCTGAGCACTTGGTGAAGAAAAGAGGTTTATTTAGATTACAGTTTTAGATATTGGAAACTTTCCTTACAAACACATTTCTTTATTTTTAGTTAAGTATACGTGGGAGGGATAGTTGCATACCCACATGCCCATTAGATCCCCTTAGAGAACTGCAGGCAGTTGTGAGCCTCCACACATGGGATCTAGGAACACTACTCAGGTCCTTACAAAAGCAGCACTTACTCTTTACTGCTCAACTGTTCATTTCTCTACCCCAACGTTGAAATTTTAAACATTAAGATTGATGAGGGCCAAATGGCGGATATTATCATGTCGGACTTTTGTGTGAAACTCAGGAAGTCAGAGCAATGAGGGAAATCTTCATTTTGCATGGTAACCCATTTTTTTTTCATAAAAAACTTCCCAGAATCCCTTTCAAGATCAGTGCTTGCAATGACTTAACTACCTCCTACTAGACCCTGCTCCTTAAAGGTCACACCGTCTCTTAGCATCACCACATTGAGAACTAAGCCCCCACATGTGAGCCCACATCAAACACAGCTCACTTTCACATGATTAGACTCCATTGTGAAGTGTACTGTGTGCTATGCCTGAGCACACAGAAGGCAAGAAGGAGATAGGGGGACCTTAGCTGAGTTCCCAGGAAGAAAAGGGATTCTGGGTAGAGTAAGCAACACGAGGAAAACAGGAGGTGTAAGCCAGCAGGCATGCTCTGGGAACACAATAAACTTGCCATGTAAAGGTGCAGTGAGCCAGAAGGGGAGGGGTCTAGGGTGGGCAGTCCTCAAAGGCTATGTTAGTTGTTTTCCAGAAAGGAGACACAATCCCATTTGCAGCTTAGTATTGGGCACATTTTTCTTCCCCTGTGAGAGTGAGGGACCTTGGAGAGTAGGAGTCTCTTCCTATCTGGTGGCTTCTGACTCCCAAGCACACACTGGTGCTCAGCTCAATCCAGGCACTGCAGCTGGCTCGGCCTGTTGGGCTGGCATTTGGACTCAACTGTCCTGGCCAAAGGAGTGGTCAGCCAAGTGACCCCAACTAAATGTTCTCTGGTCCCTTGTTTGGACTCTCTTTTGATGTAGAAATTATGGCACTGGGCCAGAGTGACAACCAATCAATGCCCAGACATGAAAACTTTCCCAACTCTTGGCTCCATCTCAGAAGAAAGGGCAACAAGGAGGCTGGGGATGTGACTCCGTGGAAAAGAGTTTGCCCAGCACTCTTGACTGGGGCTTGACATCCAGCACTACCACAAAGTGTGTGTGTGTCTGTCTATCTCTCTGTGGGTATATATGTATCTCTGTGTCTCTGTGTCTCTGTATGTATGTCTGTCTCCGTGTATGCACGTGTGTGTGTGTGTGTGTGTGTGTGTGTGTGTGTGTGTCTGTGTGTCTGTGTCTGTCTGTCTGTTTCCCTCCTCCCCCTCCCTCCCTCCCTCCCTCTCTCTCTCTCTCTCTCTCTCTCTCTCTCTCTCTCTCTCTCTGTGTGTGTGTGTGTGTGTGTGTGTGTGTGTGTGTGTGTGTATGGATAATTTTAAATCGAAGCTAAAAGTCTGAGATTCTTCCTGGCTCCTTTTTGCCCACTTCTATGTGTAAACATCTAGCCTCAAAGATTTAGACTAAAGGTGATGCTGAGAAAAAAAATAAAATTGCATTTTGAGATGGAGCAAACCTGTCTACCACACACCACTAAGGACAGATTGCTGCTTAGCTCTTAGGTCATTGACAATGGATGGGGCAAGCTTCAGAAGGACCAGTGATGTCTCTGACAAAACCCAGGAGAAATGCGGGGCTCCCTTCTCTCAGACCTAGCTAACTAGTCAAACATCCTCTCTACAGAGGCTGTCTTGTGAAATGCGCCATTGGCAGTCACATAGTTAATTGAACCGGAGGTAGTGAACAATTGGGCTAATGTCAGTGTCTTTGTAAATAACCGTGTTTATTTGCAGCACTTCAAGATGAAATGGGCTTGCCTCATTTCCAAGCTCAGTGATGAGCATCTTTTTGCCTAATGGGTTTCCATTGTTTTCTTTGCATTTTGCTCAAGAATATCCCTGATGTCAGTTCACATTCTTGCCACATGTTTCCCTTTACCCTTCAAAATCATTACAGATAGTGGTTTCCCGTTCAGCCAGCTGCTATTTGATAAGCTTCGAGAATCATCTGTGTTAATTCTGCCAAAAACTCTGTGACTTAATTATACCTAAATACTGTGAAAGTCCGCAATAGGGAGAGGGGCCAGGGGTCAAGTTTTAGGAAATTTTTCAAAGAGTAGGTAGTGTGAATAAAGGTGTCTAACTCAAGAGCCCAGATCTATTAGTTTGTTTTTGAAACAATCTTGCTATGTAGCCCAGGCTAGCCTCAAACCTATGACCCTTCATATATAGTACAATATATAGGAGAGCCTAAAGAAAACCATCTGTGTACTTAAGGAGACACTTTATTTGATTCCTTGCAGTCACACAGATGGTCCAGATATACAATATTCTGGTTACTATGGTAACCACCTCATTTGATGTATATGGCCACAACCGCTGGGGCCCATAAACTAAGGGGTTTGATGGGTCTCAGAGGTGGTGGTCCTATACTTCTTGTGACAATCCATCGTGGGTGCACAATCCAGGGTAGCAAGATGGAGAAAGAGCAAGGGAGGCAGGATAGGAAGGAGGACAAGCTAGGGTGATGCTGAACAGCTGCGATCCTGCCCGGAAGCACAGCCAACTGCTCAGTTGCACAAGACATATTGGACTAAGCCATATGGAGCCGCAGATGAAGAGAGGGAGATTAATCATCCACCGATCGTCCTGCACCCTATCACTGATCAAAATCCAACCTCTAGAGAGTCAGCTCCTCAACACCTTTAAGTATATTCCTCAGCCTGATATTGACAGCCGGAGGGGAAAGCGGCTGTTTCTAATGGTGTGAGGTTGGTAAGACACAAGTCCTGTGTTTTCAGCCCACTTGGGTTAGACACCTTTGCTGCAATTGTCTCTCCCATGGTAGGACCTTGCTCAAGGACCATGCTCAAGGTCAGCTGACCATGAGGGAGGGCGGGACAGTTGGGGGAATCTTGAAATGGAACAATGGCGGCACCTTCCGCTCTTTCCACTTAGCAGCAGGAAGAGAAAGTAGACGGGGCCTTGTCCAAACAGTCTGATATGGTCTAGCTCACATTCTCTTCTGAGTCTGGGTGATTAGAGTGTGGTGTGTCCCCACCAAAACTCACCATGAAGCTCATTGCCTCAATGTGGAAGTAACATGAGTCTGCCCTTGTGCTGCCCTGAGTTCCCATAAGGGACTTCCTATGAAAGCAAGTTAGCCTTACCCAGTTGCCTTTCCTGGCAGGTGGCTTTGCAAAAAAAAAAAAAAAAAAAAACTGAGAAGGTACTGGTGCCATTTTCTTGGGCTCCCAGAACCAGGAGCCAAGATCAGCTTCTTCCATTATGAATTCCTTAGACTTAAGGGTCCTATAACAGGAAATGGGCTAATACAGATGCAGCTCCTGTCCTGTGATATTTACATCTCATTTAAGGACAAAATTAGCATCAATCTGTAAGTGAAAGGAAGTCTAATCTCTGATGTGGTCAGTTCCAACTTCCTAAAAAAGAGGGCAGTGATTAGGAAGCTAGGCTGAAGTTCTGCAAGTTATGCAGCTGTCCAGGGGCCATGATTGACATCCACTATTTTCCCCTTACCCCCTCCCCCATCCTAGGCTTCTACCTGAGACTCTTAACCTGAGGGTGTCTAGGTTTTGTAGTTGCCTATAATGAAGACCTCAGGCTGCCAGGAACCAGAACAAAATCACCACAGGTTGGGCAGCTTGAACAACAGGGGTTCATTTTCATACAGTTCCGAAAGCTGGTAGTTCCTGACCAAAATTCAGCAGGGTCAGTCTCTGATGATGTCAATGACTTCTACTATTTTGTCATAACTATGACCTTTCCTCTAGGGTGAGGGACAGCACTAGATAGCTCTGGCTTTTCTTACTTTTAGAAAATCACGTGGGATTGCCCCATTTCCAACCATAGCCTTAGTTAAGCTTAATTACTCTTGAGTACGCTGTCTCCAAATACAGCCACACTGAGAGTTAGAGCCTCAGCGTGTGCATTTGGGGGGACCAAATTCAGTTCATAGAAGCAGGCATGATATTCCTGTCCCCATTGTGTGACAGTAACCCTAGATCCCATCCCCTCCAGAACTCCCTCTTACTCCTGGTCCATTAGCCAGGTCACAGTAAGGTCTAATTTAGTGGGACCCCTGCATTGATGGATGTTTCACACTCTGGGATTCAGGACCATTAATTCTTGAAGTTCAAGTTTGCATGGACAAGAGACATAGCTTCTGCAGGTTTTTCTGCAGCAGTTGGACTCATAGGCCACACTGCTTATTTTGTTTGATTCTTAGACTTCCACATTTTAGTCATTGGAAACACATTTACGGACTTACTACATCCCAGGGACAGCTCTCTAGTCCAAGAAAGCTCATTTCTAAGCTGGATGACATAGTTCCTTCTTCTAGGGATCATATGGTAATCAATGGGAAAGGTTCTGCCATCTGCCCTACTGATTGCTGACAGCCACATTGGCAATGGATGCCCTCAAGTGAGAGATGCCTCTGCCATCATGCTCGCTCCATGCATCTACCCACTCATTGTCTACAGACTTCCTTCTCCACTTGATTTTTCAGTTGTGTTATTTCCACATTCCTAAGCTATTAATCCTGTCATTTACCTCCCTCATAGGAAGCAGGTCAAGTCTACATCTCATCGCCTCCGCTGTATTTCATCTCCACCGTAAACAGAGATGGGATGGATGCACTAAGAGTCTATCCCAGTTAGCACCAGGATGTTGTATCACTCTGTATGGGGTTGAGGTTCTGGTTCTTTTTCCCCCTGCTATTGGACTTTTAGATGAAGCTCCTGCCTGAGGCCAGAGATTGAAGAAGAGTTCCGATAAGTATTTCTGACATGAGAATCTGGGCCAGTTGTCTAGCAGCTAAACTATTATTTCTGGAGTCACTGAAGGCTGAGCTTAAGTCTCCCTTTGCTGAATTGCTGTTATTGCTGGTTATCAGGATGCTCAGCTGCATGGTCTTCCTTTTCCTTTTGGTGTATGTGTAGGTATGTGTTTATGTATGTGTGAATGACATGCATGTGGGTGTACATGTACATATGTGAACACACATGGGGATCTAATTCAGGTTCTCATGCCAAAAGTCAAGCACTTCACTGACTGAACCATGTCACCCATCCTTGATGTATGGATGTCCTCCAGTATGTATGTGTATATGTATATGTGTGTTTGTGTGTATATATATGTATGTATGTATATGTGTGTTCATGTATGTATGTGTATGTGTGTGTGAGTGTGTGTGTGTAAAAGCAGAAAGATGGCATGAGATATTCTGAGGGAAAATCTCAGTTCATTCAGAATACAAAAGGAGGCAGAGCTTCTCTGAAGAAGGATCCTGTGGGTCTGAGGAGATAGCGCCATGATATACCTGTCTGTTACATAAGCTCAATCTTCAAGACTCATGTAGAATCCAGGTGTGGTAGTGCACACTTAAAATCCTAGCACTGAGGAAGCAGAGACAGGGCAATCACCTGGGTTCAGTGAGCCTAGCTAGCTAAGTCAGGTTTAAGGGGGTGGGGGAGAGAGACACTATCTCAAAAATCAAAGTTGAAGGCATCTGGGGAACACTCAAGGCTGGCCACTGAACTTCTCAATTGTGTATACACCAACATATGCATACATGCATCCCTTCACGCACACTCCCACACACCACATATACAAGTGTTTATATATCAGTCAATATTTTCTCTCCCACCCTAGCTATATAATAATCTATTGGTCATTGAATAGACCTCCTAGCTCAGTCCCATAACCATGCCAGACTTGATGCCAATTGTGAAAATTATGCCTATGTTGTGTCTTGTGACTTGGTACGTCTCTGGCCTTTGCCACACTGACTTTCATTGATGCAAGCACATTGATTTCTATCTCCCATCACTAAATACAGCTTCTGCTTTTCAGGGGACAGCCATTGTCGAACTTCCCAAAGAAGTGGATGTCACCTACCCAGACCTTTTCCTTATGCCTCAGAGAAGGGAATGTTTACCAAAGGCTAAGTCTATGACAACAACAATCATCTTGCAAGGTTCCAGCTCCAGTGAGGTGACAGGTCACTGTTGTACCCAGCGTGAATGGTGCTATTCTATTTTAAAAAGGAAAAAAAAATCAATCTACCTTCCAGAGAAGTCAGTGGGCTTTGGCTGTCAAATCTTCAGTCTTATACATTCTAATGTCTCTATGCCAGATCACAAGGCCCAACCTTGTACCTAGATCAGTCCTGCTTCAGATTAAGACACCTGCATGGCTATACATTTGATCTCCTTGCTATTGGCTCCCCTTCTAACAAAATCCTGGGCTTAGCTTTCAGTCTGTCTTGTGGGTGTTCTTATAAAGCATGACTTAAGTGGGTAATCAGTTTTCTAAGCTTATTGTTTTATTCTTACAATGCAAAATGATGCCAGAATAAGTCACCCAACTGATCCCACATCCTTGCACTAGTCATCGATCCCACGCTGAGATGCTTGATCCCATAGAGATTTGCTTTCCGGCAATTTCTTATTCCAGTGAGTTGTGGATGAAACTTTAGGAACTACATGCAGGGGTTGGAAAGGTTGCTTTGCAGTTAAGAGTATATTTCTACTCTTCCAGACCTTAGTTCAGTCTTTAGCACCCATATCAGGTGGCTTACAACTGCTTGTAACTCCAGCTCCAGGGACTCTGATGAAGCCTTCTGAGAGTTCCTGTATTCCTGTGCATGTATCCACTTACAACTCCATGTGCATGTAATTAAATATTAAAGTAAAGAATTGGTCTAGCTGAGTTGACACCCAATATCAGTCATCACTGTAAGCAAGCACACTTCCTGCTCTCTCCTAAGGAACAGGGACAATCTACATATACTACCAAATGGTAGTGCTACCAAGCAGACTTTCCAGATGGAATGTTGGGCTTGGCTCTCCCATCAATTTTATTCAGTAAGCAAAGCCATGCCTAGGAAGTCTATGAGGTAGACCAGATGGAGATGCATAGAAGATAAGTAAAGCACACTGTAGGTGTTTGTGAAATAATTGATAGATAGAGAACTGAGCCAGAAAGACACATCCAGAAGTGAGAAGCACAAGCTGATGGGCTGTGAACCTGTTCCAGAGGAAAAGCCAAGGGGTTGCTTAGGTGAGAGGGCACAAGGCACTCCTCTTGTGTGGTGATTGTTTGGGGGCTGTTACCATCACCTGCAGACATCAAACCCTTTACTTCTCGATTGTGGATTTTAAATCAGTGATGCTTCAAGGTTCCAAGCTCCTAGGGCTATGTTGCTGTTCTCTCTTGTTCTGAGCTTCCCAGCTTCTTGCATTTTGTAATATATTTCTTCTTTTTAAAGATTTTTGTATTTAAAAAGGTTTTTTAAAATATACCTACCATTGTTCCCCCTCCATCTTAGTCTCCCCAGGTTCCTCCTACCACATCCCCCCACCCATTCCTCAGAGATGGTAAGGACTCCAAGGGTAAGTTAATGTAGTTTGTCATATCCAGGTGGGGTAGGACCAAGCCCCCCACCCCAGTATCAAGAATGAGCAAGAGTAGGGAATGAACTCCAAGAAGCCATTTCATGCACCAGGAATAAGTTCTGGTCCCACTGGTGGAGGCCTGACAAACTTCCATGCCATTCAGCTGTCATCTACATTCAGAGGGCCTAGTTCAATCCCATGGAGGTTCCTCAGCTGATGGTTCAGTCAGTGAGGTTCCAATAGCCAGGCTACCTGTCTGTGGGTTTCCTTGTCATGATCTTGATCCGTTTGCTCATTTAATCTCTCATCTGTCTCTTTAGCTGGACTCTGAAGCTATGCATCTCTGCATCTGCTTCCATCAGTTGCTTTATGAAGGTTCTATAATGAAAAACAGGATGATCATCAATTTTATTACAGGGGAAGGTAATTTTATTCATCTCCATTATTGCTTGGATTCTTAGCTGGGGTCATCTTTGTGGGTTCTTGGATATATTCCTAGAACCAGGTTTCTCTCCAAAAAATTGGAAAATAAAAAAGAAATGGACAGCTTTCTGGATAGGTATAACTTGCCAAAATTAAATTAAGACCAGATAAATGACTTAAGTAAATCTATAACCCCCAATGAAATAGAAGCAGTCATTAAAAGTTTCCCAATCAAAAGAAATCCAGGGTCAGACAGTTTCAGTGCAGAAATCTACCAGATTTTCAAAGAAGAACTAATACCAACACTCCTCAAACTGTTCCACACAATAGACACAGAAGGAACACTGTCCAACTCTTTTTATGAGGCTACAGTCACACCAATACCTGAATCACACAGAGGTAGAGCAAAGAAAGAGAATTATAGACCAATCTTCTTTATGATCATTGAAGCAAAAATTCTCAAAAAATACTGGCAAACCATATCCAAGAACATATCACACACACACACACACACACACACACACACACACACACACACACACACACACAAGTCATTCACCATGGTCAAGGAGGCTTCATCCCAGAGATGCAGGGGTGCAGACATCAAACCCTTTACTCTTTGATTGTGGATTTTGCATCAGTGATGCTTCAAGGTTCCAAGCTTCTAGGGCTATGTTGCTGTTCTCTCTTGTTCTGAGAATCTGTGAATGTCATCCATTATATAAACAACCTGAAAGAAAAGAACCACACCCTCATCTCATTAGATGTTGAAAAAGCCTTTGACAAAATCCAACACCCCTTCATGATAGCAGTCTTGGAGGGATCAGGAACGCAGGGAACATATTTAAACACAATAAAATCAATATATAAATACAGCAAGCTGGCAGCCAATATCAAACTAAATGGAGAGAAACTCAAAGTGATTTGACTAGAATCAGGAACAAGACAAGGCTGTCCACTCTCCCATATCTATTCAATATGGTACCCAAAGTTCTAGCTAGAGCAATAAGACAACAAAAGAAGATTGAGGGGATACAAATGGAAAAGGAAGAGGTCAAATATTTGCTATTTGCAGATGATATGATATGAGTATAATTGACCCCAAAATTCTACAAGGGTATTCCTACAACTGATAAACATCTTCAGCAATGTGTCAGGATACAAGATAAACTCAAAAAATTAATAGCCCTCTTATATACAAATGATAAATGGGCTGAAAAAGAATTCAGGGAAACAACACCCTTTATAATAGGCATAAATAACATCAAATATCTTGGGGGTAATTTGTTAAAGTTAAAGACCTATATGATAAGAACTTAAGTCATTGAAGAAGGAAAGTGAAGAAGCTATCAGAAAATGGAAAGCTCTCCCATGCTCTTGGATAGGTAGGATCAAAATAGTAAAAATGGCAATCTTACCAAAAGCAATCTACAGACTCAATGCAATCCCCATCAAAATCCCAACACAACTCTTCACAGACCTCAAAGAGTAACACTCAACTTCATATGGAAAACAAAACAAAGAACACACACACACACACACACACACACACACACACACACACACACACACACACAAACCCTCTATTGCCAAAACAATTCTGTTTAACAAAAGCACTTCTGGAGGCTTCAGCATCCCTGACTTCAAGCTCTACATAAAGCTCCGGTAACAAAAACAGCTTAGTATTGGCATAAAAACAAACATGTGGGTCAAGGGAATTGAACTGAAGACCCTGACATTAATCTGCACACCTATGAGCACCAGATTTTTGACAAAGAAGCAAAAAATATACAATGGAAAAAAGATAGTATCTTCAACAAATGGTGCTCCCATAACTGGATGGTGGCATGTAGAAGAATGCAAAAAGATCCATATTTACCACCATGTACAAAACTCAAGTCTAAGGGGATCAAAGACCTCAACATAAACCCAGTTACACTGAACCTGATAGAAAAGTGGGGAAGAGCCTTGAATGTACTGGCACAGGAGACAGTAGCACAGACACTGAGAGCAACAATTAAATGGGACCTCTGTGAAACTGAGGAGCTTCTGTAAGGCAAAGGACATGGTCAATAAGACAAACAGCAATGTACAGAGTGGGAAAAGGTCTTCATCAACCCTACATCTGACTGAGGGCTGATCTCTAAAATATATAAAGAACTCAAGAAACTAGAGATCGAAAAACCAAATAATCCAATTAAAAAATGAGCACAGAACTACATTTATCAAAAAGAGAATCTCAAATTGACAAAAGACAACCTTAGCCACTGAGGGAAATGCAAATCAAAACGACTCTGAGATACCATCCTACATCTGTCAGAATGGCTGAGATCAAAAACACAGATGGCAGCCTGTGCTGGAGGGGACGTGGAGCAAGGGGAACACTCCTCCACTGCTGGCGGGAATGTAAACTTGTACAGCCACTTTGGAAATCAGTATGATGGTTTCTCAGAAAACTGAGAATCAATCTACCCAATGATCCAGCAATACCACTCTTGGGCATATACCCAAAGGATGCATATTCTTACCTCAAGGACATTTCCTCAACTATTATAATAGCCAGAACCTGGAAACAACCTAGATGCCCCTCAGTAGAAGAATGGATTAACAAACTGTGGTACATTTACACAATGGAGTACTATCAGAAAAAGAAAAAAAAAAGTGACATCCTGAAATTTTCAGGCAAATAGATGGAACTAGAAAATATCATCTTGAGTGACGTAACACAGACCCAGAAAGACAAACATGGTATCCACTCAGTCATCAGTGGATTTTAGATATAAAGTAAAGGATAATCAGGCTACAATCCACCACCACCTGGGTATCTAGGTAACAAGGAGGAACCTAAGAGAGACAACCATGGATTCTCTTGGAAAGGGAAAGTAGATAAAATCTTCTAAATAAATTGGGACCATAGGATGGAGGGAGAAGGGGAGGTGGGAAGAGAACAGAGGGAATGAAATGGCTAAGTTGGGGAGGGACGGAGAGGAAGAACAGCAAAATAGGTATCTGGATGAGGGAGCCATTTTGGGGTTAGTGAGAAACCAGATGCTAAGGAAATACCCAAGAACTATTTACTAGTTCTTAAGCCTGCAGCCAGATGCTGTGAGACTGTGCTCCCTCTAACTGTGCACACCCGTTTACTAAATAAGCTTTTATTAATCTGTTCTGTTTGTTCCCTTCCTCTGGAGAAACCCGACAGACAGTGAGGATCAAAATCCCAGGGCAACAGGAATAAAGTGGAAAGGGGAAGTGAGAAGCAAACACGGATGGATTGGGTGTCATCAAACTAGCTACAGCTTCAGGTGTGGCCTGGTGCTCTGCCACATCTGTTGGTCAGCTTCTGATAGGCCAAAGGGAACCATTAGACTCCACAGCCAAGTCTCCCTTCATCCTTCATCTATTGTCCTTCACTGGCCCATGTTTTTCCAAGGTGGGGCAGACTGTCTCCTGGCAAAGTTGCTTGATGACTCGTGGAGCTACCATAAGTTACAAGAGTCAGAAAGGCTGACAGAAGCTAGGAACTTCATAGGTCCTTCAATGTCATGGAAGACCTATTATAGGGAGATCTTCATTCTAAAGGAAGTTGTAACATTATGCAGTATCAGATAGGATAAGAAGTTGAAGACCAAGTTATTTTCTAGAGATACATAGGTTAAGTCCAGTATTGGAAAACTGAATAGCAACATACAAACCTACCCAGGATTGCCTCCAACTTGCTATGTAAGTAAGAATGACCATCAACTTCTCATCTTCCTGGTTCTGTCTCTACCACCTGAGTACTAGAACTCCAGGTATGCACGCAATGCTCAGTTTATGCTGTACCTCGGATCCGATCCAGGGCTTTGTGCATGGTTGGCAAGTGATCCAAAAACTGAGCTACTACACTCCAGCCTGGATTGAGCCTGTTATTGGATAGTATTTGTGACTCTTTGGGCAAGAGCTGTGTGATTCTGGCTAGGAAACATCTCTGAACCATTGTGAAATATTATTTTAAGATGTGTTGTATTCCTTTATGTTGTGGAATATTTGTTTAATGATGCAAAGATGTATTGCATTCTTTTATGTTGTATTTAGTTAGCTCTGTAAAGATGTGCTACTTTGCCTGTTTAAAACACCTGATGGTCTAATAAAGAGCTGAATGGCCAATAGTGAGGCAGAAGAAAGGATGGGTGGGGCTGGCAGGAAGAGAGAATAAATAAGAGGAGAAATCTTGGGCAAAGAAAATCAAAGAGGGAGGAGTGAGAAAAGAAGGAGAGGAGGATGCCAGGGGCCAGCCACCCAACCAAACAGCCCAGCCACCCAGCCACCCAGCCACCCAGCCACCCAGCCACCCAGCCACCCAGCCAAGCAACCACCCAACCACCCAGCCACCCTGCCACCTAACCACCAAACCACCCAGCCATGCAACCATCCAGTCACCCAACCACCCAACCACCCACCCACCCACTCAACAACCCAACCACCCAGCCACCCAGCCACCCAGCCACCCAGTCACCCAGCCACCCAGCCACACAGCCAGCCAAGGAGTAAGAAGGAAAGAAAGACACATAGAATAAAGACAGGTAAAAAGCCCAGAGGCTAAACATAGAGAGAAATAGGATAATTCAAGTTAGAAAAGCTGGCTAGAAACAAGCCAAGCTAAGGTCGGGTGTTCATAAGTAAGAATAAGTCTCTGTGTGTTTATTTGGGAGCTGGGTGGCCGACCCCCAAAGAGTAAAAAATAACAACAACAGACACAAACAAACAGAAAATCCCACTCCGCTGGACTTTCCAAATGGAAGGATAACTTTGGCTTCTCTGGACTATGAGGACTGAACTTAAAAATGTAAGTAATGTGTTCAAGTAGCAAAGGGCTCCAGGTATCTGATGCCATTTTCTTGGCTAAAGACTGGAGTCCTTTACTGGGCAAAATACTCCAAGTGGCTTAAGTTATATTTTCAAAGACATGAAAACATCCGGTAACATTTAACGAGCCTTAATCCTATGCTTCTTCCCCCCTTTCCACACTGTCCTGGGAAGCTCTTTTCTCTCCTTGACTGTGAAAGTATGTGATTTGTTACTGTTGTATTGTGCCTGGCATCAACTAGGTGCCTGTGGATACTGTATGGAATGAATGACCGAATTAATAAAGCGACAAATGTCTCCATGTTTTGCCAAAGGGCTTAACAAAATTATTGACGTGTTCCCTAGGTCACTTTATGCTGGCAGTCTTTCCCCCAGCTTCTCTTCCTCTACGCCTTCCTAAGTAAGTGCAGGCTCCTATCTCAGCAACAGTGGAGTGTCAAAGTACTGGCAATAACTGATGTTATTGGTTCCCGGTTCCTGCCCGCCCCCGCCCCGCCTCTTGGAAGGGGGTAAGGCCTCACTCACATCTTCTGTCTAGAACTGGGCATCCACGGGGCACACAAGTACATCAGCCAAGCATTCACTGAGAAGGAAAGGCTTTGCTAGGTATTCTGATGAAGGGAACTGCTGAAAAGTTGGTCTGAAACCTACACTTAGGTGTGGATTTACGTGGATTGACTAAAGGGTGCCCTTGCGGACAGACAAGGGGAACTAAGTAACTTTTTTTTAAACCAGTGAGCTATGGTAATTACCCTCCACTTTAAGCCACTCTTACCCAGTCCTAAAACAGGCTTGCCCAGCTCTTGGGGACTTTGGAATTGTCACACCCCCATCTCCAGAGACCATCAATCAGAGGGCTTATAAAGCGCTATCACCAGATGAGCGAGCGGGGCGCCTCCGTGGCGCCCGCGAAGATTCCTGGGAGGTAGGAGCAGCGGAACAGCTTGTTTGAACCAAAAGCAACCAGCTCCTTTCTGAAGAACCGACTTGTTGATAATCTTGTTTCAAACGGGAGTTTTCGGATAGTGGAAGAAAAGTCTTGGAGAAAAGATTCTCCCTGGGGTGTCGCGAGTCCCCCCAAAACTCAACAGAGTAATGAAGGAGAGTCCTAAGGTCATGACTGCCAAGTGGAGGGAGGTCAGACACATTGCATTGGAGGGCTAGCCTGTATCAGCAGCCCAGCACCCGCAGATCCTGCTGGGAAAGGGGGTCATCCGACACACGATGGGGGTGGGGGGATGGGGGTGCACTAATCAGCTCTCACTATCACCTTCTGGCAGCCTGGGGATGAACTTGAGCGAAGGGCAAGCCAGGAGCAGGATGCCTCTGTCGCTGGGAGTCCTCGGCCTCTAGGGTGAATAAATAAATTATTAAGCGCCCAATACACAATAGCCTCGCTAGATGGAGACGAGGAATCACTGCAGCGGCGCTGGCGGCCGCGGCAGCCGGGAGCGCGGGCGGGAGTGCAGCCCGGGAGGAGGCGGGCGAGGCTCTGGCTCCGCTCACGTCTGTTTTCCTTTTTCGTGCATTATTTATTTCGCCTCCGCCCGCGGCCCTGCTGCTGGAGCGAGCGCTCCGGGCCGGCGCCTCTCGCAGGCTGCCTCCCGAGGGCCCCCGGCACCCAGCGCCCCGGGCACCCGCGCGGCGCCACCGGGAAGGGCGGGGATCCGGCCGGCGCAGGGACCCGCAGCAGGGCTGGAGGAGGGCTCGCGTAGCCCGCTCCCCAAGGATCCGAGGACACTTTCCCCGCCCTCTGCCTGGGCAGTGCAACCCCGGGGTGGCCTCCTTTCCCGGCCCGCGCGTGGCCAAGCACAGCCCGGAGCCCCATGCGAGCGCGCCGCACCCCGGGTCCCCAGATCAGCTGCCCTGGAGACCCAAGCGGCGCGCAAACTTTTGCTTCAGTGCCCCGCGTTGTTTCTCTGCGTGTGAAGCCCCTGAGCGCCCGCGCAGCCGCCAGGGTGAGCTTGGAGGCCCCGCCTAGAGGGCGGGGGACTGGGGAGGCGGCTGGCTTTAAATGGGGGCCGTCCTGCCGGGAGAACCTGACCTCCCTTCCCGGTGTCCACGATCTGTGGGGGTCGCGGCCAGACAAGGTGGCGTGAGGCATCGGAGGGGTGCGGGAGGGAAAAGGGGCGTTCGGAAAAACCTACGCCTGCCTGGGAGCAGGAGCTGGGGCTTGGGCTGCCAATGGGGGAGCGCACGGAGGTGCCTAAGTGGCAGTGTACGTAGTGAAGTCCCTGGGGCAGAGAGATGGCACGCTGCGAGTCATTTGGTGATACCGTGCATGCAGAGTCAAGGAGTGTGCAGACAGGAGTCGGTGGTAGTGCATGGGGGTCACAGTGCGCGCGCGCGCAGAGTGAGTGTTTTCCGCCAGGTTTGAAGCTTACTCTTCTTCGAGTTGTGCATGGCGGTTTCTGGAGCTTTATGAGGTTCAGTAAGTGTGTTTGAATGTTTCTGGAGGCGTGCATGGGATTAAGGTGTGCATGCAGTGTTCTGAGGGGGAGAAGGGAGTGCGCCAGGGTAAGGTGTGAGTCCTGGGATGCACTGAGAGTCAGCAAGTGTGCACGCTGGAACGAAGATGAAGCCTTGCTTTGCGCAGGTGCCCCAAAGTGCAGGGCAAGTGCGTTCTCACTGCGTTGGTATATGAATAGATGCTGCCGTGCCTGCGCAGTGACCATCTGATTCAAGCCTTGCTCCCTTGACAGTTCAGCCCACCAGTGGGCGCCGCGGGTCGAGATGCTACTCCGGGACCTGGTGCTGCGACCTGGCTGCTGCTGGCCCTCACTACTGCTGCACTGTGCGCTTCACCCACTCTGGGGCTTCATTCAGGTGAGAGGCGGATAAAGGCCTTCTGGGAAGGGGGTGGGGTCACTTCAGAATGCTCCCTATAGCCAGCCAGCCACTGGTTATAGAAACAGTTGGGAAGAAAGAACTGATCAAAGAAGGCATGCTCTGACCTCAAAAGCTAAAGTTCATCAGGAGCCTCGCTATAGCCTAAGGCCTGCCGGACCGAACTTGGCACAGAGAGGTGCTGAGAGCATATAGTGATCTGCTGCAGGATTGGCGAAAGGAAATGAACTTAAAAAGATCCCACTGTGGTTTTTCGCTTTCTACCAGAATCATCTAAACTTTGAATTAGCATTTCTACTGACTTTAGCCCGGGGTAAGGGTTGTGTTTCTTGTTAAGTAGTGGCTGGGGAGGTGGATGGATTCTTGCCACATGCCCTACTATTCATGCAGAACACCTATCAAGACCACCAGAGGACAAATCTCTAGCCTTTGGTGCCCCAGTCCCCAGGGGAAAGGTTAAGAAAGCATCCACCAATGCAGTTAGCCCTCAAGGCAGAGAGAGGGACGGATGGGATGTTCTCGAATTCACAATTCCCATGCCCAGCTCAGTCCTTCACCAGCTAAGTGACTGGATAACATACTGAATCTCCCCGATTCTGGCTTTCTTCTTTCTTACTGCTATGGGGTCAGTACTTGATTACTTGGTACTTGGACCACAGGAAATGTGGTTAGAAGCTGTCCTGGCTGTTACTGGGATGTAAGGTGCCACCTGCCCTGCCATCCACTGGGCAGATACTCCCATCTCCATCACTCCCTAGAGGTACCCCACCCCCAGCACAGTCCAATGCTCTGCTTTCTCTGCTCTGGCCTGCCTCTGGCTTATGATTGCTTTGTTAAACTTGCTCAGTGTGGTCAGGATTCAGAGTTGTTATTTCTCAACACTTGGGTCATTGAGACGAGGTCACTTTGTTCACCTTCTAGCTGGGCTCCATGGCAGAGTTCACCTGTCCGTGCATCCATAGGCTTTGTCCTCTGTCTTCCCAGAGATCTTTCAGTTAGGACTACAGTGCTGTCTGCCCTTCACTTTAGAGACATCTAAAGAGAAGAAGCCACAGCCACCTGCCCTACCCTTCAAAGGACTAATTAAACAAAACAAACCCAGCTCTGTGTGTCCTGCAGCCAGGCAGTTTTTTAACAAAAGCAATTGTGTGAGTGTGTTTCAGATTCTCAAACTCAATACAAATCAGTTCTCATGAAAACCAATTAGAAAAGAATCCTCCAGTTAGATAGAATGAGCAAGATCTTGGCTTAACGCTCTGGAAAATTAATCTACCAAGGATAGTGGCAGAGAGACCAGAGTAAAGGAAGGGGTCTTTAAGGGACAAGGAGGGAGGGAGAAGCACCCAGGCTTATCAGGCCATGTGTTCCTCTTTAAGTGGGGAGGATAAATCTGTCTGGTCACAGGAGTTTCCCCAACATAGAGAAAGAGCTCAGAACCAGAGCATTCTTCCTAAGGATCCCCTAGGGGATTGAAGAATAGGCCCGATACAGCTGTCTTGTGATTAATGGGCCAGCTGATTAGGCAAGAAACCTGGGTCTCTTGTGTGGCAGGTTCCTCCCTTGAAATTGGCAGACGTCTCTGGCTGTGTCAAGATAAGACACTGAGTTGCTTAAGTCCAATGGCATTTTAATTGCCAAAGATTGGTGGGGACATTCCTTACCCCCTCCCCCCATGTATCTGGAATGAAGCTTTCTGTGGTTTAGGGTTCTTCTAAGTTCACTTCAGTTGGTTTTTTTTTTTTTTTTTCTTTGTAAGGGAAGAGGATGACAGGCTGACCGATTTATTAGATGTGACAAGAGTGTGTCTCATCAAGTTACTGTGGTGCTGGCCTATCTCCTTAAAACATGCCAGAAGTCATCATCCTTGTGGGCACGTGTCTAAATCAAGTGCCAGAGAAACATGCTTGGATCCAACCTTATGAGCCCCTGTGTGCTGGCATGAAGTGAAGCTCTCCCAGACCTGGTAGGAAATGAATTCCACACTCAGCTCCTTCAGCTGCATTTTCCACCACCTCCTGGATGGCAGGTTGTGTGTCAAGGGCAAGAGACTTAGTGGTCCCTGTCCTTGTGGCACTGACAGGCTGTACTGGTGAGGCCATTAAACAAGTTATTGCAGGCAAAAGCTCTCAGGAGGAACAAATGGCTTGGACCTAGAAAAAGAGTCCAAGAAACCTCCTACTGAGGTGTCGCCATTGAGATGTGAGAGAGGTCAGTATACACTAGATGGTGAAGCATCTTGACAGAGGGAACAGACTGAAGCCAACAGCAAGGATGAAGCATGGGAAGACCTGGGGAAGACTGTCAGGAAGTTGAGATTTGATCCTGGGACTCCTGAGGACAATGTAGAGATCAAAGCCAGGCATGATACTGTCTCAGATTGTCACGTTGCCATCTCAGCCTGGATTGGCAGGAAGGATGAATTCTGATTTCAGGGCACAAGACAGGGGGCAAAGAGGCCAACAATGAGGGCAGCGTTACCATGTTGTGCAGATGTGAAGCCCGTTTTCACTTTTAGCATAAGTGTAGTCTGTATAATGCTGGGGTTATTCATAAGCTACAGTGTTGTTTAGCGTTTATCCACCCCTCAAATTTAAAAAGGCAGTTTCCCTAACCATACTAGGTAAGAGGCAAGTGATACTCAGTAGGCATGGATACCTGGGGTAGGGCAGTAACGGAGGGGAATGGAGAGAGCTAAGTAAGTTCTGGGTGTGTTAAGGAGGCAACATCCACACAGGATGTGAGAGCCTCACAAATCTAACTCACATTCTCAGGACATGGGCAAAATGCTGCCAAATCCTCAGCCAGAATATCCCATGAATGACATCTAGTCCTGTTCCCAGTAAAGTCCCTGTTTGCCTCTGTCCCTTCTCTTCCTCATGGTGGACACAATGACCGCTCACATCAGTCTTCTGCGGCTGAGTATTTCCCACCATGCTGGGCTGTCCTTGGAGCTGTGAATAAAACTATACTCTCCATAGCAAATGAGAAGAGTATCTAAGACAAGCATCAGATGGTCACTGGCCCCTGACAGAGTTGGATTGGATGCTGAGTCCATTATTTAGGCCGATCCCTTGTCTTAATTATTGTATGGCTAAACTTCCCATATCCTCATGAAATGACATGTAGCAAGCGACATGTAGTCCTCATGAAGAAGGGAAGACTGTGTGTCACTTGCTCAGGATGAATGCAACACAGGGCCCCCTACTTGTCTGCCTCAAGACACCTGTAGTTTCATTTGAGGAGAGAGGCAGTATAAAACAGCAGGGGGACTCGTCCCAAAGAGAAATAGAGAAAGTGTGGATCGGGGAGGCCCAAGTCAGGCTGCAGAAACAGCTTGTCCTGGAGGGTTGTGTAAGAAAGGTGAAGAGAAGCCTGGTGGTGAATTAAGGGTTCTGTGGAGGGGGGCATATCAGCCATGGGCTCATGCAGAACCAATCTATAGGCAACTCCAGTGGGGCTCCAGCTAGAGCCCACACCTTGCCAAGGACAGCCAGTTTAGACTTGCCGCTTCTATGAGAACAGGTTTTTGAGCCGTTGTTCATTTGGGTCTTCGTGGATCCTTCTCATGAGAGAGCAGGATCCATCGATTTTTAAAATACAATGAGTGAGATCCTCCATTTCTTCCTCCTTCATTCTTGAAAACTGGTCTGTTTTCTTGCCTGTCATTTGACTATATTAAACACCATCGTAGATCTGCATGCTTATACCCTCTCAAAAAAAAAAAAAAAAAAAAATAGGTCATTGTGTCAGGCCAGGCCGATGCGTTCTCCCTGAACTCTCTTGCACTGAGTATGCCTTGGAGACTGGGATAGGTTTGGCTGGGCATGGCAGGCAGTTGGCATGCCCAAGCTCTGAGTCTTATATAGGGATGAGTTAGAGCAGGGCAGGGGCCAGGTCTGGTTGGGGGAGGGGCTCAGACATATGGTAGAATCTGGTCTTTTACCTCCAACATGACAATCTAGTCATGTTGGTACTGGAATAAAGGACTCTCGTACTCTAAGGATGCAGCCTTGCTTTGGGAGACAGGGATGCTTTCCAGGGTCTGAAACGTAGTCAGTGGCTCTTTAAGAGGTGGTCTGTAGGAGCCTGTTGGCCTCTTAGATATTAAGTTGGGGCTGTAAATGGATCCAACCTCACACAGCCACCCTGACTTCCACTATGCAGCTGCTGTGATACCAACTGCATAGGGAGCACCCAGCCCTTCTCCTCTCACACTCCTGAGGAACTCTAGGGGACCCACCTACAAGGACAGACTGGAGGAAGTTGCAGGGACATTGGTATTCTGTGTTTCTGTTTGCTTACATGAAACCAGAATAATTAACTGTGCTTCTCACTGGGGCAGCCATGAAGCCAGAATAATTAATAAACTGTGCTACTCACTGAGGCAGGGGACTGCCCCAACTCTTTTCTTCCTGCCTTGAAGTCAGCTTTGGATTCCTGGCCTTACAGTCTTCTGCATGTGGAGGAACACTGGTAACTGTCTAACCCATGGTCTCAGGCTGGCTCTTCCTGTGTTGGACTGGGGGACTAAAGCAAAACACCCCAGGCCCAATTGCCCTGCAAAAGTCTCAGTTCACCTGGTTATAGGCAAGGCTAAGGTAGGAATGTGCTGAGACTATCTGAGGGGTTTGAAGACACAGCTAGAGTGACCACAACTGTTGATCACAACCTTCTGTAGCTGACGTCACAAAGCAGAAATCCATCTTGGGAAGACCCTAGGCCCAGACCTATGAGACACAGGTTCTGGTCCAGTATTTGATGTTTGTTCATTCAATGGCCAGCCCTCTGAGAATGCTGGGACCTTCCCTAGGATGTTAGTGAGAGGGAAGCCAGACATAGCTCTGTCCTGGCCTAGCTTACAACCCTAGGGTGAAGACAGGATGGAACTAAGTAGTGGAAATGAGACCTGATTCCAGGGAGCCTCTGAGAAGGAGATTCAGCATGGCCAAGGAAAGGACAGCAGGACTGAATGGTAACAAAGTCGGTCAGGTGGGAGAATGTTCCAGGCTCCAGGACAGCATATGCAATGGCCAAGAATGTCAGAAGGGTGGGGGAGGAAGAGATGAATGCACAGAAGCTTATACAGTGACTCGTGGGCCATGTGGTCCTCCGAGTAGTGAGGAAACACTTGGGGGGGCTATGGAGGGCATTGGATGATTTATTAGATGTGTTCCCCAAGAACTATTCAAATGCTACACAAAGAACATCAGGAAACTACCCTGTCCCTTGGTCATATGAGATACAGACCAAGGCCTAGCCAGTTAAGTTCCCTCTCCAAGATGGGAGGGCAGGGGCTGCCTTCACAGACACAGAAAGGCTGAATGAGCTTTGACTAGAAAGTAAGGGTTTAACCTGTGCTGTCTAGCTGCCACTCTCTGGGTCTGCTGCTTTGGTCTTAATGAAGAATCACAAGCTATAGCCTGGAAGGGACCTGGGGCAGGCTCAGTTCAGCTTCAGGCTGCCTCGTTGCCTCCTATGTCTCCTGGCTCTGTCCATATCTGCAGGTGACGAATGCTGAGCCCCAGAAGTCTTGTTCTAAGGTGACTGACAGCTGCCAACACGTCTGCCAGTGCAGGCCCCCACCCCCTCTGCCCCCTCCACCTCCACCTCCACCACCTCCCAGACTACTCTCCGCTCCAGGTAAGTGAAGACACATTCATTGGTTTTATTGGGGAGGGGTTTACTTAATATGTTTTCTTGTGCTCAAGAAGAGCTGATGAACAAGATGAGACAGAGGACAGCTCTGTCTTCTTTGTAATTTTCCACTGGCCGAGCGGGAGGGAAGCCAAGACCCAACTTTCCCCTGCAGTCTGCAGAACGCTATTCCCCCAGAATGCTTCTGTGAGATGGAGAAGGATGCTTCTCCATCGGTTAATCGGATAAAAGTCAATCTCCATTTGATAAGTGACCCAGCCTGGAATGTTCCGAAGGCCAGATCTTTAAAGGGGGCAGCTGCTGAGTACGATCTTAAATATCCCACCCACATAGTTTTAATCTTCAGTACTGATGCCTGTTTAAGGAGGCAGTTAGGCTAAGACCAAAGGCAAAGATCTGGGAGCCAAGATCCACTCTTGCCTTTTGGCCATTTGTACCTAACCTGCTGAAGCCTCTTGGACTCGCCTCCTCCCTGGGTGACTGCATCTCTGAACAATTCAATTGCCCAGTCACACAAACAAAGGAGCGTTTCTTTAGCCAGAAATGGCCTCGGCCCTGACTTCTGCAGTTACATTTTCTTCTTCAAGCGGTGATTGTTGGGGTCTCTAGAGATTCTGAGCTGTAGATGGGTCCCTCCAGGTTTACCCTACAGTGTCCCCATGATCCTGTTGTGTCTTCCCTGAATTAAGTGTGGGTGTGTTTTAAATAACCATGATGAGGCTCCATCCCTGCCAGGCTCTGTGTCCAGCCTCTTGGTACCTAGCTGGCAATACAGTGTTCAGGGCCACCTTTACAGTTTGTGTGGATTCTTTCCTTTTTTATGGGTTCCCTGCAACCCAGTGCTTCTAGGGAGTATAGCTCCAAATAACCTGTTTACAGTTTCTCTAGCTTACTTTAACATCTATGAGTCAGAGCTTTTGGGGTGGGGCTGAGCATTATCTGGGATCACTCCGCTGCAGGTTTGAGGGAGAACTGAATCCTATCAGGTCCTCTCTGCTCAGGACTCTTTCTATTTGTGGATGCTCTCTGACCTGCTTATCCTGAGATACCCCATTTGCCAGTACTAAGGGCTGGTCTTTGGCACCCAAGTGTCCTTGGAGATGTCACCTTCCTTTCCTGAGACATCCTCTCCGCCCAGTGTCTGGTCCCCAGGCCTGAGTTCTGGGATTTAATGGCTCCCCACATTTAGCTAGGGTCCCTGCAGCTCCTTATGCTGCTATGAACCTGCACAGGACAAAGTGGAAGATTGCCTTGTCCTTTTGGGATCACTGGACTCTACAGAGGGCATCGCATCAACAACCCACAGGGTGGCCTGTGAGAATATGTAAATGAGTTGCAAGGGATACTGGAAATTCCCAAGTTGTTAGGCAAAACTCCACCCCTCAAGTTAAAGTTAGCATTTCTGCTGTCTCCAGCCTGGGGTGGAGACTGTGTTTCTTATAAGTAGTGGCTGGGGAGGTGGATGAATTGTTGCCATTTTCAGAATCTGGTCTGTAAGATAAATAGGACTCTCCTGGCTTGATATGAAAGTTGTGTGAAGAAGACATTCCAACAAAGTACTGCAAAGTCCAGGAAGTGCAACTGCATGAAACCCATCTTGGGTACCATAGTTCTTCAGTGGAGTTGCTTTTAATCCATGTTCTGCTGCTATAAGATAGTACTTGAGATGGGATGGTTTATAAAGGGCAAAGCTTTGTGTTGTCTGGGGTACCTGAGACTGGGAGCAGCATCTGGTAAGAACCTCCTGCTGTTTCTTGCCACGGTGGACCAAAGTAGAGGCATACATGTGCCAATATGAGAGGAATAATGCTGTCCAGAACAAACTGCTCTTGAGGCTTATCCATTCCCTAGAGAACCAATCTAGTGTCACAAGAAAGACATTAATCCCTCTTCAAAATGTCACCTCCACATGTCACTGTGTTGGCAGCTAACCAAGTCTTAACATGAGTTTTGCTGGGATAAATAACTTCCAAATCACAGCAAGGTTTAAAAGGGGCAGTCATGGGACAGATCTTCTGGGTCTGTGGGTCTCCAAGGTCCGGGTAAGCAAGCCACATCCCATCCTGTAGATCATAGCTCACCAGTTCCCCCATATCCAATATCGCCTCATCTGTGTGTATTTTTCTGTGTATATTTACCCGTTTCCACAGAATTCTTTGTAGACGTCATAAGCCAGAATCCAGGGTCCCTTGCTTAGATAGAAGGTGCCCCACAGAAACAAATCCAATGAACACAAGCCAGTACAATATGATGTTAATCAGAAACTTGTAAGCGAATCAAAAAGAGCCTGTTACATTGGTGCTGCTGCTGCCATTCCAGATTTTTCAACAACCTGGAGTGGGTGTTAGGGTTGATGTGTCAGATGCGAATGTGGGGATATCTTGAGCTTATTTGATGTCTAGAGCTCTCTGACACATGAAGCCAGGCAGAACGGGGGTTGAGGGCCACGCAGTTAGAGGTTAGTGGCCGAGGGTGCCATGTGGTAGAGGACACAAAACTGAGCTGTGGGCAGGAAGATGTTTCTGGATGAGAAGAGAATAGTATGGTTGAAGCAATAGCAGGATGTTCGGTTATAAGCATTAGAAATGGATCTTCTGTCTGTAGTGGATTTTGAACATAATTGTCTCCATTGGCCTCTCTTGCTCTACCCAGCTCCCAGCTCCCAGCTCCTCTACTACTGGCTGTCACTCCCCCCCCCCCTTTTAATTTGTATTTGTTGGTGCCCCAGTGAGTTTCACTATGGTTACCTCTAGAAGCATGGGTGAGAGGGAGCACAAGCCACCTGACAGTGGCTACATCACTGAAGAAAACAGCTCTTTCTCCCTCAACAAATATTAACTACCTATAGGTCTTTGAGGAAGAGATGGACTTTGTGAATCCTTTCCCTTCCTTGACAAAATATTAAAAAACCTAGTCTTGTGTAGATAATCCTAGGTATTGGCAGTTCAAGAGTGCCATAGCCATCCATGCCCAGAAGGCAGCATTCTACTGTGACAGTAAATCTCACTTAAAATATACCAATACAAGATAAATATTTATTGGTAAACAAATTAACACTCATGATAACAGGTTACAGCTTAGGAATACACTTGAATAATTGGATGGACAAGCCATGGACATTGATTCAGTCTCTCAAGAAGTCAGGAACAAATGGGCCCCCCAAGTTCCCAGCAGCCCCTCTTGAATGGGGTTGGCCACACCCCCTTTAGGAGTCTGGGACCCTGGATAAGTGTCTTTTGACTTTATCAGCTAACACCTGAATCCCACTACACTCCACCTCTGGTACTTACATCCTTTCTATCCTACATGAGCCTTGAAGGAAGTGACAAAAATGGTTCACTGAGGGCCAAGCATTCAACACTTATTCTCACTGCAATAATTACTACCTATAGCAACAAAAAGCTTCTCCTGTGGCCATCTACACAAATATTTAGAAGGCTCTTATGTTGGTACATAATATCCATTCAGCAAAATGATAGCAGTCGCTTTCTCTGGATGGTCTGCGACATGGGCTTTTGACCATGCTGACAGTACCAAACACTGTTTCCTTCTGGTCGAGATGCCCTCAATTCCAAGCACAAAGTGGTTGGTTACCCCTCTAACAGCCATGCCATTATCATACCAGTGGGCACATCTTGCCTTGCCAGATCCATAGTGTAGCATTCAGAGTAAGAAGTCATACATAGGCTTTATGACATTTTCATACATACATGTCATTGAACTTTGTGCCCACTGCTTCTTTCTTCCTTTTCTTTCTAGAAATACTTCTGGAAGCGACTTATGTGATACAAACATTAGAGAGAAAGATGATAGCCTTTTAGCTCCTGAATCTAAATGTTGAAGTATTAGAAATGCTGTATCCATGGAATCAAATGATGACGGTCTGGGATTCTCTTTCTCTCTTTTCCTGTCTTTCAATCTTGGTCTCTCTCTATCCCTCTGCTGTCCTTATGACTCTAAGCTCCAGGATCTCAACACTGCAGGGTCTTCATCCAGAAAATAGGCTTGTGGATCACACATGTCCTCATCAACACATACACACACACACACACACACACACACACACACACACACACACACACACACACACACACACACACACACACACACACGACCTGAGAGCTCTCAAAGGAGAGAGATCCTGGGCAGGCAGCTGTGACTACTTCTCACCCATGGAAATCTTTTTGAAAGAAGCAGTCTAAGGAGACCAGCAGGACTCAGGGGCTACCAAGGAAAGAATATCCAATCCCCGAAGGGAATTCCCTGATCATTCAAGTCAAGAAAAGTTTCTTCAGACATCAGCCCTGACCAGTGCATAGAAAGCTCCTGGCTAACAACTACTGGTTGGCAAGATGTCTAAAGGAGGTTCTGCCTTAGAGATGGGTTGGTTTAGCTTCAGCCTGTGAAATGTCTGTGACGATGTCTCCATCTTCTACAAGATGGGTGGGGAGGAAGACAATACTTGAGGAAGAAGTCAGGAAGGCATGGGTTTGAGGGAGGTTGACAGGAGAGGGAACATCAGTCACAGAGGTACAAGGGCTAGGGAACATGTACATGGAGTAGACAGCAAGGGAGAGAGACAACCCTTGCTGCAGACCTGGTGGAAGTAATCATCAGAAGCCTTGTGGGAATCCTTGGGTGGCTTCCATGAGACTAAGCAAACTTCCCTCATCATTCAAACAGTACTCAGCCATTTCATTGTTGTTCAGGGTGACCAGTTTATCCAAGTTTCCTCAGGACTCTTCTGGGCCCCCAAAGTCTACTTCTGGGGAAACTGCTCAGGCGTGGGTCCCTGGCCAAAGCAAAGTGATTTTAAAATGTGTTTCTTGTTATGTTTATTTGGGGGTATTTATCACATGTGGTGCTAGGGATGGGCCTGTCCTGTATTCTGTAGGGCCCATCTCTGTGCCGCTGTCCCAACAACCCTCACCCTTCCTGCTACTAGGAAGGTGTCTAGAAATAGTTCTTGTGATATAGAATGTTCGTGGGTGGGAGAGTGAGTGTGTGACGAAGTGGATGGATGAGTTAATTTATCAAGACAGTCTGTAGCCCAGGCTAGTCTCAAATTTGAGATCTTCCACCTCATCTTTCTGTATTGTGGGATTATAGTTGTGCACCACCATGCCTGACATGCCATGGAAGATTCTTGAACAGCATCTTTATTTGCTGCCAACTTGTTCTTCCTGATATGCCTGTAACCCTCACAAAGGGCAAAGGGCACTGCTTGGGGGCATCATTCTTTATACATGTTAGTGAGTTTGTGAGCTGTAGCCATGGGGGGCCCAAGTCAGGGTCCTTAGAAGCCCCTGGGATACTAAACTGTCTTAAGAAGATGCTGAACCTCATCTTCAGAATCCCTCATGGGGCCTAACAACCTGAATTCATCACTCACTTTCAAATGAGGCTGAGTTTGAAATTTCACAGGGCACTTTGATGAGCCCGAAAGGATGGCAGTTAAATCTAACAGCTTTGGAGACCAAGCCAGGCCCTGTCCCTCAGCTCTGTGACATCAGGCCAGCTGCAGTTTTCTTAGGCCTCTGTTTTATCACCTGGGAAGGGATTACTATGAAGACTGGAGATTCTGCAGGCCACCTGCAGCAAACCCCAGTCCGAGCTGTGACTCAGCCTGGCTTTCCTGCCCTCTAGACTTTAGTTCTTTAGTGTGGATGACTCCTGAGCTGCTGTGAACCAGGGAAAGTATCTGTCCTTGTCACACGTGGGTGTCACATGGTCTCTATGTAAAGTGAACTCTGTGGAGACCTTGGAACCCAGTTATCATCCAGCAAGCAGCTGAAGCCTAGGCTGATGCAATGGTAAATGTGTTTGTTGCCAAGCCGGACAAGCAGACTTTAATCCTCAGGATCTACAAGGCAGAAAGAGGAAATGGGTCTTGTGAGATATCCTCTGACCTCTACACATGAATCATTACACACACACACACACACACACACACACACACACACACACACACACACACACACACACACACGTAATAAAACTTTTAAGGTTAAGTTGAAAATGATTTTTCATACCTGCGATTCCAGCCCCTGGTTGTCTTTGACTATAGAGTGAGTTTAAGGCCAGCCTGGGCTACATGAGACCTTGTCTCAAAAAGTATCCGTAGGCTGTCAGTTGTACTAATCTTAGGCCATTAATCACACTAGCAGTGGTCTAAAAAGACTCTGGAACCCGACTGAGGGTAAACTTGAAATGTAGTGAGATCTTAACATTCCACAAATGTTAAGATTCCACAAGTCTTTGGTATAAGAGGAAAAAATGGATTCCGAGACAAGTCCTTTCCAGCCTACGAATCCTTACAGTCAAGTGGGCCCCCACCCTCGTGATGGTATTTCTAGAAGGTGTCAGGAAACAATACACAGGCAAAGCCCATGGCAGCCACCTGAGCTGAGGGCCTGAGTTTGCTTTGTAAATGCCACTTGGGGCCTGCTGTCCCTGCCTATGACTCAGGTCACCCAGGCCATGGGAAGAAGAATTGTGTACCAGCCCTCAAGGAAAGGCATGCACACCCACTCTGTAAAATGGGCTTCAAGGCGGGCAGGCCAGAAATAGCTGTGACAGAGCAGAGGTATGAGCCAGTTTGTCCACAGAACCCAAGGACTTCAAAGCACAGGGATTGAGTTCATTTCTGCATTTACTTTATTCTCACAAAAATCAGACAAGAGGTTAAATTTTCCGCAAACGCCACATAGCAGTGTGGAGCGGGATTACATGGGTCTCTTTTACATCAAGACTCATGTATTAACAGAAAGATCCCAGTTCAGCTGTGAAAGTTCTAGGACATTTTATTTTTGAGGCAGGGTCTCACAATGTAGCCAAGGTTAGCCTAGAACTGTACCGTCTTCCTCCTCCAGCCTTTCAGGTAATGACTTTACATGCATGTGCCACCATGTTCAGCTAGACTACCGGCCCCTAATTTTGAACAATAGAAAAACTGATATTTAGTCCCCTGGTCCTGCAGCTAAGAGCCCTGTGAGCCCTAATTCTCACCTTTATAATTGGTGGTATATCCTCTATTTCTCTGAAAAGATCAGAGCTCCAGAAGGGGCAAGTTGCTTGTTCCAGGCTGCCCAGCTGGAAGGGCCAGCCCACCTGAGGGTTCACACTGCTTCATGCAACTCTTACCTCACCCAGCCCATTCTGGTTTCATATGGCTACAGAACAAGCTACCTCCAGAGATGACCCACAGATCAGTTGTTATGTTTCTTTCCTGATTACAGGATCCTCTGGACCCATCAGGATGCTCTCCCTGCCTTTTATGAGGTTGGAGTTAACTTCCCGGGGCCGGGTCATTCCAAAGAATTGCTCTCTCAGGTCTGATAGTGCCTTGAGTCACTTGTTGGCTGGGTCCTCAACTGGACCGTCCTCTAGAGCACCTGCACATGGTGTTACCATGTGGTCCATGTTTCCTCACAACATGTGAGGCCAAGTTGCAAGGCTACAAAGCAGGCAGAAGGGGCATCCCTTCTAATGGTGTGGCTGAGAAAGACATACAACACTGTACTTATTGTGGCCATTTTTATAGAATCAAGTAGCCGGAGCTGGCTCATCAAGGAATAGGGGTTAGACCTTATCTCTTAATAAGGAAGGTCAGAGAATTTACTTACTACCTATTTCTCTCTCTTGCCCCCTCTCTCAGTGTGTGTGTGTGTGTGTGTGTGTGTGTGTGTGTATGTGTGTCTGTGTCTTTTGCTTTTACAATGCTAGAGATGGCACCCAGGGTCTTGAGCATGCTAGGCTAATGACCTCACCCAGCTGTATCCCAAGCCCTTGTTTTTTGTTTTGTTTGTTTGTTTGTTTTTAGATAGTTTCAGACTGGCCTTGAACTCTCTCTGTAGTCCACACTAGCCTTGAACTGTGTTTTTTTCTGCCTCAGCCTTCCCAGTGCTCTCATTATGCCATGGTTATGTTTGGCAGCCACGCCGTTCTTAAGCAACGCACACATATCGGCACACGCTCTTTGGCACATAGCAGCACACGCTCTTTGGCACATAGCGGCACACGCTCTTTGGCACATAGCAGCACACGCTCTTTGGCACATACCGGCACACGCTCTTTGGCACATACCGGCGCACACGCTCTTTAGCACATAGCGGAACACGCTCTTTGGCACATAGTGGCACACGCTCTTTTGGTCTTCTGTTTTCCTTAGTGGCAGTTATCTCAGCTTTTAAATATGTAATTGGTTGACTAGTGCTTGGGTCCTTGCCTAGATAGGCACATCGCTGAGTATCTTGCTGGGTCCTTAGTGACAACTCCAGTTCTTTATCCCAAGGTCCTCAGAAGTTTATTTTCCAGGTATATTTGGAGTATCTTCTGTGCATCAGACATATGCTGGCTTCTGAGAACGTAGTGACCAGGTCAGAGGGTTCCCACAGTCATAGCATTTAGGGTTTACTTTGCATATGCATGGGGGGGTGATAGATAGGAAGAGACATATATAGTGCAGGAAAATGGGGGGTAGTGTATGCTATGCTCTGAATGGGTTCCAAGATGGCCCCTGATCCTAGTGGACCTGAGATCACATGTAAGTTGAGAGCCCTAAAGGAGAGTAGGAGGCTGAGAGGGTGGGAAGAAAAACATTATCAGAGGGAACAGCTCGTGCAAGCTCCTCACGTGGGGCAATGCCAGGGCTATAAGAAAAGCCATTGTGACTGCTGGCTGCAGAGGGTGGGAACAGGCATGGGGGTGGGGGGTAGCAGTATAGGGAGGCTGTACAGGGAGGCAGTACAGGGAGGCTGTACAGGGAGGCTGTACAGGGAGGCTGTACAGGGAGGCTGTACAGGGAGGCTGTACAGGGAGGCTGTACAGGGAGGCTGTACAGGGAGGCAGTACAGGGAGGCTGTACAGGGAGGCTGTACAGGGAGGCTGTACAGGGAGGCTGTACAGGGAGGCAGCACAGGGAGGCTGTACAGGGAGGCAGTACAGGGAGGCTGTACAGAGAGGCTGTATAGGGAGGCTGTACAGGGAAGCTGTACAGGGAGGCAGTACAGGGAGGCTGTATGAGCTACATGGGTCATCAGAAGCCAGGAAAGGAGTTTGGATTTTACCAACATGCAGTAGGGAACCTCTAGATAGTAAGGCCTCATATTTGCTTTTCAAAGACTGGTCCTGTGAAAGGGAGTAAGGAAGAAGGGATGCTGGTACTGTGGTCCAGCCAGAGATGGCAGTGATGGTAGCTGGACTAGACTAGGGGCAGGTGAGAGGTGCTGAACTTACTTAGTCTGATTTGAGACCATTCTAGAAGATCCAGGGTTGCTGGGCCTGAGGGGCGGGGGGATGCAGGGATGCAGCTGGGCTCTGAGAGGGATACCACTCACAGCACCCTCTCTCTGTTTGTAATTTCATAGTAGGATGGTGATGGAGACCCGTTTTTCTCTCCCCTGTCATAAAGCTGGTAGGAGCAGCAGGTAAAGTCACTCCTCATCACCTTGCCTTCCCTGAGGGGTACCAGGCTCCCAGTGGACGTCCTTAGAGATGCTGCTGATCTTGCTCTCAGCTGGATATGGTGTCAGCACCAGATGTTTGGGCATCTTACTTTCTATTCTGTGTCGATTCAGAGTTGGTCTTCCCCAGGGCTGCAAAGTTAGAGTCCTGAGACTTTTGCTAGAGACACTGTTTTTTATCTCCTTACTGATCCATTCCTGGTCTTGGAGGTAGAGCCTGGAGGCCAGCTGGGCTCTGGCTCATTCTAGCTGTATCCTGGTCACTCTGCTTCTCCAGGTTCCTGTTTTCTCCATCTCAGAGGTAGTTGTGGGAGATTAAAAAAAAAAAAATACAAATGAGGGCCTGGCACTGCCCATCTCTCCATAAGTAGGATTTTTTTGTCGGTATGAATCTCACTTTAACAAATATCTTGGCTATGTCAGCCTCTATTCTTCCATCTGTAAAGTGGGCCAACTCTCACATTCTGCTGGACGCTAAGCCTAGGGAGTTCCCAGCATGGTGCCGCACCCAGACAAGGATCTGAGATCTTAAATAGCCTCCTGGGTTTCTGATTATTAAATTTAAAAAAAAAAACTATTTTCTTTTTCTTATTTAATAAAGGAATTATGTCAGTCTTTCATTCATTAATTTGCACCTAGCAACTAAGAAAACACCACAAAGTTCTGTGCATATTAATTTACTCATAAGATGGCTAGTTTCTATTGTCTAGTTTTAGAATCACCTAAGAAGATGTGTGTGTGTGTGTGTGTGTGTGTGTGTGTGTGTTCACAGGAAAAGTCACTAATCT